>CAMZMU010000075.1:46853383-47582293 GCA_947311845.1 Poa pratensis | reverse complement strand
CTTCAATATTATGTCACATCTCCTAGTACACCTGGTCGACGAGATTACCATTCGGGTCCTGTATTTCTCACAATATGGTTCCCCTTTGAGAGGTTCATGGGCGTCTTGAAGAAGTATGTTCATAACCGTGCTGGCCAGAAGGAAGCATCTCCAAAGGCTATGGAACAGAGGAGGTCATTGAGTTTTTGGTGTTGACTTATTCATGGCATTAAGCCGATTGGTCTTCCTGAATCGCGACATGAGCAGAGACTGAGTGGAAAAGGCACTCTAGGAAGGAAATCAATAATATGTAGTGACGGGCATTCTTTCACACAAGCACACTACACAGTTCTATATAATTTCAGTTTGGTGGCTTCCGTATATCCAGAAGCAAAGAATATTGTATGCTCCAAGAACCCGGGGATGGATGACTCCTTCATTACAAAGGAACACATGGAGAATTTTGGCGGTTGGTTGCAAACACATCTCAACAATGACAACACTGTCTCAGATGAGCTGTACTTGTTGTCTAGGGACCATCTTCGACTATTTGGACTTTCCAAGGTACGAGATAAATGCGAATACATTTTACACGATCGCACAAGATCAAAAGAGCACCAACCAAAACAGTGGTGTCCGCTTTGATGCTTCAACAAACAACAGTGGGCAAAAGGTCACATATTATGGTTACATAGAGCATATATGGGAACTTGACTATGGACCTTCTTTTAAGATCCCATTGTTCTGGTGCAAATGGTTCAACCTGAAAGGCGGCGGGGTAAAGGTAGACCCATTGTACGGAATGACTACAGTGGATCTCAAGAATCTTGCGTACGACACCGAACCATTTCTTAGCCAATGATGTGGCTCAGGTTTTCTATGTGAAGGACATGTCTACCAAACCGAAAATAAAGAAAAGATAAGCAAGCGAATACATCAGCCGATGAGCCAAAGCGCCACATAGTTCTTTCAGGGAAAAGAAACATCGTGGGAGTGGAGGACAAGACAGACATGTCAGAAGATTACAACAAGTTTCATGAAATTCCGCCCTTCAAAGTGAACATTGACCCAAGCATCAAGTTAAATGATGAAGATTGTCCATGCTTACGGCGCAATCAGAAGAAATGGACACACACGAAGAAAAAGTGAAGACTAGATAGGGATGTTGTTGGTGATGTGTAATAATGTATTCAACTTTTTATGTAACTGTGTTCTGAAAACTCAGAAGAGAACTGTAAACACTGATATTTGGTTCTAAAAATCCAACGGCTTACAAGCGCTGGAAAAGTTGGAACAAAACACACGTTTCCCCTGCATACAGCCCGACGTAGCTCGTGAGTGCCCGCATATCAAATGCACCGGGACGTATGCAGGAAATCCGAATGATTTGTATTCGGTCGACGAACTGAAGGATTTTGTAGATAGAACAAAACACACGGTTTCCTCTGCATACAGCCCAACGTGGCTCATGAGTGCCCGCATATCAAAATGCACCGTTGGACGTATGCAGGAGTGTCCGAATGCTTCGTATACCAAAATGAACTACATGAGTACCGTGAGTGCCCGGGAGGGGGCTGGCTATATAGGGTCATGTGCTCACAAGCCCTCTAAAGAAAACACACCCCTGATCCAACGGCTCACAAGCGTTTGAAAGAAACACACGATCCGTGTGCTGCTTCTTTAGTCCCGGTTGGTAACACCAACCGGACTAAAGGCCGGCTTGCGGTCACGACACGTGTCCTCCCCAACGCTGCTCTGGGCACGTGTCCTCCTCCACGCTGCCCTGGAAGTTTTTATATATTGTCGCCGACGGGGTAAACCCTAATCCACCATTCCTAGCCACGAACGCATCGTCTCCACGAGATGGATCCGCCACGCCGCGCAACGCCTTCTGAACGGGTCGAGCGTTTGGCAGAGCGCGCTTGGGAGCTTCCGCGGGAGCCTATCCCGCCGTATGCCCACGAGCCCGCGTGGAGAGGAATGCCCTGCTACCGCCTTCTGCTCCGGTGCCGGAGGAGGTGCGGAGGACGTAAGAGCGCGCGGTGGTCCGACGTCCCTGACCCCGACGAGGATGCGTACGCCGCAGGGGTGGCGTGGGGATCCGCGGCCGTACCTCCACCAGTCGCCGCCGCCCCTCCCGACGAGGAGGATGACGACGACGACTACTTCGACTGGAGCGACCATGGGGAAGAGCGTGGCGGGCAGATGCAGGAGGCCATTAAAGCCTCCTTCCAGTCCGTCCTCGACGACCGTGTACAGCGAGTCAGAACTGCCTGCCAGCTCAAGGCTAAGGAGGCTTCCGAGCTGGATTGGGCGCTGAAAGACTCATCCTCCGTGATCTTGCCCTCCGCCGCAAACGTGCGCGCGAAACCGGGCGGCCGCGAACGGGCTGGCTCCTCCCGCCGTTCCTTTATTTTAATCCATATACATAGCTCGGGTCCATTTTTATTAACCATAATACATCAAGAATAATATCACTAACTTTTGCCGGGTCCTAAGCCACGGGTGCTGAGCGGCCGGCGCTTGCGCACCCAAAGAGTAGGAACCATCACAGGGTCAATACTCACGTGAGAAGGATCCCTATGAAGAACCATCCATGTACTGTCATACACGCTGGCGTATCCAACATAAACACATAGCGATTGACGTGCTCGTTCTCCTCCCTGATACGGTGACGTACCACCTCCTCGGGGCCGGCTCCTCTGCACCGAGTGTGGCCCACGCGACTTCCACCAAACAAGATCCGGTTCGACGACGTCACCCGGATTACTCACCAAGCGACGCCGTCCGGAAGATACCACCTCCCACTGCCAGCCGGCGAGCCCAGTCCCGGAATCGCCCCTCGCATCCAACAGGCCGGACATCGTCGCCGAGATCTGAAAAAATGAGTGGGGAATTTTGATAGTAAATGCTTTGTATACCAAAATGAACTACAAGGAGTAGACACTGAGTGCCGAACATGTCGGGGAGGGGCGCTATATATAGGGTCATGTGGCTCACGAGAAGAAAACACCCTTGATCCAACGGCTCACAAGACCTCAAAAGAAACACACCCCTGATCCAACGGCCCACAAGCGTTTGAAAGAAATACACGATCCGTGTGATTCTTTAGTCCCGGTTGGTAGGTCAGTCACGTGTCATCCCAGTGTTGCCTAATTAGTAAATGCATTTTAATTCAAACTATATTAGTAAATGCATTTTTAATTCAAACTATATTAGTAAATGCATTTTTAATTCAAACTATATTAGTTAATGCATTTTTAATTCAAACTATATTTGTTATGCATTTTTAGTTCAAACTATATTAGTAAATGCATTTTTAGTTCAAACTATATTAGTAAATGCATTTTTAATTCAAACTATATTAGTAAATGCATTTTAATTCAAACTATATTTGTTAATGCATTTTTATTCAAACTATATTAGTTAATGCATTTTTAATTGAAAATGGCAAAATGTATAATAGTTTGAATAGATGAATAATTATTTTAGAAAAACAGAAAATGGTTTTGAATTGCTTATTCAAATTCAAACATTTTCATGTTGAACTTGTTGTCAAATTCAAAAGTATGTAGAAATTATACATATTCATATCCAAATACATTTCAAAAATTTGCGGGCAAAAATTTGAAAATTTTCGTGCGTGAAAGCAAAAAAAAGGATCTCTAGTACCGGGTGGTGGCTCCACCCGGTTACTAGAGGTCTATTTGGGCGCGCAGCTGGGGGCCTGGGCGAAAACCCTCTAGTACCGGTGGTGTGCCACGGCCCGGTACTAGAGGTAACCCTCTAGTACCGGGGTGGTGCCACGGCCCGGTACTAGAGGCCTCCTCCTATAAATACCAGCACGCGCGTCGGGCCGAGCCACGACCCGCGAGAAGACGAAGGACGCCGCCGCCGCCGACGAAATCGACGCCGTGAGGCTGCCAAATTCGCGGCCGCCGAGCCACGACCTCCACGCGCCGCCGCCGCTCGCGCCGCCTCGCCCTCAGCCTCTCCTCCTCGCTGCGTCGCCCTCTGCCTCTCCTCCTCCGCCATCCGCCTCTCCGGCCGCCTCTCCTCCTCCGCCGCCGCGCCCGCGCTCCTCCCACGCCGCGCGCCCTCCCCTCCTCCTCCACACGCCGCCACGCCCTCCTCCTCCTCCCTCCTCCACCGCCTCGACGGCCGCGCGCCGGCGAGCTCGCCGCCTACGGTGAGAAATTTGTGTTAGGTTTAGTTTTTTTCTTTTTTTTGTGTTAGAAATTTAGGGTTAGATTTTTTTAGTGTTAGTAATTTAGGGTTAGAAATTTAAATTTAAATTTTATGTTAGTAATTTAGGGTTAGATTTTTTTAGTGTTAGTATTTAGGGTTAGAAATTTAAATTTTTGTGTTAGAAATTTCCTATGTATAGATTTAATTTAAATTTAGGGTTAGAAATTTAAATTTAGTGTTAGAAATTTAAATTTTAGGGTGAGATTTAAATTTGCTATGTATTTTAGTGTAGTAATTTAGGGTTAGATTTTTTTAGTGTTAGTAATTTAGGGTTAGAAATTTAAATTTAAATTTTTGTGTTAGTAATTTAGGGTTAGATTTTTTTTTAGTGTTAGTAATTTAGGGTTAGAAATTTAAATTTTTGTGTTAGAAATTGCTATGTATAGATTTAAATTTAAATTTAAGGTTAGAAATTTAAATTTAGTGTTAGAAATTTAAATTTAGGGTTAGAAATTTAGGGTTAGAGATTTAAATTTGCTATGTATTTATTGTTTTTTAGTGTTAGTAATTTAGGTTAGAAATTTAGGGTTAGAAATTTAGGATAAATTTGCTATGTATAGATTTAAATTTAAATTTAGGGTTAGAAATTTAGGGTCAGAGATTTAAATTTGCTAAGTGTAAATTTAAATTTGCTAAGTGTAGATTTAAATTTGCTATGTATTAGTGATACTTTTTGCAAATTTCTAACTGTAGATTTAAATTTGCTATGTATTTTTTTAGTGTTAGAAATTTAGGGTTAGAAATTTAGTGTAATTTTGCTAAGTATAGTTTAAATTTCTATGTATTACTGATACTTTTTGTAAATTTCTTTGTATAACTTTGTTATTCTGCTAATTAATGCTAACATTGTTTTATATTTCTTTTGTATTAGTTAAGCCCAATGGATAGCTTCAACAGCAGACACCTTGAAAATGAGGTGTTCGACATTATACGTGAACCCGTGGGGGGAGCAGAAGCCGGTGGAACAGAAGATGGCTCAGAATTTTTGAATGAGTCCGGTCCGGGAGTGGAGGAGGAACAAAGAGACGAAGCGCAAACGAGCATCGAGTGCAATGACGACTCGCTAATTTGTGCACCTCCGCAGTCTGGCGAGGTTATATTAAGCCTCTGTTGATCAGATGGAATAATTGATTACTATAGTATGTATTAACACATATTTTTTTAATTTTTAGACTCCGCATCGGCCAAATCTGCACAAACTAAACGAGGCCATGCCAAAGGGTTGGCCGCAGATGCGCATCTCATAATTGAGGTCGTCTCTGCAGATGGCAAACCGTTGGAGCCCAAGACGAACGCATCTAAGTTTGTGCATCAATGCGGAGTTGTTGTTAGGGACAATGTTCCGATCAGCATTCAGGAATGGAATGAGCCAAAAAACTTAGAGGGCGCCATAAAACCTAGTTGGGTCAGCAAGAGAACTAATATGTGCTTTGGGACAAGGTCAGAGCAAAGTTCGTGTTGGATTGTACCGAAAGGACAAAAGCCATGACGAAAAAGTCAAGCATTTCGCTCTGAAGAAGATGGCTGAACAATTCAACAATTGGAAGAACAGATTATACCGTGATGGCAATCGAAAAAGAAAGCTCCAGATTTCACTGGCACACTAGAGAGGCAGCGGCCTCACTGGAAGGCATTTCTGGAATACAAGGAATCAGAAGTAGCTAAGGAAAGATCGAAAAAAGAAAGGAAAATGCAGCGAAAAAGATATATCACCAGAAGATGGGGGCAGGTGGCTACATAAGTGCCGAGCCTAAGTGGAATAAAGAAAAAAGAGGACGAACACGAGGCCGTGGAGTTGTGCCATGGAATGAAGTGTTTCCTGAGGACCGTGAATCTTATAGAAGCCGAGCAAGAGCAAAGAAGAGGAAGGAGCAGGAGGAATCAGACCGGTTGAGCAAACTAGAAAGTATGGTGAGCCACCTTCATCAGCAAGTAGCTGAAATGCGTGAGCATGGGGCAACTCATCAGCTGCAGGAAGGTGCTCCAACAGGTGGTCCATCTCAACTGAGAAGCAGTGGCTTCCACGGGGGTTGGTGCTGATGAGCCATCGAAGGAAACCTACCCCGTGGATTATATCACTGAGAAGACAAGTTGTGAGCTACATGAGGCTATGAGAAACTTATCCGTGAAGGCGGCGGAGGGCTATGCTTTAACTTGTGAATCTACAGCACTGTATTTGGGCAATGAGATTCTAGATGGCTATGCTCGTGTCGGCGTGGATCAAATTAGCCCGGATTTGAATCACTCGAACTTTAAATCCCTGGAGGTGATGATGAGAGGACACTGGGAGATGTCCAGGGTGGACTCATTCTATGGCCCAAGAAAAATACATCGTGATTCCAGGTTGGACGGCGCCAAGGCCACCATCGCCTCCAAGTCCACATGATGACTTGGACGACCACCACAACACGAGTCCATCTCGATCTTCGCCGGCCTCAGCAGACTCCTCAGCCGTCTCCTCCGCCGCTGCCTCAGCAGACTCCTCAGCCCTCTCCTCCGCCGCCTCCGCCCACTAGGAGCAACCAGTCGACGAAGACCGTCGTTTCGTCACTAATGGGTTTCCGTCGCGACCGATCGCCGGTACCCCGACAAGAGCCCCTCCCTCAAGTACCGAAGGTTCCTCCCCCGAGACCTTGGGACAGGACTGTAGAGGAAAACTCCGCGGCCGTGGCAGCCGACCATAAAAGACAGATGGAACCGAAAAAGCCCCCGCCGAAGCAAGTATATACGGCAGATCAAAAAAAGTGGGCTACGGATTTTCTTAATCATCCATCGCAAGTCGAGATTAATAGGAAAGATGACTATTATAGATGTCTGAGTAGAATTCGCTCCAGCAAGACGACAAGTACTAGTGACAGGGAAAAGAAAAAGAGACGTTGCCCGGCTCGGAGCACAGTCAAAACAGTCGATCTCCCCGCTCAAGGTGACCACTGATAAGGGCTCCGCGCGCGCGGCGGAAACTGATGATTTAGCCTACCGCGCGAAATTTGCTGCCGAAGTTGGTATGTCACTTTCTCAACTAGATGCAGAAGAGCTCCCCCTATATGCATGTAGATAAATGGACCTGGGAATACAGGAAGTCTCTAGTGCCACCTGATCAGATCGAGTTTCTACCAACACAAATGCGAAGACTGCATAACTGGTACATGGATGTCACAAGGGAAGGTCGAAAAGTGCTCCTTGTGCAAGTTACAGAAGAACATTACATAGGTAAAGATGAGTTACATGTTTATCTTGAAGAACTCTATCAGTTATACCAGCTTGACTCCCTGGACTTGAGTATCGTCAGTACCTATTGTCTGTAAGTGATTCAATTCATTTATTTCTAAAATAAAATCTATAGCTCAGCTCGGTCATTACTTGTTCTAATTATGCTCACTACGCTATTATGCGGAATGAAGAGTGATGAATGTGACAGATTGAGAATATTTGACTTTGGTTTCGTTGACCCGGTCCGAATTAATGAAAAATTGCTACGGGATTACCCCGAGGAAACGAAGGCCAACTTGTTTAGGTTCATACATAGGCAAAATTATAAAAGGAAGATATTCTTTCCTTACCACTTGAGGTAATAAAGAGTGTTACTGTCTTGTACACATTAATTTTTTCTTACTCGATGTTAAGTGTAACTGATTAGTTACTGACATATATAAACGTGCGCAGCGACCATTACATTCTGCTAATCATTCAAGTTGAAGATGCAAGAGTTGACATCTTCGACTCATTGGGGTGGCCCCAAGAGAGGTACCAACTAATTAAAGATGTCCTCCAAAGGTATTTTCTATCGTACTATATCGGTCTCTTTAATTTGTTCAATTCCTGAGATATCAAGTAACTAATTAATAACTCATTTATTCATTTGTTTGCCGGGCAGCATTTGGAAAGAATTCAGAGCGAGGACAACAGGTCAATTTAAAAAGGTGCTTAGTTTTTATCCTGACAAGGTAAGTAGTACGAGCTAGGTTCGCGCATCTTTTTTATGCAAATTTCAATACCATCATACCATGCTTGATTATTATTTGATTGAAATCTATTCTCGTAAAGAACCGCGAGAGGCAGCCACCGGGGACCAATTTGTGTGGATACTTCGTGTGCCAGTGGATTCGCCGGGAGGTCAGTGAGCGGAACCCACAGAAATTTCTAGACGTAAGTGAACAAAATATATTCACAGTTTTATTTTATTACCATCAATTGTGTTGAGTGTCATTCATAATTTCTGTTATGATGATCGATATTCACATTGTTCTCCTTCTTTTATAGATGGATAGCATGCAGAGGAACCTGGAACTAAGGGACCGCTTTCGACCACTTCACGAGGAAATTGCGGGATTTTTGATGGACCATGTCATAAACCAAAAGGGAAGATACAATGCCATCGACGGGTCCAGGAAATGATCTCCATGTAATCGAACAGATGGGTTCTAGTCCCGGTCGACCTCTATGTAATCGAATACACGGGCTCTAGTCCCGGTTGTAATCGAATAGACGGTTCTATTCCCGGTTGTAATCGAATAGACGGGATCTAGTCCCGGTTGTAATCGAATAGACGGGCTCTAGTCCCGGTCGAATTGTCATAAATATTTCTTTTATGAATATTTTGATATGCTATATTTATTTTTATGATTTGTAATTAATTAACCATATTTTTTGCAAGATTAATCGTAGCAATAAGCTGGAAAAACAAAAAAAATTAGAGGCCGCCACGTGGGGACTCTCTTGTACCGGGCTGTAATACGGACCGGTACAAGAAGTCCTCAGCCACGCGCTCTGGCACGGCCCCGCGTGGACCTCTCTTGTACCGGTCCGTATTACGGCCCGGTACAAGAAGTCCTCAGCCACGCGCTCTGCCATGGTCCCGCGTGGACCTTTCTTGTACCGGGCCGTAAGCCACCCGGGACTAGAAGGGGAGGCCTTTAGTCCCGATTGTGGCATCCGGGTGGGCATCCGGGACCAGAGGTCCTTACCACCCGGTACAAGAAGCCCTTTTTCCACTAGTGTTTCCAACTGGATTGTTATAGTGAAATTTAATTGATTGTCATTTCTTCTATATATTCAACTGGATGAAAACTGATGTGTGATGTTTTGTCTTTCGCCATGAAGTGCTAGAAGCATAGTTAGATAAACCGGGGAGAGAGAGCACAGAAAAACATCTTCTCAGCTAGAAAGAATATTGTAGGTATAATTTTTTTCCGTAGACAAAGTTCTTCGAATTTTGTGTTGGATAGTCTAATCTAATTGCTGAACACTATATGTTCTTGGCCAATTGTTCTTTATTGCCTTTAGAGAGGGCATTGATGCTCACTGAATCAGTGTTTGACTATTTGTACTACTTTGTCCTGTTCGTATAATCGGTCAAAACATGCATTCTGTTTAGATTTTACAATGTAATGTGCCATTATTTGTTCTGAATAAAGTATCAAAACAACTATATATTATCGGCAGTTTGGATAGTTCATTCTTTCTAGACAGAGATAGGTGGATATTTTAGTTCTTGGTTCAATCATCTACGCCATGCGCATCATCAGATTTCGTGCTCGATTTCCCGTTCCAATTTTTATTGTTGATAGACCGACAATGTGTGGCTGTGGTGCGAATGATGTCAATGGTGTCTACTGAATTCTTATGCTGTCATGAGTTCTGCCCCTGTGAATATTGTGTGCTTATGGTAAGGGCAGGACTTCATACTTACTATGTTTGCATTTCCCCAGTTCCACTTATTGCTGAACGTATGAGTTCGTTGCTTATCCTCGCATTGGATTTTGTGGTGGCGATAGACATAAGCTACCTGACTCTTAACTGTAGTTGTTGTCAATAGTTCTTACTGCTACCTTTTGCAATTATGAATTCTGGTTGTGTAATGTTATGTGTTGTTCCCTGAAAACATTAGATTTCGTGCTCGGTTCCTTGTTCGATTTTGGGGTGTTGATAGACCCAGGATGGCTGCCTCTAAAGTGTGATTGTTGTCAATGGTTTCTACTAAAATCTTTTGTTGTCACGAGTGCTTCCTGTTTGAATGCTATATTGTGCGTATAATGGAACACTAATAAGAGAAACGAAGATACACCTATCTATAGATATTGATGTCTCTTTTTCTGTAACTAGACTATACATTTCCCGTTCAATATGTATTTATACAAGAAATTTTCTACTCCCTCCGTTCGGAAAAGGATGTCACAAAAATGGTCTATCTATAGTTCATTTTTGTGACAACTTTTTGCGAACGGAGGGAGTAGATTAGGGTGGAAAGCATTGTGCATTATGGGAGGACACATTCAGGACAATGTTTCTTTTTTTGCAGTATTTTGGAGGTGGATGGTTTGCATTTTATCATTTGCACTAAAGATTGGTATTGTATGTTAGATTCTGGAGGCCAGGGCTAGATATACAACAAGAGACGAGCCTGATTAAATTTATAAGAATCTGAGCCTGGGCTGATTTTGTGTGCATATGATTAGAAGGGAAAGTGAAGTTCTTCAACTTGAACCCTTCAGTGCCTACTGCTGAGCTATGTATGACAGTGAAGTTGACCATGTTTGTCACCCTTTTTACATGAAATTCAGAGCTCTATGGTTGCCCATGATAGATCTGAGTTATTTACATGTGATGATGGTCTTGCCATGTTGATTGATATAACACATTACTTCGTACTTAAATATGCATTTTACTCATAATGGACCATAGGAGAGCCTGTATTATTGAAGGAATTTTGTTGCCTGACTGTTACGAAGGATTGATTTGCGTATTGATACTTTTTTCTTGAAGTCACAGATTTTCTGAAAGGAAGTTAAACCGGTTTGGGACCATCCTCGACCCTATTGATCGCATATATTTCAGACTTTACTCAAGTAGGCTGGCTGGTTGGCTTGTCAATAGTGATCAACCGAACCAATCTCCGGGCGCAGCGAAGCGCGCCAAATCCTTCTAGTATCCTACGCTTTACTAATGGATGGTCGGTGGTAGCACGGTAACTCCATATATTCTCCAGAAAGCTAGCAGTAACGGACTCACACATTTCTGGATTTCGTTTTGAACAACAAACTGCAAGTGCAAGATTACAAAGTCTGTTCAATATTACAAAGAGCAGCATTTCTGGCATGCATGGCGTATTTCACTGGATAACGGCAGAAGGCTTTGTCATTTTCATTTGACCTGGCGTGTAACTATAAAAAGTTTGATACATGGCACATAAAGGATTACATGCAGGCCCGGTTCACTAATTATGTCTGTCTATGGAGAATCACTATAAAAAGGGTTCCCTTTGCAAAGTGAACCCCACTATCGTTCTAATCGTGACAAGTGTCGGCTTCTTCTCACATGTTCTAATTTTGGTTGTCTACATGTCTGCCAAGTGTCACAATTAGATTGAAAGTGGAGGAGTATGAGAGAGAAGGTGGGCATGCGTACGTGGGGATGCAGTTTTATCTTTTTGCCTTTTATTTTTCAAATCCGAATTTTGAAAACGAAATATCTTGAGAACCGTTTATTCAAATTACGAACCGTTTTCACTTTTGAGCTTCTCGCGTCGAGATGTTCAAAACTAGATCCCATGTTGATAGGTTTTGACGAACTTTTTTGTTGTACTTTCGGTTATGCATAGTATGTACATCCTGTTTTGTGTACTTTATTTTTTGTACTCCCATTTTTGTGTAGTTGTACAACCTATGGTCTGTATAAGCTGTGTCTGTGTAGTTGTACAATCTGTGTCTGTACAACATGTGTCTGTCTAGTTGTACAACATGTGTCTATATAGTTGTACAACCTGTGTCTGTACAATCTGTGTCTGTTTAGTTGTACAACATATGTTATGTAGTTGTACAATGTGTGTACGTGTAGTTGTACAACCTGTTAGTTGTATAACATGTGTCTTTTTAGTTGTACAACTTGATTTGTGTAGTTGTACAACCTGTTAGTTGTATAACCTGTACTGTATAGTTGCACATCTCAGAATTTTAGATTTACATGTAGATCTGTACATCCGTGTAGAAGATTCTGTACATACACCGTGATAGTAATTTTTGCTGAATGGTTCGATTTAATCGTTGCCTTCTTGTGTACACCGTGGTAGCAATTTTGCTGGATGCTTACACGGACTCATGCACACGGGGGGTCTTCACGCGCGACCAGCCAGACCAGCTCGCATGCACAGCTCGCCTCGCACTGCTCCCAGCTCGATCGTATGCAACGGAGGTTACGTGTTTGATTTTGCAGCCTCGTACACGTAACGCATGCACTGCTTGCCGGACGTGGAAAATTTTGTTTTCGCTACCTCCTGCAGTGCACCACGTGTCACGCTCACGTTGATCAAAATTGCCCTTTCTAGAGGGAAACCTTTTAGTAGTGACACCCCTGTCTATGTACATTAGGTGTTATTGGGCTGAAAAAAATGTGAAATGCCCAAGCGTCCAGCAGCCCATCAGGGGAGATGAAAGGGCTGTACCCAGCTAGCTACGCCAATCGATCGATCAGTCGATCGTTTGGCTAGCTGTTTTCACCTGTTTATGTTATCGGCTTCTAGCATGCTGCATTTCGCTTCCGCCTAGAGAAAATCGGACCGCCCAAGCCACCAAGCGCGGAACGGCAGAAGCGACCTGCCCGACTGCAGATCGGCGGTCAGCGATTATCCTCCTCTGTGCAGGTAGCCCGCTATGTCCGTGCAATCTCCCGGTGGTTTATTTTTCTAGATAAATAGTTTATATTAATATCGTGGAGATACACACCCAAGCTCTGTAACAACACAATAACCTTTAATATATTCCTTATCAAAAGAAAGATGTACATGCACTCCTCTGCATGGTTCGAAAAGAAGAAGAGTAGAAGATTGGAGACGACAACGATCGAGTGGGCAACTGGTCAGTCAATGGTTCACACACGGCCGGCCTCTATCTCTATGGTGCATGTATTAGTTCCAAACTAGTACTGCTACCTGCCTACCTTGTCCCTTGAATTAAATCAGACCCAGTAGAATGGAGACGATCGTTCGATGGCGTATTTTTTGCCAAATCTGGCCGTTTTCACGGACTAACAACGGATCTGACCATTACTGAGAACTAATTGCAAATCTGGCCACTCGGTCGGCGCCATCCTCGATAGAACCGACATCGTGTAGGTCGGCGCCAAGATTTTTGGGCACCAGAGCAGCCGAAGACGCCGGCGCCATGCTCCTTGGCGCCGACCCTGGTTCGGCGATGGTGTGCAGGTCGGCGCCATTTGCATTGGCGCCGAGCCCGGCCGCCATTTTTGGAAATAGTTCTTGAAAGAGGCCAATCGTATTATTAGTTCGGCCAAAGGGCCATTTTTAGAAAAAAAAATACTTCAATGGCACGACGAGTGGGCACCTTCAATTAAGTGGTAGTACGTCAGGACCACGCAGTCAATGGTTCACAATTTCACATACGGCCTAGCTCTATGATTGCAGCGTGTGATCCCTAGTAGTTGTATGCTTGGGAGGATTTCATTTGTCGCTTATATTAACATTTTTTGTTTTTTGTTTTATCAATACATCAATTAGTTGAAATAATTTCATTTGTTGGATGCAAAATCGACGGTCATAATAAACGGAGGAGATCCTCATAGTTGTGGAAAAACCACGTTGGTGATAGAGGTCAGATCTGAATGCTCCCCAAAACCTTATAAGCTTGATCGGGGAGCAGTCAGCTAGCAAAATAATTACTGGGTAGCCGATAAGCTCGTCCCATGACCACAATGGAGCACTACTACTCCACAAGCATCATCCTGTTGGCGGTAATTGACCATGGCGGTATCTGATAATGCTATATATAGCGATGGGGCCGCAAATGATATAGTAGGGATGCCGGGGTGCGACACGAGCTGCGGCGACCTAAGCGTGCCGTTCCAGTTCGGCATGAGCTCGCCCCACTGCTACCTCTCCCCGGGTTTCAGCCTGACCTGCGACCGCGGAACCAACATGCCGCACCTCCTCCTGGGTGACGGCACCCTCCAGGTCGTCGAGCATTGGTGGAGCTTGGATAGACTTGCGAGTGGGGGGGGGATGGGGTTTAGAGTCAGATTGAGCCAGTATTGGGGGGGGGGGGGGGGGGGGGAGGTGGGGGCAAATGGGCCAAACATCACTGGTTTTGGAGACAACGAGGCCAAAATGTACTACTTTTTAGGCAAAATTTTCTTGGGCTTCCCCCCCCCCCTCCCCCCACAGGAACTTTACATAGCTCTGCCACTGTCATCGAGCCATCCAATTAGATATGCCAAGGCGGCTACACAGGCAATCCCTACATCACCAACGGCTCCAGAGTCTTCTTCTTCTTCTTCTTTTTCTTATCAGGTATGGATTTCTAGTTTTCATGAGGAAATTTCATGTTTTCCATTAACGGGCTTTTGGATAACTAATTATTTTTTATTAAATCCAAGTGGTGTATTTAAAAGAAAAGAGTTGTAAAAACTAAACGTGTGATCCTTTTAGCTGTTTTATTTATTTATTTCCATTAACAAGATGTAACCTTGCTGCTCAATAATGTCTTCCCTTCAACTTTTAACTTGCTTAACCAATATTTGTTAAGGCCGTCTCAATAATGGATCAGTTGAGTGTCGTCGCCCAATGGGAACCCGCGGCAACCCTGCATTGCCCGGTGGTCGCATAAGTTCATCTTACCTTTCTGGTGAGCCACACTTACTTCGTTTTTTTTAAACGGGAGCAAAAGACTTGCCCCAATCTATTAATTAAGAAGAAGAGAATTGCCCAGTTAATTATGGGAAACCGGAAGAAAAACCTATACAAACACCCAAGCGAACTACTCACAAACAATGAGAAACCCGCAACCATATAACCAGCTCGGCAAGCTCTCCCAACACACAACAATTACAACCCTTGACCCTTAAACAACAAAATGGAACCACCGACAGAACACCTCAACAACAACACCAAAGTCATAGAACGAGCCGAGAAACCGAAGATCATACATCAAGCAGCCCCGACCGGGGGATTTTACAATTTGTCACACTTTTTTTCACTTATATTATTTGCAACACGTGTGTCACTCAGATGTGGTGGCCAATGTGGCAAACAATAAACGATTTCAGAAAAGTGTGGCAAATAGAAAATTATTCCCCGGCCCTAGCACTTGCTCGAAATTATGGCCAAAATGTCACGCCATATATGTGGGCCGACCACCCGCAGAGACCCATCCTGCAGCCATATATGTCACGCCATACATCATACTCCACCGACTCGGTCCCAGATCTAGTGCTAGCTAGGTACGTTGTACCCGATCGCGAGCTCGAGGGCACGACTTGCTGGGTGCATGCATGCGGCGTCAATGCTCACATACGGATACACATTGTTCCAAACTGTGTCTTTTTATCATTATCATCGCGCGCGTTGGTAGGAGGCAGCTAGCAAGCTGAGGGAATAAGGAAACACATTCAGACCACTAAATCAGAGAGCAACGACATGGACTTGTCAGGGCCTTTGGCTTAGAAAAGCTCCCAGCTGGTGATCTCTTAATTATGAGTCGAGATCCAGAAAGTGTGGTGCTTAATGTTGACACATGATAGGCATGGACTTGTCAGGGACATATTGATTTGATGTCATATATATATATGTTGATACTCTTTTCTATAAAGTTGGTCAAATTATAAAATATTTGACTTCGTACACAATCTAGATGAACACTTATTGGTGGATTCTAGATGTGCGCCATCATTAATTATCCTGGCCTCAGTCTCAAAGGATATAGACTTGTGACGTTAGGAGGAACATTTGTGGGCTCAAGGCATATGATCATCTGAGCAATTCCACGTTGGGAAAGAGCGCACAGTTCCCGGCTGGTCGAGACATCGAATGAAAATTAGAAATGAGGAATAGAAAGTTTTGGTCGAAATTACAAACCGGGTACATGTCGTTTAATTGGTAGTTGGGCCATCCCAAAGAGACCTGAGAAGTCTATGTAAAATGCCTTAGAAAAAGGAACAACTTTTTTCTTGATATTGCATAAATCCAACAGATCCAAATTATATCCACCAACAACGTTAACTTATAGCACACATGGACGCCGCCATTTGCATCTCAGTTGCGCCATCGTGCTTTGCACCACCAGATCTCCACACGCGACCCGCTCGATGATGCCTCTCCGTGCGAAGGGTCCCCCCAGGGTGTGGTGCTTAATGTTGACACATGATAGGCATGGACTTGTCAGGGACATATTGATTTGATGTCATATATATACGTTGATATATACTCTTTTCTATAAAGTTGGTCAAATTATAAAATATTTGACTTCGTACAAAATCTGGATGAACACTTATTGAAGACGGAGGGTAGACACCCCATCTACTTACACCCTAGTGATAATCCTGGTCCGACATGGGCCTGTTTGGGATGCCCGCGTGTGGCTGGCAGCGAGCGCGTGGTTGGTGAGATCTAAAGTTCTAAACACTGCCCGAAACCTTATAAGCTCGATGGGTGTACACTGTAACTTTACCTATATATAGATATAGCTGGGTAGCCAATTCGATCGGGATCCTCAACGAACACAATGGCGCACTCCTCCACACGCAACCCAGTGTCGTCGATCGCGGCCGTAGTAGTAGTGACGACAATGGTGGTATCTGCTATGGCAGCAGCAGCTGGTGTGCCGCCGATGATCGGGATGCCGGGGTGCGACACGAGCTGCGGCAACATGAGCGTGCCGTACCCGTTCGGCATGGGCTCGTCCCGGTGCTACCACTCCCCGGGCTTCAACCTGACCTGCGACCGCGGAACCCACCCGCCGCGGCTCCTCCTCGGCGACGGCACACTCCAGGTTGTTGGCGAGATCCGGATCGGCTATATGTTTCCATATGTGATGGTTAGCCGCGCCAGCGGCGACAACGGCGCCTGGGGCAGAGGCATCATCTCCGTGCCGGGCAGCCCCTTCGCGCTGGCGAAACTGAACGAGCTCATCCTGACGGGCTGCAACGTACAGGCCACGCTCAAGAACGCCGTCAACAACGCCACCATAAGCAGATGCTCGTCGCCATGCGATGACGGCAGCTTCGGCGGCAGCTTCGGCGGCAATCCTTTCACTTCTTTGGTCAGCAGCATATCCTGCCGGTCGCCCGTCGTCGGCAGCAACACCGGGTCCGCGTACCGCTTGCACCTCGACTGGTTCGGTGCCAACATCACCGACGACAAGCGGTGGCCAATGCAGGTGCTCGTGGCAGCCAAGGGGTGGTGGCACGACCAGAACCTCGTCTCCGACCAACTGCTGCATAAAGACCAGCCCATGAAGAAGGACGCTATGGCAGCTCCTCCCCTCTGGCTCAGGTGGGAAGTACCCTTTGGACAAGGAGACAACAACAATATGACTGCAGGAGCTACTTCTCCCAGCGACAACACGTGCTCCGAGGCCCAAAGACGCAACGTTTGCAAGAGCAACCACAGCTCGTGTTTCAAGATGGAGGGGTGCACTTGCGATGCGGGCTACACGGGCAATGCCTACATCACCGACGGGTGCAAAGGTAAATAGTTGCCCAAATAGTTGAGGGGCGGTTCTCCAACTATATATCCAGTACCGGCCGCCAAAAATTGCTTCAACATCCCATTTGCTTAACACAAACCCGGATTGCTATATCTTACAACCAACTTTTAGATTTGAGTATATGTGGAATTGTGGATACATTTTGTCGGCAAACCATGAATATTAATTTATTCATGTCCATACTATTTTTCACGAATGAAAAGAATCTGCACAAAATAAGATACTTATTCCTGAATGTGTAAACATTACTAATACAGATTTATGCATGCAGTATTCATTTATTCCATTGTAAAATTACTTACCTATTACTATTTTTTCACGAAGAAAGTTCAATGAATGCATGGGTTTTCCAATAACTTGTTATTTTTATTAAAGTTGATGGTGTATTTTACAAGATATTAGGGCCGAACGGTACAAGTTAAAGGCGTGATGATCTGCAAGTCCTCTACCAAAAATATAGATCAAATATGTGCATGCCCAATTATGAGTTGTTTTTTCTTCCTGTTCTTCTTTTTAGTAGATAAAAAGAATGGGGAGTTAGGGCTTCGGTTTCCTCACCTGACTCGGTCCACCGTTAGCTGTTTTCTTTTTAATTTTAACTAATAAAACAGAACCTTGCTTCTCAGTAATATCGTTAGTTTCTTCTCTTCCATTTTTAATCTGCTTAATCAATATTTTCCTGACTAGATATTGACGAGTGCAACCAGCCACGACACACCAAATGCTACGGTAACTGTACCAATACAAAAGGATCATTTGAGTGCCATTGCCCAGCAGGAACTCGCGGCAACCCCAACTTGCCCGGTGGCTGCATTGGTTCCTCGGACCTACCTGGTGAGCCACACTTATTACAACTTAACTATTTTTTTACAACATTTGTTTCAGATTTGCTGGGTAACAGTCGACTAGAAGTTTCATTCCCCACTGGTCAACCTTTCTCAGGACATTAGTTTCTTCCTCTGTAGTTAATTGACTTTTCAAAGGAAAGCACTTGTCTCATTTTTCTTCTGTAATTGCACTTTTGGGCCGGTCCTGACTTTTCAGGGGCCCAGGGCGAAAGGACAAAAATGGGCGTATCAACTATAGGAGAATGATTTTTTTTTACTTTTATAGATGCATAGTACAAATTTTTCATTTGACTAAGCCATGATAGCAAGAATTTCATTATGGTACTAATAATGATACACCATGGATACACACGAATGAACCATACGAGTTCTAGGAGCCAACAAAATCTTACTCCTCAAACAAAATAGGGTTTCTAGCAGATTAGTGTCCAAGGGAAAAAATAATGCAAAAAATACATGCAATATTTGTTTCCCGTTGAGGCCTTGAACTGGCTGTTTTCTGCCCCGGCTGCCCGTAGCTTGTGTGGCCGGCCGGACGATGGGATGGGAGTACTTATAGAGGCAAAATGTCCATAGGGAGTGGATGAATCAAGATTGGATCGAAGAAATAATAATCCCAACGGCAAAATCCATTGATTAGCATGGCATGCATGTATGTTGTGTGCTTTTGGAATATGCAGCCCTATTGGAGAAGGAGAACGATAGGGGAGAGGAAAAGAAATGGCGGCGGCTGGCGTGCGTGGTTCACCTGGTCGGTTGGTCGAATGGTCGCTAGAAGTGTGTAGGAGTGCGTGGTAACACTATTATGGGGTGTATGGCCTCACAATTGGGACCTTTCCTACTTAATTTATGTTTGACCTTTTGAGCATCTTTTTCTGGTGGGATGTGTCGTATAGGTAGTACATAAACTGCACTAGGTATGGCGCCCCCCCTTTCGCCTCGGCCATGAGCCGTCGCCCTTCTTTCCCTGGCCAAGGACAGCCCTGTTTAGTCCACGCCAACTGCACATTTTTTGCAAGTGCTGCTATATATTTTATTTGTAATGTGCAACTATTTTGTTTATTCATTTTCTTGTACGGAATATGTTTGATAAAGTCTTTTCTTTTTTATTTCGAGATGGAGAGCTATTTTCAGCACGAGGAACGCTGTGCAACATGTCGTGCGGCGACGTGGTCGTGCCATACCCCTTTGGCATGGGCCCGGCCAGGTGCTACTCGCCGGGGTTCAACCTCACTTGCGACTATGGTCACGAGCACCCGCGACTACTGCTCGACGACTACGGTACCTTGCGCATCATCAACATCTCCCTCGATAACACCACGGTTCACGTCGTCAGGACAGGCGTCATGATAAGCCGAGGAATCAGCAACGACGCCTTCTTGTTTTCGGAGATCTTCACGAAACGCAGAGAGATAATACCATACTCCGTGTCCACCCGCAACGAGCTCGTCCTCATGGGGTGCAACGTGCGAGCGATGCTGGAGGAAGATAATTTGCTTGCACCACTGCCGCCGACATACCTAAGCGGCTGCTCCTCCTCGTGTTTCCTGAATGCCAATGGCACTTACGCGGCGGCGAGTGGTGGTGGCAGGAACTGCTACGGCATTGGTTGCTGCCAAGCACGAATATCCGTGTCTAGGGCCGGCATGCCAGACGCCTTACGTTTGGATCCTATGGACGGCGTTAGTGCCAATGAGCCACCCATCTACGCGTTCGTCGCGCAGGAGGGATGGTTCAACAAGCAGAAGTTCCAGCACCGATCGATCAGATCGGCCCTGGAGGTTCCCATCGTTCTAGACTGGGAGGTCCTACAAGAACCGGCCGGCGGCAGATTACGACATCCCAACATTACTAATATATGTCATGAAGACGTAGCCAACGGCATCTGCAAGAGCAAGAACAGCCGCTGTGTGCCAAGGATCAGAGGCTACACCTGCCAGTGCCTCGATGGCTACCACGGCAACCCGTACACCGTCGACGGCGGGTGCACACGTGGCCGGAATTTTTTTAAAGGTACCTACTGAACTAATAACTAACTAACGTTGCAACAACTTTGTTGGGGATTCGTACGTTTTCCTTTTGCTGAAAGCTGTTTACACATTTCTATCTATATAGGCATTTTCAACAATTTATAAGTTCGTTTCTTCCTATATATGACCAAAATTTTGTTTTTTTTCAGGTATAGCTATCTTTATAGGACCTGCTAGTGGGGCTGGCCTCATACTACTGGTTCTCCTAACACTCTTTATCTACAAGAAGTTAAAACACCGAAGGGCTCAAATCATGAAGCTAAGGTTTTTTGAGAAAAATCGTGGGAAATTGTTGCAGCAGTTGGTGTCTCATAGAGCTGATATTTCAGAAAGAATGATCATATCCTTGGAAGAGCTGGAGAAAGCAACCAACAATTTCGATAAAGCCCGAGAGCTTGGCGGTGGTGGGCATGGTATCGTCTATAAAGGGATTTTATCAGACCTCCATGTCGTAGCCATCAAAAAGCCAAAGAAGGTAATTCAACAAGAGATTGAGGAGTTTATCAATGAGGTTGCCATACTGTCACAAATCAACCATAGAAATGTTGTAAAACTCTACGGCTGCTGCCTTGAAACAGAAGTCCCAATGCTGGTCTATGAGTTCATATCCAACGGAACCCTTCATGATCATCTTCATGTTGAAGAAGCAAAATCATTGTCATGGGAGGATAGGCTGCGGATAGCAATAGAAACTGCCAAATCTATAGCGCATCTTCACTCAACCACTTCAACACCTATCATCCATAGAGATATAAAATCAGTCAACATACTCTTGGATGAAACTCTAACAGCAAAGGTTGCGGACTTTGGTGCGTCAAGGTATGTTCCTAGCGATAAATCGGGGCTAACCACAAGGGTTCAAGGTACAATAGGATATATGGACCCTATGTACTTCTATACAGGGAGGCTCACTGATAAAAGTGATGTTTTTGGCTTTGGTGTCATGCTGGTCGAACTACTTACCAGACAGAAGCCATTTCTATATATGTCATCTGAAGGTGATGGCCTTGTTGCACATTTTTCTACCTTGTTCGCTCAAGGTAAATTATTGGATATATTAGACCCACAAGTCATGGAAGAGGGAGGCAAAGAAGTAGAAGAAGTGGCATTGCTGGCTGTCACATGCATAAAATTAGCACCAGAGGATCGTCCAACCATGAGGCAAGTAGAATTGGTACTGGAAAATATTCAATCATCCAAGAAACTACGTAATGTGATTGCACCACAATCTGAGAGAGTTGGCACCTCAATAAATTGTTCATGGAGCAAAGATAAAGGAACTAGCAAGGAATGTACCCGACAATATAGTATGGAGCAAGAATTTGAGAATTCTGCAAGGTACCCACGGTAGTTTTGTGTACAGTGAATGCAAGTAGTTTCACGATATTCATCTAGACCTATAATAAACGAGGATCTCATCCCTTTCCATGGATTGTATTTACTTCTTGTTGTTGTGCTCAGACATATCCAACTTTTAATTCTTCTTGAAGAGTACTTTTATGCTTTGAACAGATGAGGGAACATAATTATTTTCTCTAGTTGCTTTGTTATCAAGATACACGTAATACTTAAGTTTTGTCCAAAGACACCATACGTGCCTTGTTTTTTCTTGCATATCTTTGAAGTTAAAATATTTTTTCTTAAATTACAGAGCTTTGCTCCCAATTTAATGTCTTATTAAAATTGTGATAGAAAATTGATCAGAGTTCAACACATAGGCACACACTTTTTTTTACGGAAATAGGCACACACCCCTGGAGTTAAAAAAAACCACTCCCTTGTCGATGGATAGTTTTCATGAACTCTCGCAATCTCACTTCCGAGTGAATGAAAGAGAGTTTATTTGTTCATCAGTTAGAAGGTGCTATGAGGAGTATGCATCGAGCAAGAAGAGGAAAAAGCTACACACACTGACTTGTGGGCCAGCCCAGGTTGATTGTCCAGGCCAGCTGCGCATTTTTGTCCGAAACATGTAAATAAGATCTAGGGGTGGGCAGGTGGATATGCTCTTAAATCTGTGAAATGTGGTCGGACAATGTATCTTCGTCCAAGCTAGCTACGACTAGGAGTAGCTAGTAGCTTTGTAACCCTCAGTCAAATCAGAGCGGCGATGACTGGGACTGGGCACATAGATTGGTCAGGAAGACTCGTCGTCGATCGGTGCATCCGGCGGCGTCAATCATTCACGTACGTACGGTCGGCCTCTATGATTGCAGCGCGTGAGCCGTTGCAAACTGCATCCTTGCTCACAAGGCCGGTAGATCTCGAGGTTTATTTGGACGGGCGTGCGAAGTTTCTCATCGCGCGCGTTGGAAGTAGCAGCTAGGTCAGAGAAAATGCGTTGTCCGTGTGAAGACTGCCCGATCTCGTCGCCAGTCTCCAGTCGGACGCAGACGGCACAATCTAACACTGACTCAAAGCTAGGTCCTTCCGTGTTCTCAGCAGTCGAGAGCTAAAACTGTTTTCCTCACAATCATACACGTACGTACCCACTGTTTGCAACATTGGTCCATCTCAACTCAAGACAGACCCATCTTCTCGTTTACTCTTGCCTGAGAATTGGTAGCCTAACTCTTTACTGATTTCAGCAATGGCTCTCACTCGTTCAAACTCCACCGGGCCAGGTTTGGTCCGCATGTAATTAATTCCGTGCTATTCATTTAATTATGCAAAAGCTGCTAGAAATTTAATTAGAAAATAAATGGAGAGGTGCATTTTTTTCACAATATTATTTGCACTTCCTTCGCTCACAAAAAACAACATAGAAAAACTCTTTTTTATAACAAAACGTTAGAACTCCTTGTAACAATATTGTTTGGCTTGGCGCAAAATATGGAAAATTATGTCGTGGATATGACCATCACCTTAGTCATTTGGCTTCCAAGTCATAAATATTTATAAATCATTAGAATATTTTCTCAACACTTTTTCAACATTACCATATTACAAAGTTGATATTTTTGCTGACAAGTTGAACACATAAAAGGACTCCATGCAAACGGATTATATTGTTTAGAGTTTATAAATATAGTAAATTTTGTCGACACGCCTTCCATGGCAATGGCTTACATAATTCAACACCCTCTATGGATATTGCGTACAGAATCCTTACTTAAATATATTTTTAGCACTTTTAAAGTCAAGCTATAAATCATTTTTTGTTCACATTCTAATTACTTTAGAAAAATCTGCACAAAATCATTTTCGTGCAAGAAAATAGCTAGAAATTTAAGTTATTCAAAAATGCATGGGAGCTGTCATCAAATATGTCAAACAAGATCAGCCATGCATGTCGATGGCCTTCTGGAGCGCGTGGGGTTGGGCTAGAAACCGTGTGCCACTATCGAGAAAAGGCGGTTGACTACAATTTAATGGCACCCGGAAACTTGTTCATGTGGACCCATGGGCCTCCCGCAACCACTACCGCCGCGCTCTCCTATCGCCTTCCGGGGAGAGAGAGAGAGAGAGGGTGGAAGATGGTGGTTGGCGAGGACAAAGATCGATATCTTAAACAAATGCTCTACTGGGCTTGACCACGTCCCCTTTGTTGCCCTCGGTAAACCATGTCTAGCGGGCTGGCCACACCATGCTCTTTCGTGATGATCTACTGGGCTTCACTACCGGTGATCAATATATGCTTATATAGATGCACCATTGACCATTACGTACTTATTTACTACTAGTAGTACTTAACGTACAACATCGTGCATGTACTCGTGGTGCAACTCCTCGTCTAGCTAAGGCCGCCGTCCGGCCTCCTCGACGTCCTCTTGACGCCATGCCGGACCTTGCCGTGGTGTCGGACGCGGCCGGCAGACACAAGGGAGGGTCGAGCAGCATTACGTCAACCAGTTGCTGCCATGCATAAGAAACGTAACCAATCCAAAGCACTCGCTACATCTAGGCTCACCTTGTCTGGCCGGTTGTCCCCAGCTGCCGTGGATGCCATGAAGAGAGGTACATGCTAGCTCGACGTGCACGTTGTCCCCGACACTCACGCGCGCAAACGGGCAGCTTGTCGTGTATGCGCATGCAAGAGCTCGCTGTGAACATCCGCGGGCACGCTATGCCAGATCTTAATTGGCTCGGACGCCGTCGAGCACGCCATGCCAGACCTTGCCGTGGACGCTGTGGTGCCGGAATACGCCCGAGGACACAATTGAGGGACCACCCGTGGTCGTGAACGAAGCAGCCCGACGGCGGCTAACTAACCTGTCACGCCGCCATTGCTTGCAATTCTGCCACGGGAAGGAAATGAGCATTGCATGCAACGAGAAGAAAAGAAGGCACAGAGAGCAGCTCCACTCCAGCTAAGAGAACAGAGGCGTAATGAATCAGAGGAGGACAGAGGAGAAAAGGAAGAAGCAGAGCATAGGCGTGGTGAATCAGGATCAAATCGATCTCAGTCAGCGCACGCGCGCGTCTTCCACATGCAGGACCCGGGCTGAGCGGACATGGCAGCAGGCGGCGGCGGAGGACCTTGACGGCCGGCCGAGCAGTGGCGACCTGAACGGAGCAGCGGGTGGACGGAGAGCCAGAGCATGCACTCGATTGAGTAGTCGCCGGTGGAATCGATCTGGGGCTGCAGCGCCGGCGACGGAGGATATTGACCACGTCCGGTTCAGCCAAAGTTTTAGTGAGAAGGCAAAGAACCTGCCCAACTGGTGCATAACGGACAGAAACCGGTCGAACCGGATGAGAAAAGCAGCCTATATGTGGGCGAACCGCCGGACTCGCGAAGACGTTACTTTTGGAGAATCTTCTCGCGACCCGTGTGTCGCCAGTAGAGTGGTTAGAGTTTGCTTTGGATCATGATTTTGTTTTAATAATTTGGTCGTGGACATCTCTATGTTCCGAATTGGCCATGATTTTTGTTACACAGACGGTGATTTTAGTTGTTATAGAGGCCGCGAGAGAGTAGTCTTAGAAGCTGGTGTGTGGGGTGTAATCTGAAACGGTTGTTCCAACTGGTTTGAGAATCTTGTAAATGGTTGCTCTCTTCTATAAAAATACGGTTGCATACTCTAATTTTTTTCCAGTTAAGTTCAGATTTTTCTGGCTCATGCATGGCTACGTAGGCACAAAATACCATCGAAATCTCTGAAATTATGTATTAGTCATAAAGTACGCCAACATAGTATGACCAAAATAAGGGGAAAACAGAGAGATGGAGAGTCTGAGAGCGAAACGCCCCACCAAGAAATTAGGCAACTCAGGTAAAAAAGGGATAAGGAAACTAGTGGTACAGAATAACCGATTTGTCTTTAAAGAAAAGCAATGAGGGCCTCCACCCCATCCCGCCGTCCGCATTTACCAGAAGAGTCCAGGTTGGCAATCCATGACACAGAGCATCTGGGCGGTTCATTCGTTCCCACGAAGTAACAAGCGAGCATAATCGCACATCTTATTTGCTCCGACCTCTCTATTCCATAAATACGAGGCCACCGCCACGAGAGACGCATGCATGCGCATGAGAATTAACTAAATCCCTTGCAGTGATCAATCCACCATAGTGAGTTAGCTGTGCGTGGTCGAGCCCTGTGATAGCTGGGGTTCGAATCCGTAGAGCGCAGGAATTTTATCTTTCTAAAAAAAAAATCCACCATAGTGATCGATCACTCAGCCGGAAAAAACTAAAAGTATACACCCACGACTATAGAGAAGATTCTCAAAAATTTACGCCTACAAAAAGGTACAGTGCAGAGGAAGGCGTAAGGGCTTTTGTGGAAAACACGCTCGCTCCTCTTGCAACTGGCCGCCCCCGTGCGGGTGACCAGGCGCGCCGCCGGCCCACTCCCCGCGCTCTTCCCCCACCTCCTCTCCTCCGCCGTCGCCGGCGTGCGTCGCCGGGTCTGTCCCGGGCGGCGCCGGCGGCCCCCAGCTTCTCCCCCTCGGTATCCTCCTCGCGCGGGGCGGCGCGGTGCCGGGCGCGGCGGCGGTCCGGCTCGACGGCAACGGGCTCTCCTGCGCTGCGGATGGTGAGGACGGCGGCGGCGCCGCCGTTGGTGGTGCGGATGGCCAGCTTCGGCTAGGGCTGTGCGAAAATGCTAAATTAATATTAGGACCACTTCTCTGAGTGCGGTGATTTATCTCCCGGGCTAGGCTACATGTAGCCCTTTATTTAAAAAACTCAAATCTATTTGACGTTTCCATAAATTCTTATTGGTTATGCAAATGAGCTTGACTTTTGGTATGCCTTAAAACTGGGGTAATTTTTGGGATAATTTTTGGCCCTTAGTTTTTGGTCCGGGGCGTCGGCCAATCCTGGCTACGCCGTTGCTGTATACCACATGGCGCTCTGCGATTCCTAAGCTTCCATGTGCTGCTGTCGCCGCCTAGCTTGCAATACTTCATCATTATCCCTAGATAATTGCTTGCTTAGCTTTCATGCATAGAGCTAGGTTAATCAACTCGTATGATAGAGACTTGTAATGGCTGGGTCTTGTACGTGCTCAGGTGTGTCACCGAACGCCGGTGAAGTTAGGCAGAAATCGTCGATGGCTTCTCGACCGGCGTCGGCGTCGGCATTTCCCTAGCATGGACCAAGAACATCGGGACCAGGATGAGGGTGGTCGCGAGTTTAGAGAATTTATCATGCAGCTTGTACAAAGAAATAGGCCGTGCCGTGGCCTCACGCTCGTCTTCGACGTCCGGTCGTCCGACTACTACGTCTTCAACCTCTCTACGGGCGAGCACGTCGCCCTGCCGCCGTGCGAGCCGGCGGCAGAGATAGAGGACGCGCCAACGCGCCGCCGGGGTTCGCGTGCTACATAGACGGCATGCATCCGGTGGCCATCGACGGGACTTTTTGTCCGAAAATAGATATTATCCATCATTTCACGTGCCATGTCGTTATCTAGCATTATTATTTTATGCTCGGAGACATCTATTTCAATGTGCATGAAACCATAGCTATTACATCTCATGAAATGGTAGGTCAATGTATTTTCCATTAGCCGCATCTTTTACATAAAAGCTGTCATCAAGGCGCGATTCTGATGCCTTCACTGCTAGAAAAATGGTATATGGTCCCGGTTCGGCTGGGCCATCAGTCCCGGTTGCCCAACCGGGACTAGCCAATCGGGACTAATGCTAGTCCCGGTTGGGCCACGAACCGGAACCAATGGGTGCCCATGTGGCCAGTTCTGGCTGGGCATGGGGGGAGACTCATTGGTCCCGGTTCGTGTTACGAACCGGGACCAATGAGTGTTTTTTTTTTGTATTTAGAGTTTAGAGTCTCCCTCTCGCCGGTGCCCCCTCTCGCCGGTGCCCCCTCTCCCTCTCGCCGGTGCCCCCTCTCCCTCTCGCTGGTGCCTCCGTCGTCTCCCCCTTCTTCGCATCGCCGACGTGCTCTCCATCGTTTCCGTACGCATATTATACGCTCTACTATATACACAGTACACGTTGATGCATATATAATTAATATTCGATCTCTTGCGATAATACAACTATTTAATTACATGGAGATAGATCACATATGTAGTTCATCGTCCGAAGCATAATGTTCTCCCTTTCATCGATGACCTCCCTAAGCAGAAATCCCGCCAATTCCTCTTGAATTGCTCGTATGCGCCGTTCTGGGTCGAGCTTCTCCCGCATTTTGCTCAAAGAAGTTGTTCTCCGCTCAAGGTCAACTCGCGAATGAACTCGCAAACGTAGAATCCACATAAATTACTCCCCGGTGGCTGCTGCGGACTTTTCACCGATAATAAGTTAGCTCATCTTTGAATGGACCTTCTACATTCTGTTTGAATAGTGTCCAACACCTGCTTTGGCCAAAAAAATGAACAAAGGAGTTATTAATTACTTGATATCAGGAAACGAACGAAAGAGGCCGATATAATGCGATAATGATTGAAATTACTTATTGAGCATTTCTTTCATTTCGGTCCACGTCGCTTGGTCCCAACTTAATGAGTCGTGGACTTCAACTATGGACTTGTCAACTTGAATGCTTAGCAGAATCCAGTGGAACCTGCAGACGTTTACATAAAGCAGACATGCATAGCTCATCAATTACACTTAACATCGAGAAAGCCAAATAAAAATATGTACAAGACAGAAACACTCACTTGAAGTTGTAAGGAAATAGTATTTCCGTATAGAAGTTTTGCTTGATTAAAGAGGTGGTCAGGTCATGCTCCACGTCTCTGGGGTGATTGCGTAACGTATGTTCATTAACGATATATGGGTCAACGAACCCAACCTCATAATGTCTAGATGTTTTGCATTCCATCATCTTCATTCTACATAATAGCGTACAAAAGGATATATATATAGTCATGATAATATAATACAGGCAATGAACGAGCTGAGCTAGAGACTTAATTACGAAAATAAATCACTTACAGACAATAGCAACTGAGGATAGATTTGTCGAGGGCGCGCTGATTGAATAACTGAAACAGTTCAGTCATTTGAACCTGTATACTGTAACGTTTGAAGAAATGCTCCACTCGAACGTCCACCGCAATCCACTCCTTCGCGTCCTTCTTTGATGTGTGCACCATGTACCAGTTGTGCAGATTTCGCATATGTGTTGATAGACGCGTGAGCTCCTCATTACTGACCATAGACTCCCCTGTGACATATTTCCGTGCTATCTCTAACATTGGCTGATCTTCATAGCCTAAAAGTTGACCAAGAGTCATACCCATGGCGGTAGCATTTTCCATGGCCTGCGATACAGTGATACCATGTTCTCTAGCAGCAGCTATGGCTCTGGGTCCAATAATTGCAGTCCTTATCCATATCGGCTCTGAAGTCCTTGTCGATATCGGAACACACTATGAGCGGGGGGACCGATTGATTTATCTGCTGTCCGAGCTGGGCAATTTGTTTCCCGCTTTTTGCACTTCTTTCCTTGTTCTGCTCAGACTGGGCACGTGCTAGCTTACTAAGTTCACGACCATAGTCAGATTGCAGATTCATCGATATTTGGGATGGCTGCGCAAGGAAGGACTTAGCCCACTTTTTGGTTTTTTCATCGTATACCGGCTTTTGCTCGGGCTTTTTTGGTGCAAAAAAATCTTATTGTAGGCAGCCACCTCTGCGGCGTTTTCCGCTTCAGTCCTGTCATAACGTCTAATGGGAAGATTCTTATGAGGTACTTTTGGGGGGGCGACCTTTTATGTTTCGGTGATCGCTTACCCCTCATAGTATGAGCGGTGGGCGGAGACGGCTGACGCGGCGGCAGAGACGGCTGACGCGGCGGCGGAGATGGCTGCGCTGGAGACTGGTGAGGCGGTGAAGCGGACTGTTGCGCTGGAGAATGCTGAGGCGGTGAAGAGGACTGTTGCGCTGGAGACCGGTGAGGAGTCGATGGCCTTGGCTGCCAGTTCGGAAGCACGATGAATTCCTTTGGCCATAGAATGGGCGCTTTCTTGGCTTCTCCAAGTTCAAGCACCTCCCCATCTTCACCTGCAGGGTGTTGCAGCTTCAGCTCCTCAAAATCTTTCATCACTTCATCCACCGCGACAACAGCGTAGCCATGTGGAACCGGAGAGAAATGGTAAGTTGGATTAGGTCCAATTGGTACGTATAGCCGACCGCCACCTTCATGGTTAAGTTAAAAACTTTCACATGCAGCTCACAAGGTGTGCTCTCCGTGATATCATCCACTGGGTAGCGACGAAGTGGAGCCACCGTCACTGCATCATCAGTACCATCCTGGAGCTCCGTGGAAGCCACGCTGCTTTTCCGATTCGATGGGCCGCCGGTACCATTGCATGCAGCTTCTACCATGTGCCGCTGAGATTGGCCGCTAGTATCTTGCTGGCTAAGTGCGGCAATTTGATCCTTCTGCCGCATTAATTCTTCTTCTATATTACGCAGCCGGTCTGCAGCAGCGCGTGCTTCCATTGCCTCCCTTTCCTTTCTCCTCTGATGGCTTCTATCTGGAAATTTTTCCTGTGCTCGGGAATCGCAATTGTCTTGGGCTTGGAGCCTGGTATGCCTCGTAATCGTCTGTCGTGTTCCTTATTCCCAAGGGCGCGTGTGAGCTCGTCATCCTCTCTATCGGGAATGAACCGTCCTCTGCAACATCCTTTACTGCATTTCTAATGCCTTCGATGGGTAGTAGGGGATTATCTTTGTGTCTTCTGTTATATATGCACTTCCCTTCTGCGTCCAACGTGCCCCCATGCCCGTAAAACCAATTTCTTGCCCGTTCGATCCATGCGAGTGGCTCTGGAGTGATCCCTTTAGCCAGCAGGTCCGCCTCAAGTTTGTCCCACTTAGGCATGCTAAAGGCGTAGCCACCAGCCCCCATAGTATGGTGGTAGATCTTTTTAGCAGCATTTGCCTTATTTTTTGCAGACTTTTTCTGAGCTTCCTCTGATTTCTTGTACGCCACAAATTCTTCCCAGTCGTCCTTTATCTTCTCATACCCTTTATCGAAGTCCGGAGTCTTATTTTTCTCGACAAACTCGCTGTTCAATCTTTTCTTCCAGTTCTTGAATAGCTCGGCCATCTTCTTAAGAGCCCAGTCCCTGACTTTTTGCTTCATGTTTTTCCGGGCAATCTTTTCTGCCTCATTTGGATCCTCCTCATCTGGATCCACCTCTGGCGCGGCAGGGTGAAATTAAGCATGAGCTTTCTCCAAAGTCTTTCTTTGCCACCTCGCCGACATATCTTACTCCTCCCTCCTTTGGCTGATGCCATTCTCGAACAGTGATCGGGATGTAGTCCCTAACAAGAACTCCGCATTGCTTTACCATTTTATTTTTAACATCAGGGGGAGCAGTCGGTGTGCCGTCTTCAGCGACTTTTTCGATCCTGTACCTTTCATGGTCGCCCAACTTTTTGGTTGGGCCTCGTTTTGTCCTTACAGAAGATTTGCTCGATCCGGAGGGCTAAAAGAAGAAAGAGCGTTAATATATGTATATAGACAGCAGAGGCTTAATTAATACAATCTTCGGCTTCATTAATATATGTATATGTACCTCGCCGGAGTTTGCAACATTTAATGTTCCACCGGAGCCTTCGGCTTCTCCCTCGTCGGCTTCTCCCTCGCCGATTTCTCCCTCACCCTAGCCGTCGGGTTCTACCTCACCGGATCCATCTCTTCGGTTGAGAGACTCATCTCCGTCACCGGAGTTGTTCAGAAACTGCGAGGTGACATCGCCAACATCTTCCGGCCCGCGGATTATATCCTCGAGGATGTTTTCCTGATTTTCGTCTCGTTCCATAGTTTCTGCAAATTAAGAACAATGCACAAAACTTTAGTTGGGTAACTTGTTCCATATGTCAAGATACATCTACACAATTTTTGACTTGCCCAAAAACCTAAAATAAAATACTCTTTTATTTATTTTCAGAAAATCCCTTTTCTTAGGTTTACAAAGGAGCTACCTTTTTCATACCTCAGAAAATTCACTAAAATTAGGGAATGATCCTCATTACTTGTAGAACCCAAATAATTTGGACATTTTTGCCCTTTTGTTTTCAGTACAAAAACTAAGAAAATAAGAAAAGGCCATAAAAATAATGCAAACACTTGGCAACCTTTTTATTCAGTGCCTAGGACCATATGTGCACACACACTAGGGAGATAAGCCACAGGAAAATTCAAATTTAATTAGGACAAGCACAAATTAGAAACTTCACAATTTGATTTTGTGTGTAACATACACAATATCATCTCATTTGCAAGAACAAATTAGAAATTTCATATGCTGCCTTATAATCTCATTTGCAAGAGCACCTCGGGCGGGGAGCGGCAGAGCACCTCGGGCGCGGATTCTTGGGCGCGACGGCGAACTCGGAGACCCTAAACCCTAAACCATCAAGAAATTAAAACCATTAAGCTCAAGAACATAAGACTCAAGCTAAAATATACTGAAAAGCATGTATTACCACTTCAAAATCATTTGCAAAGCTAAAATTAAAATTAACATCAATATATAGCAAAACTAAAATTAACATCAATATATAGCAAAACTAAAACTAACACAAACAAAACTAATTCTAGCAAATGGCTAACAGAAAATGGCTAACAAAAAATAGCTAAACCTAGCAACTAACCTAGCAACTAACACTAACAAATGGCTAGCAAAAAATCATCTACAACTAACCTAGCAATTTCTATAACCTAACAATTTCTATAACCTAACAATTTCTATATCTAACAAATTTCTAAACATATTAATCATTTTAATCTACAATGCTACAATTTTAATCTAATTACTTCTAACCTTGAGTAGCAAAATTATGAACACTTTAATCTACAATCTACAATTACAATCTACAATGTTAGCAAAATTATGAACACTTTAATCTATACATTTTAATCTACAATCTACAATCTACAATGCTATAAATTTCTAAACATTTTAATCTACAATGCAAAATTTCTAAACATTTTAATCTACAATACAAAATTTCTAAATATTTTAATCTACAATTTTAATCTACAATCTACAATGCAAAATTATGAATCTACACATTTTAATCTACAATGTACAATCTACAATGCTATAAATTTCTAAACATTTTAATCTACAATTTTAATCTACAATGCAAAATTTCTAAACATTTTAATCTACAATTTTAATCTACAAGCTACAATGCAAAATTATGAACAAAAAAGCACTCACCTTGAGTAGCTACGGCCGGCGGTGGTGGTGGAGCGCGCCGGTGGTGGTGGAGCGCGCCGGTGCAGGGTGGCGGCGTCTGGCGGCCGGATTAGCCGCGCGGTGAGCAGGGGCGAGCTTCGGGCCGGCGAGCAGAGAGGGAGGCGCGCGGCGCTCCGCGGCGGTCAATCCGCGCGGCGGAGGAGGTGGAGGGCGGGCCGCGCTGGTGGCTCTAGGTTAATAGTGCCAGAAACAATGCTTGTACGTCACACGTCAGTTGGGAACCCCAAGAGGAAGGTATGATGAGTGCAGCAGTAAGTTTTCCCTCAGTATGAAACCAAGGTTTAATCGACCAGTAGGAAAACGAGGTTTGCTTCGAAGGTGTTGGTGAAGGAGTGTAGTGCGGCGCAACACCAGGGATTCCGGTGCCAACGTGGAACCTGCACAACACAATCAAATTACTTTGCCCCAACTTAACAGTGAGGTTGTCAATCTCACCGGCTTGCTGAAAACAAAGGGTTAAACGTATCGAATGGAAAATGATGTTTGTTTGCATAAAACAGTAGAGAACAATGATTGCAGTAGATTGTATTTCAGATGTAAAAGAATGGACCGGGGTCCACAGTTCACTAGTGGTGTCTCTCCAATAAGATAACTAACATGCTGGGTAAACAAATTACAGCTGGGCAATTGACAATTGATAAGTGCATATAACATGCATGTGTGAGCTGTGGTGTCTACTATGAGATTCATTTGGGCATTACGACAAAGTACATAGACCGCTATCCAGCATGCATCTATGCCTAAATAGTCCACTTTCCGGTTAACATCCGTACCCCTTCCAGTATTAAGTTGCAAGCAACAGACAATTGCATTAAGTAATGTGCGTAATGTAAACAATACATTCATCCTTGAATAAAGCATTGCTGTTTTACCCCTAGTGGCAACAACACATCTACAACCTTAGAACTTGCTGTCACTATCCCAGGTTAAATAGAGGTTGAACCCAACTATCATGCATAAATACCCCCTCTTGGAGTTACAAGTATTCACGTGGCCAAGGCTTCAACAAGTAACGGAGAGCATGCAAGATCACAAATGACATAGACATGATAATATAATATTCAGCTCCACATAGGTATCAATATAAGTCAGATCCCAGCAAACACAACATGTAGCATTACAATAAGATGATCTTGATCATGATAGGCAGCTCACAAGATCTAAACATGATGGCACAAGTGGAGAAGACAACCATCTAGCTACTGCTATGGACCCATAGTCCAAGGATGAACTACTCACGCATCACTCCGGAGGCGGGCATGGCGATGTAGAGCCCTCCGGTGATGATTCCCCTCTCCGGCAGGGTGCCGGGAAGAGCTTCAGAACCCCCCGAGTTAGGGTTGACGACGGCGGCGGCAGCGAATATGTTCTGGATGAAAGGCTCGGTGTTTTAGGGTTTTCGCGTCTCGGGGAATAAATAGGCGAAGGGGCGATGTCGGCGGACCCCCGAGGGGCCCAAACCACCAGGCGCGGCTGGGCCCACTGCCGCGCCAGGTGGTTTGGCCACCTCGTGGCTCTCTTCGTCTCTCCTTCGGACTCCGTGTACGTGCTGGAAAAATAGGGACTGGCCTTTTGTTTCGTGCAATTCCGAGAATATTTCCAGAAGTAACTTTCTGAAACCAAAAACAGCAGAAAACAGGGAACTGGCACTGTGGCATCTTGTTAATAGGTTAGTCCCAGAAAATGCATAAAAGTGATACGAAGTGTATATAAAACATGTAGCAAATGGTATAATATAAGCATGGAACAGCAGAAATTATGGATACGTTGGAGACGTATCAAGCATCCCCAAGCTTAGTTCTACTCGTCCTCGAGTAGGTAAAACGATAACAACAAATAATTTCTGAGGAGACATGCTTTCACACAATCTTGATCAATATATTGCAAGGCTCATGTCATGAATGAAGTGACTCAAAGCAATGATCTATAGTTTGCTAACAAATAGATAAAGAGTAAACAATGAATCATATAAGCAAAAACTTTTCATGAATAGTACTTTCAAGACAAGCATCAAAAAGTTTTGCATAAGAGGTAACTCATAAAGCAATAGATTCAAAGTAAAAGGCATTGAAGCAACACAAAGGATGATTAAGTTTCAGCATTTGCTTTCAACTTGTAACATGTATATCTCATGGATAGTTGTCAACATAAAGCAATATAACAAGTGCAATAAGTAAATATGTAAGAATCAATGCACACAAAGTTGACACAAGTGTTTGCTTCTAAGATAGAAAGGAGTAGGTAAACTGACTCAACATAAAGTAAAAGATAGGCCCTTCGCAGAGGGAAGCAGGGATTAAATCATGTGCTAGAGCTTTTTAAGTTTTCGAAAGCATATAGAGAGCACAAAATAAGTATTTGAGAGGTGTTTGTTGTTGTCAACGAATGGTAGTGGGCACTCTAACCCCCTTGTCAACCAGACTTTCAAAGAGCGGCTCCCATGAAGGACGTTATTCTACCAGCAAGGTAGATCATCCCTCTTCTCTTTTGTTTACACATGTATTTTAGTTTCTTTATAGATGACACTCCTCCCAACCTTTTGCTTACACAAGCCATGGCTAACCGAATCCTCGGGTGCCTTCCAACATTCACATACCATGGAGGAGTGTCTATTGCAAAATTAAGTTGCTTACTGATAAATCAGGGCAAAACATGTGAAGAGAATTATTAATGAAAGTTGTAATTAATTGGGGCTGGGCACCCCGTTGCCAGCTCTTTTTGCAAATTATTGGATAAGCGGATGTATATGCCACTAGTCCAGGTGAAAGTCTGTCAGAAGTAAATGACAAGATTGAAAGATAAAACACCACATACTTCCTCATGAGCTATAAAACATTGACACAAATAAGGAGTAATAAAGTTTTGAATAGTTTAAAGGTAGCACATGAAATATTTACTTGGAATGGCAGGAAATACCACATAGTAGGTAGGTATGGTGGACACAAATGGCATGGGTTTTGGCTCAAGTTTTGGATGCACGAGAAGCATTCCCTCTCAGTACAGAGTTTAGGCTAGCAAGGTTGTTTGAAGCAAACACAAGTATAAACCGGTACAGCAAGAATCACATAAAAACATATTGCAAGTATTATAAGACTCTACACTGTCTTCCTTGTTGCTCAAACATTTTACCAGAAAATATCTAGACCTTAGAGAGAACAAATATGCATCCCAAGTCTCAACAAGCTCTACGGTAGTTCTCCACTACTAGGCTTTAACTACATGATGCAAGAGCTTAAACATGATCTACTTGAGAGCTCAAAACAATTGCAAAGCATCAAATCAAAACAAGACAATGATCTACAAGAATGCATATGTCTTTTCCAATACCAACTACTACATGTAGCATTTTCTTTCTTCCAAACAAACACCAATAATTTATTAAACATAAACTCTCCAAATGATAATATAATGCAGCAAGAGAGTATTTATAAACAAGTGCTAACAGCTCGAAGAGATGCATGAAAAACAGGAGCTAAAAGCACTGCAGTAGCTAGTTAAGAATACTCAACAAATATAAGTGAAGAACATGAGTATTCACATGAAAAAGCGGAGCGTGTCTCTCTCCCACACAAGGATTGCTAGGATCCGAATTTATTCAAACAAAAACAAAAATAAAAACACACAGACGCTCCAAGTAAAGCGCATAAGATGTGAAAGAATTAAAATATAGTTTCACTAGAGATGACCTGATAAGTTTGTTGATGAAGAAGGGGATGCCTTGGGCATCCCCAAGCTTAGACGCTTGAGTCTCTCTGAATATGGTTGGGATGAACCACGGGGGCATCCCCAAGCTTAGGCTTTTCACTCTTCTTGATCACATAATATCACCCTTCTCGCTTGATCCTTGAAAACTTCCTTCACACCAAACTCAAGACAGTTCTCATTAGAGGGTTAGTGCATAATCAAAAATTCTCATATTCTGTAATGATACAATCAATCCCAAAGCTTCTGGACATTAGCTACAGCCACCAATGCTTTGTGGAGCAAAGAAATCCACACAAACACAGTAAAAGAGCGAATGCAAAACAAAAGGCAGAATCTGTCAAAAACAGAACAGTCTGGAATGACGAATTTTTTCGAGGCACTTAAGTTGCTCAGATGGATCTGGCCTAAAATAATGAAAGTTGCGTACATATCTCAGGAATATGCGTGATTTTTCTCAGAATTTTTTGAATTTTCTACAGGGAGATAAGCTCAAATCCGTGACAGCTAAAAATCTGTCACTGCGCAGAAATCCAAATCTTGCATCAACTTTCAATATAGAACTTTACTTGGCACAACATTGCGATAAAATAAAGATACAAAGGAGTTGCTACAGAAGTAACAAAACTCCTTGAGAAAAACTAAAAATAAAAGATAAAGGGTTGCCTCCCTAAAGCGCTTTCTTTAATGCCTTTAGCTAGGCTAAAAGATTTTAATGATGCTCTCATAGGAATAGAACTTGAAAAACAAAAGAGAGCATCAAGAGGCAAATATCAAACGCATTTAAGTCTAACCCACTTTCTATGCAAGGGAACCTTGTAACAAAATAAATTATTGAAGCATAAAGCAACTAGCATAGAAAGATGAAACAAGTACAACTTCAAAACTTTCAACATAAAGAGAGGTGTTTTAGTGACTTGAAAACTTTATAACCATATTTTCCTCTCTCATAATAACTTTCAGTAGCATCATGAACAAACTCAACTATATAACTATCACATAAAGCATGCTTTTCATGATCTACAAACACATAATTTTTATTAAGTTCAAAAACAGTGGGGTCATTAAACCCACTTTTGACAATAGTAGTATAATAAATATCATTAGGCAATATAGGACCATCATCAAGAGCATTATCATATATAGCATTAGGGAGCCATTGTTTTATTTCTGAAATTTCGTTTTCTTGAGTCAAGGAGCTTGTTACGTAAAATTTATCAAAAGGAGATATTTCAAAAGAATCATGGCATTCAACAATATAACACTCTTCCTCCTTAGGTAGGCATGGAGGGCAATTAAATAGTGTAAGAGTTGAAGAGTTACTGTCATTAGAAGGTAGATCCTCCTTTTGTTCTTCACTCTCCTCCTCTTTTTCATCCAATGAGATCACAGTTTCAGCAATTTCCTCTTCCTCAGGTTCCTGCAAGGCACAAGTTTCATCTTTTTGAGGAAACATCCTCTCAAGATGTTCAGTAATGTAAGAATTATTATCCTTGTAGGTATCACAACAATATTTAAGTATGGCAATACATTCAGATTTATAAGGGGCATCAGTTTTATGTTCAAGATAAGAACTAATTTCAAGGGCACCCTTAAAAACAATAAACTCTTCAATTTGTTCAAGATTACCAAAATCATAGTTTCCTTTAGCATAGGCAGCCAAGGTTTCATTATCAGTATACTCACATTGGAAAGGGAGATGTTTGTGCCTTCTATAGCAAAGAGATTCATTAAAGCAGTAGGATTCATCATATGTAGAACACAAGTTCTTAGCAAAACCATTCAATCTTCTTATTTGTTCCCATAGATGTTTTCCTTTTGGAGAGAAGCGGTAATTCTTATAACGAGACCCAGTTTCATAGAGATAAGACATTGAAAACAACTAGTCATAATAGTAATTCGAAATAAAAAGGAACTAATTTTTTTGTGTTTTTGATAAAGAGAGCAAACAAGACTAAATAAAAATAAACTAAGCAAGACAAATAACAAAGTAAAAGATTGGGTGTGAGAGACTCCCCTTGCAGAAGCAATTCGGTTTTCCCCGGCAACGGCGCCAGAAAACGTGTTGGTGGCTCTAGGTTAATAGTGCCAGAAACAATGCTTGTACGTCACACGTCAGTTGGGAACCCCAAGAGGAAGGTATGATGAGTGCAGCAGTAAGTTTTCCCTCAGTATGAAACCAAGGTTTAATCGACCAGTAGGAAAACGAGGTTTGCTTCGAAGGTGTTGGTGAAGGAGTGTAGTGCGGCGCAACACCAGGGATTCCGGTGCCAACGTGGAACCTGCACAACACAATCAAATTACTTTGCCCCAACTTAACAGTGAGGTTGTCAATCTCACCGGCTTGCTGAAAACAAAGGGTTAAACGTATCGAATGGAAAATGATGTTTGTTTGCATAAAACAGTAGAGAACAATGATTGCAGTAGATTGTATTTCAGATGTAAAAGAATGGACCGGGGTCCACAGTTCACTAGTGGTGTCTCTCCAATAAGATAACTAACATGCTGGGTAAACAAATTACAGCTGGGCAATTGACAATTGATAAGTGCATATAACATGCATGTGTGAGCTGTGGTGTCTACTATGAGATTCATTTGGGCATTACGACAAAGTACATAGACCGCTATCCAGCATGCATCTATGCCTAAATAGTCCACTTTCCGGTTAACATCCGTACCCCTTCCAGTATTAAGTTGCAAGCAACAGACAATTGCATTAAGTAATGTGCGTAATGTAAACAATACATTCATCCTTGAATAAAGCATTGCTGTTTTACCCCTAGTGGCAACAACACATCTACAACCTTAGAACTTGCTGTCACTATCCCAGGTTAAATAGAGGTTGAACCCAACTATCATGCATAAATACCCCCTCTTGGAGTTACAAGTATTCACTTGGCCAAGGCTTCAACAAGTAACGGAGAGCATGCAAGATCACAAATGACATAGACATGATAATATAATATTCAGCTCCACATAGGTATCAATATAAGTCAGATCCCAGCAAACACAACATGTAGCATTACAATAAGATGATCTTGATCATGATAGGCAGCTCACAAGATCTAAACATGATGGCACAAGTGGAGAAGACAACCATCTAGCTACTGCTATGGACCCATAGTCCAAGGATGAACTACTCACGCATCACTCCGGAGGCGGGCATGGCGATGTAGAGCCCTCCGGTGATGATTCCCCTCTCCGGCAGGGTGCCGGGAAGAGCTTCAGAAACCCCCGAGTTAGGGTTGACGACGGCGGCGGCAGCGAATATGTTCTGGATGAAAGGCTCGGTGTTTTAGGGTTTTCGCGTCTCGGGGAATAAATAGGCGAAGGGGCGATGTCGGCGGACCCCCGAGGGGCCCAAACCACCAGGCGCGGCTGGGCCCACTGCCGCGCCACCTGGTGGTTTGGCCACCTCGTGGCTCTCTTCGTCTCTCCTTCGGACTCCGTGTACGTGCTGGAAAAATAGGGACTGGCCTTTTGTTTCGTGCAATTCCGAGAATATTTCCAGAAGTAACTTTCTGAAACCAAAAACAGCAGAAAACAGGGAACTGGCACTGTGGCATCTTGTTAATAGGTTAGTCCCAGAAAATGCATAAAAGTGATACGAAGTGTATATAAAACATGTAGCAAATGGTATAATATAAGCATGGAACAGCAGAAATTATGGATACGTTGGAGACGTATCACGCGCCGGAGCAGGGTGGCAGCAGAGGTGGAGGGCGGGGCCGCACCGGAGCAGGGTGGCGGCAGAGGTGGAGGGCGGGGCCGCGCCGGAGATCGAAAAATCGCCGGAGCAGGGCTTCGCCAGAGCGCTTCTCTCGTCGGGGGAACTGCGGCAGAGGTGGAAGAAGAGGAAAGGCACGGGCGGTTATAAACAAAAGGCCTTTGGTCCCGGTTGTTCTTACCAACCGGGACGAAAGGGTCTTTGGTCCCGGTTTGTACGAACAACCGGACCAAAGGTCAAATTTGGGCCGCTTGAAGTTCGCGCAATTTTGGGCCGCTTTTAGTCCCGGTTCGAGGCTGGAACCGGGACTAAATGGGCTTTTCGAATTTTTTTTGTTTTCTTTTATATAATTTTCAGGAAATGATTTAAACTTGTAAAATCAATAACTTTTAATCTGTTTATCAGAAAATTATGATTAATATATCAAAATGCTAAGAAAAATGAACCCATCTATTTATATGTCTATTATTATAAATCCAAATAATACAATAATATGTAAAATAAGGAATCTGAATATATCATCCATACATCTGTTTGCATCATGTATCAACTGTGCCATTTTCAATTCAAAAATGCATTAACTCATATCTTTTGCATACTTTATTATTGTCATTTCAATTTGAATCTCACTAAACTTTCAAATTATTAACCATTTTGCCATTTTGATTAAAAAATGCATTAACTTTTATCTTTTGCATAACTAACTCAAAACCAGATTACTTATTCAGATGCTAAAGATCATTAGTTGGAAATGCAGAGATAAATAATACATTTTACACGATCGTCGTCGTAGCTAGACCAGCATTAGGGAATGACAACAATCTTGGGTACATAGACGAACCATTTGTCCTAACCAATGATGTGGCTCAGGTTAGTCATACTCCTGCCTAGGCCTATAATACTCGTCCTCGTAGTCGTCGTAGTCGCCGCCGTCGTCGTCGCTGTCGTCGGGCGGCGCTCGCCTGGACTGGAAGCGAGGGTAGCGCAGGCGGGGGTTATCGCCGGCCGTGATGTAGTTCATGACGCTCTGGAGAGTCCGGCCGCTCCACCACAGCCGACGGCCGGCCTCGTTGAAGTTTGAAGGAGGCGGGCCGTCCTCCTCGTACCTGGCGAGCGCCCTCTCACGCCGATTGATGAAGAAGGAGTCCCAAGTCGGGCGGTAGTCGGGATGCCAGCGGGGATCCATCCGCTGCTCCGGAGTGAGCTCGAGGTAGTACTGGTTTGTGATGGCCGCCCGGCGCGCCAAACCTTGAGGGACAGGAGGGACCGGCACGCCTTCGGTGCTCAGCCTCCAACCGGCGGGGACGTCGTAGCCGGGCGGGCAGGGGTAGTTCGGGGCGCAAAGCGCCTCCGCCTCCGAGTAGGTTAGAGTGGGTACGGTGGAAGCCATGGGAGAGTGATGAGGTTGCAGATATGAGTTTAGATGTGCTATGCCAATGGAGGCCATGCATGACTACATATATATAGTGAGAATCCCACCAATATGGAAGAAGCACACAGATCGTGTGTTTCTTTCGAGCGCTTGTGAGCCGTTGGATCAGGGTGTGTTTCTTTTGAAGGCTTGTGAGCTGTTGGATATCACTTTGTGAGCCACCACCCGGGACTAAAGGGAATCCCACCAATAAGGAAGAAGCACACGGATCGTGTGTTTCTTTCAAGCGCTTGTGAGACGTTGGATCAGGGGTGTGTTTCTTTTGAGCGATTGTGAGCTGTTGGATCAGCAGTATCACGACCACTTCGTGAGCCACATCAAGGTTTAATACATTCCATAGAATGCATTACATAAAAGGTTTAATACATTATTACACATGATCCAACGTCTCACAAGCGCTTGAAAGAAACACACCCCTGATCCAACATCACCAACATTATTCTACATAAACGGACTTGCTGGCTCGAAGACCGTAGGATTAGGGGGAACGGCGGGAGGAGCCAGCCCCGTGGGCGGCCGCCGGTTCTCGCGCGCACGTTTGCGGCGGAGGGCAAGATCCATGGAGGATGAGTCTTTCAGCGCCCAATCCAGCTCGGAAGCCTCCTTCGCCTTGAGCTGGTAGGCAGTCTTGGCTCGCTGGACAGGGTAGTCGCGGACAGACTGGAAGGAGGCTTCCATGGCCTCCTGTATCTGCAACCCACAACCCTCTTCCCCGTCGTCACTCCAGTCAAAGTCGTCGTCCTCCTCCTCCTCCGCGGGAGGAGCGGCGGCGCCTAGTGGAGGTGCAGCGGCGCCAGGTGGAGGTGCGGCGGCACCTGGTGGAGCAGGAGGCCGGTAGCTGGGCATTCCTCTCCACGCCGGGCTTGTGGGCATACGGCGGGATAGGCTCCCGCGGTTGCGCCCAAGCGTGCTCTGCCGAGCACGCTCGACCTCGTCCAGAAGGCGCTGCGGCGGGCGTGGCGGATCCATCTCGTGGAGACGATGCGTTCGTGGCTAGGAATGGTGGATTAGGGTTTACCCCGTCGGCGACAATATATAAAGACCTCCAGGGCAGGGCTGGGGGAGGACACGTGCCCAGGGCAGCGCTGGGGGAGGACACGTGTCGTGACCGCAAAGCCCGCCTTTAGTCCCGGTTGGTGTTACCAACCGGGACTAAAGAAGCACACGGATCATGTGTTTCTTTCAAGCGCTTGTGAGACGTTGGATCAGGGGTGTGTTTCTTTTGAGGGATTGTGAGCTGTTGGATCAGCAGTATCACGACCACTTCGTGAGCCACATGACTCGGTTGGTGTTACCAACCGGGACTAAAGAAGCACACGTACCCTATATATAGCCCCCCTCCCGGACATGTTCAGCACTCAGTGTCTACTCATTGTAGTTCATTTTGGCAGTACACGGGTAGCAGAGAGCAAGATTTCTGAGAGGCAGGAGTTCCTAGAGCGGACGCTGAAGGTGAACCCTCCCCTCGGTCGGATCCAAGCAGCGGCAACACGCTCTGATGATTAGCAACATCCCCAACACTTGTTGCAAATCATCAGAGACGTGTTGCCGCTGTTTGGATCGAAAGCCGATTTGCAGTCACTCACGAGCCACCGGTGGACTGTACGACGGGGAAACCGTGTGTTTTGGGCGTGTTTTTACCAAGATGCTGCCCTCTCCCTCCCCTACCTAGGTGTTTGATCAAATTCCCCACTGATTTTTTCAGATCTCGGCGACGATGTCCCGATTGGTGGATGGTTCTTCATAGGGATCCTTCTCACGTGAGTATTGACCCTGTGATGGTTCCTGCTCTTTGGGTGCGCAGCGCCGGCCGCTCAGCACCCGTGGCTTAGGACCCGACAAAAGTTAGTGATATTATTCGTGATGTATTATGGTTAAATAAAAATGGACCCGAGCTATGTATTATGGTTTTCACCACATAAAGGTTTAATACATTACTACACATCACATAAAGGTTTAATACAATACATTGATTTACATAAATGCCATGAACCCTTCTTCGCGTATGTCCCTGGCCTATGATCGCTTCGGCCGTAACCATGGAGCATCTTCATTATTTAACGGGATGCTTGGGTCAGTTTTCACTGTGAAGGGCGGAATTTCATCAAACTTATCATAATCTGCTGACATGTCTGTCTTGTCCTCGACTCCCACGATGTTTCTTTTCCCTGAAAGAACTATGTGACGCTTTGGCTCATCGTCTGATGTATTCGGTTGCTTATTTTTTTTTTTTTTTTCGGTCTGGAGGACATGTCCTTCACATAGAAAACCTGAGCCACATCATTGGCTAGGACGAATGGTTCGTTCCTATAACAACCAAGATTCTTGAGATCCACTGTTGTCATTCCGTACAGCTGGTCTACCTTTATCCCTTCTCCCTTCATGTTGACCCAACTGCACCGAAACAAAGGGACCTTAAAAGTAGGTCCATAGTCAAGTTCCCATATCTCCTCTATGTAACCATAGTATGTGTCCTTTTGCCCATTCTCGTCTGTTGCATCAAAGCGGACACCACTGTTTTGGTTGGTGCTCTTTTTATCTTGGGCGATCGTGTAAAATGTATTCTCATTTATCTCGTACCCTTGGAAATTCAATACAGTCGAAGATGGTGACGAGGCCAACAAGTAGAGCTGATCTCCGACAGTGGTGCCATTCATGAGCTGTAATCGCAACCAACTGCCGAAAGTCTCCATGTGTTTTTCTTTAATCCAGGAGTCAGCCTCCCCCGGGTTCTTGGAGCGTACATAATTCTTGTGTTCCTCGATATTGATAACCCACAAGTATAGGGGATCGCAACAGTCTTCGAGGGAAGTAAAACCCAAATTTATTGATTCGACACAAGGGGAGACAAAGAATACTTATAAGCCTTAACAACTGAGTTGTCAATTCAGCTGCACCTGGAAAAGCACTAGTAACAGGGGTGATGTGAAAGCAGCAGTAATATGAGAGCAATAGTAACAGTAACACAGCAGCAGTAACACGGAGGCAATGGCACCAGAAAATAGTTGATACTACTTCTAATGACATATAGGACCGAGAGCAATGATGATGACAAATGGACCGGGGTTCCCAGCTATCTACACTAGTGGTAACTCTCCAAACAAATAACAGGTGTTGGGTGAACAAATTACAGTTGGGCAATTGATAATTGTAAGGGCATGACAATGCATGCTTATGATAAGATAAGGTTTACTGTAGTATTTAATTGGGCATTACGACAAGGTACACAGACCGCTATCCAGCATGCATCTGTGCCTAAATAATCCACCTTCCGGTTAGCATCCGCACCCCTTCCAGTATTAAGTTGCAAACAACAGATTATTGCATTAAGTATTGTGCATAATGTAAACAACACATTCATCCTTAGACAAAGCATTGCTGTTTTACCCCTAGTGGCAACAACACATCTACAACCTTAGAACTTGCTGTCACTATCCCAGGTTAAATAGAGGCTGAACCCAACTATCTAGCATAAATACTCCCTCTTGGAGATACAAGCAACTACTTGATCAGGGTAACCACAAGTACCGGAGAGCATGCAAGATCTTAAATAAACAATAGTATGATAATATGATGAACAATCTGATCATAATGTAACAATTCATCGGATCCCAACAAACACAACACCAATTACATCATATGGATCTCAATCATGTAAGGCAGCTCATGAGATCATTGTATTGAAGTACATGGGAGAGAGAGTACCAACTAGCTACAGCCAAGAACCCGTAGTCCATGGGGGAACTACTCACAAACCATCATGGAGTCGAAGTGGAGGCGGTGGAGTCGATGGAGATGGCTCCGGGGGTCAATCCCCGTCCCGGCAGGGTGCCAGAACAGGAACTTCTGACCCCCGAAACGAGGTCTCGCGATGGCGACGGCGCTGCGGAAGTCTTTCTGGAGTATTAGATATATATTTAGGGTTTTCGCGTCGGGGTGACTAAATAGGCGAAGGGGCAACGTCGGTGGGTCCCGAGTGGGCCAAACCACCTGCTCGCGCCGCCCCCTTCCGCCGCGCCAAGAGGTGGTTTGGAGGCCGTGGGCCTCCCCCTGGCTTGCCCTTCTGGCTCCGTGTGTCCCTCGGAAAAATAGGAGGTTTGGCTTTTGTTTCGTCGAATTCCGAGAATATTGCCCGAACAGCTTTTCTGGAACCAAAAACAGCAGAAAACAGGAACTGGCACTGTGGCATCTTGTTAATAGGTTAGTCCCAGAAAATGTATAATAATGATATATAATGCATATAAAACATGTGACAATGATACATAAAACAAGCATGAAACATCAGAAATTATAGATACGTTGGAGACGTATCAAGCATCCCCAAGCTTAGTTCCTACTCGTCCTCGAGTAGGTAAACGATAAAAAGAAAATAATTTCTGAAGTGACATGCTACCAACATAATCTTGATCCAATAATAATGTAAGGCATGTGAGCTGAGATCAAATCATTCAAAGCAAATGTCTATAGTTGATATAAGAGATAATAAAGCAAGAGTCAAACAAGCTAAAAGTTTTCATGAATTATCGCTTTAAAGACATGAAACCGTACAAGGTTCATTAAAGATGGTTTAAGTATCCAGCGTAGAAGTTCTATCCTTCAATCCAAGCATCAAGCAAATTTTCATAACACAGAAGGATTCAGCCAAGTAAACATAAACATGAACGTCATGAATCAACTGTTTCGAAGTCTACTCAACCGGTGAGCGCAAGCATTTGGTATTGGCACCAGGATGTTATGGCAAAGAGAACATTAATGGGGGTTTGGAAGGCCAATGGAAGAAAGTCTCACAAAGCTATAAGTGATCATTAGACAAGAGGAAGTCTTATAATCGAAGCTATGTAAGGAGTAGTGATTGCCATGCAACGGATGCACATAGAGCTATATGTGTATGAAAGCTCTCCAATGGAACTAGTGGGGGTGCATCCAACTTGGTTGCTCATGAAGACCTAGAGCACTTTTGAGGAAGCTCATCATTGGAATATACAACCCAAGTTCTATAGTGTAAATTCCCCACATAGTTATACTAGTAGAACATGAAAACTCTCTCACATGGAGTATAGGTGCTAAACACGAGCACAAATGATGACTATGAATACTGCAGGTGCTAAACATGAGCACAAGTGTGGATAAAGGATAGTAATGTTGCCCCCTTTTTCTTTATTCTTTTTTTTTTCTTTTTTCCTTTTTTCTATTTTTTTTTCTTTTTCTGTTTCTCTTTTCGATGGCCACATAGCACTTTTCACTTTCAGGGGCAACATTCTAATATGACAACACACTTTTTGGTACATATAACTCATAACGAACAAGACATGATGTATGAAACTGTATGCCTCTGCCAGTGTAGCAGGATATGCAATGATCTAGCGTAACATGGGTAAACCACACATCAGCTGTATAGAATCATGCAAAGCAATATATAAGTGATGAATGACAACAAGTCATGTAATGTAAATGGAAGTTGCATGGCAATATATCTCGGAACAGCTATGGAAATGCTGTGGTAGGTAGGTATGGTGGTTGTTTTGAGGAAGATGTATAGGCTTATGTGTAGGAGAACAAGAGGAAGTCCTCCCACGGGGTTGGATGTACCGGCGAAGTATGCACAACTCTCAATGTGAGCAGAAGGCAATGCACAGCACCGAAGAGGCTAGCAAATTTGGATGGTGGAAGTGCCAAAAACCGTAGCTTAACATTAGTCAAAAAGAACTCACAAGTTTATTGCAAACAACTAGCAGGTTCAACATTAAGAGCATGATTAAAATTCACTCCAAGAAGGGCCGTTCACGGCGGCACAAGTACCCCGTTAGATCCCTCGACCTTCAGCACAACTTAGTTATTACAATGAACTTTCAGACATGGAAAGCTATCAAGTCCAACTACACCTTCAACAATTTTAGAGTTTGTAGTACGGTACAAGCTTAAAGACAACAATCCACTAATGATTTTAACTTAATTAACCAGCAAGCTTTACCATCTAAATACCTCAAAACGTTTGCAAAGAATCAGATTATCAAAGTTCAATGATCTACAAGATTATGCAAGTTTTTCATTATACCACTACCACATGCAAAAATTTCTGGACCAACACATCAACCAAGCAACTCTCCAAATAAATATAAGTGAAGCAAGAGAGTACTTTCTATAAAATAACTAATAGCTCTGAACAAGAGATACATGAAAACCAAGAGCTAGAAGCTAAACAGTGCGAAAATGAATACTCAACAATATAAGTGAAGAATAGGAGTATTCAAATGAAAAAGCGGAGCGTGTCTCTCTCCCAAACAAGATAGATAGGATCCGACATTGATATGATCAGAGAATAAAACAAAAATAAACACAAGACGCTCCAAGAACAGCACATATGATGTGACCGAATTAAAATATAGTTTCACTAGAGATGACCTGATAAGTTGATGATGAAGAAGGGGATGCCTTGGGCATCCCCAAGCTTAGATGCTTGAGTCTTCTTGAAATATGCTTGGGTGACCCACGGGGGCATCCCCAAGCTTAGGCTCTTCACTCTTCTTGATCACAATATCATCCTTCTCTCTTGACCCTTGAAAACTTCTGCCACACCAAACTTCTCATAAACTTCATTAGAGGGGTTAGTACTCAAAAACATTAATCCACTTTGGTTCTGTAGTGACACATTGCAATACTCAATAAAACATTAGCTACAGCCCTCCACGTCTAGAAAGCCTTACTTAAAGTCCACAAGAGACAATGCAAAAAACAGAGACAGAATCTGTCAAAACAGAACAGCCAGTAAAGACGAATTTTTTCGAGGTACTTCCGTTGCTCAAATCGGAAAAAGTGAAGTTAATGAAAGATGCGTACATATCTGAGGAAGATGCGTGATTTTTTATAGAATTTTTCGATTTTTCTCCAGGGAGAAAAGCTCAAATTCGTGACAGCTAAAAATCTGTCCCTGCGCAGAAATCCAAATCTAGCATCATCTAATCATTAAAGGCTCTTCTTGGCACAACAATGCAATAAAATAAAGATACAAAGGAGTTGTTACAGAAGTAAGCAAGCTCCTTGACTCAAAAAGCAAAAGAAAAATTACAGAAATAAAACATGGGTTGTCTCCCAAGAGCGCTTTTCTTTAATGCCTTTTAGCTAGGCTTGATAGTTTTAATGATGCTCTCATGAAAATAGAAAATGAAGCAAAAGGAGCATCAAGAAGCAAATTCAAAACACATTTAAGTCTAACCCACTTCCTATGCATAGGAAACTTGTACACAAATAAATTCATAAGAACAAAGTGACAAGCATAGGAAGATAAAACAAGAGTAACTTCAAAAGTTTCAGCATATAGAGAGGTGTTTTAGTACCATGAAAATTTCTACAACCATATTTTCCTCTCTCATAAATTTTCAGTAGCATCATGAATAAACTCAACAATATAACTATCACACAAAGCATGCTTTTCATGATCTACAAACACATAATTTTTATCAAGCTCATAAGTAGTGGGATTTAAAATTTCGAACCCACATGTAACAATTTTATAACAAGATGATTGATCACTCTCAACATATATGGGACGCCTAGATAAAGTCAAGACTTCTCCAATCCCATTTTCATTAGTAGCACAATTAATATTATCAAGTAACATAGGACCATCATCTAGAGCTTTATCATAAACATTTTCTAAGCAAAACTCTTTAGTACCATGCATTTCGATATCAGCCACAAATAAAGGATTATCATAAGATTTATCAAAATAGCATGGATTATCATATATAACAGTAGCATAATTATTCTCACAAGTTTTACTCATAGGAAAAATTTCAAGAGAATCAACAGGAACATAACATTCATCCTCCTTGGGTAAGCATGGAGGGCAATCAAATAATGTAAGAGATGAAGAGTTACTCTCATTAGAAGGTAGGCATGGGTAGCTAATCCATTCTTCCTCCTTTTGTTCATCACTCTCCTCCTCTTTTTCATCTAATGAGCTTTCAGGTTCAGCAATTTCTTCTTCCACAGGTTCCTGCAAATTGTGAGTGCATTCTTGTGCATTAATGAGTCTCTCTTTGTAATCAACGATATAAGGATTATTGCTGTAATGTTCTATGCAATAATCAAGGATAGAAGAGACATAATCTTTAAGGTCCTTACAAGCAATACAAGTTTCATAATTTTTAGCCATGAAAGATTCTATCTCAGAGGCTCCCATAAATAAAACAAATTGTTCTACTTCTTCGAACCCAAGATGAATATAGTTATTCCAATGATAGTTCACAATTAAAACTTCTTCACTAAAGCCACATTGGAATTTAAGATGTTTAGTATCCTGTTTAGAGCAACAGTTTATATCATGGCGTTTAAGCAAGATATTAGCAATTGTATTCAACTTTTCTAACACAGCACTCATGACTTCACCCTTTTTTGATTCTCTATACTTCATATATAATTCATAAGCTCCAATAGGTTGTGGGTTCTTCCATAACAACAGTTTTTAATTTTTTGGTTTTTCAAATTTTTATGGATTTTCGAATTTATAAGAAAAACAAAACAAAACAAAAATAAACTAAACAAAAGTAAACTAAGCAAAACAAAACTAAACAAAAATAAACTAAGCACAAATAAACTAAGCAAAAATAAACTAGACACAAGTAAACTAGACAAGACAAAATAAAATAAAAACAGAGAGAGAGGTAGAGTGTACTCCCCAGGTGAACTTATGAGTAGAGCTATGCTCCCCGGCAACGGCGCCAGAAAATAGTCTTGATAACCCACAAGTATAGGGGATCGCAACAGTCTTCGAGGGAAGTAAAACCCAAATTTATTGATTCGACACAAGGGGAGACAAAGAATACTTATAAGCCTTAACAACTGAGTTGTCAATTCAGCTGCACCTGGAAAAGCACTAGTAACAGGGGTGATGTGAAAGCAGCAGTAATATGAGAGCAATAGTAACAGTAACACAGCAGCAGTAACACGGAGGCAATGGCACCAGAAAATAGTTGATACTACTTCTAATGACATATAGGACCGAGAGCAATGATGATGACAAATGGACCGGGGTTCCCAGCTATCTACACTAGTGGTAACTCTCCAAACAAATAACAGGTGTTGGGTGAACAAATTACAGTTGGGCAATTGATAATTGTAAGGGCATGACAATGCATGCTTATGATAAGATAAGGTTTACTGTAGTATTTAATTGGGCATTACGACAAGGTACACAGACCGCTATCCAGCATGCATCTGTGCCTAAATAATCCACCTTCCGGTTAGCATCCGCACCCCTTCCAGTATTAAGTTGCAAACAACAGATTATTGCATTAAGTATTGTGCATAATGTAAACAACACATTCATCCTTAGACAAAGCATTGCTGTTTTACCCCTAGTGGCAACAACACATCTACAACCTTAGAACTTGCTGTCACTATCCCAGGTTAAATAGAGGCTGAACCCAACTATCTAGCATAAATACTCCCTCTTGGAGATACAAGCAACTACTTGATCAGGGTAACCACAAGTACCGGAGAGCATGCAAGATCTTAAATAAACAATAGTATGATAATATGATGAACAATCTGATCATAATGTAACAATTCATCGGATCCCAACAAACACAACACCAATTACATCATATGGATCTCAATCATGTAAGGCAGCTCATGAGATCATTGTATTGAAGTACATGGGAGAGAGAGTACCAACTAGCTACAGCCAAGAACCCGTAGTCCATGGGGGAACTACTCACAAACCATCATGGAGTCGAAGTGGAGGCGGTGGAGTCGATGGAGATGGCTCCGGGGGTCAATCCCCGTCCCGGCAGGGTGCCAGAACAGGAACTTCTGACCCCCGAAACGAGGTCTCGCGATGGCGACGGCGCTGCGGAAGTCTTTCTGGAGTATTAGATATATATTTAGGGTTTTCGCGTCGGGGTGACTAAATAGGCGAAGGGGCAACGTCGGTGGCGTCCCGAGTGGGCCAAACCACCTGCTCGCGCCGCCCCCTTCCAGCCGCGCCAAGAGGTGGTTTGGAGGCCGTGGGCCTCCCCCTGGCTTGCCCTTCTGGCTCCGTGTGTCCCTCGGAAAAATAGGAGGTTTGGCTTTTGTTTCGTCGAATTCCGAGAATATTGCCCGAACAGCTTTTCTGGAACCAAAAACAGCAGAAAACAGGAACTGGCACTGTGGCATCTTGTTAATAGGTTAGTCCCAGAAAATGTATAATAATGATATATAATGCATATAAAACATGTGACAATGATACATAAAACAAGCATGAAACATCAGAAATTATAGATACGTTGGAGACGTATCAGATATACGGAGCCACGAAGGTGGAACTGTGTAGTGTGCTTGAGTTAAAGAATGCCCGTCCCTACATATCAGTGCTTTCTTTCCTAGCTTGCCTTTTCCACTCAGTCTCCCTCATGCCGCGATTCAAGAATGATGGGGGGAACACCAACTCGAAGCTGACAAGACATTGGACCACAGCCTTCTGTAAACTTGGTAGAGTTACTGGATCGATGACCTTCTGAGATATTGGATTGAGGAATGCACATAGCTTCACAATGGGTACTCGAACATTTTCCGGTAGAAGTCCCCTCAATGCAACCGGAAGCAACTGCGTCATAATCACGTGGCAATCATGAGACTTCAGGTTCTGGAATTTTTCTCTGCCATATTTATTATTCCCTTTATATTTGACGAGAATCCAGCCGGGACCTTGATACTGCTCAGGCATTCAAAAAAGATTTCCTTCCCTACTTTGGTAAGAGCGTAGCTGCTTAAGTATTGACGCCCTTTATCCGTCTGCTTGTTGTATGGGTCTTTCATACGTTGCTGGTCCTCCCGTGCTTCTGGTGTATCTTTTGTCTTCCCATACACGCCCAGGAAGCCTAGCAGGTTCACGCAAAGATTCTTCGTCACGTGCATCACGTCGATTGAAGACCGGACCTCTAGGACTTTCCAATAGGTTAGCTCCCAAAATATAGATTTCTTCTTCCATATGGGTACGTGGTTGTCAGCGTCATTCGGAACAGATAGACTGCAAGGACCCTTTCCAAAGATTACTTCTAAATCCTTGACCATGTCATATATAACATCACCATCAGGGAGGTTAGGCTTCTTCCGGCGATCTGCCTCACCGTTGAAATGCTTGCCTTTCTTTCTTACGGCATGACTGTTCGGAAGAAATCGACGATGCCCCAGGTACACGTTCTTGTTTCCCAAATGTATACTTTCAGTCTTATCTAAACAGTGCGTGCATGCATTGTATCCCTTGTTTGACTGTCCTGAAATGTTACTAAGAGCAGGCCAATCATTGATGATTACGAACAACAACGCTCGTAGGTCAAATTCCTGTTGTTTGTGCTCATCCCACACACGTACACCTGGTTCGGACCACAACTGCAAAAGTTCATCAACTAATGGCCTTAGGTGCACATCAATGTCGTTGCCGGGTTGCATCGGGCCTTGGATGAGCACTGGCATCATAATAAACTTCCGCTTCATGCACAACCAAGGAGGAAGGTTGTAGATACATAGAGTCACGGGCCAAGTGCTATGACTGGAGCTTTGCTCCCCAAAAGGATTAAAGCCATCTGTACTTAGACCAAATCTTAAGTTCCTTGCGTCATCTGAAAATGTCGGGTACTCTCTGTCGATTTTTCTCCACTGGGACCCATCGGCGGGGTGTCTCAACTTCCCGTCTTTCTTACGCTCTTCTTTGTGCCATCGCAACAACCTGGCATGCTCTTTGTTTCTGAACAGACGTTTCAACCGTGGTCTTATAGGAGCATACCACATCACCTTAGCAGGAACCCTCTTCCGGGGGGGCTCGTCATCGCCCTCAACATCACCAGGGTCATCTTGTCTGATCTTGTACCGCAGTGCATTGCATACCGGGCATTTATCCATATTCTCGTACTCCTCACCGCGGTACAGGATGAAGTCATTAATGCATGCATGTATCTTCTGCACATCTAATCCTAGAGGGCAGATAGCCTTCTTTGCTTCGTATGTAGTCTCGGGCAATTCGTTATCCTTTGGAAGCTCCGGCTTCATTATTTTCAGTAACTTCTCAAATCCCTTGTTAGAACAACCAGTCTCTGCCTTCCATTTCAGCAGTTCCAGTGTGGTACCGAGCTTTGTGCTGCCATCTTCGCAATTTGGGTACAGCAACTTTTTGTGATCCTCTAGCATGGCCTCCAACTTTAGCTTCTCCTTTTCTGTATCGCATTCTCGCTTTGCATCAGAAATGACCCCACCAAGACCATCAGCGGGCTCATCTGATGCCCGATGTTCACCTCCTTCTTCTTCAACGTCTTCCATTACAGTATCACCGCATTCCTCAGGGAACATAGGATAGTTGTCATCATCCTCCTCTTCTTCATTGTCTTCCATCCTAACCCCTCTTTCTCCGTGCTTGGTCCAACAATTATAGCTGGGCATGAAACCTCTCCGAAGCACGTGGTCTTGAATGGTTTTCGGGTTAGAGTATTCCCTGACGTTCCGACACTTCTCACATGGACAAGGCATAAAATTATCCACTTTGTTTGCCTCAGCCACTTCGAGAAATTTATGCAGGCCTGCAATAAACTCGGAACTGCGTCGTTCGCCGTACATCCATCGCATCCGTGCTTCCATCTGCATCATATAATTAAGTTTATCAAATACCTTTACAATAACATCTTGAATTGTGAAATGACCACCGTACATCGACACGTGCAATATTTCTATATCAATTACAAATGAAAAGGATAAAGTTGCTGACCTCGGCCGAGGATATCATCTTGTGTGAACTTAAGTGTGGCTCGGGCATTTCATCGAACACATCTTGTGCGTGGCAAAGGAAAAAAAAACTAGCACCCACTTCCCACCAATCCAACCAGAAAAAAAAGAGGAGAGAAGAGGAGGGTGGGTTATTTATAGGCAGGGGAGGGGTATTGGTCCCGGCTCGTGCCACGAACCGGGACCAAAGCTCCGCAGCACGCCACGTGTCCAGCACTGGAGCATTGGTCCCGGTTCGTGCGGTTCGGTTGGGGACATTGGTCCCGGTTCGTGGCGAACCGGGACCAATGTCCCCAACCGAACCGGGACCAATGCCCTGGCAGCTCGAACCGGGACCAGTGCCAGGCATTGGTCCCGGTTTTTCACTGAACCGGGATTAATGGCCGATTCGGCTCTGGACGAAAGGTAGTTTTTCTACTAGTGCTTTGGAAAGCTATCATCAAGTCAGGTTTTCCACGGCACTTGTAATTTTTGCACGATATCGTTTCGGCTCTGGACGAAAGGTAGTTTTTCTACTAGTGGTCTTTTATCCGTAGTCACGCACGAAAAAATTCAGAGTCCAAAAAAGGTCATCTAGGCCCTAGGAAGTGTTCCGCGAGTTTGACAAGACAGAATGAGGACAATTTTTTTTCATAATCTTCACGAATTTTAGGGTCCTTATTACATGAAGTGTTATAATGCCTATTTGGGACGGTTCCAATGCGCAATCAGCCACGCGATGCAAATTGCCTATAATCAGGTTTTTCGATTGTTGAATATATAAGCAATTTAGCATATGATTTAATTCGTGAAAACAATAAACAGAACATGACTAGAATAATAAGAATTAAACTAATCATGCGATCTACTAGTACAATAGATAAACAGATGCGATCTACCAATGCCGTAGTAAACAGAACAAATCTACAACATATACTACTAGCAGAAATTGTAATAGTAATTCGAACAGGAAAATTAGGAGATCATACAGTGTGGCGGCAGCGGCAGCGGAAGTAGAAGCGGAAGCGTTGGCATTCGTGTTGTCGCCCATCTCGTCGATGAAGAGGCTGCCGATGTCGGGGAAAAAGTCGTCGTTGGGGTAGAACTCGAAGCCAGTAGTCACGCGAGTGCGCTCCCCAAAAACCTGATCACCCCTCTCCCGTACAAGATCACAAGAGGCGGGGTTCCGGAGGCCTACACTGTCCCTTCAACCAGTGCACGCCGGAAGATGGGATGGAGAAAACTTGGAAGACGGCGGCGCAAGGTTCTGGAACTACGACGGCGAGTGACCATGTGTTGCGTGTGGGCGGCTAGGGTTCGCTCAGCCAGGATATATAGTGCGGGTCGGGTAGGACGTGGGCGCAGCCGCACGATCAAGTCGGTAACAGCCCACGATCCAAAAGAATCGAAAACGGCTGAGGTAATTAACGCGTCCGTTAATTATCAATCAATGACTCGTTTAATTTCCCCGAACAGCAAAAATATAAGCTTGGCTCGGCGAGATTCCCGCAACCCACGGCGTGTCGTGACGAGACGAGACGTGACGTGACGTGACGTGACGTGAGGAGACGAGCGAGCGGCGGCGGAGGAGGAGGAGGAGTGCGCGGGAGAGAGCCTTCTCTTCACTCAAGCACACCAAGTGTCTCAACACTCCACCTTATAAGGTGGTGTTTGTCTCCTCCAACTAGCAATATGGGACTAAACTTTAGTCACACATACATAGCCAACCATGAATGGGCCAAATGGGAATTTCAGAATTTAGTTGGGCTTTAGGAGTGGCCCATGTACAAGTCCAGCAAATTCCAACAATCCCACACAAAGTCTCATTGGCACATCTCATCATTGAGTTCCAAAACATTGTTGTATATACCGGTGCTTAGTGGAGACTGTTAAGTTGAACTTCCACTTAAAAACTTATGCTACACTAGATCACAACTTGGATAGTGGACTATGCCTTGAACTAAAAGTTTGCTACGACCTAGTTTCACACAAATCCTTGATCGATATTGGGCTGCCGCAAGGCTTCCCCGCGGGTGAAGCTTATGCGTCATACTCCAAGACATTTCATGAGTTTATTAAAGAGCACCCAACTCTCATAGACTACGACGTTTAATAGTCAGACTCATATAGGTGTATTCCTCAAGAGATGCTCTGCAGGACAACATCTCCGCTTATAAAAGTAAGCCGCTTGGAATACATTAAGATAAATATCAACCTGCCATGCAGATCAGGAGAGTATTGCATCTTCACCGAGTGGGAAAAATAATGTAGGGATACTCTCCTCCCAGCTGACCAACAGTTTGGCTCCCACTTCTAATTCACGGGATCTCCGATCACATAGAATGGTTTTACCACTGTGGACAACTCATACCGTGGGTCTCAAACCTATCTCCCTCGATGCACTATCTATCACATTACGTGATAAACCTTTTGTGAAGGGATCTGCCAAGTTCTTAGACGTTTGGATATAATCCAACGCAATAACTCCGGAGTTTCTCAATTTTTTGACAGATTTCAATCTCCTCTTCACATGCCTTGATGACTTCAAATTATCCTTAGAACTTTTAATCTTAACTATCACAGTTTGATTATCACAGTTCATAAGGATGGCCGGTATTGGTTTTTCAACCACAGGTAAGTCCATCAAGAGCTCACGAAACCACTCTGCTTCAACAGTGGTTGTGTCTAACGCTGTGAGTTCTGCTTCCATAGTTGACCTCGTTAAGATGGTCTGCTTGCAAGACTTTCAGGAAACAGCGCCACCACCGAGTGTAAACACATAACCACTCGTGGCCTGATGTCTACGCACGATTCTATTCTTGTAGACAGTGTTGGGCCTCCAAGAGCAGAGGTTTGTAGAACAGCTGCAAGTTTCCCTTAAGTGAATCACCCAAGGTTTATCGAACTCAGGGAGGTAGAGGTCAAAGATATTCCTCTCAAGCAACCCTGCAATTAAGATACAAGAAGTCTCTTGTGTCCCCAACACACCCAATACACTTGTCAGATGTATAGGTGCACTAGTTCGGCGAAGAGATAGTGAAATACAAGTAATATGGATGATTATAAGTGGTAGTTGCAATCTGGAATAAAAATGGCAGCAAGCAAACATGTAGCAGAACTTGTTGTAAACGGTGTTTCAATGCTTAGAAACAAGGCTTAGGGATCATACTTTCACTAGTGGACACTCTCATCAATGATCTCATAACTGAATAAGTAAAAGCTACTCTTAAACACTCTCTTGTTGGATAACAAAACACCATTCATTGTGTAGGGCTGCAAAAGCACACCTCAAGCCGGAGTAAACAAGCGCCACAACGTCATAAAGGAATCACACACGGTGCACACACTGTCACCTTTACACCGTGGAGAGTACCGGAGTTCATATTAAAGTAACCTATAGAGTGCATAATAGATAAAGAGTAACATCTACATATTCAACTAGATTATCACAACTAAACACAAGTAAATACTGCTCGGGATTATTCTCCTTCTTGATGAAGCAAGAGTACTATGCGTAGGGCTGCAAAAGCACTCCTCAAAGTCTGAGTAAACAAACACCACAGTTCCCAAGAATAAGCCATGATAAATGTCTAAATTATTCATAGAGTCACACAAGTACCCACACTGTCACCTTGATACCGTGTTGTCACAATGACTCCAGAAACTAGACAAAATCACTTGAGTAGCATAAACATTATTAATGTATTCAGCGATACTAGCAATACACACGATCACATAAAGATCACACCATGGGGGAGAGAGATGAACCACATAGCTACCGGTAGAGCCCTCAGCCTCGGGGGAGAACTACTCCCTCCTCATCATGGGAGTCAGCAGCGGCGATGAAGATGGCGGTGGAGTCGATGGAGATGACTCCGGGGGCAATTCCCCGTCCCGGCGGCGTGCCGGAACAGAGATTCTGTCCCCCGAAACTTGTCGTCGATGGCGGCGGCGCTACGGAACTCTTCTGGAAATATGGCTTGGTATTTTAGGGTTTTCGCGTCTGAGGCAATATATAGGCGAAGGGGCAACGTCGTTGGAGGCTCGAGGGGCCCACACCACCTGCTGGCGCGGCAGGGGGCCCACCCGCGTGAGCAGGTGGTTTGGAGGCCATGGGCCTCCCCCTGGCTTGCCCTTCTGGCTCCGTGTGTCCCTCAGAAAAATAGGAGGTTTGGCTTTTGTTTCGTCGAATTCCGAGAATATTGCCCGAACAGCTTTTCTGGAACCAAAAACAGCAGAAAACAGGAACTGGCACTGTGGCATCTTGTTAATAGGTTAGTCCCAGAAAATGCATAAAAATGATATAAAGTGTATATAAAACATGTAGCAATTGGTATAATATAAGCATGGAACCTTATATTATACCAATTGCTACATGTTTTATATACATGTAGCAATTGGTATAATATAAGCATGGAACAATGTATCAAAAAAAAAATATAAGCATGGAACAGCAGAAATTATGGATACGTTGGACGTATCAAGCATCCCCAAGCTTAGTTCTACTCGTCCTCGAGTAGGTAAAACGATAACAACAAATAATTTCTGAGGAGACATGCTTTCACACAATCTTGATCAATATATTGCAAGGCTCATGTCATGAATGAAGTGACTCAAAGCAATGATCTATAGTTTGCTAACAAATAGATAAAGAGTAAACAATGAATCATATAAGCAAAAACTTTTCATGAATAGTACTTTCAAGACAAGCATCAAAAAGTTTTGCATAAGAGGTAACTCATAAAGCAATAGATTCAAAGTAAAAGGCATTGAAGCAACACAAAGGATGATTAAGTTTCAGCATTTGCTTTCAACTTGTAACATGTATATCTCATGGATAGTTGTCAACATAAAGCAATATAACAAGTGCAATAAGTAAATATGTAAGAATCAATGCACACAAAGTTGACACAAGTGTTTGCTTCTAAGATAGAAAGGAGTAGGTAAACTGACTCAACATAAAGTAAAAGATAGGCCCTTCGCAGAGGGAAGCAGGGATTAAATCATGTGCTAGAGCTTTTTAAGTTTTCGAAAGCATATAGAGAGCACAAAATAAGTATTTGAGAGGTGTTTGTTGTTGTCAACGAATGGTAGTGGGCACTCTAACCCCCTTGTCAACCAGACTTTCAAAGAGCGGCTCCCATGAAGGACGTTATTCTACCAGCAAGGTAGATCATCCCTCTTCTCTTTTGTTTACACATGTATTTTAGTTTCTTTATAGATGACACTCCTCCCAACCTTTTGCTTACACAAGCCATGGCTAACCGAATCCTCGGGTGCCTTCCAACATTCACATACCATGGAGGAGTGTCTATTGCAAATTAAGTTGCTTACTGATAAATCAGGGCAAAACATGTGAAGAGAATTATTAATGAAAGTTGTAATTAATTGGGGCTGGGCACCCCGTTGCCAGCTCTTTTTGCAAATTATTGGATAAGCGGATGTATATGCCACTAGTCCAGGTGAAAGTCTGTCAGAAGTAAATGACAAGATTGAAAGATAAAACACCACATACTTCCTCATGAGCTATAAAACATTGACACAAATAAGGAGTAATAAAGTTTTGAATAGTTTAAAGGTAGCACATGAAATATTTACTTGGAATGGCAGGAAATACCACATAGTAGGTAGGTATGGTGGACACAAATGGCATGGGTTTTGGCTCAAGTTTTGGATGCACGAGAAGCATTCCCTCTCAGTACAGAGTTTAGGCTAGCAAGGTTGTTTGAAGCAAACACAAGTATAAACCGGTACAGCAAGAATCACATAAAAACATATTGCAAGTATTATAAGACTCTACACTGTCTTCCTTGTTGCTCAAACATTTTACCAGAAAATATCTAGACCTTAGAGAGAACAAATATGCATCCCAAGTCTCAACAAGCTCTACGGTAGTTCTCCACTACTAGGCTTTAACTACATGATGCAAGAGCTTAAACATGATCTACTTGAGAGCTCAAAACAATTGCAAAGCATCAAATCAAAACAAGACAATGATCTACAAGAATGCATATGTCTTTTCCAATACCAACTACTACATGTAGCATTTTCTTTCTTCCAAACAAACACCAATAATTTATTTAAACATAAACTCTCCAAATGATAATATAATGCAGCAAGAGAGTATTTATAAACAAGTGCTAACAGCTCGAAGAGATGCATGAAAAACAGGAGCTAAAAGCACTGCAGTAGCTAGTTAAGAATACTCAACAAATATAAGTGAAGAACATGAGTATTCACATGAAAAAGCGGAGCGTGTCTCTCTCCCACACAAGGATTGCTAGGATCCGAATTTATTCAAACAAAAACAAAAATAAAAACACACAGACGCTCCAAGTAAAGCGCATAAGATGTGAAAGAATTAAAATATAGTTTCACTAGAGATGACCTGATAAGTTGTTGATGAAGAAGGGGATGCCTTGGGCATCCCCAAGCTTAGACGCTTGAGTCTCTCTGAATATGGGGATGAACCACGGGGGCATCCCCAAGCTTAGGCTTTTCACTCTTCTTGATCACATAATATCACCCTTCTCGCTTGATCCTTGAAAACTTCCTTCACACCAAACTCAAGACAGTTCTCATTAGAGGGTTAGTGCATAATCAAAAATTCTCATATTCTGTAATGATACAATCAATCCCAAAGCTTCTGGACATTAGCTACAGCCACCAATGCTTTGTGGAGCAAAGAAATCCACACAAACATCGTAAAAGAGCGAATGCAAAACAAAAGGCAGAATCTGTCAAAAACAGAACAGTCTGGAATGACGAATTTTTTCGAGGCACTTAAGTTGCTCAGATGGAACTGGCCAATAATGAAAGTTGCGTACATATCTGAGGAAGATGCGTGATTTTTTCAGAATTTTTTGAATTTTCTACAGGAGATGAGCTCAAATCGTGACAGCTAAAAATCTGTCTCTGCGCAGAAATCCAAATCTTGCATCAACTTTCAATAAAGACTTTACTTGGCACAACAATGCAATAAAATAAAGATACAAAGGAGTTGCTACAGAAGTAACAAGCTCCTTGACTCAAAAAAAAAAAATAACAGAAATAAAAACAATGGGTTGTCTCCCATAAGCGCTTTTCTTTAAAGCCTTTTAGCTAGGCATGATTTTGATATGCTCTCATATGTATAAGAGTTGAATATAAGAGAGCATCAAAAGCAAATACCAAACACATTTAAGTCTAACCCACTTCCTATGCAAAGGAGTCTTGTAAAAAAACAATATGAGCATAAGTGACTAGCATAAAGACAAAACAAGTGCAACTTCAAAAATTTCAACAAAAAGAGAGGAGACTTAATATTATTGTGATATATGAAGCCGTGTCTCCCTCTCTCATAAGGACCAGTAGGTCTTAAAGTACCCAGCAAATAAAAGCAAATCAAGAGAAAGCTCAAAATTCATCATAAAGAGAGGTGTTTAGTAACATAAAGATTTCTATAACCATACTTTCCTCTCTCAAAATAATTTTCAGCGGCATCATGAATAAACTCAACAATATAGCTATCACATAAAGCATTCTTATCATGATCCACATGCATAAAAGTATCATTACTCTCCACATAAGCATAACATTATATTAGTAATAGTGAGAGTAAAAGTATCACACCATCATTGTATCATCATAAATTGCAGGCATAGTATAATCATAATAAACTTTATCCTCCATAGTAGGTGGCACCAAAATACCACTATCATTATAATCATCATAAATTGGAGGCAGTATCATCAAAGAAAATTTTCTCCTCAAAACTTGGGGGACTAAAAATATCATATTCATCAAAACCAGCTTCCCCAAGCTTAGAGCTTTGCATAGCATTAGCAATAATGGTGTTCAAAGCATTTATAGTAATAACATTGCTACCATCATGCAAATAATTTTCCATAGGTTTTTTAATTTTCTCTTCAAAAGCATCATGTCCTAATTCAATATAAAGTTCATAAAGATCTCTAATTTTTTTGTTGTTTTCCATTAAGCCTAACTAGTGAAAATAAAAACAAGAAACAAAAAGAAATAATTGCAGAATCTAAAGGAGATACCTTCCAACGCTTACCTCCCCGGCAACGGCGCCAGAAAATAGCTTGATGTCTACGCACGTTCTATTCTTGTAGACAGTGTTGGGCCTCCAAGAGCAGAGGTTTGTAGAACAGCAGCAAGTTTCCCTTAAGTGAATCACCCAAGGTTTATCGAACTCAGGGAGGTAGAGGTCAAAGATATTCCTCTCAAGCAACCCTGCAATTAAGATACAAGAAGTCTCTTGTGTCCCCAACACACCCAATACACTTGTCAGATGTATAGGTGCACTAGTTCGGCGAAGAGATAGTGAAATACAAGTAATATGGATGATTATAAGTAGTTGCAATCTGAATAAAAATGGCAGCAAGCAAACATGTAGCAGAACTTGTTGTAAACGGTGTTTCAATGCTTAGAAACAAGGCCTAGGGATCATACTTTCACTAGTGGACACTCTCAACAATGATCTCATAACTGAATAAGTAAAAGCTACTCTTAAACACTCTCTTGTTGGATAACAAACACCATTCATTGTGTAGGGCTACAAAAGCACACCTCAAGCCGGAGTAAACAAGCGCCACAACGTCATAAAGGAATCACACACGGTGCACACACTGTCACCTTTACACCGTGGAGAGTACCGGAGTTCATATTAAAGTAACCTATAGAGTGCATAATAGATAAAGAGTAACATCTACATATTCAACTAGATTAGCACAACTGAACACAAGTAAATACTGCTCGGGATTATTCTCCTTCTTGATGAAGCAAGAGTACTATGCGTAGGGCTGCAAAAGCACTCCTCAAAGTCTGAGTAAACAAACACCACAGTTCCCAAGAATAAGCCATGATAAATGTCTAAATTATTCATAGAGTCACACAAGTACCCACACTGTCACCTTGATACCGTGTTGTCACAATGACTCCAGAAACTAGACAAAATCACTTGAGTAGCATAAACATTATTAATGTATTCAGCGATACTAGCAATACACACGATCACATAAAGATCACACCATGGGGGAGAGAGATGAACCACATAGCTACCGGTAGAGCCCTCAGCCTCGGGGGAGAACTACTCCCTCTCATCATGGGAGTCAGCAGCGGCGATGAAGATGGCGGTGGAGTCGATGGAGATGACTCCGGGGCAATTCCCCGTCCCGGCGGCGTGCCGGAACAGAGATTCTGTCCCCCGAAACTTGTCGTCGATGGCGGCGGCGCTACGGAACTCTTCTGGAAATATGGCTTGGTATTTTAGGGTTTTCGCGTCTGAGGCAATATATAGGCGAAGGGGCAACGTCGGTGGAGGCTCGAGGGGCCCACACCACCTGTTGGCGCGGCAGGGGGCCCACCCGCGCGAGCAGGTGGTTTGGAGGCCGTGGGCCTCCCCTGGCTTGCCCTTCTGGCTGCGTGTGTCCCTCGGAAAAATAGGAGGTTTGGCTTTTGTTTCGTCGAATTCCGAGAATATTGCCCGAACAGCTTTTCTGGAACCAAAAAAAGCAGAAAACAGGAACTGGCACTGTGGCATCTTGTTAATAGGTTAGTCCCAGAAAATGCATAAAAATGATATAAAGTGTATATAAAACATGTAGCAATTGGTATAATATAAGCATGGAACAGCAGAAATTATGGATACGTTGGAGACGTATCATGGCCTTAATCTCATAAGCATCAGATAGCCAATTAGAATCACTATAACCCTCCAGTACCCTCGGATACCCGCAGTAGTGAATTCCATAGCTCGCAGTGCCTTTTAAATAACGCATAACTCTCTCAAGAGCATGCCAATGATCATCTCCCGGATTAGAAACAAACCGGCTCAACTTGCTCACAGCAAAGAAGATGTCGGGCCTCGGGGCACAATCCAAATACATAAGCGAGCCAATAATCTGAGAATATCTCAGCTGATCTCTAGCACTCTGTTGATTCTTCCGAAGCAACACACTAGGATCATATGGTGTCGGTGAAGGCTTGCAGTCGTCATACCTGAAACGACTCAAGATCTTTTCCACATAGTGGGACTGAAGCAGTGCAATCCCACCATTACCATCTCTCAGCAGCTCGATGTTCAAGATAACATCAGCTACTCCTAAATCTTTAACCTCCTTAATCAACTCAAGGCTGGTTCCAAAGATCAGTATGTCATCGACATACAGACAGAGAATAACTCCCTCGTCCCCACCATAGCGATAGTACACACACTTGTCAGATTAGTTTACAATGAATCCTGCAGCAGTCAAAGTTCTTTCAAACTTTTCATGCCATTGATTAGGAGCTTGCTTAAGGCCATATAAAGATTTCAACAACTTGCACACCTTTGCTTCCTGACCGGGTACTACAAAACCATCGGGCTGATCCATGTAAATTTCCTCGTCTAACTCTCCATTTAGGAAAGCTGTCTTAACGTCCATTTGATGAACGAGAAGACCATGCGAGGCAGCCAACGAAAGTAGCACTCGAATCGTGGTCAGTCTAGCCACAGGTGAGTAAATATCATAGAAGTCTTCACCTTCTTTCTGGGTATAACCCTTGGCCACAAGCCGTGCCTTATACTTCTCAATAGTACCATCAGGTCTAAACTTTTTCTTGAACACCCACTTACATCCTATAGGTTTACACCCATAAGAACGATCAGTGACTTCCCAGGTTCCGTTAGCCAAGATGGAATCCATCTCGCTACGGACAGCTTCCTTCCAGTAGCAGCATCAAGAGATGCATAGGCTTCTGAAATGGTGTTGGGTGTGTCATCCACAAGGTACACAATGAAATCATCACCAAAGGACTTTGCAGTCCTCTGTCTCTTGCTCCTTACAGGAACTTCATTGTCATCCTCCACAGGATTATCAGTGTGTTCTATCGAAATGGTAGGATCAGGAATATCAACCCATTCCTGACTAGATGTATTAGGTATCTCCTGATTTGATGAGCTAGGCATATATCCTTCATGGGAAAGATATCCTCAAAGAAATTCGCATCATTCGACTCCAAAATCGTACCAACATGAACGTCGGATACCTCAGATTTTACTATCAAAAATCTATAACCAATGCTATGGAAAGCATAGCCCAGAAGAACACAATCCACGATTTTTGATCCTAGCTTGCGCTTCTTGGGAATTGGTATATTGACTTTCGCCAAACAACCCCAAGTACGTAAGTAAGAGAGTCTCGTATTTTTCCTTTCCCATTCCTCAAATGGAGAAACGGTTTTCTTCTTTGTGGGAACTCGGTTTAGGACATGACAAGCTGTCAATAGAGCCTCCCCCACCATGCCTTGGAGAGATCCGAAGTGTCTAACACGGCGTTAACCAAATCAGTTAGAGTTCAGTTCTTTCTTTCAGCCACACCATTTGACTGAGGTGAGTAGGGAAGCATCCTCTCAAGAATTATATCATGTTCCGCACAAAAAGAATAAAACTCATTGGAAAAATACTCTCCACCACGATCAGACCTTAGCCGTTTAATTTTCCGATCAAGTTGGTTCTCTGCTTCAGCTTTATAGATTTTGAAAAAGTTTAAAGGTTCATCTTTTGATTTCAGAAGATACACATAACAATATCTAGTGGAGTCATCAATAAGCGTCATGAAATATTTCTTTCCGCCTTTTGTCAACACGCCATTCATCTCACAGAGATCTGGCCTCCGCAGTTTTATGGGACTTGCGAGGTTGTTTAGCTTGCACACACACCTGACACTTGGAACCTTTGACAGTTGTAAATTTCAGAATTAAATCCAAACTAGCTAGCCGCGTCATGCAACCAAAGTTAATATGACAAAGTCGTGAATACCAAATATTGGACTCAACCTCGTGACAAATACGATTAATAAATTTAGTGCAAATATCCGACAAAGATAGGCGGAACAAGCCTCCACACTCATAGCCTTTTCCAACAAATTGTCCATACTTAGATAGTACAACTTTATTGGACTCGAAAACCAACTTATAACCATCTCGACACAGAAGAGATCCGCTGACGAGATTTTTATTGATAGAGGGCACATGATGCACGTTCTTCAAGCGCACGATCTTCCCCGAAGTAAACTTCAGATCGACCATGCCAACACCACGAACAGAAGCATGTGACCCGTTCCCCATCAGCATGGGAGAATTCCCTGTGAACTGGTAAGAAGAAAACATGGAGGCATCAGCACAAACATGTACATTGGCACCAGTGTCAATCAACCATTCAGGAGAATGACAAACTGAAAGGATGGTAGGAAATATACCGTACCCAGAATCTTTCAGCTCTGTGTCGCCAATGACAACATTGGCAGTCTTGCCGTTGTTGTCCAGTCCGCGCAGCTCATAGCGGTTGGGACAGCGAGGTGCCCAGTGAGTTGGATCACCGCAAACCTGGCATGATCCCTTCCTCGGCTTATTGTTGTTCTTCTTGAAGTTAGTATGCTGTTTTGGCTTGTGCCTATCATCATACTTGCCTTCGCCCTCAGATTTGCCCTTGTTATATTTGGGCTTGTGGGACTGCTGGAAATTTTTCTTCTGTACCATGTGGGCACTAGAACCAGCCTCAGCAACTCGAGCACGAGTGTCCTTTGCTCTCGCCTTGTTTTCAACGTCAAGAGACCCAATGAGATCCGAAACGGAAAACTCTTGCCTCTTGTGTTTCAGAGCAGTAGTAAAGGTGCTCCACGAAGATGGAAGCTTAGCGATAATACCACCGACAACAAACTTATCCGGTAGATTACACTTGAAGTGCTCAAGTTCTTTTGCGAGTGACTGTATCTCATGAGTCTGTTGTACAACAGAACGCTCATCAGTCATCTTGTAGTCATAGAATTGCTCCATGACGTACAACCTGCTGCCAGCGTCCGAGGCCTCAAATTTGGCCTCGAGCGCATCCCACATATCCTTGCCGTTATCAAACGACATGTACGAGTCCACAATGGATTCGTCAAGGATACTAAGGAGGGCACTCTTGAAAAGAGTATCGAGCCTCTCATATGACTCCAATTGTTCAGCATTAAGCTCGCCCTCAGGCTTGCCTTTGGTGGCGGCATAGCAGTTACTGTTCTGGAACCAGTAAACTGCTCTCATGCGCCACCGTTTGTAAAGAACCCCTTTAAAGGGAAACGGCTTCGTTGACGCGAGAAAGCCAGGCGATGCAAATTGCCTATAATCAGGTTTTTCGATTGTTGAATATATAAACAATTTAGCATATGATTTAATTCGTGAAAACAATAAACAGAACATGACTAGAATAATAAGAATTAAACTAATCATGCGATCTACTAGTACAATAGATAAACAAATGCGATCTACCAATGCCGTAGATAAACAGAACAAATCTACAGCATAGACTACTAGCAGAAATTGTAGTAGTAATTCGAACAGGAAGATTAGGAGATCATACAGTGCGGCGGCAGCGGCAGCGGAAGCAGAAGCGGAAGCGTTGGCGTTCGTGTTGTCGCCCATGTCGTCGATGAAGAGGCTGCCGATGTCGGGGGGAAAGTCGTCGTTGGGAAAGAACTCGAAGCCAGTAGTCGCGCGAGTGCACTCCCCAAAAACCTGATCGCCCCTCTCCCGTACAGGATCACAAGAGGCGGGGTTCCGGAGGCCTACTGTCCCTTCAACCGGTGCACGCCGGAAGACGGGATGGAGAAGACTTGGAAGACGTCGGCGCAAGGTTCTGGAACTAGGACGGCGAGCGACCATGTGTTGCGTGTGGGCGGCTAGGGTTCGCTCAGCCAGGATATATAGTGCGGGTCGGGTAGGACATGGGCGCAGCCGCACGATCAAGTCGGTAACAACCCCACGATCCAAAAGAATCGGAAACGGCTGAGGTAATTAACGCGTCCGTTAATTATCAATCAATGACTCGCTTAGTTTTCCCGAACAACAAAAATATAAGCTCGGCTCGGCGAGATTCCCGCAACCCGTGACGAGACGTGACGTGATGAGACGAGCGAGCGGCGGCGGAGGAGGAGGAGTGCTTGGGAGAGAGCCTTCTCTTCACTCAAGCACACCAAGTGTCTCAACACTCCACCTTATAAGGTGGTGTTTGTCTCCTCCAACTAGCAATGTGGGACTAAACTTTAGTCACACACATAGCCAACCATGAATGGGCCAAATGGGAATTTCAGAATTTAGTTGGGCTTTAGGAGTGGCCCATGTACAAGTCCAGCAAATTCTAACATGAAGCGGTTGAAGTTGCCACAAACACATAAACTCCACCTATTAGGCGAAGTGAAGCCGACACGTCCCGGTTAATTCTACTAGAGCATAAAAATAAATGCTTCACCTTCTCCACTTCACAATACACGCCCCCTAAAACTTGTCTTACCCTAAACTTGGGGTGTATTTATTATTTACCCACCATATTTGTTTCTCATATTGTCTCCTTTCCTTTAACCTGAGTGTGCACCGGTCAACAACCGGGATGCGCTGCTGCCGCCTTCTCCGGTGTCACATCTAGAGCAACCCTAGCTCCCCTTTTGGTCTCTAGTGATGACTTCCCTTCTCTCCTCCACCATGGTCATCGGTTTTTCTCCCTTCCACCCATCCGCACCATGCTTCTCGTCCCAAGATAATTCTATCGCTGAGGTAATCAACTGATGTCGTCGTTCAACCCCGGAGTACAACAGCAAAAACTCGCCTTCGTCCCCTGTCTGCATGAGGGAGTCGCTGTCGCAAGGAAATCACATGTGATGTTCATCCAAATAATAAATGGCTTCCATTCTCCTTACGTGAGACAACTAACAATCTTATTATATTGGCAAAAAAAATAAACGAGAAATTAAAATATGATGGTATCCAGAAATTATACAACAACCTCTCTCTCTAAATAGAATATGGAGCTTGTGAGCGAAACACTTGTTTAGTTGCTCTAGAGCTTGTTGTTGGAGTGTAGTTACATGGAGTGGAGCTGTCCAGAACACACCCCTAACTATTACCTATCATCTCATTGAAGTTTTGTTGCCACACGCTGTTATTCCATGGCCGGGGCATGTGTATTTTGCATGGTTTGTGCGGCCAGAAACACCGCGGAGGTCAGCATAACATCATGACGACGTACTCCTGCATGTTACTGTACCTTTGGCTGGCTTGATGCTCTCGGGAATTATTGAAGGACGTCGGCGCGGCTATCCAATGCTCTATCTAGCACCGGGACTTCATTTGAGCAGAAGCAGTTCACTACCGGTGATCAATGCTTAATTATATAGATCATATATTGATGCTCCATTGCCCATTACGTACTTATTTACTAGTACTAGTAGTACCTAGGCCCAACGTACAAGCCGGGCTTGGTTAATTTACTAGTTACGACACTGCCGGCGTTGCTCACCTTGTCCCCTGCCGCGCGCGGAGGCCAATGAGCCAGGTACGTGGTGGACGTGCACTCTGTGGCGACTCGTGTCAAAGGTGGCCTCGTCGCATGCAAGAGCTCGCCTGTTAACACCTAGCTTCGGGCACGCCATGGCAGACCTTGCCGCGGAGGCCGTCGAGCACGCCATGCCGGACCTTGCCGTGGTGTCGGACGCGGCCGGCAGACACAACGGAGGGTCGCGTCAATCAAGCTGGCATGCATAAGAAACGTAACCAATCCAAAGCACTCGCTACATCTAGGCTCACCTTGTCCGGCCGGTTGTCCCCTGCATGCCGTGGATGCCATGAAGAGAAGTACATGCGCGCGCAAACGGGCACCTTGTCAGATCTTGCCGCGCTGTGAACATCCGCGGGCACGCTATGCCAGATCTTGGCTCGGAAGCCGTCGAGCACGCCATGCCAAACCTTGCCGTGGACGCTGTGGTGCCGCAATACGTACGCCCGAGGACACAATGGAGGGTCCACCGGTGCTCGTGAACGCCGCCATTGCTTGCAATTCTGCCACGGGAAGGAAATGAGCGTTGCATGCAACGAGAAGAAAAGAAGGCACAAAGTAGCTGATAGTCTAGCTAAGGTAGCACTAGAATCTGGTATCGCTGCTAGCTGGGAAGCAGAAGTACCTAGCTTTATTCAGCATCTTATTGTAAACGATATGGCTATTATCTGAATATAAAGTTTTGAGTTGTCAAAAAAAAAAGAAAGAATAGATTTGCATTTGATATTCTTTTCCATATAACTGACATTATATGCCTTTTTTGATATAAAAAATATCAACACTAGTGTGGAAAACGAAGTTTCGTGGAAAGGGTGCAGGCTAGTGCAACGTGAGTTTCTCGCAAGGGCCGTGCGCTTCGTCACGGTGGAGGAGCCATGTACCAAACGAAACGCGCTTTTGCCGAAAGAAGAAGAACCAACCCCAGAACGCGCGCACTCTCACTGAGCAGAAGAGGAAACCAAGGAGACGAAGCAGAGGGAGTGAGATCGTGTGAAAGCAGAGAAACAGAGTAATGGCGGGCCCTCCACCTCGTGCTCCTGCTCCCTCCACCATTGCTCCTCCTCCAAAAACCCTGGCCATCCATCGCGCTACCACCACCACCAACCCTCAAACCGGCGCAAGAAAGATATTGTAGCACCTTTGGGTCGAAGAAGAGCCGAAGAGGAGGAGCGGCCGGACGAAGGGAAGATGATGCCGCGGGCGAGCCACCCGATGGTGCACCCGTTCCCGGCTCCGGCTGCGCAGGGACAGGCGGCTCCCGCTCCAGCGGCGGCGCCGGCTGCGCAGGGACAGCAGCCGACGGCTCCCGCTCCGGCTCAGGCTCCGGCTCCGGCTCCGGCTGTGCAGGGACAGGGGCCAGCGCCAGCAGCTCCGGTGCAGGCTGCGTTGCAGGTGCAGGGTCCGAACGCGCCGCCCGGGGTGCTGATGAGGGACTACCCGGAGGCGCCGGGGACGCGGTCCGGGCTCGGGCTCCGCCTCGCGCAGGCCGTCCTCGCGGCCACCGCGATCGCCTCCGTGGTCTCTACCGGCGACTTCGCCTCCGTCACCGCCTTCCGGTGCGTCACGCCTGCCTCCTCCTCCTCCTCCTCCTCCTCCTCCTCCTCCTCAGCGTTTCTCTCCCCTTCCCCTCCCTTAGGTTCCAGTCTGAATGAAATCTACCTCCCAAGGTTTGGGTTTCAGTTCACGATTTCAGGATGACCGCGTGCGTTAGCCAATTCTCCATCCCCTGTAGCTGTAGGAGTTTGATGTTTCCATTGCACGCGTAGTTTCCTACGCATTCAGCAAGACGAATTTAGTTGTGCAAGCTGATGAAGCTTGGTTAACATTCTGGTTGTCGGAATTCAGAATAATGGGACTATTATGGACAACACTATGCAGACATGTTGTTTTTGAGGAAAATACTTGAACATCTACATTTAGTGTTGGGGATGGCATCTGGTAGTACACCAAACACGCTGTATACCTAGTGTGTATCTTACCTCTGAAGTGTGGTTTCAGTTAACGATTTCAGGACAAGTAGATCAATGACTGCATGCGTTGCCCAATTTTCCCCATCCATCCTCTGTTCGAGGAGATGCTCCTGTATGTTCCCCTTCAGCAGAAAACTATTATTGATTGATTGATCCTGCTTGCTTGCTTCTCTAGGAGAAATGTTGGTGTTTATTTATCCGCGTGCAGCGTTGTTATTTTACGCCCTTTATATTAGTTTGGCCACCTGAAAGAGGCGATGCAGCTAGATTATCGTGACATGATCATGTGCTCTGTCATATCATATGGTATTGCTCCCACTTGTCTTCATTGGAATGATACAGTGATGGTTAGCCCGAGTCTTGTTTGCTCATCATAACCAGTTTTCGCGAGTATTAGGAGCTTTGATGTTTGCACGCATAGTTTCCTACGCATTCAGCAAATAAGCATTTAGCTGTGCATGCTGATAAGTTTGGTTAACATTCCTGTTGTCGGAATTCAGAATAGTGTGACTGTAATGGACAACACTTGAAATCTACAATTTGGCATTGGGAAGTACACGGAACATGTAGTATGCTTAGTGCATCTTATTTCTGTCATGCAACTATATGGTGTTTTCTTTTCACTTGGGAAGTTGCTTATACAGCCCAAAATACGGGATCAGGTTTCCTTGTATAGACAAACTCACTGTTGCTCTTTTGACCAGCTACCTCATACCAGCAGCAGCTTTGCAGTGCCTGTGGAGCCTCGCCCTTGTCGCCGTGGATGTCTACGCGCTCCTCGTTGGTCGTTCCTTCCGAACTCCCATCACTTGCGGCATATTCAGCATCGGGGACTTGGTGAGTCCTATTTTTCTCAGGCACCTCAATCAAACAGCAGCCATCTTCCATTCCTTGTGAACCCCTAGATCAAACAATCATCAACAAGCAAATAATTACCCGATGATCATGTGCATTCCTCCCCCCACCCTTTTGACCTTGATGTTGCTCTTCTGCAGATCACAGGAGGACTGTCCTTGAGTGCTGCAAGCGCATCGGCAGGCATCACCGTTCTCATTAACAATGATCTAGAATATTGCTATGGAAATCCCTGCCCAAGTCTTATGGCTGGTACCGCCATGGCTTTCCTGAGCTGGTTTGCTCTTGCACCGTGCTTCATCCTGAACCTCGGCACTGCGGTCTACAAGTTACAAAGACCGTAGTCTACACAACAAGAATCTGGGTCTGTTCGCGCACCAGATCTTGCCGTGGACGCTGTGGTGCCGCAATACGTACGCCCGAGGACACAATGGAGGGTCCACCGGTGCTCGTGAACGCCGCCATTGCTTGCAATTCTGCCACGGGAAGGAAATGAGCGTTGCATGCAACGAGAAGAAAAGAAGGCACAAAGAGCAGCTCCACTCCAGCTAATAGATCGAACAGAGGAGGCGTGGTGAATCAGAGGAGGCCGGAGGAGGAAAGGAAGAAGAAGAGCATAGGACCCGGGCTGAGCATAGGATCAAATCGATCTCAGTCAGCGCACGCGCGCGTCTTCCACACGCAGGACCCGGGCTGAGCGGACACGGCAGCAGGCCGGCGGCGGAGGACCTCGACGGCCGGCCGAGCAGTGGCGACCTGGACGGAGCAGCGGGCGGACGGAGAGCCAGAGCATGCACTCGATTGAGTAGTCGCCGGTGGAATTGATCTGGGGCTGCAGCGAGAATTTCGCGCGTAGCACTTTTAACCTGAGAAGTGGATTCGGAGCGGAAATAATATTAAACTAGGCAATTTGGCGCGGCGACCTGCCAAGAATTCAAGCAACTGAACCCCCAATTTTGTAGACAAAATAAACCCGCTGATGCATGAAGCACTGAACGAATCACCGACAACCACGCTTCAAGGCCGTCGCCATCGGGACCCCTCCATCTGTGTGCCTCTCCACCTGCCTAATCATGCCGCAAGATTCGTCCGCTGCCTCTATCCACCACGCTCCGTGTTGCGGACGGCGCTGTCAGTGTCCGAGAGATGGCTTCAAAGCAATGTCGTGCTCGCTAATCCGAAGCAGCTGCCAGCATTGTTGGTCGTCGTGCGTCCACACGGCGAACGGCCGAAGGCCACCGTCCAGTGGGGAGCTACGGAAGAGTACATAACTTAACTGAAATTGGACACTTCACCGAAGACGTACATAATTGAACTGAAGTGAACTATGAGTCTCTGTACCCCAACCATCTGAAACTCTCTGCATTATAATACTTCTTAACTAAATGTAGTGCATCTCGAGCAAGAGGAAAAGATCCAGAGCCAATATCTACAAATTCTTTAAATAATCTAGATCACACCAAACTTTGTAGGAGCCACACATTAGAAGGTGTGTCTTGAGCAAGAGGAAAAGATCCCAGAGCCAATATCTACAACTTCTATAAATATTCTAGATCACATTAAACTTTGTAGGAGCCACACATTAGAAGTTCCCGATCCATGAATAACGCTTTCAGAACCTGCAAAAGATTTGAAATAGCTGGGCTTAACTGCCGGGGGGCTTTTTTATTTGATAAATAGTGTGTAAAATAAATATGCGCTATAAGAACGAAAATTAACATGAAGTTGGACTGTAAAACTTGTTGCAGAAATTCAGATGTTGTGGAGAATGAATGGTAAATGGGAGAAAGTGACCTCAGATGAAGGTAAAAACAACCAACCTCCACAAAACCAAATTACCAATCCAATATCGGTGGTCAGCTTTCGTCAAGTCGAAGAAGTCTCGTGTGGATTAATGAATGAAACATAGATCTTATATCATATATAAGATAATTAGGTTGCCCAGGCGTGCTCGTGTGGCCAAAAGCTATATGAATAAACCAATGATGACAAAATTTCAATAATCATAGCAGAAATCACCTATGCTCTCAAATCAGGCACAACATGCCATTTATTTATTTTCTACCGGTGAGCAATAATGCAAAACCTCCGTCTGTTTAGCTTCTACTCGTGAGCAGAAAAATAAGAGTGTCAATATATTGGTGGCATTAATGATCAATTGTTGCACAAATATCGTTTGCTAACTCCAAGAACCACACCCTCATGTTTGTACCTGTAGGCAAGAAATGAAATTGAATGAGTACAATTCAATGGAAAAACTCATAAGAATGCTTATAACTGAACATTTTTTATTCATAAGAAGCTAGCATGTATTAGAATCATAATATATATAATTGAACTTTTTAACCGATAAGAAGCATCATTGACACACACATAATCTTCAGAATGACATTTATATGCGAAAATGGTAAATACCTGAGATGCTTGGTATATGTGGAATAAAGCAGAAATAAACTCTCATATAAGAATTGAGCAAAGAGGTACAAAAAAATTCAGTAGCATGTGAATTTGGATTTTAATAACTAATCAACATCCATGTATAGTACAACCTAGGGGATCTCTTATTTAGCCTGCATAGTCAACCAACGAAGCACAATAGACATTGGATTGATATAGTTAAGTTCCCATAGGAGATCGAACAAACAAGTTAGATAAAATGTGTACGAAACAACGCTTGTAGTATATATTGCCATGATAAGACTACTCTTTAGTACACCAAATCGAGATGCAACCAATGGTGCCTTAAAAGCCTTGGAAAGAAATAAAAGAAATGTTGATGCCTGACCGGGTACCTTATTTTTGTGCCCCTGCAGAATTGATATTGATATGCTGCTTCATTAACTAAGATTGACATGTAGCAATATGAAATGCACATCCAGTTCTAGTGATTTGTCAATTTAACAAACACATGGCAGAGGTCCTAAGAATTGATAAGATAAACTTAGTACTGGAACAGAAGTACTTACGGAAGCCGCAAAAACAAAAACAAAAACAAAAACCAAGAGATCTGATGGCATAATCCAATAAGAACTGCGATTTCCAAGCATAATCACGAAGGAACGGTGAGACCATGAGAGTAGAGGAAACAGATCGGGCATCTAGAGAGAAAATACATGATGTCCTCTGACCTGAAATAGATCGGGCATCTAGAGAGAAAAGAGATGAGGTCCTCTGACCTGAAATAGATCGGGCATCTAGAGAGAAAAGACATGAGATCCTCTGACCTGTTTTTCTGCCCCCGCCATGCGTACCTGAGGTGCCGTCAGTGGTGTTTCTGCCGTTGTAGTGCGTACCCCTTTCCTATGTCGAGTTGCATCCCGACTGTAAATAAATCTGGAGCTCCACGGCAGCGCTCTGGCATGACAACTGAACACCATTGAATCTGCCACCGGGTACTTAGGTAGTGACCGGCAGGGCACGCGAGGCGACCTACCGCGCTCGATGGGACACCACAATGCGTCGGAGGCAGGACGTATGCCACAGAATAGGGCCGCCAGCGGTGGCGGAGCTCTGCAATCCATCAGGATTAGTTGCTAGGATGGAAAACCGTGAGAGAGAGAGATAAGAGAGCAGTGCATATGTACATGTAAACGGACAGAACAGCGACGGCCGGACGCGGTGGCTGGCCTGTAGCACTAGTAGAGAACCCACTTCTAGTACCGGTTGTAGATGGCATTTAGTACGGCCGGACGCGGTGGCTGGCCTGTAACGGAACTGCGATTTGCAAGCAAAACCTTGTGCTCGTGCTGCCCGTCCCCCTCCTGTCCTCCTCCATATCTGCCTCGACTTCCCTCTCCTCGTCCAATTCCTCTCCATCCATCTCCATCTCTGGCTAGGTCCTCCTCCTATGAGTCACCTGCACAGCTCACGGGAAGTAGCCAAGCAGGGGAGGGGAGACGCTAGCCTGAGGATTAGGACGGTCATGTGGCGGTGTTGAGCGGTGTAGCGGGGCCGTGGCATGTTGGCGACGCCGGAGCAGGCAACGGGATAGGGGCGCCGGGAAGGGATGGGGACGGCACGTGGGAGGAACTGGTCGGGGGCGGCGGTCAAAGCGGTGGGCGGGCAGGCATACTGAGGAAGGAAACAGCGGGAAGGAGAGCACGGGGGCGACCGGGTGACCGGTTGCGGGGGAGAGGCGACCGGGCGACGTGGCAGTCCACGGTTGGACAAAAATCGGCCGTGAATAGTACGCGCGGAGACGGGGCGACGTGGCTCAATCGGGAACGTCCGTTCCGTGGATCGAACGGCTGGCGTTCGTCGGCAACGTGGATAGCAGGAAATGAGCTGATTCTTACGCGCCTTTATATATAGTACCTATGGATAGATATGCGCATAAGTAAATTGTCAAATCATACAATAGGCAAACGCTACGCGTCAGTCGGGTGTAGCGAGCCCTCGCTAAAGCCGCCTCCGTAGCCGTCCGATCTAGTTAAGTGAAATGATCTCGCGCATCCGATCTATGTAGCAAAAACGTTTCGCGCATAGCACTTTTTATCTGTGTATGTTACACTGCATGTAGCAAAAAAAATTCAGAAAATGCTGCGCCCGATAAATGTAGCAAAACAAAGTCAAACACAACATTTTTTTTCTCTCGCATGTAGCACTGTGTGTAGCAAAAAAATATCTGATCCAAAAACTTGAGACGTGTAGCACAAATGAATGTAACATTTTAAAAACAGCCTTTGGTAGTACCAAAATGTCTGTGAAATGTGACTTTTGAAGAAAATCAATGTAGCACTTTGTCTGTCCTTATCCAACAAAAACAATACTCGTATGTAGCAAAATCCCCAAAAAGCTGACCTTCATATCATGGAGACACTGCCATGCTTGTGTTGGAGCTCTCCGTCCATGGCGAGGCTCACAGCGCAGGTCTCCGGGCATCTCGACCCCGGGCGCTCGCACGAAAGGAGGCGGAAGGAGGCGTCAGTGGCTGGAGAACCCTGGGACGGTGGCTCCGGGCGACGACGGCCGGTGCTTTGCGCGGCGGCGGCCGCCGGCGGACTCCGCGGTGGTGGCGGCCGGTGGTCTGCACGGCGGCGGCCACCGGTGGTCTCTGCGGGCCGCGGCGGACTACGCGGTGGTGGCGGCCGGTGGTATGCGCGGCGGCGGCCGCCGGTGGTCTCCGCAGGCCGCGGCGGACTCCACGGTGGGGGCGGCCGGTAGTCTGCGCGGCGGCGACCGCCGGTGGTCTCCGCGGGCCGCGGCAGCGGCGGACGGTGGTCTGCGGGGAGCTGGCGGCCTGCCGGACAATCCGGGCGATGAGGGACGGTCCAACGCGAGGGGCATCTTGCGTGATGCATCGCGAGCGAGCCAACCCGGCTGTAGCTACAGCCGGGTGGAGAATAGTGTTTTCCTATCTATATGGCTCATACGCGGACGGTATTAACCCCGCTTACGTCTAATTGGCTAGCCCAACATATTGCTTTTCCGGTTTTGGGCTAGTTATTTTTTCTGGTTTTGCCTGTTTTCTTTTGGTTTTAATATGTTTTCTCTTTTTTCAATTTTCTTTTATTTTTTAGTTTCATTTTTTTTCGTTTTTTCAGTTTTTTTTTATTTTTTTATTTATAAAAGATGTTCAAATTTGGAATTTAATTTTTTTAAATGTTCCCATTAGAAAAATGTTCAAATTACAAAATGTATAAATTTGAGAATTGTTCAAATTATGAAAAATGTCCAGATTCAAAAAAAATCATATTTGAGAAATGTTCAGATTTGAAAATTGTTCAGATTTGAATATTGTTTATTTTTGAAAATATTCATATTTGAAATTGTTCATTTTTGTTCAGGTTAAAAATTGTGCATATTAATTATTTTTAAAGAATGAAAATAAAGGATGAAAAAACATATTGGGCTAGTCAAACGCCAACGATCCTAATTGGGCCGAGCCCAATATATGGGGAGGGTAAGCGGTCGGCCCATATATTGGGCTCAACCCAATAATATATTCTAACAATTTCGAATATGAAAAAATTTCAATTCGAACAATTTTCGAATATGACCAATTTAAAAAAAAAAATCAGAAAAATGTATCTACTATTAATTTCTTAAATTAGAAACATTATAAAATCATAAAAGGTCACAAAAAGAGAAAATAAAAGAAAAGAAAAATAAAAACTGAAAGAACGAAAAGAAAAAAAGTAAACAAAAAGAAAACGAAAAAAGAAATTTAATAAGAAAATAAAAAACATAAAACAAGAAAAGAAGAAAAACAGGAAAAATAAATAACGTAATTGAAACCAAACAAAAATGGACCGACCCAGCAGCAGCGAGGCGTGGCCGTCTAGCGCCGTTGTGAGCGATATATAGGGGTTCCCCTATGCATCGCCCAACGATCTGCACCAAACCCTATATGTGGCCCTTTAGCGGTGTGTTCCGCTTGGGCCGCCCGAAGGCAAGCATGGATGCACCAGCTCATTTGGCCATGTTTTTCTTTTATGGCTTCTGTTTTATCTTTTTTATTTTGGTTCTTTTAATTTTTCTTTTTCTATTTATTTTCTTGTCTCGTTTTTAGCGTAATATTATTTTACAAAATGTTTTCTAAAATTGTTGAAATTCAAAATTTATTTATATTCGAAAATTGTTCCACGGACGCGGAATCGCGCGGGCGGTAGGAGTTAATCACGTTCAATCGCTCTCGGTGAGGTCGTTTGCTTCACGAAGCTTACCGCTTGTACATGATTGACAGACAATACATATCACACCTTCCATCGCTATCATACATTGACATTCTTCTGCCCATCCATGGAATAATTATCCATTTCTGCACGCGCCTCCTCCAATTCTTCTTCTTCAAACCCTTTCTCTATACATAAACGCAATGGTGAGTACCAGTCTACCAGATTACAACAAGTTTTGCAGCCAACAACCAGTATCACGGCCATGGCCTCCTCCTTCTTCAAACGCCCCCTATTCCTACTCCTGCTGCTCCTGGCCATCTTCCTCGATGGCTCATCAGCGACCTCCCGCCTCGCCGCCGAGGAAACTGACCCGATGATCCTGCGCATGATGGAGGGGAGGTTCCGGCGCTGGAAGGCCGAGCACAATAAAATATACGCCACACCGGAGGAAGAGCGCCACCGGCTCCGCGTGTACGCGCACAACATCCGCTACATCGAGGCTACCAACGACAACGCCGGCGCCGGGCTCACGTACGAGCTCGGAGAGACCGCCTATACCGACCTCACCAGCGACGAGTTCATGACCATGTACACCTCGCCGTCATCCCCGCTCTCAGACTTCGACGACGACGAGGCGATCATCACGACCCGCGCGGGGCCGGTGGACGCCATCGGTGGCGCGCAGCTGCAGGTGTACAGGAACGAGTCGTCCGGCGCGCCGGCGAGCGTGGACTGGCGCGCGAGCGGCGCCGTGACAGAGGTGAAGGACCAGGGCCAGTGCGGTACGTACACGCTAATTAGTGGGTTGGATTGGTGGACCATCGCCATCTGTCCACATTTTCCATCGTTGATTTCGACCCGTAGATCTGGAAATTCATTATTTCGTTACCTACCTGTAAACAAATGGCTCTCTGCGATACACATGCTTCCATGTGCTCCTGTCGCTGCCTAGCTAGCAATACTTCATCATTATCCGTAGATAATTGCTTGCTTAGCTTTCATGCATAGTGTTAGTTTAATCAACTTGTATGATAGAGACTTGTAATGCCATGGCTGGGTCATACCTCATAAGAATAGGTTGAACTCAACCATTCAAAAAAAAAAAAGCATTTCGATCCCAAAGTCCAACATGTTAATAATCTAGCCCTCCCTCCCCCTCCTCAAATAGGAGCATTTTGAATATATTTTTCTATTCCATTCTGAAATGTTGACACAATATGCATTGATTAATGTTTGGTCGGAAAATATGCATGTAAACATGTTGGCAATACCAAATGCACGGATGTGAAAAATCTCGAACATTTTATATTGTACATGTTAATCTTTTTTCTCTAAAGTTGGTCAATCTTTACATTGTTTGATTTTGACAAAACTTTATATACACTAAAACTTATTTTGAGGAACGAATGGATATGTACACTGCACGTTGAGAAATTTGTGAGGTTGAATGTTTTTCTTAGTCTCACCAAGTAGTAGCACACTAGCACGAATCTCAAAAAGATGGAGGTATGTGATAGTTCATAGTACGTGGACACCGAACGGTGAGCCAATCATGTGATTTATGTTTGGAACAATTTTAAAGACTCTCTAGCTATTTTTTTGGAGTACAAATCACAATTTAAGTCTTTAATTAATTTTCTCTTCTCCAGGATCGTGTTGGGCATTCTCGACCGTGGCAGTGGTGGAAGCGACTCACCAAATAAAGACAGGGAAGCTGGCCTCTCTATCAGAGCAGCAGCTGGTGGACTGCGACACGTTGGACCACGGTTGCAATGGTGGAGTGAGCTACCAAGCGTTGCAGTGGATTGCCTCCAATGGCGGCATCACTGCGCAGGAAGACTACCCGTACACGGCGAAGGATGGCACCTGCGACGCTACCAAGCTGCCAAACCATGCCGCCTCCATCTCGGGCTTCCAACGTGTGGTCACCCGGAGCGAGGTGTCACTCGCGAATGCGGTGGCCAAGCAGCCCGTGGCAGTGTCGATCGAGGCCGGCGGCGCCAACTTCCAGCACTACTCGAACGGCGTGTACAACGGTCCTTGTGGCACGGACCTCAACCATGGTGTCACGGTGGTTGGCTATGGGCAGGACAACGAGAGTGGCGAGAAGTATTGGATCGTGAAGAACTCATGGGGAGAGAATTGGGGCGACAGAGGATATCTCAGGATGAAGAAGGACATTACCGGCAAGCTGGAGGGGATCTGCGGCATGGCTATCCGCCCCTCATTTCCGCTCATGTGAGAGATGGTCATGCAAGCGGTAGCTTGGTTTACTTTTCTTTCCCGTTAAGTCCAAATTTACTCAGCATTTACTTGAATGTGCAATAGTAGACTTATAAGGGAGTTAGTGTATACATTTGAAACTTTTATTTTCTCATGTAAAAATGGAAATATGTAACCGCTGGCAAAGTATAGATACACAAATTGATTGACGGGCTCATGTGAATACTCCATCGAGTTTTTTGGACAACTGTGCATTACTAGTTTTTTTCTTTAGAAATAGTTTTGTGTACAAGATTGCCGAGTGCGCCAGGTCAAATTTTGTATGGGCCACTGGCCTGACTGACCACAAACAGTGAAACGGACCAGGCCTATGATTGCAAGGCCGCTGCGTATCCAAGTTCAATAAGTCCGACATGGTTGTCAATATCCTAGTTCAGTGTATTTTTTTCTTCCTTTTTATTTTTGTTGATTCCATTTTCATTATTTTTCTAACCTATTTAGTTGAATTCAATATTATTTTGCTATTTTTTTTTCAATTTCCTTTTAAAAATAAACTATGTATTGTTTTTTTTTTCATTTTCCACTACATTTGTATTCTTTATTTCATATTTTTTCCTTGAACATATGTTCTAACATAAATGATTTTTTTCAGATACGTGGATTTTTCTAAATATGCAATAAATTTACATTTATGCACATGAAAACTCATTTTGATTTTATTTCACCAACATTTTATAAATATGAAGGCGTCACTTTTGGAAAACCTTCTCGTGGCCCGTTTGTTGCCAGGGCAGTAGTTAGTATGTGCCTTGGATCTTGATTTTCTTTTGATAATTTGGTTGTGACATCCTCGATGTTTCGAATTGAACGTGATATTTTTTTGGTGGCAGAAACAGGTTGTACTAGATATAGCGACGTATCCTATGCATCTGGGGAAGTTGTGTATCCGTGCATCCGTTTGTCCTTGACCATTTGATCCAGATCGCATGGGCAACATTAAAACGACAATTAATTTGCATAAACACGCCCGCATGGACACATAAGTCAATGTAATTTTTCCGTAAACCCCATTAGGTGCATTCTCCCTTAAGAAGTCATTCAACAGATCAGATCTCCGACCGCCGCTGTGTGTCCTCGCCCGCCGCCGCCGTGTGTCCTCGCGGAAAGCCTGAAACCCGCATAGTCCCCACGTTTGTCATCGCACGCCGGCCGCCGCGTTTTGAAGTCGCCGACTACTGGGATCTCATACATCAGGCTGGACAGCTCTGACCGAGCTTTTGGGCTCGGCCCGAGCTTTGTGAGCTCGCCCCGAGTTGGGCTCGGCCCGCTAGCAATTTTGACCGAGTCGAGCCCACTTCACTGGACCGCGGCGAGCTCGGGCCGAGCCAGGCTCGGCTCGGTCCGCTCGTTTGGCCCGTTAAATTCTTTTTTTTTTACTGAGTTGAGAGGAGAAACATTGGCCTGGATGCCTGGAACCTCACTGCTACTGGCCCATTAGCGTGCGTTTGGAGAAGGTCCAGCTTCTCTCTCACCAGGTACGATCCTTTTGCTCAAGAAGATCGAGGTTGCTGCCTCTGCTTAGGTCATGCGCCGCCGCAGCAATAGATCGAGGTCGCCGCATCTTCGCCTCGCCTGGTCCCTCTCGCCGCCTCCCATGGATAAAAGCCGCCTAAACGCATCTCGAGCAGCCGCCGGCGTCTTCGTTCGCCGGCCGGCCCTGCCGCCTCCTCCAACCTGCTACGGCCGCCGCCGCCACTCTCCTCCAACCTGCTACGGCCGCCGCCGCCATTCTGCTCCATCCACGACTCTACGAGTCTTCTTCCTCTGCCAACAGCATAGGGCCCACCTGTCGGTGACCTATGGGTGTTTGGCTCGTCGAGCTCGCCGAGCCGCACCGAGTTGAGCGATAGCTCGGGCCGAGCCCCAGTTTGCGGCTCGCTGGAGTAACGAGCCAGCTCGAGGCTCGCCTGTTTTGGCTCGAGCTTTTCGTAGGCTCGCCCCGAGCCGGACCGAGCCGGCTCGCGTCCAGCCAGACTCATACAGGTTCCTGAACTGCCTCTCCATGGCGGTTGAGATCAAAAGTGGATTCAGAATTTAACTGGTTCTTAGTCTGATTAGCTCTAGATAGCACGTGATGTTACATGCATGTAGGAGTCCTTCTGGAACTGTTGGAGATCGCCCCTGGCCGTCGCGTTGTATGTTCAACACCGCCGTCGGCCGCTGCTGTGTGGTCGCCGCCGGTGTGTGGTCGATAACCACCCTCCAAAGGGATCTCTTAGTTCAAGATTCCGCGGCCGCCGTCGCCAGCTACAGAGATAAAACGGACACCTCCTAGCGCAGCGACGAGTGGAACGTAAATAAATTTGTACGCAGATGTGCTCCTGATCAAAGATTGTAGTGCATGCTTGTTACCGAGTCCTGAACAAGTCCTTCAGGGAGCCGTTCATGGTTGCAACGGCCGCATGAGTTCTCGCCTTCCGCCGTCGCTGCCGGGTGCTTGTTGGTCGATGCGGCAACCGTACCAGAGCAAAACGTGTTGTGGTGTCGCTGCCGCCGGCCGTAGAGGCCACCGCTACAAGCCATGTTGTGCTGTCTCCGCCAGTCGCCGGCAGCCGGTCGCCGCATTGTGTTGTCGCCGATCTGCGTCGCAAGGATCTAATCCATACAATCGATCAATTAGAAACATAATGACTTCCTTTCCAGCGGCGTATTTGTGCAAAATAGCCACGTTTGGTACTGTGCGTGGGATTAAATCTGACGGCCCAGAACGAGCGGATGCACGGATGCACGAACCACCCCGGATGCATAGGATACATTGCCCTAGATATATTCTTAATGTGAATAAACTACCCTTTATTAAAAAATTCATATTCCCAAAAGACAAAAAGTTTGTACAATATAAGGTGGATTCTAGATGTGCCATCATTATCCAGGCCTCGGTCTCAACTGATATACTTGTGATGTTAGGAGGAACATTTGTGGGCTCAAGACATAAGATCATCCGAGCACCTTCTAATCACTGCATTGGGATCTTCTTCCTCGTTGGGAAAGAACGCGCAATTCCCATCGTGTCGAGACATCGAATAAAAATTAGAAAAGAGGATCACAAAGCTTTGGTCGGAATTACAAACCGGGTACATGTCGTTGAATTGGTAGTTGGGCCATCCCAAAGAGGCCCGAGAAGTCTATGTAAAACGCCTTCGAAAGAAAGGAACACCTTTTTTTTTGATATATCATAAATCCAACAGATCCAAATTATATCCACCCACAACGTTAACTTATGGCACACAGCCACACACAGACGCCGCCACTTGCACCTCAGTTGCGCCATCGCACCTTGCTCCACCAGACCTCCACGTGCGAAGGGTCTCCACGAGGGTGCCACACCACCACTTGGCCAGGGAGGCAGGGGACGATGGCTCTTTTGCTAGGGTTTCGGTTGTCTCTAAAGGTGTCTTCCCTCCCTTCTACATACGTATGTCCCTGCTAGGTACAGTCTAATGTGTCTCGTTCTCATCTGCAGCCACGTGGTAACCAAGAGCAGTTTGATCGTTGCAGTTCTAGAAGACAATAGAGTGGAGTGGCTGTCACATGAGACGATCGATCAGCCTAGGCGACATGCTGGCATCACATGCGGATCAAGAGGAAGGGAATCGACAAACCATACTTATTCTTTCTTTATTTTCTTGTTTGTAAAATGGGCATTTCTACTTGCACCACAGAAGGTTTGGTGCATGCCCTCACAAGAAAACTTGGCCATCAGCCCATGACAGTTCACCCACGGGCCACGTCCTAAATCAATGTAATGGATACTACCATTGAAGAACAAAATTTCACAGTAGAAGCACAGCCAAGATCAGTCTAACAGTTGAAACCTCGATTGAAATGTTACAACAATATATTGTACGATACAAAGTTGCCCACACATGACAATTTGACACTATTCCGAAATGTGAAAATGTGATAACTCAATGGTTCAGTCCGACACGACATAAAAAGCTAACCCTCAATGTAAATGTCCGGCCACTTCTACTACTTTTATTAACCGCTGAAAATCAATTTTGTTATTCAGAGAGCCAAACCATTATCTCTGATACCGCCAGCTTGTATATCTCCTCAGACGGCACATTATCTCCAAACTGGCTGCTCGCTCCATTTATCTGTTTGCAGCAAAGACATAAATTCAAGGGATGCTCGTATAGAGTATCTAGAGGGATGATTGCTTTTATCAGGAGTTCATCCCTCTGTTTCTAAAGAAACTATAACAAGAAGTCCATGACATGAAAAATAAAAACTTAGAATTCATATTAATAAAACGTTGTCAACCCTATATATAACTATCCTTCATCCACTCATCTAGTTCAATATGGTTCCCTGTTTCTGTTGACAGCATCACCATTAACCTTTATATATATTCAATACATGAGATAAAAATTTATTGGATGGTGTTGAGTTGAGCCTGTAAGATGAAATTCCATTTAATTGAACTACCCAAGTTAATCGTTTATGAAATATCCCAAGTCATTTCCATGTCAATACACATATTGATATAGGGTAATGAATGTACATCACACATATATTTCCCGTTATACGCATAATTGGTATTTAAATAGGCATGCCTAATTCAAAGAAATGACAAAACTAAAAATAATTCCAATCAATTTAACATCCAGATCAATTTTCAATAATATTGTCCAAATATGAAATCAGCGCTACCTGCATGTTGTCTTAACAATTTACCACTTTGAATTTAAAAATTATCATAAAATTGTACAAAAAACTCAAAACGTTCTTTTTTTTTTAAGGAAAGGGGTGGGGGAGCCCCCCACAGCGAGATTTTTTTAATAAAAAGAAGCCAATTTCTTTTTCATGAGGACTTCAACATGAGTAGCTTGCTTGTACATCCAATTCCCTATCCAAGTGAGTTAGGCTCACTTATTTGGAAAATTTAGCCCCTGTCGTTATAGTGAACCACCACTGGTTTTTTCGAAGTTTAGATTAAATTCAAACAATAGTTAAAGAATATCGTCACAAGTTTACAAAACATTTACATGATTTATAAAAGTTACCATTCGGTTATCCACAAGTCTATGAGAGAATACAAATTTCCATTAATTAGGAATTCTAAGTTATCATTCATAGCATTAAAAATTTGGAAACCTAAACTCAAAGGAAAAAACATTGGCCAGCCCTCCCTCCTACAATGTATTTAATTTTCCGTAATAACTCCAATAAAAAGCACTAGTTGAATAAAATTCAACTTCGATAGATGGAAATGTTGGTTGTGGTAGAATCTCGATAGTTTATTTCAGGCTCATTGTTGCATGTTACCGTCGTAGGTGCATAATCAATATCCCGAGAATCAAGTAACTACAACACGATGACACCGAGATTTTTTAACGAGGTTCGGCGAACTCGCCTACTCCCTGGGGCATGATTACGGGCGCTCATCCCCATGATACCGCAACACATGGCCACCCTAAGCTCCAGCGCATGCTGCCGGCTTCCCCTGCGCGTGTCTGTTCCTATCAAGTCGACATGGTTACAACATCTGGTGCCCCCTCATTATATCAGGCCCTGTGATACAACATGTTCAACTCCAATACTACACATACCCTGTCCACACCTATTACAACTCCAAGTCCAAAAGTGTAACCCTACTCGTACATATATAATATTTGACACTAACACAACACTGCATAATTCATCATGGATGAAGATCCAATGACGTCTAGAGTGACTAGGTGTAGCATGTGTGTGTCGGATCTAGTCCTCTTGTGCGGAAACTCCCATGGGCAGAATGTTGCTAGAAACATTCTACGATAAAATGATATACATGATTATTTTCCATCACAACTTGCATTTGACTGGGCCTACAGAGTTTCACATGCACACAACTCAACAAAGCAATAAATCCAATAAGGCGCATAATCATGTATATATGGCCATGTGCACATGTGCATTTAGCCTACGATATAAATAAAAACAAAGTGTTCTCATGGTTCTAGGAAGATAACATATATGCTGTTGGGATGTTTTGTTGTGACTCAAGAGGTCTAATGATAAAATATGTCCAATTGGAAATGTCTACAGGAGAATAATTACCCATTAGACTGAATAGGCAAACACATCGTGTTTATGTTGAATAATTGGATTTGTTTGTATGAGCATGTTGGAGAAATGAAGAAACATGAGATGAAAAAGAGGCAATACAAGGAGGAATATGGTCATGATGATTGTCTATCCAGCGAATAGACAATGAAGATCCTAAACTTTCAACTACATCACCGAATAGGTTGACCAATCCTCTACAAATGAAGTTGAGAAAGAAGCAGGCCATCATACAAAAGGCGATGAGGGAATTGCCGTGTTCCAGTCTATGGTACTTTACACATTCTAATATGGTGTATGCTACTGAATTAGAGTTTATTTTGGTGTGATCTACTTTGGAATGAAACAAAACGGTTGACGTCATCGATTCTTAGAATATCATACGTGTTCCCATGGAGACAGTTATATGCAAGTGACCAAAAAGTTCACATGTAAATCATGCGAGCTATAGTTCTCCCACTTTACCAAGTAGTTTTGACAATATAATTCTATATCATGTTTTGATGTTATGGAATGTACGCTATGGGACAAAACACACGTGGACGTGTAATTTGTACGAGTTCGGATCCTCTGACTTTACTAATCAAACCAATTCGAGAAGATATTTTTATAGTAGGTATTTATGTTAGGTGATATACGCTATTATATAAGATTCGCATGTAAATTGTGCGAGATCTTCACAATCTACTGACGCCGTTTCAAGAATATTGTTTAACTTTGGGCAATATATGCTATCACATAAGATTCACTTGTAAATTGTGCGAGTTATGGTTCTCCCACTGCTATACTGAACCGTTTCGAGAATGTGATTTTTAGTATGTTTCAATGTTGGGAACGTATGTGGTGAAACCAAATGTAAGTATAAAAGCTGATTCTCCCACTTACTGAAAAGTTTCGAGAAGTATATGATTTAGTACGTTTATGCGTTGGAGGATATACGCGCTATTGGAAAAGATGCACAGTAAATTGTTCGGGTGATGAATAATTCTCATAGTTTACTATGTAATTTTCACAGTATAGTTCAATATTGTACTTTTTTATCGTTGGGGGTTATAAGCTACCAGATAAGATGGTACATTATAGAGCATCGGGAAGACCAGGTTTGTAGTCCCCGGAAAATATATGCACCGCCACAACAAGATCGCGCGTGTTCCCATTTCCCCTGAAGTTCATGTGTTTTGTAGGATGCTTATCACATAGGCCATGTGGTAGTTTATAAGTTCAGTTTTGTTGTTTTTGGCATTGGTAATCTGATCAGACTACCAAAAACCCAGAACATAGCTAGATGGAGGGCCAGGGTTTTACTTACGCGAGCGTGGATGGTGAACATGCTCCGGGCGCTGTCAGACGAGATCCCCGATGTGACCACGTCGATGTTGTGCTTCTCGAGCACGGCCATCACCATTGTCAGTACTCCGGGGCGCCGCGACGCGCAGACGTTGATGCACGCGTCGCTGCCCGACAGGCTCAGCACGACGTTAGGGCCCGACCACGTCTGAAGCCCCACCGGCGTCGGCATCGTGGTCACCACGGGTGGCACTGGCGCCGCTCCTGCTGGCCAGATCCCACCGTCCGGCAATACTGCTAATGGCGGCGCCACCGAAGAGGAGACCCCGCCGTTGCCAGCGGCGCCGCCCTTGAGCTGCATCTCCAGCTTTCGCTTCTCGAGCTCGTTCAGCGTCCCCTCCAAGCTTTTGATGTAGTGCATCGCTTCCATCACTATGCTTGACTTGTCAACCTGGTACACCAAAACAGTATTGAGGATCTGCATTCACAAAGCCCTACCATATAAGAAACGAGTATAACATAATATCTCTTCACCTTGTCGGGGAGGGTGGGGAGGAGGCCGTGCAGCTTGCTGAACATCTCACTCATCCGTTTCCTCCTCTCTCGCTCCGTGGCGATATGCAATTCTCTGTCGCCACGGCGGTAGCCTGATCCACCATCTCGAGCAGCAGCTATGGCGTTTGCTATGGTGATCTTACCCTTAGATCTGCCATCCTCATCATCTGCTTCTGTCTTGGGTACGCCCTTACCCTTGTCAATAGCACCCACGAGGACCAGACCGCTGCTAGTCTTGGACCCGTCGCCACCGTTGCTGCCCTTGCAGGGACTCATGGTGGAGTCGGAGCTGGTGGCCGGCGGTGCGTTGTGGTTGTTGCTGTCGTCTTCTTGAGCCATGACACTAAACTAAGCACTAAGTAAAGTGTGTGGAATTGGATCAGGGGAGAAGAAGGCGTTCTTTGGCCGCTTTGAGAAATGACGCTGCAAAGCTTTTGCGTGTTCTCGAAAGAAATATCATGCTGTTTCATGTTTGGCAGGATGTACAAAATTAATTACCATAAGATTTTGCTAAACTTTTGTTTCCTCTCTATCTCCCAACTATTGCTGCCAAAAATGAGTAACGTCTCGTAGCTAGCTGGCTCACGCTAAGATCGGCACATCCATTGAATTTACATACTACTCATTTATTCAGTCAAATTGTGTTCTCGAAAGCGGCGTTTTCATGTTTGTTAGGACGTACAAAATTAATTACCATGAGATTTTGCTGAAACTTTTTCCACTCTCTATCTATTGGATCGCATGCTCTAGCCAATTCTTCTAAAAGACCGATCTGTTAGGAGAGACTAGGCAATTGTATTTCAACACCCCCCCCCCCCCCCCCCCCACGTCTAGACCCGTTGGGCTGCTATTTTTTCTAGACGCACGCCTAGGCTCACGGGCCTAGAACGTGGATCTTTTTGGCGAGGCCACAAATATTTATTTTAATACTGCGTTGGCTGGGACTTTAACCCGAGACCTTTTGGCTCTGATACCATATTGGATCGCATGCTCTAGCCAATTCTCCTAAAAGACCGATCTGTTAGGAGAGACTAGGCAATTGTATTTCAACACTATCTCCCAACTATTGTTGCCAAAAAATGTGTAACGTCTCATAGCTAGCTGGCTCACGCTAATATTGTCACATCCTACTCATTTATTTCAGTCAAAATATGAGAGGAAGACAAACAATCTTTTTTGCATGATTATCTCCATTCTTATTGCTGAGTCAATTGATCTAATTTATAATTATGCACCATCTAGTATTACTCTATAATCTATATATTACTTGGTACTAATAGAATTTAATAAAAAATGCAATAATAATGACTTCCTATTAATCATCATTTCCAACTGACACATTATCTTAATTTTCATACATCTTTCTGAAGTTCCCATATACTCCGTCTGTGCAGACTGGGATTATGTTTGTTCACACCCAGGAAAATTCATATCCTATACTTTACTAATCGATGGTCACTGGTCGCACGGTAACTCCCTTCTCCAGAAAACTAGCAGTAACGGACTCACACATCTCTGGATATCTCGTTTTGAACAACAAACCGCAAATGCAAGATTACAAAGTCTGTTCAGTGTTACAAAGAGCAGCATTTCTGGCATGCATGGCATTCAACTATTTAATCACCTTTATGTACGTATCTCACCAAACACATGGCGTATTCCCCTAGATAAGGGCAGAAGGCTTTGTCATTTCCATTTGACCTGACGTGTAACTATAAAAACCTTTGATAGATAGCAAAATCAAGGATGACATGAAGAGTTAAGGAAAAACACATAAAACCTCCGATCCATAAGAAGTGTCGCTAATTTAACTTTGCACTAAATCAGTGACACTTATTATGAATATAATTCTGTAGGGAGGATTTACATGGGCTTTCGTTCAAATAAAATGGGCTTTTTCGTGAGGTAGGCTTGTCTCGGGCCGACGCATATGAGCTGCTGGTTTTTGACATGTTCCCATGGTTTTTATTGGTTTTTGTTTGTTTTTTCTGCAAGTTTTTCTATTGGTTTTCATTTCCATCGTTTTTCAGCTTTCTCTTTTCTTTTTTGCTTTTTCTATTCCTATTTGTTTTGTTTTCTTTTTACCTTCTTCTCCATCTTTTCATATAGTTTCCTACCTTATATATTGCAGTTTTCTTTTGAATCTGAATTTCTTTTATGTTTTCTTTTTTAACACCCTTTTATATACTATGAACGCTTTCTCTGTTTTGTACGGTATGTTCTACAAGAACATTTATATAGATACGCATAAAATTTATTTGTGCTCGTCTGAACTTGTTTAATCATATATAGAAACAACTTTTCAACTCATGAATATGTGTAGATACGAACACACATTTATACATACACATATAAACACTTATTTATATGCATGTGAACATTGTTTTGACATATGTGAACATTTTTTTTGCAATACGTGCCTTTTAGTTTAAAATTAATTTTACATAAAATAAATATGATTTTCTTAAATCATAAAAATCATTCATGTGTAGAATTCATGAACCACATATATATGATTATCTCAGATATATAGGGATGGCATTTTTACAAGTCAACTGTCGCAAGAGCTGCTCCATTTGTCAGCTAGCACTCTGACAGTGGGCCAGGTCGCAAGCAGTTCCCAAGGGAGGGGAATGTCACGACCGGACAGGTGGCAAGCTATGATTTGTCGAGACATTGAAAATGGCGTGGCAGAAGTGAGCACCTGACAGTGGGCCTACCTCTGCGAATCGGTGTGAAATGACGAGTCGCTGGTGTGTACTTTAGAATCTGATGTACTCAGTTCTCCCTACCAAACATGTATCCGTTTCTATATCCCCTCTCGAATTTCAAATTCCTCTCTTGAATCTGAATTTCCTGTGAACTCGAAGTAAGGTGTAACATCCCATGTTTGCAATAAGTGACAACTTGCACTCATGAGCATAGCATGTATTAAATGTAACTCTAAAATAAAAACAATGCATTAAGAGGCAAATTGAATTACTCATAAATTTTACATTTCTTCCTCTATTTCAAATGCTCCCAAAAAGGTCCCAAAATCTTCAAACAAAAACATGTGGACTTTCTACTATATGTTAGGAAGGACAATAAATATTTTCATATTGGTATAAACAAGTTTGTCACCCAGACCTATTCAAAACAGTAATAGGTTTTGAAAACATAAAAACACAATAGAAAAAGAGTTTAAAACCCAAATTTAACCTTTGGGCCGAATCTACATGTGTCGTTAACCAAAGCGGCCTAAATCCCCAGAGTCGTCGTCCTCGCAAGCTGCTGCATGTCGCCACCAATACCGTCGCTGCATCACAGTGATCCGCGTCGCCGCCGTGAACACCAGCAGGGGATAAGAACACCCCCACCCATCATCAACTCCATCACCTTTGAACAGACCAAAACAGCCAGCCTCTCAAGACCTAGCTCTGTAGCCATGGCGACCACCTAGGAAGACAAACGCGTGGCACTTCATTCGAGGAAAACAATATTATGTGGCACTAATGCCCACGTGTGTTGCCGCTATTTTCAGCACCAGGAACGTCGTGCAACAGATCCTGCGGCGTCGTACCCGTTCGGCATGTGCCCGACGTGGTGCTACTCGCCTGGGTTCAACCTCACCTGCGACTACAGCCACGAGCCCCCGCGTCTACTGCTCGACGATTATGGCACCATCTATGCGGTGGCGTCGAGTGCTGACGACGGGAAGTGCTATGGCGTGGGTTGCTGCCAGGCACGGATTTCTCCATGTCCTAGGATGGCATGCCGAAAAGTTTATGGTTGGATTGGATTGACCGGAACAACGCCATGGTGCTACCCATCTAATAATATCTGTTTTCCTATTGTTGCATGTATGGTATGTAGTTGACTCCGCGTTTTCTTCTCCAAATAGGTTTTAAGGAGAAAAAGGCTGAGTCAACCAGATTTCTATCTCTATTCCCTAGGCATGATTCGGAAATCATTTTGTTCCTTTAACTATACCTTTTTTTTTCATTTTTCTAGGTATGTTTGTCTTGATAGGATTTGGTAGTGGCGCCGGCATCATACTGTTGGATCTCCATGCACTTTTCATTTCTAAAACATTAAAACATCGAAGGGCTCAAATCTTGAAGCGGATGTTTTTTGAGAAAAATCCTGGGAAATTATTGTAGCAGTTGGTGTCTCAAAGAGCTGATATTTCAGAAAAAAATGATCATGTCTTTGGAAGAGCTAGAGAAAGCAACCAACAATTTTGATAAAGCTCGGGAGCTTGGTGGTGGTGGCCCTGCATGGTACCGTCTACAAAGGGATTCTATCGGACCTACATGTCGTAGCCATCAAAAAAGGCAAAGAAGGTGCTCCAAGAAGAGATTGAGGAGTTTATCAATGAGGTTGCCATACTATCACAAATCAACAATAGAAATGCTGTAAAACTCTACGGCTGCTGCCTTGAAACAGAAGTCCCAATGCTGGTCTATGAGTTCATATCCAACGGAACTCTTTATGACCATCTTCATGTTGAAGAGGCAAAATCATTGTCATGGGATGATAGGCAGCATATAGCAATAGAAACTGCCAAATCTATAGCGCATCTTCACTCAACAACTTCAACACCTATCATCCATGTAGGTCATGGAAGAGGGAGGCAAAGAAGTAGAAGAAGTGGCATTGTTGGCTGTCACGTTCATAAAATTAGCACCAGAGGATCGTCCAACCATGAGACAAGTAGAATTGGTACCCGAAAGTATTCAGTCATCCAAGAAACTACGTAATGTGATCGCACCACAATCTGAGAGAATTGGCACCTCAATAAATTGTTCATGGAGCAAAGATAAAGGAACTAGCAAGTAATGTACCCGACAATATAGTATGGAGCAAGAATTTGAGAATTCTACAAGGTATCCAGGTAGTTTTGTGTACATTCATATTGAATGCAACTAGTTTCACGATATTTATCTAGAACTATAATAAATGAGGATGTCATCCCTTCCATGGATTGTATTTAGTTCATGTTGTTGTGCTCAGACATATCCAACTTATTATTCTTGTTGAAGAGTATTTCTATGCTTGGAATAGATGAGGGAACATAATTATTTTCTCTAGTTGCTTTGTTATCATGGATTGAGCAATAAATATATTGATTTTAATATTGGTAGCTTCAAAAGGTGTCCATGGTACATGTAATTGTTAAGATTTGTCCAAAGACACCATACGTGCCATGTTTTTTAAGTATATCTTTGAAGTCAATGGATCAAACCTTCTTCTTTTTCAAAATTTTCCGTTAACTGGGCGTTGACTAATTTTGCCATAAAGAAAGTGATACTGGGCCACTGGGGCCTTGTACGAGGGGGCTGTTGGGACGGGCTGAAGATGTGGCCCAACCAATAATGTGAACAAAATTTTGGAGCCCACCTAAGTTGGGATATTTCGTCCAGTTGTTTTCCCCTGCTGTCCACCACAACGCCGTGTCTTTGATATGGTCCAACAACTCCGAGCGCACGCAACTAGGAGATGAAGAGAGAGCGTTGCGGGAGTGGCTGGAGTGTAATTGTATGAGTAGGAAATAAATGCTTATGGGCCTTAATTCCGCTGAACAAAATATTTTGGCTAAATGACCTTTATACTGGAACAGAGGGTGGTGATCTGCTTCTGGAGGAGGTGGTGGTGGTCCTCTTCGATGGGTTCGCTCCGGCCGGCCGTGGTGGCGAGGGGAGTGACCGTCTGGAGGTTGAAGAAGCTTGCAGCGGGTGGACCTGGACGGCGCCGTGTCGGCGGGAAGATGGGTGGAGCTAGGGAGCCTGTGCTGTGGCCGTACTCGTTCAACGTCTTCGGTTTCCGTCGCGGCGCGGCGGACGGCTCAGCGGTCGTCTACATGTGGTGGAGGTGCTCTCTCCCCTGCGGTTGGTGGTACGGCGACGCCGGCGTGGTCTAGGTGCTCGGGAACGTGTGGATGGATCTGATCGTGATTCCTTCCGGAGACTTGGGGTGCTCTCTGCTTATTACTGGGTCCGCTTGTAATTTTCGTTTCTGTTTGGACCTGTTTGTAATATCTGCTGAGTTTCCTAATATATGTGGTCAGATCCTGTTCAAAAAAAAAAAAAGGGAGGACATGGAAAGTGGTAGTAATACACCAGCTCTACCACATTCATCCACCAAACCTACGGACCCACCACGTGGCCGCAATTATATAGGCATGCTTGCAAATTTTCATTTTAAATTCTCTCATAGTACGGAACTTCATAAAAAACATTAGAGGATATATTAATGTTTAAGACTGTTTTCTGGATAGTAAACTACTCCAGGAGCTAGCTGCAGGTCTCCGACTTTTTCCACCTTAAGTTTGTGTGAACGAGATGGAGTGCAGACATGGTGTTTTGGCTCGTGCATATAGATGGCACCCGTTCTAAATATTTCCGTTTAACAGAATTTTAAAATGTCACAAAAATTGAAACAAAAAATTCGGGTGTATATATGAACATTCTATGTTCGTACAAAAACGTTTCGTGGAGAAAAGACATTTTTCGTCACCGGTATAAAAAAGACAAAAAAAAAATAGATTCATGCAAAGTCATTTTGGAACACACTGGATTTATCTTTTTTACACCGGCCATAAAAATATCTTTTCTTCATGAAACTTTTTGTACAAACATAGAATGTTCATATGTACACCCGAAATTTTTGTTTCAAACTTTTTGACATTTTGAAATTCGGTTTTTGGGTAATGGGAGCATAACCCAAAAACATCTGTAGTTTGAAGTCTAGTGTTTGGTTATAAACTTCTACAAATAAAATTAATTGCTCAGAAAGGTGGCACTTTTCCATGTGCAGTGGAAAAGTAAAAAATATAGAAATAGATGTATGCACGGCAGGATGCTCACTGCCTTCCACCGCCATATCCATGCTCTCTATTAAGGGCATCTCCAGCCGTTGGAGCCCCCAGGATGAAAAAAGAGACCTTTTGGGGGGCAAATTTCTTCCGCCGGCGTAAAACGAGATCCTGGGGAGATGAATTTTCCAGTCGCATCCAACCCCAGACGAGCAAGTCCAACAAAAAAAAAACGGACACAGGCGGAACTCGAGCTGTCGCCATGGCGGACAGAGGAAGAAGAACAGAGGCCGACGTTGTATACATCATGAAATCGAGAGGCGACGGCGGGAATGGAGCCGCAGCCTCACCGGGAGGGTCCTGGTGGATGAACGGCGGTGGGTGAAGAGGAATCGGGCGGCCCCCGCGCTCCCGATTTGAAGGACGACGGCGGTGGTGGGGTAGCGGATGCGGCGGTGGCGCTCCGCCCCGGACCCGGCCACGCGACCCACGACCCCGTCAAGGCGCAGCCGCAGCTGCTCCCATCCGCGCGAGTTCGAGGAAGACGACGGCTCGAGGGAGCTCGCCCAGATCGAGCATGGCGCCGCCGTCGGGATCGATCCGGCGTGAGGAGGAGCGTGGCGAGGTGGAGAAGAAGCAGAAAAAAAACACGGATCTCCCGGCGGCGGAGCTGGGCGGAGGGGCGGCAGCTCGTGGGCACGGCGGCGAGGGGTGAGCTCGGCGGCGAAAGGCGAGCACCGTGGGAGAAAAGAAGAGAGAGGAAGCTCGGTTGCACATGGTGGGCCTGGACAAAAGTGAGGAGAGAGAGAGGAGAGAGAAGGAGCTGAGAGGCTGACCTGCGGGCCTGCTGCATGTAATCGCCCCCCCCAGGCCGAACCCAGCGGCCGGCGCTAATTCGGCTACTGCCGGCGCTATTTGAGCTCCTGGGGGGCACGACTAGGTGGTTTTTTGCACTTTTTGGTATCGCCGGCGCTAAAAAGGGCTCCTGGGGGGGCATGGCTGGAGATGCCCTAATTCCTCAGGAACTTCATGGACCCCCATCTCAAGTATTAGTCAACATTGCATTTCTGCAGCTCTTTTTACTTTGCTCCCAATTATTTCCTCCTTGTGGGCCCTCACACAGTGAGCTCAACGTCTAAGAAAAGCAACATTTTATTAGTGGATACTTTGATATTAATTATGCAATCCTATCCGAAGCAGGTCACCAAAGACTTCTGAGGAGGGTGATACAGACGGGTAGGTTCAGATAGGTGATGCTTGCCTCTCTGGTGTTATAAGGACAGCTTTGTCTCTCATTCTAGTAGCATTTTCAGTTCCTTGCTTCCTCTCTACTCCTAAACCTTGTCAATTCTTTACCTCCTTTTGTACTACATCTCCATTAATTTGGTTCGTTCTAAAATTTGGGGCATCAAGCTCTCACCACGTCTGTGTTGCATATTTCCTGGAGCAGTTGCAGGCACCAGGAGCTCTTCATTGGAATACTTTGCGAGGCCACCGATGAACGGTGGCGTCGCCGGACCAAGCTCCATCAGTGATGGACCGGTAGCTGCTCCGGTGAAACGCAACAAGCCTCTGTGTAATCTCTCGTCAGAGAAGCAGATTCATTTTCTTTTATTCTCGTACTTGAACTGTGCTTTGGGCCTCTTGTTCTTCTCTTTGACAGAAAATTGAACTGTTCTTAATTTATTTTTAACCGTAGTATATATCCCTTTTAGTTGCATACTTAAGATCTGCAACGGTTCTCTTGGATGATAAGCATAGCAGTGCAAGCATGGTATCTGCGGTAGCTTTTGAGATTTCTCTGTTTCTATCAATTATATTAGTATGATTACCAAAGCTATAAATCAACGGAAGTATATTTATTTATCATCTGAAATCACTTAGTTAGTTGATTGAAATTGATTCTCGGGTGGTTATGGTTGTGATTAAAATTTGTGTGAAGTATTAATCAGCTATAACCATTCTTTTTGGTTTTGAAGATCATGCATTTACTCAGCAAGAACTTCCAGCATGTAAGCCTATACTGGCACCACATATGGTGAGTCCAATTGTTTGCCCATACCGCATTAATTGACATTTTAGATGCAAATGTTTTATGCTTCACATATCCAAACTGTCTGCATTATTACCTTTGGACAATCAGGTGATCCCTGTGCTTGTATTTGTGGGCTTACTTTTCATTCCAATTGGCATTGCTTGCATCGCAGCTTCAAATAAGGTATATCCTGTTTTTGTGCTTGAAACCTTTTTCTTCTTCCAAATCAAGTTTAGAATAATATCTTGCTTTCGAGCAGGTCGTCGAAGTGGTTTACCGATACGACACGAAATGCGTACCGGGAAGCATGCTTCACAACAAAGTCGCCTACATCCAAAATGCGTCGATAGATAAGACCTGCACAATACTTCTCAAGGTAAAGCAAGAGATGTAAAATTCCCCTCGGCGTCGGCAAATCAATGGAGGAAGACGGTTTCAGTAACAGGAGTGTGTACCTCTGTGCTTCAAATGCAGGTCCCCAGGGATATGAAGAGGCCAATCTTCATCTATTACCAGCTCGACAAGTTCTACCAGAACCATAGAAGGTATTCGTTCAAATTCAAAATTTGTATGAATTGTGATGGATTCAGATACCAGTATCGGAATTCAGACTTGTGATGGATTCAGGTACGCGACGAGCCGCAGCGACCCGCAGCTGAGAGACCCCAAGGAGGAAGCTGTCAATACAGAGTTCTGCAAGCCTGAAGCCTATGCCGCTAATGGCAGCCCGGTGGTCCCCTGCGGGCTCGTGGCATGGAGCCTGTTCAACGACACCTACAGCTTCGCCCGGCGCCGCCGTCGCGGTGGCCACACTGAGGCGCTGACCGTGATCAAGAGCGGGATCTCATGGCGGAGCGACCGGGGGCACCTGTTTGGGAACAACGTCTTCCCCAAGAACTTCCAGAACGGGAGCCTCGTCGGCGGCGGGCAGCTCGATCCGATAAAACCGGTAAGTTTCTCCTCAAACGGTTACTGCAAACTGAAAACCTGAAATTTTATAGTTTCGGTTCAAATTGTTACTGGAATCGTGGGGTGCAGCTGAGCGAGCAGGAGGACCTGATGGTGTGGATGCGCACGGCGGCGCTGCCGAGGTTCAGAAAGCTGTACGGGAGGGTGGAGGCTGACCTGGGCGCCGGCGATCTCCTCGCGGTGGCGGTGCGGAACAACTACAACTCGTACAGCTTCGAGGGGAGGAAGGCGGTGGTGCTGTCCACCGCCGGTCGGCTCGGCGGCCGGAACATCTTCCTCGGCCGCGCCTACGTCGTCGCCGGCGTGGCGTGCCTCGCACTAGCGCTGCTGCTCACGGTGCTCTGCCTCGTCTTCCCGATGTGAGTCGCCCGTTCATCGATTGATTGCGGCAACTTTCTACTTCTTCGTTGTCGCTCCATGACATGAACGATAAGCTCGAAAGATTCTTTGCTTGGTCCTGTGCAGGAAAGAGGAGCATCTTCTGCTGCGGTAGCCACCTGAGATTAGTTTGGTTCAGAGTTTATAAAGAGCTAATCGCATTCAGCAAGCCGTTTGGAATTATAGTAATGTGCCTCTTGTCTTGGGTAAGCTGTTTGGAACTGTAGCTGAGTCGATCCGACTAGTTAGGATTTTTCCATTGGGTATGCCGCACGAAAAAATTATTGGCCATTTCGGTAAAATTTGTTTTGCAATTAAATAAATAATTCTAAATTTGTATTGTATTACGTTATAAGCAATAAATAATACGTAACTGAAAGATTAAGTACCAAAGGTTCATAAATTATCATACAAATAGTTTAAAACCCATACTAATAGTCTCAAATATGCATAAAAGAAACTTACGATACTACTTCTTTGACTTGTCTGGCTTACGCCTCCTTGAGGACATGAAAGTCTCCACTATGTCATCTTCATCCACCTCGGAGAAAATATCCCGCTCAATGTATGTGACTAGACAATCATCCAACAGACTATCACCCATCTTATTTCTTAACTTTGTTTTCACTAAAGTCATTGAAGAAAAAACCCTTTCAACACTTGCCGTCGACACTGGTAGAACCAAGACCAATTTCAGAAGCAAGTAAACCATATCATACACTTTATGCCTCTTTGTTTCGACAAGTTTAACTGAGAGGTCAACAAGATTTTCTAGACCTTGAAAGGCTTCATCACGTCTCATGTCATCAATGTAATTATCAAGTTGCAATTCAAGCTTTCGCAAATAATTGGCTGGGATATCATTAGGGTAGAATTCAGCTAGTCTGAATACCTTCTCTGGATCAAAAGAAGCAAATGAGTTTGAAGGATTGAAGGCCGATATACAAGACAATAACTTCATATTAACCTCATCAAACCGATTACCAAGCTCTTGAATAATTTTATCGATGACACCAATATATACTTCTCTTCTAAAGTGGTCGTCATTTGTTTGGTTTCGGGCACGCCTTGTTGATTTTCCATAAGGCACATAATTACCATCCATAGAGGGAATTTCAACACCATGTTTGTCACAAAACCGAGTGACCCTCTCAAGAAATTGAACCCAGCCATTAGACCTCAATTGTTGCATTCTCTCCTTTGCCCCATTGACAAGTCTGATTGCATTAAGAATATCTTGCTCCCTTCTTTGCATCCCTCGCAGTCGGTGGTGCATTCAGATTCATCCGACACTTCGACGCGTTCCTTGCAGCTCCCCTCGCTCATTAGCATCCTGCCCACGATAAGTGCTCTGAAGGTCAAACTCCAATCCCTGCAAAGATGCCGCATCCACCTGCAACGACTCATGCTTCGACAAAAAACTACTACATCCTTGTGTTCCCCGTGAGGAGTGTGGGCAGCTCTGCCGCGAAGCGCAGAATTCTTGCTTCAAACAATGTTCCGACGTCCGCGACTCCTGCGTCTGCAATGAAAATATATACACATTCAAAGTGTTGTTGATTTTCTATGAAGGGTCTTTTGAACTCCCGCTCATCCTTACTCTTTTATGTACTTGTGATGATTGTAATAAGGCTTAAGTTTGCAGTCATGCATCCATGATAAAAAAAACTTGTACTCATCCACTATCGGAACAAGGAAGGTCGCCCGCCAGACGAGCACTGTATCGGGCAATCAGCAAACGAGTTGTAGGGCGAGTAAAATGAACTACTCGAGAAAGAAACTGAACACGATTTTGTATATGCATCGGATTTTCCGTTACGAAATAGAGGTTGCTTTTGCCTCGAGTCTCAAAGCCTGAAGTAAGTAAGTATGTCTTCTGCTAAAATAAGTGAATATATGTATAAAATAAGTTTAAATCAAGAAAAAAAAATAGTGCGCTACAGCAAAATAACGCCGGCCTTAAAATACGCTATTAGCGTGCTATATCGTGCTATACCGTCCAATTAGCGAGACATTGTACACTGATTGATTTAGCGAGACAGTTCTGAAAACGCTATAGCGTGCTATTAGCGCGCTATTTTTTTCCATGGTTTAAATCCATCTGAATCAGGAAAATTGAAATGGTTGGTCGAGTGTCTTGTATTTTAGTGAACAGATGAAGTGGTACTCCAGTAGATATTTTCTCGGCGTCGACATCATTTTCTGTTCCCGCGAAAAAAAGAAAAGGACATCATCCTCTGTTCTCGAGGCAGTTGAGTACGCAGACAAAATCTGTAAGAAAAGAACAAAGATAATCTGGCGCGCTAGGCGGACGTGGTGGGATGAGGCTATTTGTCACTCTCTGCCTCGTCTAGTCGTCTCCTCTTCCTTCTCGCGCTGTTCGTCGCTTGCGCTTGCGGGAGCGTCCTTCCTCGAATTCCGATCGATGGACAAGGCGGCGTCCTTCCTCTCCTCCCTCCTCAGCGGCGGCAGCGGCGGAGGTGGCGAGGAACCGGCGGGAGAGCCGGCGGCGACGGTGGCGTCGATCCTGATATACCCGATCAAGTCCTGCAGGGGCGTCTCCGTGCCGCAGGCCCCCGTCACCTCGACCGGTACCCACTGCTTCGCACATCACACTCTATCACTGATGCGATCTTTCTTGAGTGGAGCTCTGATCTGATGTCTGCCGGCGGCGTGCAGGGTTCAGGTGGGATCGGCAGTGGCTGGTGGTGAACGGCAAGGGAAGGGCAATCACGCAGAGGGTGGAACCCAAGATGGCGCTGGTCGAGGTCGAGCTGCCGCCGGAGGCCTTCCACGAGGACTGGCAGCCCACCCCGGACTCATGCTTGGGTACTACTACTGCTGCTCTTCTTCCTCTTCCTCTGTTCTGCTTTCTGCATTTGACAGTTCATTTGTTCCAACTGATTCAATGCTAATAGTTGTTTGATCAGTTACCGGTTGTTTGATCAGTAGCTGTACTAGTAGTTTTAGCTCACTGTATAATCTCTCCTTTTTCTAAATGTTATAGGAAAGAAAGAAAGTCTGGCCAGTTTGATCAGTAGCTGAGTGTTGACTATGGATGATTTGTTCAGACTAAATTTAATTTTACATGGAATTTCTGTATTCACGTGTCGCCAAGTATTGCTGCTAGTTTGATCAATAAGTAATACTGCTAGTAAATTCGGTCAAAAGTAATCGTGCCATTCCATTCCATTCCTAAAATTATCGATCTCATGTGCTGCTGCTGCTTACAGTTATAAGAGCACCAGGAATGGACACGCTGAAGGTCCCTCTTGCCGCGGAACGTGCCACGCTCGACGACGTCTCCGTATGGGAATGGTCTGGTTCCGCTTACGACGAAGGAACCGAAGCAGCCGAATGGTTCTCCGCCTATTTCGGGAAGCCGAGTCGGCTCGTGCGGTTCAAAGAAGGTGTGCACCTTTCTACTTTGCTAGAATAAGTTTTCTCAAATAGTTCATCTCTGTTACTCATGGAAAATGTCTGTTTCCACATCTCTGACAGAGACTGAAAACAGACCGACTAATCCCGACTACGCTCAGGGATACAAGATCACGTTTACGGATTGCTTTCCGTTCCTGATTGCCTCCCAGGTACGGTTCAGTTCAGAGTTCACGGCTTAGCCTGTTCGCTAACTTATTTATGTTTATGAAATCTGCGTGCACATGCTGCTAAACACAAAACTCAAGTTGATATTTCACTTGATTGCAGGGCTCACTGGATGCACTAAACGAGCTTCTTAAAGAACCTGTACCGATCAACCGCTTCAGACCAAAGTAAGCAGCACACTGTATTTTGCTGGGTTAATGCTATGAACTATGATAACAGGTTTATTTTGACAGTATTGTAGTGGATGGATGCCACCCATACTCAGAGGATCTCTGGAAATCCATCAAGATAAACAAGCTAGCATTTGATGGTGTGAAATTATGCGACCGTTGCAAGGTAAAATTTCCAGATCTGGTAATGTCGTTGCTACTCTGCTATCTTGGAACTTAACTTGAAATCATTTTCTGAAAAGAAACATGATCGATAACAGAGAGTAAATTGCTTTCTTATTTTCTTTCGATCCTCTCCATAGCAACAGGCTAAAGTCTGAGGGTGTGAGGAATCCATTTTCTTGCATATTTAATACCCTTTGAGTTTCTTGAGTGCAACTGAGGAACTGATATGTAAGTTGGTTTAGTCCTGGCTTACTGAGGTAATTTTCATCAAATTGGGAAGTACCTCCGGGCATGCACGGGAGTAACTCAACAACGGTTCTTGATGGGCAAACTCAAATTGATTGTTTGTTTTCGTAAAAACTCTACACCAGCAGAATCCAGTAGTATCAGCTATCAAGTATAATGTCCACACTTAACATTCACGTGGCAATATAAATAGGAGTATACTCTATGCTTACCTTCTCTATTTGCTCTTTCAGGTGCCTACGGTGAATCAAGAAAACGGAACACTTGGTACAGAACCAACTGAAACTATGCTGACATTCCGGTCTGGTGAAGTGATCCGTCCGAGCCACAAGAACAAACAGAAGGCAATTATTCCTTCGACCTATTCTACTGTTACTACGTTCAAGAATAGACAAGCCGTTAACTGCTCCAATTTAAATCTTGTTTTGTAGGTGTATTTTGGGCAAAATTTAGTCTGCAAGGAATCTATGTCAGCAAAAGGCAAAGGAAGGATCGTCAAGGTAGGCGACCCAGTCTATGTTCTGCAGACATACCCTTCTTCTAATGAAGCTCCAGCTTGAGCAAGGGGGTGGTAGCACCTATTTGTTTAGTCTGTTTTATGTGTGTCAAAGAGACAATCGATCAGTTGATTTATCACATTTTCTGCAAAATCAACATCAAATAAACTTGACAAGTGTTTTTTTATGCTCTCCATTTCAAACATATCATTATCCTGTTATTTAATTTGTGATCATACATACAGTATAACATATTTTCAGTGGTCACCGATGTTCAGTTAGCGAAGGCTTCTTCAGAGACCTTATTAACTAAAATTATACCCTTTATGAAATTTATTACTAAGATGGAAAATTACATAACATTATTCTGAATATGATACAAAACAATAGTGTCAAAAGGAATGGAAGAGAGTCAGATGACAACACAAAATCAACATTGTCACATTCATTACAACCTGCATCTCTGTATATCGAGAAAATTGCAAAAAAAAAAAAACCACATTTGGGGCTAGGTTTCAAAAGAGCACCACTTTTCAATTTTTCCGCACAAAACCACCAGACCGCTGTCTAATTCTTGCAAGAAGCATTGATCGGTCACTTTATCTCGTTTGACGCTTATTCTGACCAGATGGGCCCACTGTCAGGCTGACGTGGCACAGATAAGGAGGAGACATTAGATACCACACATTTTTCATATTTCTTTTCTATTTATTCCTTTTCTTTTCGTTTCTTTTCACTCGCGTGCACGCAGACTCTAACTTGCCGTACCATCCCGAATTAGCCCACGTCTGCGTGACACTGGGCCCGTCTGGTCAGATAGACGTGAAACGAGATAAAGTGACTGATGATTGATTCTTGCAAGAATTAGAGAGTAGACCGCTGGCAGAAGTGGCTATCCAGCCCGCCCTTGTAGCACTGGCGGCTCTCTTTTGTAGCATCGGCGACTGGCGTTTGTAGCAACGACGGACGACGTTTACAGCAAAAGCAGTCAGGGGCGGCCGACTTTGTAGCAGCGGCGACCCGCTTTTGTAGCAGTGGCGGACGGAGTTTGTAGCAGCGACGGCCGGCGTTTGCAGCAAAGCGGTCGGTGCCGGTGAACCCTTGCAGCTGCGACGGCTAGCCTTTGTAGCAAAGGCGGAGGGCGTTCGCAGCAAGCGGCGGACGTGACCCTCCCTTCGCAGCTCCACCGCCCTCCTTCGGAGCTCCGCCACAAATTGGTTGCAGCACCGGTTGCTACGCAACGGCGTCGGCTTGCGCACGAAATTGGAGCTGAGAGAGGCGATTCAGCCGTCGGCGGGTAGCTTGGTAGCACCGGAGACTGCCGTATGCAGCTCCCCCGCCCTTGCTTCGAAGCACTATGGCCGCCGCATGAAGCTCCGCCACAGCTCCGATAACACTGACGGTAGCATCGCCGCCGACCTAAGGTAGCATCTCTGCCCACCTACGGTAGCTCCTCCCGCCCCCTACGGTAGCATCGCCGCTCACCTCTTGCAGCTCCGTCGCCCCCCAATGCCAGAGGTAGGAGAGAGAGGGCAGGATTGGGGATCGGGCTGGATTGGATTCCATCAGTGAGATCCATGGAGGGAGGGCAGAAGGGAGAGGAGGGGAGGAGGTGGCCGCCGCCACCGGAGTGGAGGGCGGCGGGTTTGGTGGCCGCCGGAGCCCGGGTGGCTCACGGCGCGGAGAGGCAGGTGGAGTGTGGGGAGCCACTCACGGGAGCTCTCTGCTATTTTTCTGTGGAGACGAGAGTCGCGAGAGGATAGGGATGGCGAGGGCGAGTGGGGTCCATGGGACACGCGTCGCACGTACGAGGAGGAGGACGCGAGAGTCGTGATCCCCGGCTGATACGTAGCGTTTTCCATATTCCTTTCCGGAAAAGAAAATCTCCTTCCTAGTACTCCCTCCGTTTCCTTTTACTATGCGTTCTAGCTTTTCTAAATTTTTCCTTTTTACTTTACTTTGCGTTGTGTTGTTAATTTCCTAATATACCCCCACTTGACGTGTGTAGCTGGCCATGCGTGCTTTGATTGCAGCGGAGGGAGGCAAGATTAACCAGTGCATGCATGGTTTTCACGGCAGCTGTACATGCATGGAATTAATGCACCAAGGATAAATTAGTCCATACAGCCTCTAATTTAGCTTCTCGCATGCTTACCTTGGTATCCGTTCTTCACCCAGAACGCATACTAAAAAGAAACGGAGGGAGTACTACCTCCGATCCATATTAATGGACTCAACTTTATCTAGATACGGATGTATCTAGTTAAGTGTTTAGACTAGATGCATCCGTATCTAGACAATGTTGAGACCATTAATATGGATCGGATGGAGTAACATTCATTGACTTGCAATCTCCTTCCTATAAACAAAATGATTGGATGAATTTCATCCTGTGCGTTGACCTGCAATTATTGCGACACGAAACGGGAAAGGGAACCAGTTTTTTTTTTTTTTTTGAGAATTTTGATGAAAGGGAACCAGCTGGGAACAACAGAGCATGCACTTCTCGAGGCGGAAAACGATTTTGCGTGAGCAGTTGAGCTCGCACACAAATCTGTGGTATGTAAGAAAAATAACAATGATAATCTGGCGCCAGATTTTGCCAACGCAGCCGCACTAGGCGGAAAATAAGGCCTCCGCTTTGCACTCGCACTCTGTCTCGTCTTCCTCCTCGCGTTGCTCGTCGCTTAGCGCCTGCGCGCCGATCGATCGATGGACAAGGCGGCGTCCTTCCTCTCCTCCCTCCTCGGCGGCAGCGGCGAGGGACCGGCGACAGAGCCGGCGGCGACGGTGGCGTCGATCCTGATATACCCGATCAAGTCCTGCAGGGGTGTCTCCGTGCCCCAGGCCCCCGTCACCTCCACTGGTACTGACCGCTTCACTGAGATTCTTGGTGTCCGGTGTTATGTGGAGCTCTCTGATCTGAGGTTGCCGGCGGCGTGCAGGTTTCAGGTGGGATCGGCAGTGGGTGGTGCTGAACGCCAAGGGGAGGGCCCTCACGCAGAGGGTGGAGCCCAAGATGGCGCTGGTCCAGGTCGAGCTGCCGCCCGAGGCCTTCCACGAGGACTGGCAGCCCACCCCGGACTCCTGCTTGGGTACTACTGCTGCTCTTCTTCCTCCTCCTCCTCTTTTTGTTTTCTGCATTTGGCACTTGATTTGTTCCAACAGATTCAGTGCTACCAAAGTACCAATATGTGTTCAATGTGTCGGAAAGTACTGCTGAATAACAAGTGACACTGCATCTCTAGCGCTGGAATATTAAATTCGGTGAAAATTAATCGTGTGCTTTCCTTCTTACAAAATTGCTAACTGTATGCATTGTCTCCCCAAGTTAAAGCTGGTCTTCATTACATTGTGGATTGTGATGCCATTCCATTCCTAAAAGAGATTATCAGTTTTATCTGACCTGCTGCTGCTTGCAGTTATAAGAGCACCTGGAATGGACGCGCTGAAGGTCCCTCTTGCGGCGGAACGCGCCACGCTCGACGACGTCTCCGTCTGGGAGTGGTCTGGCTCTGCCTACAATGAAGGAGCCGAAGCGGCCGAATGGTTCTCCGCCTATTTCGGGAAGCCGAGTCGGCTCGTGCGGTTTAAAGAAGGTGTGGTTCTACCTTTCTATTTTGGCCAGAATAAGTTTTCTCAATCAGATCATCTCTGTTACTTATGGAGAATTCTCTGTTTCCACATCTTTGACAGAGACTGAAATCAGACCGACTAATCCCGAGTTCCCCACTACGCTCAGGGATACAAGATCACGTTTACGGATTGCTTCCCGTTCCTGATAGCCTCCCAGGTACAGTTCATTTCAGAGTTCACAGCTGTAATTTATTTATGTATGAAGGATGTGTGCTCATGCTGCTAAACAAAAAATCAAGTTGACATTTCACTTAATTGCAGGGTTCACTGGATGCGCTAAACGAGCTTCTTAAAGAACCTGTACCAATCAATCGCTTCAGACCAAAGTAACCAGCATTATGATAACAGGCTGCTGTCTTCTACAATGACACTGCTTGCTTTTCTAACAGATATGGTTTCTTTTGACAGTATTTTAGTGGATGGATGCCACCCATACTCAGAGGATCTGTGGAAAACCATCAAGATAAACAAGCTAGCATTTGATGGTGTGAAGTTATGCGACCGTTGCAAGGTAAAAATATGCAGATCTGCTGATGTGGTTGCTACTCTGCTAGCTCGGAACTTTACTATGCAATCATCTTCTGAAATGAAACATGATAGCAGATAGTAAATTGCTTGCTTATTTTCTTTCCTATTCTCTCCATAGCAACATGCTAAAGTCTGAGGGTGTGAGGAATCCTCTTTCGTGCATATTTAACACCTTTTGAGTTTCTTGAGTGCAAGTGAGTAACTGATGTCTAAGTTGGCTTAGTCCTGGCTTACTGAGGTAATCTTCATTAAATTGAGAAGTACCTCCGGGCATGCGCGCGAGTAACTCAACAATGGATGCATGACGGGGATAGTTTTCATAAACTAATATTATGGAACTTGATCGACTGTTTCATAAAAATTTACACCACCAGAATCCAGTAGTATCAGATATCAAGTATAGTGTGCACGCTTAACATTCACATGGCACTATAAATAGGAGTATACTCTACGCTTAGTTTCTGTATTTGCTCATTCAGGTGCCTACCATCAATCAAGAGAACGGGACACTTGGTACCGAACCAACTGAAACTATGCTGACATTCCGGTCCGGTGAAGTGATCCGTCCAAGCCACAAGAACAAACAGAAGGTAATTATCCCCTTCCACCTATTCTACTGTTACTAGAGAACAAGTCGCTAACCACTCTGGCACTCTCCCATCTTTATCTCGTTTTGTAGGTGTACTTTGGGCAAAATTTGGTCTGCAAGGAATCTGTGTCGGCAAAGGGCAAAGGGAGGATCGTCAAGGTCGGCGACCCAGTTTATGTTCTGCAGACATACCCTTCTCCTAATGAAGCACCAGCCTGAGCAAGGGGGTGGTAGCACCTATTGTTTTGTCTGTTTTATGTGTGTCGAAGAGACAATCGATCGGTTGATTTATCGCACATTATGGCAAAACCAACTTACAAGAATAACTTGACAAGTGTGTTTGTTATGCTCTGCATTTCAAACTATATCTGTTGATCATACATACAATATAACATATTTTTCAGTGATCGCCGATATTCAGTTAGCGAAGCATTCATCAGAGACCTTATTAACTAAAATTGTCCCCTTTATGAAATTTATAACTAAGATGGAAAATTACATAACATTATTCTGAATATAATACAAAAACAATAGTAAGTGTCAAAAGGAATGGAAAAAAGTCAGATGACTACACAAAATCAACATTGTCACATTCAGAACAACTTGTATATCTGTGTATCTGTACTACCTCTGAACTTGAGAATAAAATGGTGTCCAGCTTCCAAAACCATTGATGGCCATTGCTGCACATGTTGGAGGTTGTTCTTCACATCACACTGTAATGGCAGCTATCATAACCTGAAAAGGAAGGAAGATTAGCAAAGCAAGAAATTATTGCAAGAACTGTTACATTAATTGGTCATCACTGACATATTTTCAAGAAGTGTGTCCAAGAATCAGTGCAATGCAGTGGAAGAAGATGGTGTGATGGGTGGCCACGAGGCTTACTTGGATCCTTGGTGATGAGCATGGCGGTGCCGCCGAAGTCGCAGGTGGCGCCGGTGGCCTTGGCGCGCTGCCAGTAGCTGTTGAAGGCGTAGGAGGCGTGCGCCGTCATGGTGTCCGGCTTGAAGCAGGGGCCGTCGGCCTGGAGCGAGTCGCAGTCGGCGCCGGACGCGCACGCGTAATCCATGGCCTGCTGCACGATCGACTCCGGCACCGATGGCTTCGCCACGCACCACTCGCTGTGCCCCGACAACGGCGACGGCGGCCCGAACGACGGCGGCAACACCACAGGCGGCTGGAAGCTGCCGCCTGGAGGGATCGGAGATGTCCCTGGCGTGGACTCCGGCGGCGGGTACGGGGCGTAGTCCGGCGGGCTAGGCACGATTTCCGGTGGGCTGGGCGTTCCTTCCGGTGGCCCTGGGAATGGCGTGACTTCCGGTGGGCTGGGCGCGACGTACGGCGGCCCTGGGAACGGCGTGACCTCCGGCGGGCTGGGCGCCACGTACGGTGGCCCCGGGAACGGCGTGACCTCAGGCGGGCTGGGCGCGACGTACGGTGGCCCCGGGAACGGCGTGACCTCTGGTGGACTGGGTTCAACCTCCGGTGGCCCCGGGAACGGCGCGATCTCCGGCGGGCTGGGCGCAACCTCCGGTGGGAACGGCGTGACCTCCGGCGGGCTCGGGTACACGATCGGCGGCAGCGGCCCGATCTCCGGTGGGCTGGGTGCGACCTCCGGTGGCCCCGGAAACGGCGCGATCTCCGGCGGGCTGGGCACGACCTCGGGTGGTCCCGGGAACGGCGCGATCTCCGGCGGGCTGGGAGCGACCTCCGGCGGCCCCGGGAACGGCGCGATCTCCGGCGGGCTGGGAGCGACCTCGGGCGGGCCTGGGAACGGCGCAATCTCTGGCGGGCTGGGCGCGACCTCCGGCGGCGGAGGGTAGACGATCGGCGGCAGCGGCACAATCTCGGGCGGGCTGGGCACCACCTCCGGTGGCGGAGGAGAGTAGAACTGCATTGGCGGCGGAGGCGACAGATAGGCGAATGCCGGCGTCGGGACGACGGGCGGCACGCCCGGGCTGCAGCCGGGGGAGCCCGGCGGCGGGGAGGAGTCGGACTCGGAGTACTGGTCCAGCAGGTCGTCTGTCGTCAACACTCTTGCTCCTGCTCAGCCAACAGACCGTTAGAGTGTTGTTACTTTTTTTTGTGAGGGTTAGAGTGTTGTTACTTGTTAGAGTGTGTGTGTTAAGCTCAAGAAAGTCCAACTGAATAGCCATGAAATCGACATTAATTTTCTAAAAATCTGTTTGCAAAACTTTGAGCAAAAACCAGTCGAGATCGAAAGGCGACCATACACACAACCTGCACTGGAATGCACGCCTAGGAATACCAAGATAGAAGGAAGAACTGAATAGTCACCATGAAACTGACATACAAATCTGCTGCAAAAAAAACTTGGGCGGCGAACTAAATAGTCATCATCAAAGGGCGAACATGCACACACACCCCACTCGAATACTCTTCACGATTGCGCGCTTTCTACACACGATATGAGAAACCAAGACAGATGGAAGAACCAGGAACATACCGCATTGCGCGGCGAAGAATGCTAGGACCACGGCAATGGCCGGGAGGAGACGGTGCATCGTGCCTTCCTCCATTGCTCTTTTGTACAATGATGATGGGAATGGCCGCATGGAGCTGGGTTGCTCATATAGCCATGATGGTGGTACAAAGGTTAAAGGGTGGAGATATTTTAAAGCTACTAGAGCAGCATCAAGTGAAGTGAAAGAGTGAGCTTTTCTGTGCTTGGTACTAGTCACAGCAGCACTGACCTGTGAGCATGGAGATGATTTGGATTCCTTGGTGGTTCTGAGGTTTTGGGTTGCCCTTTGCCGCTTTCCTCCTTTGGCAGTTTTGGTACAGATGCTTTGCTTGCTGCCCAGAGGAATGGAGATTGATCCTTCTCACCAGCTGTTGAGCCCTTTGTGCTCCACAATTTTCTCTTTTGATTTTCATTTGCTTTTTTTTTGTTCTTCATTTGCTTGGGATCCACTCAACATAGGTACCCCCCACAAATCAGCATTAGCATGTGTTTACCCATATAAATAAAATTTGGGCAGACTTTGATTTTTTTCAGAAGTCAAATTTGTGCATCTCAGCAAATTAAAGGGTGCAAAAATTTGCCCAAAAGCAAGAATCGGAATTGCGCTTACCCACGCAACATTAGCAGTCTAGATGCTGATTGATAATAGCAGGGAGAATTCCCAGTGAATTCTCATGAAGAAATTATTTGGAACCAGTAACATAAACCACTGTTTGCTTTACTACCAAAGAATACACATCATGCTGGCAAAAAGATGCGGCTAACAACATGCTACAAGTTGGTGAAAAGATGCTGCTAATTTCATCATCGAGTTTACATAGTTGAAGACACTCGTAACATCGAGCGAAAATTGAACAGACGGTTTTAGGCTAACAAATTTTCAATCTTGATATAAAGATAGGACAAATTGTGTTGAAGATCTCCCAAGTCAGAACAATACATTCTTTCAACTGCAGTAGCTCCGGTCACTAACTAAATAAATCAACAACAAGGGGTCCAGGATCACCAACTGCATGGCGCTGCTCCTATGGGATGTGCAGGTGAGCCTGTCGGTGAATCGCACCGGGCTGTTCGCTGAACATGGGGCGCAGCTTGTTTATAGGGTCATGTGTCCAGAAAACAAGCAGTCTGATACTCTTCGATCAAACGCTGCATCAACCGAGCTCATCTGTTCACATAAGATTCAAACCAATGAAGACGATGTTAGATTTGATCTCCGTAACTTGGGAACAAATAAGCATGTGAAGTTTTCTTTTCAGAAAAAAGTATCAGGCTCACGGGCCAAATGAAAGCTGACCTGGAACCAAACTCTTGGCACATTCTCGATCAAAATTAAGTTCTAAATGCTACGGTACTGGCAGAAGCTCAGCCACCTAGTACTTGTTACAAACCCATATTTGCACGTGGTGAATCGTAATAAACAAAAGTAATGCTTCAACTGAAATTAATACATACACGTTTGCGTACAGTCCAGGGCTTGGCTGATAACCCTCGAGTCATTAGCACCATGAGATTTGTCAGATTGTGAAAAACTTACTTAGCAGAAAGAACAATGTAAATACCTACTTGGAACTCCTGATGTGCGTGAAATCAGCAGGATCGAATAAACACCAAGGAGATGTCATGAAAAAATAATAGTAACCATCTCGCATATGCAACTACTGAAGGAATATATTTCATATTCCCGTGAAAATTCAACGTTTGTTTCACCCTTTCAAAGTTTGCATCGGTTGTTTTAGGAGTGCCGAGTTCATCACAAAAGGATCATGTTTGTGTTCCAATGATTTTCAAGAGATCATTGGTATTGGAAACATAAAAATCAGAACTTACCTGGCTAGTTTCATCATGCACCTGGTACATGGGCATCGACAACCTTCTTTCCTCCTACATATGTCAACAAACATTTTAGACATTAGGCTTGTATCTGGATAATTTTACCAAATTTCCAGGTCACACCAGAAGAATGAGAAGCTGAGAACAAAGAGAAGAGAATAATACCATTGACATTGCTTCATCATCCCACATTAGATAGACCTCACTTGTACCTGCTTGAGTAGCAGACGCTTTATTATTAGTGGCAGGTGCAGGTGGATGTCCAACTGCAGGACCTCCTGTACCTGGAAAAGATGAATGCACACATGAATTCACAAGGAGCGTGCGAAACACCAAGGGCAAACATAAATATCAGCTGGATATACAGGATTTCAGCCCAGAAATGTCACTTCAGATAAGATGAGCTGCATATAGTGCTCCTAATCTAAGTAGTATCTTTAATAAAACAACAAATATGGTCTAATTTTGTCTCGAGTGTTCAGAATAAGTTTTGATTAGGCCACAAGCCACATCGTTCTCTGGTTTCCTCTACATACACTCAGTTCACAGTAGGTGTGCTATAGTTGTCTGTCACGAATGAAAAGCCAGCACATCTCAGCGTTCATATAGTAGAATTGTAAGTTCTGGGAAGATCGAATACCTTGGTTATTGGCTACATATCCAAATCCTGCAGTACCAACTGATGCTGGAGAACTTGCTGGAATAATTGCAGGTGAAGTTGGTACAAAGAATGGGGAATGTGCTGCTCCATTGCCAGTGGTATTGACAGGAAACAAAGGCTGTGAAACCTGAGGGGCAACAGGTGAAGGAACCCCAGTAGAGGGCATGGCGAATGATGTCTGAAGTAAATTAGCAGGTGCTGATGTCATAGGATTGGGCATATTTTGAATGGGAAATAGTGGTTGCTGTGGTGCCTGTCCAGCGAGCATTGGGGGAACAGAAACTGCTGGTTGTTGTGCAAACCAAGTTTGCGGTGGTTGGGGAGGCCAAAGTGGAGGACGAACCATCATTGCGGGATTAAACCTGTAAAAAATGTGACAGAAATCAGAAAATGTTACAAAAGGGGTGCACATGGTATGATTGCACCACCAGTGGATAGCTCAGCCATTGTTAAGTTGAATAGAACTTAAATATGTAGATAGAAGGGAAACAAGAACATACATAGGTCGGGGTACACCATACGGCCGTGGAGGAAAACCCATGCCTAGCATATTATTAGGCATAATAGGAGGTCTTATCATCGGCACTTCCACTTTGGATACCTTTGGTGAAGGTTCTTCCTCTGCAGGTGGAACACATGTAAAGGTTAAACCACATGTTCTTGGAGTGAATAAACATGGCAAGTTAAACACTTTCGGAAATTACGTGTAAAGGTTAAATAACTTTGTAGTGGAGAGGGAAAAAAGGAAAGTTCAGCACTTGAGGAAAACTACGTGTAAAGGTTAGACAGCATGCTACTGGAGAGAGAAAAATGCTAAGTTCAGCACTTGAGGAAAATTACGTGTAAAGATTAAACAGCATGCTACTGGAGAGAAATAAAATGCTAAGTTCAGCACTTGAGAAAATCACATGTAAGGGTTAAAGAGCATGCTACTGGAGAGAGAAAAAATGATAAGTTCAGCACTTGAGGAAAATTACATGTAAAAGTAAAATAGCATGCTATTGGAGAGAAATAACAAGGCGGGTTCAGCACTTGAGGTTAGCCAACATGCGATGGGAGAGAACTATCGATATCTTTCAGAAAAGAAGTTCTCTTATTCTTTCACGTGCATACTTTAGGTTGCATATGGTGAATTTGCTCAAATGTGAGCCGATTACACAATATTGAGGAAAAACTAGTTAATGTGTTTAGATAGTATCATAAGCAAAACAAGTTTACAGCCACATCACCATTCAAGATGACATTAACTGGGTAGCAACTACTGGTCTCTAGAAAAGGTATTGCAGTGGAGACATGGCTGTGGCAGTACCTTCTCCATAGTGAGCGGCGAGTACATCCGAAGGGATCCCCTGCATGCCGAAGATCTCAATCTCCGTCGAGTCCCTCTCGGGCTTTGCGTTTGGAACCCTGCAGCCAAAACAGTTTCGTACATGAGCAAGTACGAGGGCGATAAATCGATCTGTGCATAAATAAATGCCGTGATAAGCAACATGCCCACACACACATGAGGCACCCCTGAAAATCTTGCATATCGCATATTACTAATCACGAACGAGCAGATAGCCCGCAAATCAAGTGTTGCCAGGAAAAAAGGAATCGAAACACCATCAGCCACGCCGCGATCTAATCTAAATCTGAGCTGGCCTGGATCCCCTAGGTCAGAGGAGGAGGAAGGGGATTAGAGGGGGATTGGAGGCGTAGTTACTTGGTGACGGACTCCTTGTGGACCTGCAGGACGTGGATGGCCATGCCGCCGGCGGTGGAGAGCTTCTTGTGGCAGACGTGGCACTTGAAGTGCTTGGCCTTCTGGTGCTGGACCAGGATCTTCTCGTCGTCGAACTCCCGGTCGCAGTAGTAGCAGAACACCTTCTCCACCCGCTTCTTCTTCTTCCCCATGCCTCCCGTTCCCCTACTCTCCGGCGGGACGAGGCGAGGCGAGCTAGGGTTTCGGCGACGCCGCGGCGGAAGGAGGAGGAGGAGGGAGCACGCGATCTGGTGGATCCTCGGTGCGATTTGGTGCAGGGATTTTTGGAGGGGGCTTCTGCAAATATGATGACGTGGTGGTTCAATCGGGATGAGACTCTGACGTGCGGGGCCAATGGGAGGATTTGGCTATTTTTCTTGGGACCCCCTTGCTGTTTCGGTATTTGCTGGTCTTCCTGTCCCCCGTGCTCGAGTGAGTCTGTGACGTTAGCGCGTTTTGGGCCTGGTGACTTCGTCTGGCGAAGTGCAGGGCCGAAAGGAAAACGAAAGAAGCGTGCGTCCACCCAGGTCTTGACGCCCTCCTGGTCTTGACGCCCGTTGCGTCTTTTTTTTTTTTTTTTGAAAACCACCATCTTTATTACAAATCACAACCAGTCTAAAAAAAAAATTTAAATCACAACCAAAGTATTACAATCAGCCTGAAGGCTGTCATTAAGAAAAGAAGGCCAAACATCAAACCAATCGGCTTCAGCGGCATGCTCACACGCATAACGCGCACAGTCATGAGCAACCCGATGAGCTGTTCGCCTCGCAAAAACAAAATCAAAGGACTCAAACGAAGGCTCCAATTCCTCAAATTCACTCAAGATGGGGCAATAACAGAACGTTGTTCCCTTCTTCCCTGCCATAATCGCACCAGTTCTTCACAATCAGATTCACAGATAACTCTCATGTATCCGTGCTGATTAGCAAACATCACTGCATCTCTGAAGGCTAAAGCTTCAATCGACAGGGGATCATGTATATCATGATAGTATCTGCACCAGGCACTCCTGAACCCTGCAGCATCTCTCGCCACCCCTCCGCTTCCGGCTAAACCAGCCTCATCTCTGATAGCACCATCAGAGTTTAGCTTGATCACACCTGGTACCGGACCATGCCAAGTACAGGGCGGCCTAACCTCCCTCTCCCTTGGAGCTGATTTATGTTCCAACATAGTCAAAGTCTCAGCTATGCACTCCACTGACTTCCTCGGGTCATATCCTTCATCATCATGATAATGTGTCCATTTGTTTCTAGAGTCCCAGATGGCCGACATAATCGAGATAATCTGCTCCCGCTCCACCTGCTTAAAAATTAGTTCACAAAGAATATCCATAGCCCAAGTGTCAGGGTGCAATCTTGGTAGTTTCAAATGCAAAATCTCCGGTTGCGAGTGCAGTTGCAACTGGCTCAGAGAAAAAAATCTCAGTTGCAACTGGCTCATAGAAAACAAAAAAATCTCAGTTGCAAGTGCGATCTGAGAAAATCACAGTTGTAAGTGCAGTTGCAACTGGCTCACAAAAAAAAAAAGTATCAGTTACAAGTGCAATTGCAGATAAATTTCAGTTGCAAGTGTAGTTGGAACTAGGTAAAAAAATATAAAATTTTATTTAAAAAGAAAAAATTGTTTTGACGCCGCTCCTTCTTTCTCGCCCACCCTGTTTTCGACGAACTGATGCAAGATGAAGTGGTGCGAGATGACTTGCCAGATAGATGCAACGTGCCCACGGTCGAGGGGCGTTCGGCTAACAGTTGCAACGTGGCTATTAAACAAGCAGTTCTGCTCCGTTCAGGCCCACAAACCAGGCAAAACAAACAGTTTGGTTGCTTCCTCATATTCTGCCTACACTGTAGCACCCCACTACAAACTAAAAACTAAACAACACATTCTAACTGAAAAATCATTGCATCGAAGCCCCCACACCAAAAAAATTAATTTAAAAAAAAGACATCCCAAAAAAACATAAATCCTAAACAAAAAGAATGTTTTACACAAAATTAAATTCAAATATGCAACAAACAACTTAAAAATACAAAATAAATAAATTAATTAACTTTAAAAAACATGCCCACACTTACACACAAAAATTTTGAGGCCTCACGCTCACATGAACATACACAAAAAAATGGGGCAGGGCATCATCCACGACTAGGTTCACTAGCTTCAAAACCTTCTACAATATTAACTTGAAAATAAAAAGTTCGTCGATTGGATCTACCACAAAAGCCTGCTGGGCTGTTTGTACAAGATACACACACCATAAATTCAAGTCCATCTTTTTTCCAAAAATTCGAACGCTGCAAGATGGATTAAACAAACAAATATTAGATATGACATAGAATTAAATTCCTATCAAATTGGCAAATGACTAAAACTCGCAGTTAAAAAATCTAAAAAACTCTAAAAACAGAGACCAAACCCCAACGACGCTATCGCCTATTCTCTCACAGACAAGCGTTGACCTCTTGTGAATTCAACGTTATTTCGCAATTAAAAATTAAATTCCGACCATATGCATCTAAAAAAACACAAAGTAACCCCACAAAACCAGCACAAAACAGGCCACACCCCGGAACAGAAACAAAAAAGGCCCAACAAACGACCCAATACATAAGCAACTAAAAAAACAAAGTAACCCACAAACCAAACACGAAACATGCCGCACACCCCCAGAACAAATGCCAAACAGGCCCAACAACGACCCAAATACAGAAGCATCTAACTACCGCACACCCAGAACAACAGCCCACCCCAGAACCCAACACGAAACAGGCCAACCCACGAAAAAGCGCGAATCACAAAGCACAAATGCGATTGAGCGCTAAGATAATTCTCATGCGCATGAGATTAGCAAAACCGTAAATTTATTGATCGATCCACGACGACGTCTATGTGTATGACGAATCAAGAGGACCATTCATCACGGCCGAGCACGATGTTGGATCAGTTATTGCGTAAACATCGTTGAGTATTGCCATTCATCAATAGTTGGAGTATGACATCGTCGTATGCAAGGAACGACGTTATTAATTGTCTAGTTCCGAACTAGATGGACTGCGTGCCACCCGAGTAGGTGAGATATGAATATATTGATATAGAGTAGTTTTTTTCTGAAACAAGGCAAAAGATTTGCCATATTGATATAGTAGTTAGCTAAATGCCTAGATAGATCGAACAGAGCTCTTAGCATGGTTTTCACTTCCACTGAATTTTCAGTCATCTCGGTAGATACTGAAATGCTCCCTCCATCCGGAAATAGTTGATCTGGATTTGTGTAAATAGACGGAGGAAGTAATTGTCATTCGGTAAGAAAACATTCGGCAGTAACGGTAGCAAACATAAATTCAAATGGTTTTCAATTCATTCTTTGAATTTCAAAATGTTTTTGGTTTTATCTCAGTTTCAACTGAAATTTCAGTCCTCTGTCCGAAACGAAAACAGAAATCACTTAAATTATGTGAGTTCTAATATGACTAAAATATTTTTGAAATTGAAATTCAAACCGTGTATGTAGATATTGTATTTAATTTTTTGTCGGTCGCCGTCCACAATAATTCCCCATCCCACGGCTGTCACACATCTTCATCTACTCCTAGTCAAAGAGACTAATCAAGGCACTAGTGCCGAAAAGAAGACCAATAATCAAGGCACGTCTTGCTCCTGCATTTCGTTTGCTAGTGTAGACTAATAGTCACAATCTGTGCCCGGCCGTCCAATTAATGGTCCTGAATCTCAGCTTGTTGTTCATGTTTGCACCGTATTAATCCTCATTGCTATATCACTTCAAGTTGCCCTCCAAGTTGCATTCATCATCCACCGGTATACCGCTGAAGTAAACTCATATCTATGTCAAGGCATGTAGCCTTATAAAAGAAAAGATAAACATACATAAAACAAAAGACATCTTAATTTTATCCTTGTGTATATGCGATCTACATATATCGTTCACTACCGGGGGTATCTTGACGATAACAAATACTCTTCCTCCAAGCTATATTGTCTGCTCACCTCCTCTGTTACTATACCCTCGAACACTGCATAACTTGGTTCATCTTTTTATCACAGACAACAATACTTTCAAGGGGTACTCGAAGGCTCTCGAGTGCCATCTCGACCTGTCTCATGGTCGGCCGTTGGGCTCCTTCCATCCTCACGCATGCCGCTGCCAACATAGCTACATCGTCAACCTTCTTGCCCCCTTCCATCACGACTTGAGGATCTAACAAACTGGCCAGGTCGCCTTGTTCGAGCAAAGCCGTGAAACATGCTACAAGGCTCTTGTCCTCGGAAGATCGGTATGAGCATGGCTTTTTCCTTGTGAGAAGCTCCATGAGGAGGACGCCGAAGCTATAAACATCGCTCTGCTCATTGAGCTGTCCGGAGTAGAAGTACAAGGGGTCTAGGTACCCGAATGTCCCTTGGATGGCTGTTTCGTCCCCTGTTTGATCCACCGGAATGCACCTCGAAGCTCCAAAGTCCGACACCTTCGCTGCGAGAGTGCCATCTAGCAGGATGTTCTGGGACTTGATATCTCGGTGGACTATAGGGAATGACACGGCCAAGTGAAGGTAGGCGAGAGCCCTCGCGGTTTCTGTTGCGATCCTTAGCCGATCCACCCATGGCAATGATAGGTGAGGCTCTTCGACATGGAGATGATGGTAGAGGGTGCCATTGGGGATGAACTCGTACACCAGCAACGGCACCTCCGTCTCGAGGCAGCACCCGAAGAGCTTCACCACGTTGAGGTGGTTGATTTGCGAGAGGATGGCTACCTCGTTGATGAACTCGTCGATCTCCCTCCTGATCGTGACCTTGGACTTCTTGATGGCCACCACGTGCTGGTCGGACATGATCCCTTTGTAGACGAGGCCGTGCCCTCCTCCGCCGATCTCGCGAGCCTTGTCGAAGTTGTTGGTGGCCCTCTCCAGCTCCGCCAAGGGGATGATCATCCTCTCAGCGATGTCCGCCTTCTGCGACACCAGTTGCTGCAGCAGATGTCCTCTGTTTTGCCTAAAGAATTGGTGCTTCAGGGCTCTTGCCCTCCGATGCTTGATCTTCCCGGTCACGAAAATGGCACCAAAGACTAGGAGTAGGAGGCCAGCACCACTGCCGATTCCTATGCCGACACTCAAACCTGAAAATGTCATGGTACGTTTAGGGGAAACTCTGTGATGTGAAGCAGAGCAAGAACTTATGGTTATAGAAAATCTGATGCATAATCTCACGCATGTACCATCAGTGGTGCTCACCTAGACCTAGCGATGATTTGACGCAGCCATCTACCCACTAGCCGCGCGGGCACTGGCATGTGTAATTCCCGGGGCTGTTGGTGCACTCGCCGAAGCACGGGAACAGGTCGGGCTGCACGCACTCGTTGACGTCCTGGCATCCGTCGTCGACGTACGGGTTGCCATGGTACCCGCTCTGGCACCGACACACATAGCCGCTGCGGTAGCTGTCGCTGACGTTGTGGCATGAGCTGAGGCTGCTCCGGCACACGCTCGTCGCGGGGCAGCCCGGCGTGGTGGTTGCCCCGAGGACGAGCCGCGCGGACTCCACCGCCCACTCCAGCACCACCGGGACCGCTGTCCGGCGCGACGAGTCGGCGAGAGACGTGTTGAGCAGCGCGGCGGAGTTGCCCTCGAACCAGCCCGTCTCGGCGAGGCGCACCACGATGGGCGCCACGAAGTCCATCTCCTGGTTCGAGTCCAGCGCCATGAGCCGCACGACGTAGGTGGCGCGGCCGATGGGGATGGGCGCCTCGCAGCAGCCGTAGCCGGCGCAGGCAGCGACGTCCTCCGGGGGCGCGGCTTTCTGGAAGAAGTCGGTGGTGGCGCAGTAGGTGGAGCAGCCGACGATGAAGTTGGTGTCCTCTCCGAGCAGGTGCCCTGCTGGTTGCACCCGGTGACCACGAGCCGGTTGCGCGTCGCCGACACCACAAACGGGCCTTCCATGGCGCCGGCTCCAAGGCCGCTCCAAGTGCCGATGGGCTCTAAGGGTTTCGTGTAGTCGCTGATGTTCACGGCGCCCGCGGTGTTCATGACGCGCACCGTGGAGTTGGCCAGCGAGATCTCCACCACCTCGAGGGTGGCGCCCTGGCCGCCGATGAGCAGCCGCTCTCGGTCGCAGGTGAGGTTGAAGCCCGGCATGGAGCACCCTGTGCCTATGCCGAACGGGTACGGCACGCTCACGACGCCGCAGCTGCTCGGACAGCTGGCTGCAGCTCCGGTGACCTGAGCCGCGGCCATGAAGCAGAGCTGCAGCAGCAACAGCACCGGAATCATCATATTCTGTGTGTATGCCACCGATCCCCACCTACTGCGTGTGTTGCATATATACTACTCCACGCGCGCACTTGTAAGAAATATCTTAGGAGTACTTTGGACCGCTTGACAGGCTCCCAACAAATTCAAAAGTAAGAATTGGTCCAGGGGTTTCGGTCGGTTTCTTTCGAACGAAATGGTACTAGAAAGTCAAACATCAGATGAGTTGGCACCCATTTTTTCTTATATTTGTCGAAAATCCAAAAAGATTTATGTGGTATATATTTTAATATTTCTAAATATATTCTAATTAGTGGCCAAACTTGTATTCTGAAGATAAATATCCAAATGAAGGCAGAAGGCTTTTAGATGACATGAGAGAATCTCTTTCAGATTTTGTAATCTTTACTATTAAATGGAGTTGGTCGTTCGTGTAACCTCAAATGGTCCGCCATTTTATTTTCGATTTTGCCCCCGTGAGTTTGTAAATATTGCAGCTTCTGCCACCGCTAAGTGATTGTCCGGTTCGTCGCTTCTCCTTCTCCTCTCCGATACTATTAAATGGGAGTTGGTCGTTCGTGTAACCTCAAATGGTCCACCATTTTATTTTCCTATTTTACCCCCGCGAGTTTGTAAATATTGTAGCTTCTGCCACCGCTAAGTGATTGCCCAGTTCGTCGCTTCTCCTTCTCCTCACCGACTAGGGTTTAGTCCAGCCGCATCATCCATCGACGCCGCCGCACGCCTGTAGCTCTCCGCCGCCGGCCACCCGCACGCCCCGAGCACCCTCTCCTCTCCCGCAACAAAGCGCTGCCGCCACATCCTTTTATTCCCCAAGCCGGCCAGCCCCAACATCTCCCCCCAGGCCCCCACATCCAGGAGCTCGGCATCTGCCTTGCCTCGGCATCAGACAGCCTCCAGAAGCTCGCGCAGGAGAAGACCTGGAGTATCTGAAGCTGTGCCACCGTAGGTTCCTCTTCAGCTCGTCCCCGCCGCCCGCCTCGACGAGCTCTTCCAATCGCCGCCTGCTGTGCTGCTCCGGCTCTCCTCTCTAGCAGTTGGCTGCCTTGCAGCTTGATCTAATTGTTTTTATCCCCTCCACAGCTTCCCGCTTGTGAATTTGTGTGAGATAAAATGTGTTTTGTGGCTGAAGTAATTTAACTGATTTTTGTACTGGGATCTACGAGGGGTGTCTTTGAATCTGGTGTTTTTGCATTTTTGTTTCCATACTTACCTAGGTTTGTTCTTGTGCAGATAGGGATATTGAGCAAGAAGAATCCAAAAAAGAGAGAAGCTCCTCGAACCAATGGATTGAAGGTCTACTATGAGTCAGTCAAGCAGGAGATCACATGTTTGTTTACTTGCAACCTGATCATGTCAGGTTAGTACTTAGGAAAGAATGAGCGGTTGACTGTATGGAGTTTATTTTTGTTTCTCTTGTGCAATTTATTCATCATGTTGATGTATGGAGTTTGGAGAATGGGTATATGCAATTGGAAGCCTATAGCTTCTATTTTTGTGGATTTTTTATTGCTGCATAAACAGAGGAAAAGGAAATGTTCTTTGCGCAGTTCATGATTTTATAGGTAGTATATATTTTCGGTACGAACTGGTTGCAATTTCTGATATGGCTTCGTTCCCTCACCATCGGCCTTACGACCCTACTAACATCCTTGAGAATGGCGATTTGGTGCCCGAGCACAGCTGCACCCGAAATCTGGACCCTGCAGTTGTCTTTGAGATTGAGTACTGGTTGTTTGTCCGCATGTGCCGAGCAGCGGTGAAAACCAGTGGAGGTGCGGTGAAAATCTCTGCACCGCGGGGCCCTGCTGACGTTGCAGTACGCACCGTTCGCGCTGGACGGATGTTAGGATATCTGGATATCCTGTTCCCGTCGGGAGGCCGCGCCGCCGTTCTTCCCGCCGGCAGCCAGCCGCCGTTCCCCCCACCGGCAGCCGGCCGCCGTTCCCCCCAACGGAGGTCACGCCGTCCCCCCCATCGGCGTGACCTCGCAGTCAAGATCGAGCGCCTACTACTCGCGCCGCCCTGGATCCCCGCTCGCAGTTGTGGTGCCGCCTAGGTCGCTGGCGCCCTGGCTCCTCTCTCCACGCCGTCCACCCTCCTAGGTCCCGGGCCCGCCTCCTAGGCTCCCTGGTCGCGCTGCCTTCATGGCTCACGGCGGCGCCGCCATGCAATGCGGCGCGGCGCGGTCCTGCCGAATTAGCGCCTTCGACCGGCTCCACGTCGCTGGCGCCCGGTCTCCGCCACCCACAGCTTCTCCCTACCGAGCCTGACATTCAGCGTCCCGAAGCCCGTGGTGGCTCAGGCAGCGGAGTTGGCGGTTGACCCGTTGGAGGACTAGTTGGTAGCCACAATGATGGACGCGGATGAGGACGGGGAGGTGGCGGCGGCGCTGGCCCTCCTCCGGGAGGCCACGCGGGAGAGCGCGGACCGCTGGCGCGCGCTCTGCACGCCGCGGCTTCTCGCGGCGCTCCACGCGGGAGTATGCTTCGGGCTTGTCGCCGTCGCCGTCGTGCTCGGACTCGCCGTGATGGCCATCAGAAAGGTCATGTCGAACGGATCCGTCAGCGACAGCGGGAAGTCCGTGGAGGCGTCCCTGTTCCACTCCATGTCGGAGCTCAACGGCGACGAGTCCAACGACACGATCCTGTTCATGTCCGAGGAGGCGAGCGACGGCGCGGCGAGGAAGAGCGTGTAGTTCGTGGACATCCTGAAGGCGACCAACAACTTCAGCCCGGCTCGGATCATCGGGTCCGGAGGCTACGGACTGGTGTTCCTGGCGGAGATGGAGGGCGGCGAGCGGCTCGCCGTGAAAAAGCTCAACGGCGACATGTGCCTGGTGGAGCGGGAGTTTCGTGCGGAGGTGGAGGCCCTGTAAGCCACGCGGCACGAGAACCTGGTCCAGCTCCAGGGCTTCTGCATCCACGGCCGGCTCCGCCAGCTGCTCTACCCGTACATGGCCAACGGCAGCCTCCACGACTGGCTGCACGAGCGTCCGCCGGCGACGGGGAAGGACACGGAGCTGGACTGGCGCGCGAGGCTGAGGATCGCGCGGGGGGCGCTCCAGATCGACAGCGGAGGAGCTTAGGAAGAGGAAACACACGACATATCGTGGGGGGCTATGGACGAATCTGGGCGGTGGAATCTGTGTGCCTGCTCCAGATCGGGTGCGGAGGTGGAAGACGAGTGGGAGAAAGATCGGTCTAACCATTAATGTTGGCATCGGAGCAGTTCGGGTTGAAACGGCGCTTCGTTGATCCGTTCTCTTCCATCTGTTCCGGATGGATTCAGACATCAATGTCTGCGTCCTAGTGGGCCACGGGCCTGATTTTTACTACTCCCTCCGATCCATATTAATGGTCTCAACATTGTCTAGATACGGATGCATCTAGTCTAAACACTTAACTAGATACATCCGTATAACTAGATACATCCGTATCTAGATAAAGTTGAGGCCATTAATATGGATCGGAGGTAGTACCGTAAAACTAGACTTGAGTGACCTGTGGGAACAGATCTCCATGCGAACGAAGGAACGGGATTTCAGGTGTACCTGTGCTCGGGCACCAAATTGAATTCTTGTAACATCCTCGTACTTTATTAGCTACTGTGCTAGCTTTGTACCATTGATGCATGCTCTCATGCTGAAATTGTATGTCTGCAGGTTCTTTGAGGTGGACAATGGAAAGAACTCGATGCCTTCTGATCATCAACTCCACGACAAGCTTCTCCACGTCGTTCAGTTGTAGAAGTAACATGAAAATGGATGGATACACTGGTTTAGTGTGATGCTAACCTGCAGGGTATTAATGAGCTTTAGCTATACTTTCATGCATCGTTTCTCTCTGCTCAGTTTGTTTGTGGTTACAGTTTCAGGATCCAGACTCAGTTGAACAAAACTTGGATTGGTGCGTCTCTTCCTGTTCCCTTTCCTCTCCTCCTATATATTTTAGATTTATTTGTGAATTGTATTCAGTTCTGCTTCCAATTCTATGGATCTGGAAGTAATGCGAAATCATGTTATGTTCTGCTGCAGGTGATGTGATTAAAAGATAGGTTGAGGCCAGCGTAACCTTGCACTGCATTGGTCATTGCTTCCATATTACAAGCATATATATTACATGTACTGCTCGAAAATGAAAAAAGCATATTCAGTGTACGTACATGTGAATTTGTGAATGGATTTCGTATTTTGTTCTTCCTAATTTGTACACGTTTTATTCAGTGTACGTGACAGCTGCCGAATTCCTTCACTGTGACCTGCCGCCGCGCGCTCCCATGTCCCGTGATGCTGCTGTAGCACGTGGCGAGTCACGTCCGCAACACCGCAGCTCCCACACTACGTCGTCCCTGTGCACACTGCCTTGCCGGCGAGACTGCGATCAGCCGCTCAGGTACACCTGCAAATTTTTGTTTGCGTCGGTACTTCAGCTAGAGCATTCTCTGCTGATTTCATGTAACTTTACTGTCACCTAATTTGCAGTCTCTTTTCTTCTTTTAAGATATGCCATTTACACATCTCCCGTGACTAGACCTCAAACTATTCTGTGTTCTGTTATACATGAATTATATGTGCAACATCTATTTAGTTCCTAAATCTCAAAAACCATTTGGGGTGAAAATTTAAGTCTAACTGAATCATGTTGCACCATATTTCTGCAGATATAACCATGTTGGAAGGTGCAGTAAGAAGGTATTACTTATCATCTACTCCCTTTGTTCCTAAATTTAAGGCGTTTTGGGAGTAATTGAACTCCTAAAACGTCTTACATTTAGGAACAAAGGTTGTAGCTTTGAAGCTGGCCTCACTTCCAACATGAGTTATACAAAAAGGTAACATGCAAAGAGGCCACTACATTGGGATCTGGATAGCACAGGAGAACGTGTAAGAAAAGTAAATGTACTTGGTTGAAAAATAGCTTCTACTTGACAAATAATACTGTGGACACTTTCACTCGTGGTACTTATTGATCTTTTAATATCTCTTTAACACAAAGTACATGAGGAATGCCTAATTGTCATACTGCATGACTATACATAGAGATGTATTTTAAGTGTTACTCCCTCCGATCGGAAATGGTTGGCATAGATATGTCAAAATATGAATGTATCTACACACTAAAATATGTCTAGATATATCCGTATTTGACAAATTTGTATCAATCATTTCCAATCGGAGGGAGTAGTATATTTCTCATTACGGTATGCTTTTTATTAATGTATTCACATAGTATATACCATAGAACCTAGAATACTGGATTGTTTTCAAGTTATTTTGGTGGCTATCATAATCAGGTTATTCACTATACATGCATTACCTAAGAATACCATATAAATTATTTCTTTTGGAGGTAAATCTTGTTCTTGAAACCACCCGTGGATATTGATTAAATTTGGGGAACAGGAAAGTTTGAAGTAACATAATTCTACAGTAATTTATTCCACCGCCATCACAGAATGTCTTTTGTGACCAAGGTAGAAATAATTGTTTGTTTCATACTAAGGGCATACATTAAAATTATTTGTTGCAAGATTTGGTCCATGTAACCGATATCTAATTTCAAATTTTCATTTTGTTTCATCTTCCAACGATATAGGATTGCGATCATGTGAAATTTGCTATACGGTTTCCTCAACAGTTTGGAATAGGTTGATAGTACATTGGAATTTCCTCAAGCAATTTAGAATTTGTAGGTTGTGATCATAAAATTGAAAGGCGTTTGATAGCACCTTTTAGTGCCTCCACGCCAGCCCCTGTGAGACGACCTTACTCTGGTGGCAGCTTTGAACATAATGCAGTGAGCAGGTTTTTAACAATCGATCCAGTTCAGTTCCTGATGTCTTCATCAAGATCTTAGATGGGCGCATTGTTGTGTACCGGCTGGGCTAATCTCGGTGACACAACGCTGGCTTTTGCATCAACATGGAGAAATTACCTAGGATTGTATTGGCCTTGCGCCTTCCCTTCATTTTCCCATTTCTTTTCATTCATGTTTACTATGCTTGGCTACCAAGCTTTGTAACCTTTCTCCTGACTTACATCAATAATCAGAGGCTTGTTGTGTTTTATCAAAAGAGTCATGTTTTGAAATTTTTGGGTACCGTAGCAACACACGGAGGTAGAGGTGGTGTTGAAACAAGTTTTTCTAAAAAAAATGTTTTTGGCAATTGTGGAGACAATCATATGGAGTGGGTTCCGGGCCTAACACTGTCACACGAGCTTCTGTGCATCCCATGGGCGATGTATATGAAAGCTATATTACTTGAAGCTGTCTCCGCCATGCTAGCAAAGTGGATCTTAGTCGATACGAGATAATTGTTGGAATTGTTAACTTGCTACACATGTCATGTCGAATTATAGCCTATTGAAAGACGTTATAAGTTAAGTAGAATCTCATTGTTTTTGTAATATTATATGCCTATATTTTGCATGTATATGACGAGTGAAAATACTTAGAAACCCGTACCCGTAGCAACGCACGGGCAATCAACTAGTTAGGTTAATGTTCCGGTGCACATGACCGAGTACTATCGTTTTGCTAACTCTAAATCGACTAATTTTGAGTCGACTCTCTGGATATTAAATTTACATAGTGATTCGTGTGATTTTTTAGCTGCAAGTGTAACTCAGATTTTTGTAGTTACACATGAGTTGCTACTCACTAGCCATTAGATTTGCATCGCGGTTCGTATGATATGTCAGTTGCAACAATTTATCTTTTCAATTACATATGAGCTGCAACTTCCTGATAACTATATTGGTCTCGAGATTTGTATGATATGTGAGTTGTAGATGGTTTGCAATCGAGACAATTCATTAATCATAAATTAGGGGATGATGTGAGCCGACTGACACTTAGTTAAATCTCAGTCGACGGAGTTCTAGCCTTCTAGGTGTGTCAATATCTAAATAGTCGACTGAGACTTTACAAAAATGTAAAATTTACCCCTATAAAAATGTAAAATATACCTCTCATCTAGGTTTTGAAGTATATTCTAGTTTTGGCCAGGGTTGTGGCCGACAAGGATGAGGAGGTGGGGCTGTAACTGCCGGTGCCCTCTTCTTGGTTAGCTCATCGGCTTCTTCTTCCCGAGCTTCTTGGCCCGAGTTGACGGAGGGCCACACGGCGGCCGCCCTGTGGTGGAGCTCCTCTAAGTCTAGTGAATGGTGACCCAAACCGCGGGGAAACAGCAACAATACCGGGGGGAGGCAAGGCCGTCATCGTAGAGTCACCATCAGCCATCATTGCCGCAATGTAGGGCACGCTGGAGGAATACAGAGTTACCGGGGGGGGGGGGGGGGGGGGGTGCACTTGTTGGTGTCTCCCCGTGCGTGACCATGGAATCAAGATGGTATCGGACACGGTTTTCCGTCCCACTTTGTGGTATGCACATGGCACATATTTTTTTTATGTCCACGTACCAACACCATCACCACCTATCCAACCATAATAACACTAAGAAAACATGTTCAACCATAATAGTGAAGATTTGGTTTTAATATTTAAGAAACATTTTAATTGTTCCACCTTTAAAAAATACACGCTTCACCCAACTTTTAATGCAAAATACAATTAAAATATGGGATTATCGTCTCGACGTCGAAGAGACGAGGGAGAGGGGCCGGGAGCGGAGAGGTTTACTGAACAATCTAACAAAAAATAGGAAAGAAAACTAGCTTCTTTAATTCCACGCTCAAGCAATTAGCCCACATGAGAAAGCTGTTGTGTTTTGGCCTTTTGGGACAAATTTGACCTAAACAAGCGGACTTTTCTTCTTCAATCATCTTCCAAGACTCCAAGGTGGTGCATCGCTCTCTTGCCATACAGTAGTCCACCTTCTGACTAGTTTTGCATTTACTGTAGTTGATTCAATCAAACTATCATGTGATGAGAGACTAGTACATATACTCCGCTCCCGGCAGGGTCCAAATTAATATATGGGTTCACACGTGAGACATTTTGTGGATCTCCAATTAATATAGGAGGCCTCATAAAAATGCAAAATCATACTACAAATAACTAGTCGTTGACCATGCGAGGCTATCAATTTCACGCCACAACTTGTAATTAAGGACTTAAAATGTAATTATCAAGATAAACTTTGATGTCAAATATGTACTACTACCGAGTCTGCAATTGTTTTCCTAGCTCACTTAGAAAACAAACTAACATTTAATTGAGCTACTCAATTAATTCTGCCATACAATCATACACGATTAATTTGGCCACTTTGCCGGGGCTCCGACTGGGATGCACTTCGCACACGGTTTTATCAAAAATCATGTGCAATATTTGAGGACATTGCATATTATTTTCTTATGATGAATCATCTAAGTTTACGCAGGACCACACACTCTTTTTCATTTTTCGTCGCATGTGTTGAAATTTATCACACATGGTTAGATATATTGAATCTCTATGTTATACGGATTATCGTGCACGTTTAATCACACTTAATTGTGTGCCATGTGTACATGATGAACTGAATATATCTAGGGCGAGACGCTTAGACCCGCTAGCAGCATATGCAAAACCATGCTAGTAGCTGCAGCCCCACAAACATAATTTAACGTTTCAACCAAAAACAGTAGAACATATCAATAATGTTTCATTGAACATTTCATAAATCACATGTGTCTACATACATTGCGACATAATTTTAATTGCTAGCTACACAAATGAGAATGATTCACAAAGAAGAGAATTTAGTTTTTCTTGATTACGGTGTTATCTCACTAGTAGGATTCAAGAAACTGGAAGAAAATATTAAAAACAACATGCTGAACGTATAGATTGGATAATGATTTGGAATAAATGATTCAAGAACGCTCAAATGGTGTGTGTAACCACCAACTCGAAGGATGAATAACATGTGTATAAGTGATGAAAGAGTACCGATTCTCATTGTTTAGAGATTCTTTGGCTTCAACATCAGGCCTTTGAGCATGCACTCTCATATCATATCCCTTCAAGATCTATACAAATGTTGGATGGAGCACAACACGCTAAGAAAAAAATGCGCCCTAGAAAATATTACGCAAAAACAACTTGCTTAATTCTCATGTGATGTACTATACGGGACAAAATAATTACAGTACTTTTGTAGGTTTAAAAAGAGAGAAAACGAAGACGCACGCGAAATCAGCATGGAGGCATTTCATTTTGAGCGCAACACGCAATACGCGCAACGAAAAACTGCACCCTACAAAATATTACACTGAAAACAGCTTGCTTAATTCACAATGTGATGCACTATATCGGGCAAAAATATTTTACAGTACCTACGGATATCATTGACTTGTTGAATAAAATTTTGTTAAAAATAGCTGTACACACCATGTGGGTGTGCAGATTTAATAGTTTGACACAACAGTCTCTTAGATCATATCGCTTCAAGATCTGTATGAATGTTTGACAGTGTTATGACAAAATGCACCATAAAAATATCACGTTACACAACAACTTGCGTAATTCCCAGCGCGATGTACTTTTTCGGGCAAACATATTGCACACTACTTTTTGTAGGTTGAAAGAAAAGAGAAAACGAAGGCGCACGTGAAATCATCACAGAGGCATTTTATTTTGGTCCAAGATCATTGCCTTATTGACTCGGCAAAGTCTTTCTTTGTCGCGTTCCGCAACTTTTGACACACTGCAAAGACCTGCCTAATATAGGCCAATTCATGTATTTTCGTTTTTAACTTGAATCCCTTTTGTCTTTGTAGTTGGATGAATGAAATTTTAAGTTCAAAAGCATTAGATTCGCTAAATTGAAGTTTAAAATATTAAATTCGACTAAAATCGAGTTCCCGGTGGCGCATCAAGCGGTGGCGTGTGCTAGCGCGCACCACTGCTAAGACTTACCAGTGTCGTGTTGTACACGGACACCACTAGAGCGCACCTCAACAACGACGTGCATCCAGCGCACGACCAATAGCTATTAGCAGTGACACATAAACAATGGCGTGTCAAAAATGCGTCACTAGGAGCGAAATCGACACACCACTGCTAGGCCTTTTCCCACTAGTGTTAGGCTGAACTAAGGCAGATGCAAGTGTGATTCAGTCCCAGTATCAATTGCTGCCAGCTCGTGTTTTCCTTGCCAGGACGAAGTGAAAATACAGATTCATTTCCCATGGCTGTGGTCAACAGATGCACGGAAAGATGTTGTAAGTCGGCACGTTTGCATTTACAGTGGCGGAGCCAGCTCCCGGCGACCCCGGGCGGCTGCCCGGGCTCGTCCGGCGAGTGGCCACTATTAATTACACTAATCACAATAGTTAATGCTAATGCATCGTGGGGCAATTTGCTAGCAGCCTTCGCTTGTACTCGCTTTGCCCAGGCTCTATGAGCCGTCTGGCTCCGCCACTGATAACAAGTAGACAGCCTGGTGCTACAGCCACGACCTTAATCTGCTCAGTATGATCTCAATGCTTGCCTAAACAAGTTAGGTCGCGATGCCGATACTATCCTGCAGTGTTGCTTCTGAAGCTAAATGGATGCAGGTACTGTCGTTCCCTGTCAAGCAAGGTAAGCTGGAATTACAGATTCGGCAACATGTAATGGAAGCTTCAGATATGCACGAAACGTAGGGCATAATACTAGGAAATGGGCCACGGCACAAGACAAGTCTACATTTAGTTTCTCTACATGAACTATTCAAGCAACTGACAGGAAAATATTGAAAACGGCTTGGAGAACTTATAGGTTGGATAATGATTTGGAGCAATGATTCAAGAATACTCAAAATCGTGGTGCCGGAGGCCATGGCCCCTAGCTGGGATGAATTAGCAGGATCGGTGGACGACACCGTGTAATCTTGATGTCGTTTTTGGTCGTTTCTCTTCAAAAGTTAACTATGGATTTGGCCAATATTATCTTCTTGTGTTGGAATGTGCGTGGGCTAAATCATAAGGCTCGTAGAGATGCGATTCGGGAGCTGGTCGCCCTCTACAAAGCCACGGTCGTTTGTTTTCAAGAGACGAAAATTGAAACTTTTAATTCCTTCCTGGTCGCCCAATGCCTTGGGCCTTCCTACGATGGCTACACTTACATCCCGGCTGATGGTACCAAGGGTGGGGTCCTCTTGGCATGGGACACTTCCAAAATTAGTGCCGGCAGAGTGGAAATTGGCAAGTACATTGTTTCGGTCCAGTTGAAGCATGATGCTTTTGAACCGTTTTGGGTTTCATCAGTCTATGGACCTCAAGATGAGCCAGACAAAATTCTTTTTCTTGAGGAAATCAAGAGCACGAGAGCTACTTGTCCTGGTCCTTGGGCTATCATGGGGGACTTTAACCTCATTCTGGACGCCCAAGACAAAAGCAACAGGAACCTTAATAGACGTATGATGGGCAAATTCCGGAAAGTGGTGGATGATATCATGTTAAATGATGTCGCTCTCAACGGTCGTGCTTTCACATGGTCTAATGACAGACAAAACCGCACGCTCAGCCGCATTGACAGGGTGCTGGGGTCGGTAGAGTGGCATACCCTCTTCCCCAATTGTTTTTTACAAGGAGTTTCATCGGGCATCTCGGACCACTGTCCTTTACTCCTCTCCACGGCCCTTCAAACTCACAAATGCAGAAGGTTTAGGTTCGAAACCTTCTGGGTGCACAAGGATGGTTTTCAGGAAACAGTTGCCGAGGCTTGGAACAATTCTGAGTCAGTGATCAAAGGGAATGCCATTGCGGTTTTTAATGGAAAGCTGCAAAGAACGGCAAGAGCTCTACAAAGTTGGAGTGCCAAAAAGTTCGGAGAGATTAAAGAACAAATTGTGTGGGCCAACACAATCATCGGATGTCTTGACCAAGAGGAGGATCGCCGAAACCTCTCCTTCCAAGAAAGATGGTTAAGGAGCGAGTTGAAGAAAAAACTGCAAGGTCTTTGTGTTGTTGAAAGAACAATGGTGAGGCAGAGATCACGGCAACTGTGGCTGGCCGAGGGCGACGCCAACACGAGCTTCTTCCACTTGCATGCTAGACATAGAAGAAGAAATAATTATATTGGGAGTCTACATGATGGGGATCGTGTCATTTCATCCCAAGAAGATATCCAGGACACTCTCTTTAATCACTACAAAAACAGGCTTGGGGTGCCCACAGCTAGAACATCTCAGTTGAATCTTGACTACATCGGCATGGCAGAAACAGACTTGAGTGCCCTTGATGTTGATTTCACCGAGGAGGAAATTTGGGAGGCCTTGAAAGACATGCCCAAAGAAAAGGCCCCTGGCCCTGATGGCTTCACCACGCTTTTCTACCAAAAGTGTTAGCATACAATCAAGCATGATCTGATTGAGGCGTTCAAAACCTTTCACTCTTCAGATGGTCGTTATTTTGAGCGGGTCAACAGCGCTTACACCATTTTGCTGCCAAAAAAGCCAGGAACGAGTGAACCTGGGGAATTCCGGCCTATTTGCCTTGTTCATAGCCTGGCAAAGATTTTTTCCAAGGTCCTTGCTCGACTTTGTCGACCGCCCTTCCTTTGTTGGTTGGTAAAAATCAAGGTGCTTTTTTAAAAGGTCGCTCTTTGCATGATAATTTCAAGGTGGTCAAGGAGTCCATAAAATTCTTGAGAAGCAAAAGATGCCAATCCCTTCTCCTGAAATTAGACATAGCCAAGGCGTTTGACACCGTGAGTTGGCAATTTTTACTTGAGATTCTTAGGAAAAAAGGATTCGGTTGCAAATGGATTTCGTGGATCGTTTTGTTGCTTTCTTCCGCCTCTACTAGCATAATGCTGAATGGAGTTCCCGGCCCCACCATCTGGCATGCTCGCGGGCTCCGACAAGGCGATGCGCTCTCTCCAATGCTCTTCATACTTGTTATGGATGCCCTCAGCTTGCTTTTCTCCAAAGCCGAAGAAGAGGGGATTCTTTCTCCGGTGCACGAGAGGCAGGACATTCCGCAGCGCCTGTCGGTGTACGCGGACGACGTCATTCTTTTCATGAACCCATCCACACAAGAGGCATGTGCGATAAGATTTTTGCTTGAGGCTTTTGGTGGTGCTTCAGGTCTGCATTGCAACTTGTCCAAGAGCAGCATCACTCCCATCACCTGCAACCCAGATCGGGTGGCAGAGATCAGTGATATCCTCGCATGCAAGGTAGATCATCTTCCTATAAAATATTTGGGGCTGCCGTTGCACTTCAAAAAAGCCTGAAAAGAGGATTTCCATAGCTTGCTCGATAAGATCAAAAGCAGACTCGCCACATGGAAAACTCGCATGTTGTCTCATGGGGGAAGCTAATTTTAGTACAGTCTGTGCTTTCGGCTATGGCAATTTTCCACCTCATGTCACTAAATCCTCCACCGTGGTTCTTCAAAGCAGTTGATAAAATCCGCAGGGCTTTTCTGTGGAAGGGAACGGAGACTGTCAGCGGTGGACACTGCTTGGTTGCTTGGCCACAGGTGTGCAGGCCTAAACCAAAAGGAGGTCTTGGAATCATGGATCTTGAGACCATGCACGCTGCACTTCAAGTGAGTTGGGCCTGGAATGATAGAACTGCAGACAAGGTTTGGAGTCCTTTAATGACGCCTGTAGATGAGAAAGCCAGACATCTGTTCAATGCAGCAGCTCGGGTGGTTATTGGAAACGGTGAGAAAACTTTCTCCTGGACAGATAAATGGGTCTTGGGTCGTTCAGTTGAGAATATAGCCCCGGATGTGTATCAAGCCATGAACCCCGTGATCAGAGCCACTAGAACGGTTGCGGATGGTCTCCTGGAGTGCAATTGGATCAAAGACATCAAGAAGCCGATAAACATCCAAACCTTCTTGCAGGCAGTTGCTCTTTGGGAAGAAACAAGGTCGCTAATTGTAACGTCCCAAATTTTGGAAGCTTGAAAAACTTGATTATAAAAGACCCAAAATTTAGGGCCGTCAAAAACTTTTTGAAATGTCTTGTTTATGGGTGTGTCTTTCCTCTGATTGCTATGTTTGACTTGTTGTGGGTTGTGTTTGTGTTGATGAGCTCTCTATTTTTCAACAGTGGAAACTCACCTAGTTATAATATGACCTCTGTGATCAATGTCTTGGCAAGTAAAATAATCCGTATATCTTCTCCTATCTTATTTTTTTCAACCAACTTCTTATACCATGATGTTTTGCTTTTAGCAACTATCCAAAGACCCACTATTTGAGAAAATAAAAGTATTTCCAAAAGTTATATGTTTGCAAAACTATAAAGGACCATGTAATGAGTCCTAATATATTTTGAGTTTAATATGTTGCTAGTGTTAGCAACCCTTATTTAAAACCTCTTAATTTAAACTTCTTTTGAAAAGATTACCAAGGATGGATTTACCCACTTATCCTTAAAACTTGTCATGCCCATATTGACCACCACCTCACCAACTTTACAATACACTTTTGGAAGTTGGTGGTTTCTCCAAATGCTTGTTGTTTTCCCTATTGGGTTTGTGTTTGAATTTCTTGACTTGAGTGTGCTATTTTATGAGTGTTCATGTGGTGATTTATTGTAGTATCATTTGATGCACATGATTTGATTTGGTATCTAAATGTTTGTTTTGCTTGTCTTGCTTGAGTGGAATGTATTACCTCTTGTAGAATTGTTTGGTGTTGATATTTACAAAATTTCTATTTTATGTAGATAGAAAATATATCTTCACTCTGTTAACTTTTAGCTTTTCTAGAGACATAGCTTTTGTGTTTCTTTTATTCTTTTTGGACTTGAAACCCATCTTACCTCTTTTTCAACATCCCTAGTGTCCAACCATACCCTTCTGTGAAATTTACAAATTGTTTGATCACTAAACCATGTAGGGTTAGGAGGCTAGTCAAACCTGTGACCTTTTGACTTATGTTGGATTCAATTTTTCAATTCTTTCCCTAAGCAAACCAGAACCCCTTTGGGCAATGCACCTACACCTCTCTCTTCTCCATCACCTGTTTTACTTAGGGAATTCTTGTTAACCATAATTAGCCCCCTTGTTGCTTAATACTTGGGGTTGAACATGGCATCATGTTAACCTAAGGCACTCATCACTAACCATCTAAAACCCTAATCTCTCTCCCCCAACGTCCCTCTGCCTGGTGACAAGGAGAGAGACACCACCACCTCTCCCTAGCCCCTCTTGCCAACCTCCCATCCACCTCACCCCTCCACTCATCTCTCACCTTTTTCCCCTCTACCCAACCGGAGCTCCCTCCCCCTTCTCCCACTGGCCAGGCCACACCCCTCCCGACCAAACCCTCTCTGTCCTCTCCTCCACCACCCAGGCAAGCCAATGAGAACGCCCTCGCCCCCTCCCCAGCCGCCTGGGTCCGAAAACCCTAGAAACGAGCTCCCGGTCTAAAAATCGAGCCCGTGCCCTCCCCCTTGCTCACCCTCACTCCCGAACGCCGCACACACACCCCCTCTCCTCTCACACGAAGCCACGTCCGAGCTCACGCCCTCTGCACCGCGGGAGGCGGCGAGTTCGTCTTCGGTAGCCGCCGGCGAATACGGCGATTGTCGGCGCCCCTCTTCTCCTTTTCTCGCCATTGTTGTCCCTCCGTGACCCCCTCTCCTCAGGCTACCTCTGAGACATCTCCATTTGCCTGCAGGAACACCAGAGTCGCCGGGGCCGTGACGTGCCCGTCGCGTGCGACCTCGATAGTGCCGTCGTTCGGGAGCCCCTCGTCTGGATCTAAGACCTCCTCAGCACAGCCTTGACCCTCCGCACCTCCGTCGACCCTCTCCTGCCGCCCGCGCGTCCTCTGGGTGAGCAGAGCGAGCTCCCTGGTGATTTTAGGGTTTCTGCTCGTCTGGTTCAAGTCGGGAGGAAGAAGAACGTCAGGGACCGTCAGATCTCAGATCGACGGCTGCGTTTGAACCTCCCTGTTTCTAATCTCGGCCATCCGCCGCGAGATTGACGGGGCGTGCCTCTTCGCTCGCGCGCGCAGCGCAGCGGGCCGGCCCAGCTCGCACGGCACGGCCCAACTCCAGATCTGGCCCTTTTAATATTTTTCCCTGTAGTTTTATTCTTTCTTCTGTAGATCTGTTTCTGTGCTGTTAGTTTAAATCAAATTAAAATAGTTAAACACGGAATTTGTGCAAACCAAAAATCACAGAAGTAAAGCAACAAGTTTAGAATCATGTCGGACTTACAGATCTGAAAAATATTAATCTTTGTGAGCATGAAAATTACTGTACTGCCACTGGTCAAAATCAAAGAACTATTAATAACTTAAGTTTTATGAATCCAAAAATAGTGAATTCAATTGTTCTGGAATGCTTGTGAGTATAGCTTTCTGTAGAAATTAACCTCATGTGTTTGTGATGCTTAGTTTTGATATGGCATGTGTTTGAAGTTTGGACCAGTAGGGTTTTCTAGCATTTAATTAATTTTCTGTGAATAAGATTTTGGACTAAATCCAATTGCATTAGTTTAAAATGCTTACATAGAATAAACCTATCTTTGCATAACTTGTTGTTGAACAGAACACCATGGACTTAATAAACTCTAAAAATGATGTTTTCTGCCTATTAAAAATGATAAAATAAATATTTGGTCATTTATGAAATTGTTGCTTTTGTTGTTTGTGAAATGTTAAGGTACTGTAGATCACTACATAATGTTGTTCTTAATATGTTAGTACTGTTAGTGCTTAGTAAAAACAAAATGAAGTTAGTTGTAAAATGCTATTAGTGCCTAAGGAAATAAAATAAATTAATCATGCTTGTTTAATTACATGATTATTGGAATAAAGTAAACTTCACTAATAAAGTTCTTCTTAGTTACTGGTTGTTTTAAGTTTTTAGTGATGTTTAGTTTTACAAATTGAAAGTGATTCAAAAAGGTTGTCTAATTATCAGCTTAACCTTATTTTGTAAATAAATAATAAATGGTATTGTAGTTGTCAAACATGGTTGTGTGGTTTGATATGTTTGCCTTGTTAGTTGAACTTGGTAGTCCTTAAGTTTAATACTAGCATGAGTAGTTTGTTAATGTCTTTATCTTAACTTGGTGGAATAATTTAATAATAGAAAATAATTAGTAACTTAACTTTTGTCTGAAGTATTTCCTAAACTACGGTAACAGCCCTTGTTAAGTGACCTAACCACCCTAAGTGGAGTTTTGCTTTAGGGTTTAGTTAAAACCACCTTTTTAACTATTAGGGTTGTTGTGTATATATGCTTAGGTGTGTTTGTTGTTTGTCTTAGTTATATATTTTTTTTAAGAAAAGGGGGTGCGGATCCCCGGCCTCTGCATCAAAATGATGCACACAGCCAGCCGCATTTATTAAGAAGTTTAAATATCTCAAAGTTTACAACTCATGGATCACATAAAGTGGATACAAAGATCAACCACTTAAAAAACGAAACACTAAACATCGATTCTTCTAGTATGCTGCCACCCAGCCGGCAGAAGATAGCCCGTACGACCGTCATCATGCGGGTGCATCCTGTATCCATGAGGCCACGCTGATCCGCAGGCAGAAGATAGGACCACGTACGGATCCAATAAATTGCCATGTTGATAACCTGCAAGTAATGAGAAGATTTTTTTTTATTAAAGACAATGTCATTGCGACAATTCCAAATGGCCCAAAGAATGGCCGCAACACCAATCCTAATTCGAGCCTTGGAGTCTTTATCTATCCCATTCAACCAAGACCCAAACATGTTTGATACGCTAGTTTGTGGGTAAATATTAAACGTAAAGTGCACTAGCCTCCAAATATCTCTTGCAAAAGTACACGAAATAAATAGGTGCTCAACAGACTCATCTGTATCACAGAAAACACATTTCTTACACCCTGCCCAATTTCTCTTAGCCAGATTATCCTTAGTCAAAAGCTCTTTTCTGTTTAGAAACCACAAAAAGATCTTTATCTTTAAAGGGATTTTTAATTTCCACAAATATTTTCGCAAATACCTCGTATGTCCATTAAGTAAGTCTAAATAGTAGGATTTGACAGTGTACACCCCATTAGTTGTCAGACTCCATTTGAATCTATCTGGTTGATCTACAAGATTGGCTCGCATTAGCCTTTCCACTAGATGAAACCAGGTAGTCCTATTATTTCCAACTAATATTCTTCTAAATGGGAGATTTATAGGTACCGAACTAAAAACCTTAGCCACCGTCGCATTTCTATTTGAAGTGATGGCATACAAATTAGGATATTCATTCGCTAATGAGATATGTCCTAACCAAGTATCCTCCCAAAACCGAACCTGCTCCCCATTGCCCAGAATAAATTTTCCGCGCTCGAAAAATTCATTTTTTAGTTATATGGACTTGTTGTTTGTTGCTGTTTTAGCTAAGTGAGTGATTTGCTTTTGATTGTTAGTTTAGTGCCCTATGCAATGCTAGCTATTTATTATGTCCTTGTGGCAATGTTTGTATTTTGAGTGTTGTTCCTTTTCTTGCTTACGACGTTAGATACGATCGGGAAGGAACTGGAAGTGAGGAGTGGGCCTGAGGAGCATCAAGGTCAAGACCGAGGGACATATTGCTGAGCCAGGCAAGCCACCTCACCACTCTAATGAAATCCTATTATTTCTACAAGCATGTTTTGGTTTTCAAAATAAAATAATGCATGTTTTATTTCTTTCATGGCCTTCTTGCCACCCAAAAACTATTTTACAAAATATTGTTTGGCCAAAGATATCTACTAGAATATAATAGGTTTTATAAAAATAGGTCTTCACTTGAGAAGCCTTCTACTGAAGGCGCTATCAAGAAAATTATATTTTCTAGTAGTATATCCTTATGTTCTTACCTCAAAACTATAGGGAGGGGCCTGGTTTTAATAAAATGTTTTCAGAAGAAGAACCCGAGTTGCTGGGAGCAATCGGCGAGAAAATGTTTTATAAAACCCGAGTTGCTAGGAGCAATCGGAGATGTTTACAAAAACCCGAGTTGCTGGGAGCCATCGGAGATGATTACGAAAACCCAAGCTGCTGGGAGCAGTCGGAGGTGGAGATGTTTTTGAAAAACAAAGTACAGCCCTAGCGGCCGCCCGAACAATTAACCCGTGCAACCACATTACCTGAGATGGGTAGGGCTTAGCCGGAAGCTTGTCCATTTTAGTGCGGAGGATCTCATACTCTATAAGGGCGGGGCCCTCGAAGACGGGTTGTCATCTGTACGAGGCAATACACAAGCGAAGTGACCCGCAGCCGGACAATTACGTTGGGTCCTCTGCCGTGGCGGTGTGGCGTCCCGAGAGAGAGACCAGGGGTCTAGTGGAGCACACGGTGCCGGGGGGAATAAACCTATCGAGAGTCTCTGTACTAGGGTGGATTAGTGGAAAGCTTTGATCATGTTATCTGAACCCCCGCATATTGTCGTATGAGGACCGTGGCTGATCACGGCGGAATGACTGTTTGGTGTGGTGAAAGTGCACCACCTCTGCAGAGTGTAAAACTATTCGAATAGCCGTGTCCGCGGTCATGGACGGTTGGAAAGGCCACCGATCTAGGCGTATGGGAAAATTTTATGTTTTCAAAAGAAAAGTGGTTCTCTCGGTGGAAACAAGGAGGAAATTCAAGAAGGTACCTGGGAGGTACGGATTTTGGGAGAAGATGGTTGGTCTCGGGGAGTCAACCAGTCGGAACCCGGAAAGGAAAAAGGGGCATCCCTATCCTAGTGTTTTGAAAACGTTTTACAAAAGTGTTTTCAAACGTGGAAATGGTTTCTGCCATTTCTAAAAGAAGGAGAATTATATCTCCAAATGCCTTTTTCAACAAAGATATAGAGGTGTTGTAACCTCTATGTCTAAAAGCATCGTTTTGCGAAAACTAAGCCTTATAGCTTTATATAGCAGCTATCCCAGTTTTTTCGAAAACGTTTTAATTGCATTATCATGAAAACTTAAGCCTTGAGGTGGTATTGCGAGTACGTAATTGTACTCATATGGCTGTGTCCCTGGATATTCAAACGTCCAGATTACAATGAGGAGATGTACGACGGGGAGGAGGAGTACGCCGACGACTACGTCAACTGAGTGTCACCGGTCAACTGCTCTGTGGGAATGTGTCCGGTTGTGACGAGGGCCGACACTAGCCGAAAGCTTCCGCTATATCGTAGTTAATTCCGTCCTACGTGACGAAGGTTGCAGGCTTGGTCGTGTGACCATCATTTATGTAAGTCTTGTACTAATCGAGTTGGATGATGTAACTTTGTATACCATGTTGGTTATGTGATCGCGATGCACTAATCATTGGGATCGTGATCTGTTTACATAACGTGGGCACCTCGGACTGTGGTTTTCGAGGGGTCCTTACAGACTTGGTATCAGAGCCATCGTTGACCTTAGGAGACCTTAGTTAGCGTGGTCGTTAGCTTAGGAAGGAAATATTTTGCTAAAACTTATTTCTACAGAAATCTATTTTCTTCAAGGTAAGCCTAGTATGGTTTCCACTCCTCACCTATTCTCAAAAATATCTTGATCTTACCTTTCTAATTTCAAAGTATTTCAAAAGAGTTTTCTCTACTCTCTTGTCCCTATTCAAAACTTGGTTACGCTTGACGATGGACCCAAGTGAGACCTAAGTAGCTAGAGCCAAGACGGAGACAAGAGTCCTCAGATGCACAGTCCACAAGACCAAAATCGTCGATGACAGCAAAGCCAGGACCTCCAAATGCCTCGGATGTGCAGAATGCAGGACAAGAATGCAAAATCACCTTCGCTCCCTCGACTCAACCCCAACAATGTTACGCCATCAACAAACCGGACAATCTCAAACTTTTCGGCAAGAACCCAAGGTGATCAAATGAGGACTTCAGTAACCATGTGACACCAAACCCCATTGGATGAAGTAGGATATGACCTTTGGTTGGATTACCCGACTATCACGATTGTTGAGTGCCCTTTTGGTACTATAGGTGTTTCGTGTGCTGTTCTGCTGGTATGCTTTCTGCTTGTGTGTGTCTTGTTTGTATGTTTGTTGTTGGTGTGTTGTTTTCTGGTATGTTTCACAAGCACGCCTTGTCGGCAACACATATTAGGCACATACTTCCCTTTTGTTTAAACATCTTTTTGCCTCCACACAAAATACCTTCTTGGCCCTTTAAGCGTTAGATGCATCGTGATGCATTTCAAAAACTTGTTTAGAAAACCTCTCTAAAATGTTTTGCCTCTGATCTAAACTTTGGCACATGAGAGCTTTTAACCGCACCTGATATAGAAGACCACCGGAGGAAGCCCATCCCCGTGAAGTGACGGGACCTGCCTAGTTTAATTAACCTTTTGAATCACAAGTATACCATCACTAACTTAACGTATCTAACTTTAGAGTAAAATCTAACACCAGTTTGTCTTGTTGCTAACTAACTAACCTCCTCAAGACCTACAAACCAAGACAAGAAAAGAGGCGCCAACAGAAGTCTCACTTCCAGATGGCAACAAGGAGGACTCAAAGATCTGTATGAGCCACTACTTTTAGAAGATTTTATGAAGCCCTCAAGCCATGATGTACAAAGGAGATCGACGTCAGCAACAAACGGAGACAACCAACACGGAAGATCGTCTACATGAAGATGTACCATGAAGCCAGTGTCTCCAGTGCCTTCTATGCGCCAACCTTATTAACTCAAATTACCCGACTAGAGACAAATAGCAAGAAGTACCTTCACTAATCTTTTGAGCTAATTTAAATACAACCGACCTTTGAGGATTAGTGCGAAGCGTCATGAAGCCCAAGAACCAAGGAAGACTTCATCAACTTTCTTCGTCTGCTAAACCGAAGGTGGACACAATAGAAGACATCATGTCCAGCAAGACGCCAAGAACGACGAAAGGCCTGAAGACCGTTGCAGTCGACAACACCTACCCCTAAGCAAGTTTAGACGTCTTTAGTAGCTTGTAGCACCCTTTAACTTTTAGGAAAACCGGAGAGAGTCAAGTCTACGGACCTGACACCCCTGTGAGGCTTGAAAACTGTTGGCGGATATTTAACTGCTAACCCCTCAAGACGGCAATATCTGGACAAGTGTCTACACCAACCGCAAGCACCGCGGAGCTACGACCAAGATGAAGATCGTCATGATACTCAATACCAACAACACCTTGAAGTCGGCAACAATCTATACCATCAACATCAACCCTTCAAGGCTCTTTTTAAGGGGGAAGACATACGCTAGTTTTACGAGGAGTTTTGGCAAACTGTCCTTTGCGCCCTAACTCTGGAGTATTTGAAGTCAACACGACAAGAACGCTGATCAGCATCGACCTTCATGACAGCACCTTCAGCAGAAACCAAAAGCCTTCCGGAAGAAAATCCGATGACATATCGACAAGGAGACCTCAGTTGAGAATCAACAACCCCGGAAGATGAAGGAGCAACAAACCCACTAACCTTGCACTCTCTTAGTACCCGCTTAGGAATCTCAGGACGAGATTCTTTTAAGGGGGGAAGGTCTGTAACGTCCCAAATTTTGGAAGCTTGAAAAACTTGATTATAAAAGACCCAAAATTTAGGGCCGTCAAAAACTTTTTGAAATGTCTTGTTTATGGGTGTGTCTTTCCTCTGATTGCTATGTTTGACTTGTTGTGGGTTGTGTTTGTGTTGATGAGCTCTCTATTTTTCAACGGTGGAAACTCACCTAGTTATAATATGACCTCTGTGATCAATGTCTTGGCAAGTAAAATAGTCCGTATATCTTCTCCTATCTTATTTTTTTTCAACCAACTTTTTATACCATGATGTTTTGCTTTTAGCAACTATCCAAAGACCCACTATTTGAGAAAATAAAAGTATTTCCAAAAGTTATATGTTTGCAAAACTATAAAGGACCATGTAATGAGTCCTAATATATTTTGAGTTTAATATGTTGCTAGTGTTAGCAACCCTTATTTAAAACCTCTTAATTTAAACTTCTTTTGAAAAGATTACCAAGGATGGATTTACCCACTTATCCTTAAAACTTGTCATGCCCATATTGACCACCACCTCACCAACTTTACAATACACTTCTGGAAGTTGGTGGTTTCTCCAAATGCTTGTTGTTTTCCCTATTGGGTTTGTGTTTGAATTTCTTGACTTGAGTGTGCTATTTATGAGTGTTCATGTGGTGATTTATTGTAGTATCATTTGATGCACATGATTTGATTTGGTATCTAAATGTTTGTTTTGCTTGTCTTGCTTGAGTGGAATGTATTACCTCTTGTAGAATTGTTTGGTGTTGATATTTACAAAATTTCTATTTTATGTAGATAGAAAATATATCTTCACTCCTGTTAACTTTTAGCTTTTCTAGAGACTTAGCATTTGTGTTTCTTTTATTCTTTTTGGACTTGAAACCCATCTTACCTCTTTTTCAACATCCCTAGTGTCCAACCATACCCTTCTGTGAAATTTACAAAATTGTTTGATCACTAAACCATGTAGGGTTAGGAGGCTAGTCAAACCTGTGACCTTTTGACTTATGTTGGATTCAATTTTTCAATTCTTTCCCTAAGCAAACCAGAACCCCTTTGGGCAATGCACCTACACCTCTCTCTTCTCCATCACCTGTTCTTACTTAGGGAATTCTTGTTAACCATAATTAGCCCCCTTGTTGCTTAATACTTGGGGTTGAACATGGCATCATGTTAACCTGAGGCACTCATCACTAACCATCTAAAACCCTAATCTCTCTCTCTCCCCCAACGTCCCTCTGCCTGGTGACAAGGAGAGAGACACCACCACCTCTCCCTGGCCCCTCTTGCCAGCCTCCCATCCACCTCACCCCTCCACTCATCTCTCACCTTTTTCCCCCTCTACCCAACCGGAGCTCCCTCCCCCTTCTCCCACTGGCCAGGCCACGCCCCTCCCGACCAAACCCTCTCTGTCCTCTCCTCCACCACCCAGGCAAGCCAATGAGAACGCCCTCGCCCCCTCCCCAGCCGCCTGGGTCCGAAAACCCTAGAAACGAGCTCCCGGTCTAAAAATCGAGCCCGTGCCCTCCCCCTTGCTCACCCTCACTCCCGAACGCCGCGCACACACCCCCTCTCCTGTCACACGAAGCCACGCCCGAGCTCACGCCCTCTGCACCGCGGGAGGCGGCGAGTTCGTCTTCGGTAGCCGCCGGCGAATACGGCGATTGCCGGCGCCCCTCTTCTCCTTTTCTCGCCATTGTTGTCCCTCCGTGACCCCCTCTCCTCGGGCTACCTCTGAGACATCTCCATTTGCCTGCAGGAACACCAGAGTCAACGGGGCCGTGACGTGCCCGTCGCGTGTGACCTCGATAGTGCCGTCGTTCAGGAGCCCCTCGTCTGGATCTGCGACCTCCTCTGCACAGCCTTGACCCTTCGCACCTCCGTCGACCCTCTCCTGCCGCCCGCGCGTCCTCTGGGTGAGCAGAGCGAGCTCCCTGGTGATTTTAGGGTTTCTGCTCGTCTGGTTCAGGTCGGGAGGAAGAAGAACGTCAGGGACCATCAGATCTCAGATCGACGGCTGCGTTTGAACCTCCCTGTTTCTAATCTCGGCCGTCCGCCGCGAGATCGACGTGCGCGTGCCTCTTCGCTCGCGCGCGCAGCGCAGTGGGCCGGCCCAGCTCGCACGGCACGGCCCAACTCCAGATCTGGCCCTTTTAATATTTTTCCCTGTAGTTTTATTCTTTCTTCTGTAGATCTGTTTCTGTGCTGTTAGTTTAAATCAAATTAAAATAGTTAAACATGGAATTTGTGCAAACCAAAAATCACAGAAGTAAAGCAACAAGTTTAGAATCATGTCGAACTTACAGATCTGAAAAATATTAATCTTTGTGAGCATGAAAATTACTGTACTGCCACTAGTCAAAATCAAAGAACTATTAATAACTTAAGTTTTATGAATCCAAAAATAGTGAATTCAATTGTTCTGGAATGCTTGTGAGTATAGCTTTCTGTAGAAATTAACCTCATGTGTTTGTGATGCTTAGTTTTGATATGGCATGTGTTTGAAGTTTGGACCAGTAGGGTTTTCTAGCATTTAATTAATTTTCTGTGAATAAGATTTTGGACTAAATCCAATTGCATTAGTTTAAAATGCTTACATAGAACCTAAACCTATCTTTGCATAACTTTTTGTTGAACAGAACACCATGGACTTAATAAACTCTAAAAATGATGTTTTCTGCCTATTAAAAATGATAAAATAAATATTTGGTCATTTATGAAATTGTTGCTTTTGTTGTTTGTGAAATGTTAAGGTACTGTAGATCACTACATAATGTTGTTCTTAATATGTTAGTACTGTTAGTGCTTGAGTAAAAACAAAATGAAGTTAGTTGTAAAATGCTATTAGTGCCTAAGGAAATAAAATAAATTAATCATGCTTGTTTGCTTAATTACATGATTATTGAATAAAGTAAACTTCACTAATAAAGTTCTTCTTAGTTACTGGTTGTTTTAATTTTATTAGCGATGTTTAGTTTTACAAATTGAAAGTGATTCAAAAAGGCTGTCTAATTATCACCTTAACCTTATTTTGTAAATAAATAATAAATGGTATTGTAGTTGCCAAACATGGTTGTGTGGTTTGATATGTTTGCCTTGTTAGTTGAACTTGGTAGTCCTTAAGTTTAATACTAGCATGAGTAGTTTGTTAATGTCTCTATCTTAACTTGGTGGAATAATTTAATAATAGAAAATAATTAGTAACTTAACTTTTGTCTGAAGTATTTCCTAAACTACGGTAACAGCCCTTGTTAAGTGACCTAACCACCCTAAGTGGAGTTTTGCTTTAGGGTTTAGTTAAAAGCACCTTTTAGTTATATGGACTTGTTGTTTGTCTTAGTTATATGGACTTGTTGTTTGTTGCTGTTTTAGCTAAGTGAGTGATTTGCTTTTGATTGTTAGTTTAGTGCCCTATGCAATGCTAGCTGTTTATTATGTCCTTGTGGCAATGTCTTGTATTTTGAGTGTTGTTCCTTTTCTTGCTTACGACGTTAGATACGATCGGGAAGGAACTGGAAGTGAGGAGTGGGCCTGAGGAGCATCAAGGTCAAGACCGAGGGACATATTGCTGAGCCAGGCAAGCCACCTCACCACTCTAATGAAATCCTATTATTTCTACAAGCATGTTTTGGTTTTCAAAATAAAATAATGCATGTTTTATTTCTTTCATGACCTTCTTGCCACCCAAAAACTATTTTACAAAATATTGTTTGGCCAAAGATATCTACTAGAATATAATAGGTTTTATAAAAATAGGTCTTCACTTGAGAAGCCTTCTACTGAAGGCGCTATCAAGAAAATTATATTTTCTAGTAGTATATCCTTATGTTCTTACCTCAAAACTATAGGATGGGGGCCTGGTTTTAATAAAATGTTTTCAGAAGAAGAACCCGAGTTGCTGGGAGCAATCGGCGAGAAAATGTTTTATAAAACCCGAGTTGCTAGGAGCAATCGGAGATGTTTACAAAAACCCGAGTTGCTGGGAGCCATCGGAGATGATTACGAAAACCCGAGCTGCTGGGAGCAGTCGGAGGTGGAGATGGTTTTGAAAAACAAAGTACAGCCCTAGCGTCCGCCCGAACAATTAACCCGTGCAACCACATTACCTGAGATGGGTAGGGCTTAGCCAGAAGCTTGTCCATTTTAGTGCGGAGGATCTCATACTCTATAAGGGCGGGGCCCTCGAAGCCGGGTTGTCATCTGTACGAGGCAATACACAAGCGGAGTGACCCGCAGCCGGACGATTACGTTGGGTCCTCTGCCGTGGCGGTGTGGCGTCCCGAGAGAGAGACCAGGGGTCTAGTGGAGCACACGGTGCCGGGGGGAATAAACCTATCAGGAGTCCTCTGTACTAGGGTGGATTAGTGGAAAGTTTTGATCATGTTATCCGAACCCCCGCATACAGTCGTATGAGGACCGTGGCTGATCACGGCGGAATGACTGTTTGGTGTGGTGAAAGTGCACCACCTCTGCAGAGTGTAAAACTATTCGAATAGCCGTGTCCGCGGTCATGGACGGTTGGAAAGGCCACCGATCTAGGCGTATGGGCAAATTTTATGTTTTCAAGAGAAAAGTGGTTCTCTCGGTGGAAACAAGGAGGAAATTCAAGAAGGTACCTGGGAGGTACGGATTTTGGGAGAAGATGGTTGGTCTCGGGGAGTCAACCAGTCGGAACCCGGAAAGGAAAAAGGGGCATCCCTATCCTAGTGTTTTGAAAACGTTTTACAAAAATGTTTTCAAACGTGGAAATGGTTTCTGCCATTTCTAAAAGAAGGAGAATTATATCTCCAAATGCCTTTTTCAACAAAGATATAGAGATGTTGTAACCTCTATGTCTAAAAGCATCGTTTTGCGAAAACTAAGCCTTATAGCTTTATATAGCAGCTATCCCAGTTTTCTTCGAAAACGTTTTAATTGCATTATCATGAAAACTTAAGCCTTGAGGTGGTATTGCGAGTACGTAATTGTACTCATATGGCTGTGTCCCTGGATATTCAAACGTCCAGATTACAATGAGGAGATGTACGACGGGGAGGAGGAGTACGCCGACGACTACGTCAACTGAGTGTCACCGGTCAACTGCTCTGTGGGAATGTGTCCGGTTGTGAAGAGGGCCGACGCTAGCCGAAAGCTTCCGCTATATCGTAGTTAATTCCGTCCTGCGTGACGAAGGTTGCAGGCTTGGTCGTGTGACCATCATTTATGTAAGTCTTGTACTAATCGAGTTGGATGATGTAACTTTGTATACCATGTTGGTTATGTGATCGCGATGCACTGATCATTGAGATCGTGATCTGTTTACATAACGTGGGCACCTCGGATTGTGGTTTTCGAGGGGTCCTTACACTAATCTTAAACCCCGGCTCCGAGGACGTCTGGACTTGGACGTGGGATCCCAGTGGCATTTACACCGCTAAATCTGTCTATGCCGCTCAATTTACAACCAACACGGATTGTGAAGCTGCCAAGGCAATTTGGGAGTCCAGAGATCCTCTCAAGATTAAGTTCTTTGCATGGCTGCTCTTCAGAAGGCGAGTTTGGACAGCTGATAGGCTGGCTAAGAGAGGCCTCCCCATAACCTGAAATGCGTCTTTTGCAATGCGGAAAATGAGACCGTTAAGCACCTGTTCATGAAATGCTCGGTTATCAACATTCTTTGGTGCACCGTTCTTGGTTGGGCTGGCCTAAACCAGATCAAACCGCGGGCGAGCTCATCGCTAAACAGATGGTGGCTGAGCAGTGAGAAATGGCTGCACGGCAATGACCGGAAAAAATTCCTCACCATTTTCATGATGGTATCTTGGATGATCTGGTGCGAAAGGAACAAAAGAGTGTTCGACAAAGTTTCCAAGCCGATGCAGACTTTAGTCGAGAACATCAAGTCCGAAGCACTTCAATTGGTGGGTCGTCAGTAAGGGTCGTCTAAATTTCCAGTAGTCAAACACTCTTTCCTGGTCGTAGTTGCACTCTCCTGGCCGTTGTTCTTTTATGTTCTTTCCTCTTCCTTCTTGTGTTAGGTCCTGATGTTTGTGTTGGTTCCCTGGGTCGCTGTACTTGGGTCTTTTATGACCTGAATCTCTCTCTTCTTATAATATATAACATGCAGTTCTCCTGCATGGTTCTAAAAAAAAACCACCAACTGAAAAATGATTAACATGTGTATAACTCATGAAAGCTTCAATATGTGTACCGAGTCGAACATAAGAATGTACTTATTGTTTAGAAATTATTTGGCTTTAACATCAAGCCTTAGAGCATGTACTCTCATATCATATCCCTTCAAGATCAACATGTATGTTTGACAGTTTTCACAACAAAAAAAAAAATTTGGCGGAGCGCAGGAGCTATATGTATGTTTGACGCAGCATAGCATGCGCTGCGTTAAAATTCACCCTAAAAAATCTCACGCAATAATACTTGACACTACTTTTTGTAAGTTAAAAAAATAGAAAACAAAAGACGCACGTGAAATCAGCACGGGGAGGCATTTTAGTTTGGGCCAAAAGAGAATTAAAAAAATTGAAAACAAAAGATGCACGGGGAGGCATTTTAGTTTGGGCCAAAAGAGAATTAAAAAGATTGCTGAACACACCATGTCAGTGTGCAGATTTAAGAGTTTGACGCAGCAGTCTCTACAATCGCAGCGGACATACATGCACTCTCAGATCATATCTTATCTTGATATTGATGTTTTTTTGGTTGCTCACCACATATGCCATGTGGTGACCGTTTGGTGCTGAAAATCCTTTATAAGCTAGTGCAAACTTACATATGTAAGCGGTGTGGTACTAATTAAACAGCCGAGCCAACGTCGGAAGGCCAGTTCGATTATGCGGATATATATTGGGCCACAGCCCGAGGTAGGCACTGGCATCAGCCCATGTACGTGTTCTTTTCTTTCGCTAAAACAAAAGGTCACGTGAATTTGATTGATCCATGGATAGTTTGGTCATTTTAGTGTTCCTAAAACTATTCAAATTGTCAGGTAATATTTTTTGCCCAACCTGTTTTGTTTAAGCGTGGGCTTGCAACATATGATCCAACCACCTGGCATCAAATAAATAAATTCCAAGAAACACAAAAATATATATCACAATTGGCTGCATAATATTATGATTCAACACCAGTTTGAAGCGATACTTAAAAACGGATGCTAAGCTACATTATCCACTATCTATTCTTTACTGGTCCACTTATTTATGAAACCAATGAAGAGCATCATTCCAGTGCTGGGATATTGTTTATAGCTTCATTCTCTTTGTACTTCAAAGTATATATACAAAAAATTGATTTCTCAGCAAATTATAATACATAGAAAGTATGATACTAAACGAAATATACATCTTTATGAATTTCTAAAGTAAATCTATCTGGTAAAGAGATCGCCAGATAAACCAAACTGCCGACCTACTGCGTCAAATCAGATATTTAGACCAAATATTTCCATGAAGTTTAACATCCACAAACCATGTGATGACATGCGTGATTGGTTATTTTGCTGAAAAAATTCAAAATATTAAGTCGAAAAAATCTCAGTCTTGACCACACGCATGACGATTTCTTCTTGAAAGTTTTGAATTGAAGTTACGTATTTTCCTTTGGATTTTATCTTTAACCATAGTGTTTGTGGTATCCTGCGCTGAGGTACTGTCGCGAGGCTGGAGGCCTCGGATATGTTCCTTTTTATGTTTTTATTCGGTTTCATTTTACTTAATTTTAATAATATATGTCTATATCATCTTTCGATGCATAGGCGCGGGGTGGTTATCCTTCTTTTTAAAAAAAACCATTTATTTGTTTGATGTTATTCCTATTGAGGCTATGGTGCTGCCCTTACGGTGTGATGTGAAGAACAGCTTCCAGCATTTGCAGCACAGCCATCAATGAAGACAGCTACCAACATTTTCTTCTCAAGTTCAGAGGTAGTCAAGACATACAGAGATACGGGTTATTCTGAATATGAAATGTTGATTTTGTGTAGTCATCTAACATATTTTCGAGACGACCCCTCTCTTGAATAGAAGGGCTCGTGTAATGCACCCAAGCAAATAAAGAAACAGCGATGATTCATGTGAGGATGAGAATTGGCTTGCCCGGATTCACCTCTATATTTTATTTTCAAGTCCAGTTCACCTCCCTAAAATTGTTCCAAATGTTCATACAGTAGGGAAAAGATGCTCATGCATATCAGAAATATATATACATTCATGTAAGATATTGTAAGTTGGCACGTTTGCATTTAGAACTAGTAGACAGCTTGGTGCTACAGCCTAGACCTTAATCTGCTCATTATGACCTCAATGCTTGCGTAAACAAGTAGGTCGCGAGCCCGATACTACCCTGTAGTGCTGGTTCTGAAGCTAAATGGATGCAGGTACTGTCGTTCCCGTCAAGCAAGGTAAAGTTGGCATTGCAGATTCGTCAACTTGTAATGGAAGCTTCAGATATGCACAAAACGAAGGGCATACTACTAGGAAATGGGCCACGGCACAAGACAAGTATACATTTAGTTTATGTACATGAATGATTCAAGCAACTGACAGGAAACAAGTAGGTCTGGGCCACGGCACTATACTAGGAAATGGGCCACGGCACAAGACAAGTATACATTTAGTTTATGTACATGAATGATTCAAGCAACTGACAGGAAAAGATTGAAAACAACTTGGAGATTTTTATTTTTTGAAATAAGACAAAAGGTTTGCCTTATATATTGATATAGGAGAAAATACAGAGTGGCCTAAGCCATGAAAAAGAAAAAAGGATCAGTCTGACAAGATCAACCAATAATTTCCACGTGATTTTTTGCACCGGCAAAGATCCAATTCCGGCTCTCGTCGTTGATCTTTTGTATCTTTTGAAGACCCGCGCGTTTCTTTTCTTCCAAATTTCCAATGAAATTAGCGCTATAGCGGTCTGTTATTTTGATGTGATCCAAATTCTTATAAAGATAGAGACTAACTTCGGAGCGGAGCGAGACCCGTCGCCGGAGGCTTGGGCCGAATCGTAGGGGACTTAGGGTACGGTACGCATCGTTGTCGAGTCGGACTGCAGCCGACTTAGGGTTTACCACCATATATACATCTTGTAACCCGCCTGTTGGGATAAGTCGCATGTTGTAAAACCCCATCGTTTGTAACCTCACTCGATCATAGTGAAGATTTGCTGGCTGGCTCCCGTGGTTTGTTCTCTCCCATTGTTGGGAGGGTTTTCCACGTTAAATCTCGTGTCCCCATTGGTTTGATCTTGCTTTTGTTCATCGGTTATTTGCCTATCGTTTATAACACAGTCTTGAGGCACTGAGGGGAGGATGATGGGGTGGCGTCCAAGGCATGCCAGTACTGACCGAGGTCTTGAGGCCCTAAGGAGAGGATAATGATTTGAAAGCAATGATTCAAGAATACTCAAAATGGTGTGTGTAACCACCAACTGAAAAATGATTAACATGTGTATAACCGATGAAAGCTTCAATATGCGTACCGATTCGAACATAAGAGTGTACTCATTGTTTAGAAATTATTTGGCTTTAACATCAAGCCTTTGAGCATGTACTCTCATATCATATCCCTTCAAGATCAACATGTATGTTTGACAGTTTTCACAACAATTTTTTTTTTACGGAGCGCAGGAGCTATATGTATGTTTGACGCAGCATAGCACGCGCTGCATTAAAATGCACCCTACAAAATCTCACGCAATAATACTTTACACTACTTTTTGTAGGTTAAAAGAAGAGAAAACAAAAGACGCACGTGAAATCAGCACGGGGAGGCATTTTATTTTTCGCCCAAAAGAGAACTAAAAAAATTGCTGAACACACCATGTCGGTGTGCAGATTTAAGAGTTTGACGCAGCAGCCTCTGCAATCGCGGCGGACATGCATGCACTCTCAGATCATATCTTTTGATCTTATTTGATTTTGTTTTGGTTGCTCACCACATATGCCATGTGCTGACCGTTTGGTGCTGAAAATCCTTTATAAGCTGGTGCAAACTTACTTATCTGGGCAGTGTGGTACTAATTAAATAGCTGATCAGCTGATCAAAAAAAAAATTAAATAGCTGATCAGCCAACGTCGGAAGGCCAATTCGATTACGCGGATATATATTGGGCCACAGCCCGAGGTAGGCACTGGCATCAGCCCATGTACGCTGTTCCGATCGATCATGGATAGTTTGGTCATTTTAGTGTTGGTAAAAATATCCAAATTGTCAATTCAAAAAAATAAAAATATCCAAATTGTCAAGTTAGGAAAAAAACCAAAGTGTTTTCATTAACTAGTATAGTGGCATTGGCAACGAGTTGCGACCGCCGACCTCTTAATTCCTTTCGGTTTCAAACGTAAACACAATGCATGTGAATAGACAAATTGACGTTCAATTTTTTCTTTTAAAAAACAACATTCAATTGAAAGTATTTTGATAACTCATAAATTGACTATCTATACATATAGTAAGCGTGTGCGTTCGATCACTCAGAGACGGAGTATCCTGAAACATAAACGTTGCAGCCAAAATTTCTACCAATACTTTGAATGTATTGGCAAGCAGTGGCGGATCCACCATCTCTGCGGCCCGGGCAGCTGCCGGGCTTCCTCCAGTCGACGCAATGTATTTTTATCACTATTTGACAAAAAATTAGCAACCTAAGTGGCAAAAGAAGAAAGAAGGGAATATCAAGGAAAGATTCGGCAGATATGTGGTCCTCGCGGTTGTTATAGGTAGAGGGAGATTGTTGCTTCGGGTGTTGCTTGCTCTAGGTGTTGTTCTATGTGGTTGTGTGAGCTCCTCCCTATGGTGTTGGTATTTGTTGTATGGTTTTCGCTCGGTTTCTTCCGCTAATAAACCAGGCACCCTCTTCTTAATTAATGATAAGGCAAAGCTTTTGCCTTTGTTTCAAAATAAAAATTAGCTGTTTGTCCAGGCTTTAAAATAATCCTTGCTCCGCTAATCTTTGCTAGTGTTGCAAAGAAGTTGATAGGAGACCTAGCATCTACATGAAATTTGGCTTGGTCGAGTTTAGGTCAGTTTTGAAAAAAGCAACAAATTTATCCTAATATTTTTCAAGAATTAATTTTTGTCAGAACACATGGGCACTCTGTTTCTAGCATGAAAATTTTAGTTTCTATACATGACTGATTCAAGAAACTGATAGGAAGATATTGAAAACAACTTGGAGAACATATAGGTTGGATAATGAGCTAGAAGAAATGATTCAAGAATACTCAAAATGATGTGTGTAACCGCCAACTAAAAAAATAAATAATATGTGTATAACGAATGAAACTTCGATGTGAGTACCCGATTAGAACATAAAAGTGTACTCACTGTTTAGAAATTATTTGGCTTGAACAGCAGGCCTTTGGGCATGCACTCTCAAATCATATCCCTTCAAGAGCTTTATGTATGTTTGACGGTTTTCACAAAACAAGTATGTTTGACGGAGCGCAGGCCTTTGAGCACGCACGCACTCTCAGATCAATATCCCTTCAATAGCTATATAATTGTCGAGGTATTGGTAACGCGGAACTACTATATGGATTCATACGTACCGTAGAGAAGGTGGGGAAGAACGTAGAGGGTTCCAGTGACGGGATTGCACACACGATCTTACCCAGCTTCGGATCTCACGACGGTGGCGAGATCCTACGTGCTGCTATAATTCACTCAAGGAGAATATGTGTGCAGGTTACAATGAGATTGTATGCGTGCCCTAAGGCTGCTGGAAGGCTGGCTTATAAGGGCGCCAAGGCTTTTCCTACAAGGAAAGCCTTAACCGACATAAATCATGAGTCCTAGACTAACACGGTAACAAACCCTAACTTGCTCCCTAAGGCGAACGCGGTCTGGCCTTCGTCTTGGACTTCATTAAGCCAGCCCAGGGCTTATCCTTGCGCCTAAGCCCATGAGGCCTTCTCCATTAAGCCCTCCGGCTTTAGCTGATGGGCCCCTTCGGTGGGCCTGGTTTTATCCACCGCGGCAGGTATACCCGTTCGGCATAACCTCCACAGTAGTCCCCGGAAAGGTTTAAGTTCTTCGTTTTCCGTCTTTGTAAGACATGAGCTTTCGCCTTTGCGAAAGGCGAACAGAAGAGCTTGGAGCATTCCAAAATGAGACGTTCAGTCTGCCTTAAGGATTAAGCCGAACTCTCCTGCACTTTGAACAATCTGGCAGAAAGATCTTGTCAGCGTCAGGTCTTGTCATGACGTCATCGCAGTCAAAGCCAGTCCACGACAGTTTGGACAAGCAAAGAGACGTTGTGACGCCATCACCGCTATTTCTCCGCACACGATCTCCGAGGCGTCAGGGAGAAGATGCCCACTATCTGACCGTTGCGGGACGCGTGGCGAAAATCACGCGGACGTTGCACCACCGCACTAATCGCGGCGCACTCTCCCCATATAAGGAAACATATTTTCTTCATTATTCCATTCGATCCATTCCCTATTCATCTTCCTCCCCGCGCCCGTCCCCATCTACACTCCGGCGAGCTCCACCACCACCTGCGCACCCACTCATGGAGAGCTCCGACGCGACCACGGGAGCGGCAGCGGCGGCGGCGTCGGCGGCGACGGCGGGACAAGATCTGGCCACGAGGGGATCGGGCGCCGCGGATGCATCTGCTTCTCGCGCGGCCACAGCAACAAGTGATGTCTACGTGTGCTTCTATTCTTGTAGACAGTGTTGGACCTACAAGAGCAGAGGTTTGTAGAACAGCAGCAAGTTTCCCTTAAGTGAATCACCCAAGGTTTATCGAACTCAGGGAGGTAGAGGTCAAAGATATTCCTCTCAAGCAACCCTGCAATTAAGATACAAGAAGTCTCTTGTGTCCCCAACACACCCAATACACTTGTCAGATGTATAGGTGCACTAGTTCGGCGAAGAGATAGTGAAATACAAGTAATATGGATGATTATAAGTAGCAATTGCAATCTGGAATAAAAATGGCAGCAAGCAAACATGTAGCAGAACTGGTTGTAAACGGTGTTTCAATGCTTAGAAACAAGGCCTAGGGATCATACTTTCACTAGTGGACACTCTCAACAATGATCTCATAACTGAATAAGTAAAAGCTACTCTTAAACACTCTCTTGTTGGATAACAAACACCATTCATTGTGTAGGGCTACAAAAGCACACCTCAAGCCGGAGTAAACAAGCTCCACAACGTCATAAAGGAATCTCACACGGTGCACACACTGTCACCTTTACACCGTGGAGAGTACCGGAGTTCATATTAAAGTAACCTATAGAGTGCATAATAGATAAAGAGTAACATATACATATTCAACTAGATTAGCACAACTGAACGCAAGTAAATACTGCTCGGGATTATTCTCCTTCTTGATAACACAAGAGTACTATGTGTAGGGCTGCAAAAGCACACCTCAAAGTCTGAGTATACAAACACCACAGTTCCCAAGAATAAGCCATGATAAATATCTAAATTATTCATAGAGTCACACAAGTACCCACACTGTCACCTTGATACCGTGTTGTCACAACGACTCCAGAAACTAGACAAAATCACTTGAGTAGCATAAACATTATTAATGCATTCAGCGGTACTAGCAATACACATGATCACATAAAGATCACACCATGGGAGAGAGAGATGAACCACATAGCTACCGGTAGAGCCCTCAGCCTCGGGGGAGAACTACTCCCTCCTCATCATGGGAGTCAGCAGCGGCGATGAAGATGGCGGTGGTGTCGATGGAGATGACTCCGGGGGCAATTCCCCGTCCCGGCAGCGTGCCGGAACAGAGACTTCTGTCCCCCGAAACTTGTCGTCGATGGCGGCGGCGCTGCGGAACTCTTCTGGAAATATGACTTCGTGTTTAGGGTTTTCGCGTCTGAGGCAATATATAGGCGAAGGGGCGATGTCGGTGGAGGCTCGAGGGGCCCACACCACCTGGTGGCGCGGCAGGGGGGCCACCCGCGCCTGGGTGTGGTCTGGGCACCTCGGTGCCCTCCTTCGTCTCTCCTTCGGACTCCGTGACGGTGCTGGAAAAATAGGGACGTGGCCTTTTGTTTTGTGCAATTCCGAGAATATTCGCAGAAGTACTTTTCTGAAACCAAAAACAGCAGAAAACAGGGAACTGGCACTATGGCATCTTGTTAATAGGTTAGTCCCAGAAAATGCATAAAAGTGATACGAAGTGTATATAAAACATGTAGCAAATGGTATAATATAAGCATGGAACAGCAGAAATTATGGATACGTTGGAGACGTATCACAAGCTCCGCGGCCATCTCCACCGAGACAGAGAAGAACGCCTAGCCCTCCGACGAGGGCGACGCGGCGGAGGCAGAGGAGGAGGGAGAGGAAGCATCCTCCCGCAACTGGGCAGCTTCCACCATCACCGACGCGGACCTCATGCAGCTGCAAAAGGAGGGCATTCTCCCACCAAAGGAGAACTGCCACTGGCGGTCAGCGTACGGCCACCCTGCTCCAGATCCCGCCGGCGATGAACGAGTGCTTCTCGTCTCATCTCCTCCGCGGTTTGTCTCTGCCACCGCATCCTTTTTTCCAATCTGTCTTAGACTACTATGGCCTTCAGCCTCATAGCGTAGGCCCCAATAGTATCTTGTACATAGCTGGCTTCATGGCCTTATTCGAAGGATACTTAGGCATAGAACCCAGCTTAGAATTCTTCAAGTACTGCTTTACCTGCAAGCGCCAAACAGAGAAGGAAGAACTGCTTTCCTTAGGAACAGTTAGCATCAACCTTCGTAGAGGCAGAGACTGGTATCCTAAGGCGCCAAAAATAGATTCCATTAAAGGCTGGAACAGCTCCTTCTTCTACTGCAAAGACATGGCGCCAGTAGGCAAAGACATAGGACTTCCTCGCTTTTCTCCTTTGCCTGCGGAGCCCCGCCTTTCTTGGGGCGAGAAACCACTGAAGGTCCTTCCTGACAACCTCCGTCGCATGCAAAGGCGATTGAGTACTTGACAAAGACTGCTGTGCCCAAACTCACGGGCGCAGACACCATCTTATGTTGGTTGTCAAGGCGAATCCAGCCTTTGAAGGATCGCAAGGGCCTCTTATGCCACTACACGGACCAGAAGACGGATCCCCTCCGTGTTAGTGAGAGCGACCTCACGCACGACGCCCTCGTGTATCGCTTTAAGAGGATTGCCAAGGAAAGGATCCAGCTCACAGAGCAGCGTCCTATGTACACAGCCGCCAACCCGGCTCCCAAGGTAAGGCATTTACCGTCACTTTGTTTTTATACTTCCACATATTTGCCTTACTAACACCACTTTTGATTTCAGCTCGCCCTTTTGCCAGATAATCTGCTGGCTCCTTTGTTTTACGTGCCTGAAGCGGCACCCGAGCCCTCAAAGACTCGGAAACGAAAGGCTTCAGGAGCTTCTGCAGCAACTTCAGCAGCAGAAAGGCGGAAGCGCGAGAAGCCATTCCTGCAAATGCCGAAGTGCTCGACATTGAGGACGATGAAGATGCGGCCTTTCAATGCTCCAGTGCAGAAGTAAGCCGAACCTCAATTTCTGTAGTAAGGCGAACAGTGTCTATGAATGTTATCTTATTTTGTATATGATTCAGGATCAAGCCAACTGCGCCTCTCAAGAGGAAGAAAGTACTTTCTTCCAAGCAAAGAAGGCTGAGCCTTCTCCGGCCGTCGCTCCCCCCACCCCTCCATTCAGCAAGAGACAGCCCCAGGCCCATCTGAAGATCATCTACAGATCTAGACCCCCGTCTTACCTGAGAAGACGGAAACTGAAAAGTTGGCCAGGGCTGCCGCTGCTGGGAAGGCGGCAGTAATTCAGTCAGAAGAGCCGAACGAGCCCATTACTCGTGAGGCTATCCGCAACATGGTGAAGCAAGAGCTCTTTGACGACGAGGGGTACATCTTACCCAACATCGCCGCCATGCTTGCCGATGAGAAGGAGCGCAACGAGCCGCCTCCGAAGCTAAGGCCAGTTGGTCAACATTGACCATATTGAATCTGGAAGACAATTGTGACGAGCTGTACGTCACAATGAAGAAGAGCTACAAAGCCTTGAAGGCCATGATGCAGGTAAAATTCCGTCTTTATGTACATACTAGTCCCCGGGCATTACGTTGTGCTTTGACTAAGCCGACGTAATGGCCTTTCTTTAATGTTGATAAAGACTCAGTCCCCAAGCCCTTGTAGCTATACTTTACTTTACCTTTGTTACTTACTACTGCCCTTGCCTTAGCAGAGCAGCGAGCAACTTACATGCGATCTATGGTACTCACTGAGTAACCAAAGGCAAGTGCTCAAGCAAGCCGTCGCCGAAAATAAGGCGAACGAAGGTAAATGTTGTTCTTTCACATGCGTTGTGAGTTTAGTTCATTTAAGGCATAAGATGCTCAACACATGCAATGTGTTTTGCACAGCTGTTGTGGCGAAGGCGAAACAGATCGTCAGCGAGACTGGCGATATAGAAGTGTGAGGCGGGAAAATGCCGCCTTGTTTAAGCAACTGGAGGAGAACCGAAAGACGGCCGAGGCCAATCTTAAAGCCGTCCAAGACAGCGCCGCTGAGAGCAAGACAAACTGAAGGCAGAACTTCTGAAACTGCAGCGACAGGCTGAAAAGGATGGGCTCCTAATCCAGAGCTTACAAGGTCGTCTTGAACGCCAAGCTGATGAGAGCACCGCCATTGACGAGAAACTGCTAAGTAAGCCTCTCTTCTTTTACTTCTCGCCTTTCTGTCACTTTTCGCCTTTATTCAACACTTCAGTACGCCTTAACTTTTTTCCATTCCTCCTTTCCACAGTTCCAGCTGGGTTTGGGGAAAGGCTTACCTCTGAGACGCGCTGGAGCTTATCTTGGAGTGTGGCGAAATTGTGTCAGGGCTGTATGCTGCGGGAAGAGACGTTGTCGCCAACATCTTCCCAAAACAGCTGCCCCAAGTGACAAACACCAGCAACTTGCTGCCACTTCTTCAGAACTGCGTCCCAGAGGTGGTGGAGCGTCTTCGCTCAGCAGCTAGAGGCGGAGCAAAACTTGCTCTAGGACTTGTTCGCGGCCACTACCCCGAGGTCAACATGTGGCGCGTTATCAAGTGTTTCCCAGCCAAGGACAGAGACGGCAACGAGCTCGTCAAAGAAAAGGTCTATGCCTCTGTCTCTGGCTTTGCCTCAGCCGTTGCTGAGATGGTAGACTTGTCTATCTTCTTCTCCAAGAAGCCTGTGCCTCCCCGTCCTGACGACGTGTCTGATGACGAAGCCGAAGCACCCACCACTGGTAATGGCGATGAGTCAGAAGACGGAAATGAAGAAGAAGAAGAAGAAGAAGAAGCGAGTCTGAAGCTACGCTGGATCCATCCAAGTCCCCTGCGTCTTCGCCTCCTCAGTCCCCTGCATAAGATGCAGGAAAAACTTTGCATTAAGCGTGTCATGAAAGATGGCACAAAAGACTTGTTAAGTTATGTTTTGTAATGGCAGGAGCCTTTTTATCTGTTGAACATGTTTGTTTTGCGACGCATGCACTTATTTTTAAAAGGCTTGCAAACTATGCTCCTTATCCGTCTTTAAGTTTTCTGGCTTATATGCTTTAGCCTTTTCGTATGCTGGCAGAACCTAAGGCACGGAACACTTCGCTGGCAACAGGGTTAGTAACCAAACTGTTTAAACACAGAAACGGCGCCGGCTTTTGGTGCGTAAAGCATCTACTAAGACAAGCCAGCATATACGCGATCAGATAAATACTCTTAGACGGATGCAATTTTAATTTTTGTAAGGCCTTAAGGCAAAAGCATCATGTGAGTAACCACAAGCACGGAGCCAATTCGGGTTAACATTGATATTTTTATCGAAATATATGATCAAATGGAAATAAAAGACGGCGAGAACTCATGCATAAAAATAATTGAGGGAACCAAAGACTTTTATTTCATAATCATATATGGTGTGATTACAATAGAATTGCTAAGTGTAAAAAGGACGTAGCTGCTCAATGTTCCAAGGACGTTTCGTCTCTTGAGCACTGCTTCTTCGTTCCTTTTCCTTTTGCGGCCTCTTTTCTTCTTCTTCTTGATATCACGGAGGTCCACAAGATAATATGCCCCGTTCTTAAGCGCTTTGCTGATAACGAAGGGTCCTTCCCATATGGGAGATAGTTTGTGCTCCTTTTGCTGAACAAGGCGAAGCACCAAATCGCCTTCGAAACGATCTCCGTCTTACCTTGCGACTGTGGTAACGCCGCATGTTCTGCTGATAAATGGCGGAGCGCTGAAGCGCTATCTCACGCTCTTCTTCGAGAAGGTCTAAGCCGTCCTGTCGGGCTTCTTCTGCGTCTGCTTCGACGTAGGCTGTTACACGAGGTGTGTCGTGCAGGACATCTGTTGGGAGTACCGCTTCAGCGCCATATATGAGAAAGAAAGGGGTATAGCCTGTTGCGCTGCTTGGAGTTGTGCGTATGCTCCATAAGACAGCAGGTAATTCTTCTACCCATGCTCCAGCTGCTCTATGCAAAGGCACCTCTAATCTTGGCTTTATTCCCTGTAGAATTATACTGTTGGTTCGCTCAACTTGGCCATTCGATTGTGGATGAGCCACAGATGCTAAGTCCAAACGAATACCAACTTCACCACAGTACTTTGCCAGTTCTCCTACGGCGAAGTTTGTCCCATTGTCCGTAATGATACTGTGGGGGACGCCAAATCTCGTTATAACCTCAATGACGAACTTCTTGGCTGTTGCCCCATCAAGCTTTTTTATGGGCTTAGCTTCAACCCACTTGGTGTATTTATCCACCGCAACTAAGAGATGTTTGACGCCGCCTCGCGCAGTCCTGAATGGACCTACCATGTCCAGTCCCCAGACCGCAAATGGCCACGTGATTGGAATGGTGCGCAACTCCTGGGCTGGCATCTTTGGCTGTCTTGCATACTTTTGGCATCCAACGCATTTCTTGACGAGTTCTTCTGCGTCTTGCTTTGCTGTGAGCCAGTAGAATCCATGTCTAAAAGCTTTGGCGACAATTGCTCGGGCAGAGGCATGATGACCGCAACATCCACCATGGATCTCTTCTAGTATCTCCTGTCCTTCTTCCGGCGAAACGCATCGTTGATATACACCTGTGGTACTCCGCTTGTATAGCTCTCCATTTATTATTGTGTATGCCTTAGCTCTGCGCACAACTTGCCGCCTTAAGACTTCATCCTCTGGCTCTTCCTTGTTAAGGAGGAAATTTATGTAGGGCTGTGTCCAATCTGTACCAGCATGACGGAAACAGACTGCGAAGCCATGGGGTCATCCTCATCTCCGCCTTTAATAGACGGCACGTACAGGTGCTCCAAAAATATATCGGAGGGCACCTTCGATCTTTTCGAGCCCATTCTGGCTAAGGCGTCCGCTGCTTCATTTTCCTCCCTTTTGATATGCTTGACTTCTAAGCCGATAAAACACCGACCAAACTCGTCTACCGTGCGTCGGTATTCAGCCATTGTAGGGCTCTTCGCGTCCCATGCCCCTTCTAACTGTTGAACAACGAGGTCTGAATCGCCATAGCACAAAAGACGGCTAATGCCCAAATCCTTTGCGACGTGCAATCCATGCAACAGAGCCTCGTATTCTGCAACATTATTAGTGGCATTGAAGTGTATCTGCAAGACATAGCACATCTTGTCTCCTTTAGGGTTCTTCAGTACCACGCCAGCTCCCGATCCCTGCAACATTTTGGAGCCGTCAAAGTGCATAACCCAATATTCTTCGTCAGGGAGGGGAAGTTCATCCATTGCTTCCGTCCAGTCTGCGATGAAATCAGCTAAGACTGGGATTTGATGGCTGTACGTGGCTTGTACTGGATATCGAAGGCTGCCAATTCAATTCCCCACTTAGCCACACGTCCAGTGGCATCAGTGTTGTTTATAATGTCACCCAATGGCGCCTTACTGACTACCGTGATTGGGTGCTCTTGGAAATAATGGCGTAATTTTCTGGCTGCGAAGAAAACTCCATAAGCCAGCTTCTGATAGTGAGGGTATCGTTGTTTGGATTCGGAGAAGACTTCGCTGATATAATATACCGGCCTTTGTTCCGGTAGCTCCTTTCCTTCTTCCTTTCGTTCAACAACAACCACTGCACTAATAACTAGGTTGGTAGCCGCCATGTAAAGTAGCATCGGCTCTTGTGGTAGAGGAGACGCTAATATTGGTGCTGAAACTAAGGCGTCTTTTAACTGTGCTAAGGCTGCATCTGCCTCTTCAGTCCAGACGAACGTCTTAGTTTTCTTCAACAACCTGTATAGGGGTAAAGCTTTATCCCCAAGCCTACTAATAAATCGGCTTACAGCTGCTGCAGATCCTGTGAGCCTTTGACATCTTTAAGACAAGTAGGCTTTTTGATGTCCATGATAGCTCGAATCTTTTCTGGGTTAACCTCAAGACCTCTTTCTGAAACAATGAAGCCTAAAAGTTTTCCTGCTGGGACGCCAAAAAAGCATTTTCCCGGATTTAGCTTCATGTTATATTTTCTTAAGTTATCAAAGGTTTCTTGAAGGTCAACGATGAGATCGCCGCGTTTTCGCGACATAACGGCAATGTCATCGACATAAGCGTGAACATTGCGGCCTATTTGATCGTGTAGGCAACGTTGTATGCACCGTTGGTACGTTGAGCCAGCGTTTTTAAGCCCGAAAGGCATAGTTATGTAGCAAAACGTTCCGAAAGGTGTGATGAAGGAAGTCTTAATTTGGTCAGACTCCTTCATCTTAATTTGGTGGTAGCCAGAGTAAGCGTCCAAAAAGCATAGTAATTCAGAACCTGATACAGCATCTACGACCTGATCAATTCGCGGCAATGCGAAGGGGTCTTTAGGACAGGCTTTGTTTAAGCCGGTGAAATCTATGCACATGCGCAAGTCTTTCACGTCCTTCTTAGGTACTAATACAGGATTTGCTAGCCAATCTGTGTGGATAACCTCTCTAATGAAATTAGCGGCACTAAGCCGAGCTACCTCTTTTCCTATTGCTTTCTTCTTCTCTGGACCGAAGCGACGAAGACCTTGTTTTACTGGCTTGGCACCTTTGGCGACATTAAGGCTGTGCTCGGCAAGTTCCCGGGGTACTCCTGGCATGTCTGATGGTGACCATGCAAAAATATCCCGTTGCTCACGGAGGAACTTGACGAGCGCGCCTTCCTATGCGTCACTGAGGTCCGCGCCTATGTTCGTCGTCTTGCTTGCATCAGCGTTGTCCAGCACGATCTTCTTCGAGTTTGAGCTGGCCTTGAAAGTGACATCCGAGCGCAAGGAGGCTTTTACCATCCGGCATTTCATTGGTGTTAACTTCTTTCTTGTACTGCTCCAGCTCTTCCTTGCTGATGACTGCTTCTGCTAAGACGGCGTTTCCTGCTTCGCATTCCTTCGCCTTCTTGAAGTCGCCATTGACCGTGATGACGCCGTTTGGTCCAGGTATTTTGAGCTTGCTGTAGATGTAACACGGGCGTGCCATGAATTTGGCAAAGGCTGGGCGGCCAAAGATTGCGTGATACGCACTTTTGAATTCCACCACCTCAAAGGCAACTTCCTCAGTCCTATAGTTTGTTTCGTCACCAAGGTGACGTCTAAGACGATTGTTCCCATAGAACTGGCCTGCCTGCCTGGCACTATGCCGTGAAACTTGACTGTGCTATGTTTTAGCTGTGTCTCAGAAAGGCGCATGCGCTTTAAGGTTTCAAGATAGAGGATGTTGATGCTACTCCCTCCATCCATAAGCACCTTAGAAAGCCTGCATTGCTGCACAATTGGGTTTACAACGAGCGCGTAATTCCCTGGGTTCTGTGGAATATGATCAGGATGATCGTTGCGGTCCCATGTAATGGGTGCTCGGACCAGTTGAGATACTGGGGAACCGCTGGCATAGTGGCATTGAGTTCCCTCCAGGCTGCCTTTTCCTTTTTGGCCGAAGGAGTGGCAAGGAAAGTAACAAGGCTTGTTTCGACCCTTGGAAACTTGTTGCTCCTCTTGTGCTTTGGCTCCTGATCTTCCGGCTCCGAAGCACTTTCCTCGTTGTCCTTCTGCTCTTTCTTGTCTTTACGGTTCTTGCGCTTGAACTGCTTTGCCTTGAAGCCAGCGTCGGATCCTTCTTGATATCATCGTTAAGGCGGCACTGCCTGTTGGTATGGGTGCATTTGCCAAGCTTGCTATGATGGGCACAAGGTTCATCTTTGATGTCGTCATAGGTGATTTTAATGGGTCTTGACCCTTGACTGTCATCGCCTTCTTCTGCCATCTGCTAGCCCCGCTCTGGCCACCCTTCTTATTGGCAAAGGCTACCTCCTTTGATGGTCCTGGCGCATCGTTGGCTTCCTTCTTTTTCCGGCTTTGATTGTTGTTTCGCTTTTCCGGGTTAACAGCTATGTCCATGCGCAGATCGCCGTCGTCAGCTCGAGCGTCGTCTTCTGCTGCAGCGTAATTGTTCGCGCTGTCTAAGAGCTCGCCGAGGTGTTTGATGTTTTGGCTGGCTAACATATATCTCATCATGTTGCCTTTCTTCAGGCTGTTCATAAAAGCATGTATGGCCTGGATCTCAGAAACGTCTTCACATGCATTCTTTGTCTCTGTCCATCGAGCTATGAAAGCTCTGCTTGACTCCCCCTCCACTTGAGCGCACTTTAGTAGATCTGAGTAAGCCTTTGGACGTTTGTATGTGCATGAGAAGTGTTGCATGAATGTTTTCTGCATGTCTTGCCAATTGTGGATACTCTTTTCTGGCAAAGTGTCGATCCATAACCGGGCCGTTCCCTCCAACATGAGTGGAAGAAAACGTACAGCTGCGTTGTAATCACCGTCATTAATACCAACGGCGTGGATATAATCAGGCAGCCATATGTCCGGTTTGTCAATGCCATTGTACTTGTCCACAATTTTCTTGACATTGCCTAGCGAGGATGGGAGTTGCACCTTGCGAATCGCCGGTCCAAAGCACACAGGGCCCAGGTAAGACTCCTCTTTGGCCGCTTTAATCTCATCGAGACGGATGCGGGCGTCTGAGATATGAGTGTTTTCCCTGGCTGGCCCTTTGTTGGATTGGCTACGCCTTGGCTCCTCCTGACGGCTTTGGCGATGAGGGGAGCGGGAGCGAGATCGCCTTTGAGGCGGATCTCTGTTGCCCCTGTTTCCTTCGTCTCTTGCCCGTGCTGGGCGGAGGTGGCATGTTAAGCCGGTCGCTCCCACGCCGTGCGTCCTTCCCTTGTCTTGATCTCTTTCACGGCGAGGCGGATCATTCTTCTTATGGCGTGTTATCCTTTTGCCGGTGGTCGTCCTTGCCTTTGTCACTATGGCGGTTGGACCCAGTCTTTGACTCATCCCTGTGCTTGTCAGGAACTTTGTCCTTCCTAGGTTCCTTACCCTTATTGCCATGGCTACTGGAACCAGCTGGTTCCTCTGGATCCCCACCGCCGGCAACGGCCGTCTTGCAAAGACGCGTGTCGTCCGCCAGTTTTGAGTTTGAGTCCGCCTTAGCCTGCTGCTCTACCGCCTTTTCGATGAGCATTTAGAATAATGGTGGCGCTCTTCAATTGGGACTGTTTCGTCTCCCATGATTTCCCTGGCCGCCTCTATTTTTGGCCGGGGTGGAGAAGAATATGACTCCATCAGGGTTAACTCTGAAAGAGTATTTCTGCCAAGGCTTTAAAGGCTTTTGGGCAGAAGGCTTCTCGAAGTTTCCCTGCAGATCCCGATGCAGAAGAGGGTCACGTATACTTCGTATTTGCGGAATTTCTCAACATCGCGCTCACGCTGATACTCTTCCTCTTCTAGAGCCTTTCCAACTAGGATTAACTCTTTTTCCTTGTTCAGGAGGGACAACTTATACTTGATGTTGACTTCAGTCTCAGCCAGGAGCGCTTTCCGTCTTTCCTCAAGTTCAACCGCGGTTGGATTTGGTCCCAAAGGTGTTTTGAGAAGCTCCAATGCGCGCATGTGTTCCTCCTTTGACCGTTCCAGGTCTTCTTCAATAGGCGTAGCCGGGGAGGCCTTTGGGTCCATACCTCCTCTGGCTTTTCCGCCTTGTCACCAATGTGTTTGATGCTAGAGGAAACTTCAGCCTCGTCTGGCTTAGCCGCGGCCGCACCATCCTCCACAGCTATCTGTGCCGGGAAAGTCATTAAGACTTCGTTTGGATCGGATGAGCCATAGCCTCGCGCGGCAACCTGTGCTGCAAAGTCTTCCTCCTTATGTTCATCGAGATCTGAATCTTCCGCCATTGGAGCGGTGCCATCAGATCCGGCTTCTGAGTCTGCTCCTGTCTGTAAGGCAGGTAATATTGACTCAGGGTCAGATTCGGCCGGCTTAGGGCCAGATGCGTCAATGACACCGACAAAGCGAGAGGCGGGCTCCATAAGCTCATAAGAGCTGGAGTCAGAATCGCTTTGGGTATCAGAGTCACTCAGATCGCGATAGACAAAGGCCTGATCCGATCTGTGTTGTTGCTCGATTGCATAATCGATGGGGTGGTGGGTGGGCCAAAAGGCGGCGGATCCCCTGGGGAATCCATACGCCTCAGCCGTAAAACCCATGAAGATGTTGATGGTGCCGAAGGGGACGACGAAGCTTGACACGAGTGCGTCGTTTGCTGGGACGTAGGATCCGTCGTCTTCGATGCACCCAAAGTTGTTGATGATGCGGGCGCGACCAACCGCCATAGTCTTGCCGATCTCGCCCAATGCTCCCGCCTGAAACAAAACTCCCGACGCCTTGGGCCCCACGGTGGGCGCCAACTGTCGAGGTATTGGTAACGCGGAACTACTATATGGATTCATACGTACCGTAGAGGAGGTGGGGAAGAACGTAGAGGGTTCCAGTGACGGGATTGCACACACGATCTTACCCAGCTTCGGATCTCACGACGGTGGCGAGATCCTACGTGCTGCTATAATTCACTCAAGGAGAATATGTGTACAGGTTACAATGAGATTGTATGCGTGCCCTAAGGCTGCTGGAAGGCTGGCTTATAAAGGCGCCAAGCCTTCCCCTACAAGGAAAGCCTTAACCGACATAGATCATGAGTCCTAGACTAACACGGTAACAAACCCTAACTTGCTCCCTAAGGCGAACGCGGTCTGGCGTTCGTCTTGGACTTCATTAAGCCAGCCCAGGGCTTATCCTTGCGCCTAAGCCCATGAGGCCTTCTTCATTAAGCCCTCCGGCTTTAGCTGATGGGCCCCTTCGGTGGGTCTGGTTTTATCCACCGTGGCAGGTATACCCGTTCGGCATAACCTCCACAATAATGTTTGACGGATCGCAACACGCGGTACGATAGAATGTACCCTCTGACGTAAAATCAACTTGCTTAATTTGTAGTGGGATGTACTATATGGGCAAAAATATTTTACACTACGTTTTGTAGGTTGAAAGAAAAAGAAAATGAAGGCGCACGTGAAATCTGCACGGGGAGGGAATTTATTTTGGCCCAAAAGAGGATATTATTGGTTCGTTGAAAAAAAGATTGCTGAACACACCATGTCAGTGTGCAGATTTAAGAGTTTGACGCAGCAGTCTCTACAATCGCAGCGGACATACATGCACTCTCAGATCATATCTTATCTTGATATTGATGTTTTTTTGGTTGCTCACCACATATGCCATGTGGTGACCGTTTGGTGCTGAAAATCCTTTATAAGCTAGTGCAAACTTACATATGTAAGCGGTGTGGTACTAATTAAACAGCCGAGCCAACGTCGGAAGGCCAATTCGATTACGCGGATATATATTGGGCCACAGCCCGAGGTAGGCACTGGCATCAGCCCATGTGCATGTTCGATCCATGGATGGTTTCGTCGTTTTCGTGTTCCTAAAAATATCAAAATTGTCAAGTTAAAAAACCACAAATTGCTTTGGTTAATTACTACAGTGGCAATGAGCTGCGACAGCCGCCCTCTTAATTCCTTCAGGTTTGAAACGCAAATACTATGCATGTGAAAATACAATTTGACGTCCAGTTGATTTTCTTTCAAGAACAACATTTAATTGAAAGCATTTTGAAAACAACTCATAAATTGACTATCTATGCATATAGTTAGCGTGTACGTGCCCACGTAAGCAACATACCATCTAGCCTGGCATCAAGTAAACTCCGCGAAACACAAAAACATATATCACAATTAGCTGCATAAATATTTCAATTCACACCGGTTTGAAGCGACAACTAAAAACAATTACTAAGATACATTATCCACTTTCTATTATTTAAATGTTCACTAATTTATGGAATCAATAATCAGCTGGTATATTATTTATAGTTTCATCCTCATTCGGTAATTTTAATTGGCTACCGAGGTCATATGCTGCTGATAGATTTTTTTAAAAAAAATAGTAAACCATTTTAATAAATTCTAACAAAAATTTGGAGACGAACATATAAATTTTTTCTACATACGTAAATAGTTTCATGGTGAAATAAAATATGTGTAAAAGACAAATCTATGGCCAAAAAGAGATTTCAAATATACTTTTTTAGATGATTAATTTTGTTATTTTTGTACAGAGCACCACACATGTCATTTCCTCATGAAACTTGGAACGTGTTGAAACAACATGTATATGTTCATCCCCATTTTTTTGTATTTAACTAGGGAGTCAAAACGCCATCCACATTCTTGTTGTACTTCAAAGTATCGGACAAATTATTGATTCCCCAGTCAGATTCAAATAATAATCAAACGTGGAACAAGTATGATGACACTGAACGAAAATACATCTTTACGAATTTCTTAGACCAAATATCTACATGAAGTTTAACATCCACATACCACGTACCGACATGCGTGATTCCAGATTTTGATGCGAACCTCTTCCAAATATTAAGTAGGAACAGAAAATCTTAGTCTCGAGGATTTTCAAAATATTAGGTACCCCTAATATTTTTTAGAAACCTTATAACACGAAAGGTTTATTGATTCTCCGACGCTACGGAAAAAAAAAGCACACCCGGGGACACATCGATCCATCAGCTGCCTCCACATTCTCTAGCTCCCTCTTTATCTCTCTCGTCGAGCGCCCGTTTCCCTGCCTCCGCGCATTGTCTGCTACTAAACCGCCAACTCCCCTACTTCCTTGTCACGAGACTAGATGACCGACCTCTCCCCTCCGTTTTTGGTGGCACGCCCCTGCTCTTCTCCGCCGCTTGCGACATGCACGTGTGTTGAAGTCTTCGTTTTGGTGATGGCCCTCAGCTCCGTGTGTCGAGGCCGATGACGATATGGGACGTCCCCTTTTTGACCTCGGAGGATCGAGGCTGGCATCAGTATGATACACACCCTATCCACTTCGGGAAATGTTTGATTCGACTAAGTTGGTGCTACGCAGGAAGTTTTATTTGGAGATGTCAAGTCATGCCTGGCCGGTAGGTGCCATTCATGACATCTCATGAGGACCCGCCAAATCATGAATGTCCCTAGCAGGTGCTACGCATGATACCTCTTTAGGCGACATCAAGTCATGCACTTTGCTGCCCGATCCTACGTGGTGAGACAGCGGTTGTAGCCGGGGAGGTATGAGAGGTCAACGACCTCCAATTTCTCCTCCAGCGAGGAGGCATTAGCCCGACAAGTGAAGATGAAGTGGCCTCAACAGCGAGTTTGCACATTCTGGGGGAAACACTTGATTTAATTTGACAATGTCGACGCTTCCTGTGTCGTGCCCTTGTTTAATGTGGTGGCTTGAAGCTAGGCTTTGGGGATACAAATTCGGCGATTGACTTACAGCTGGACTTCCAACATTTTCTTCTGAAGTTCAGAGGTAGTTCAGATATACAGAGATACCGGTTGTTCTGAAGGTGACAATGTTGATTTTGTGTAGTCATCTAACTTATTTTCTTTCCTTTGACACGTATTATTGTTTTGTATTATATTCATAATAATGGTATGTAATTTTCCTTGTTAGTAACTTATATGAAGGCGACAGCGTTAGTTCTCAAGTCTCTCATGAAGGCTTTGCTAACTGAACAAAAGTGATCGCTGAAAAACATGTTCGACTGTATGGACAATAGATTAAATAACCAGACGATGACATTATTGATTTTACAGTTGTCGAGCTTTATTTTAAAGTTGAGTACACAGAATGTGCCCATAAAATCAACCGAACAGTTGTCTCTTTGACATACATCAAATACAATAGGTGCTTTAGGCTGGAACTTCATTAGAACAAGGGTATGTCTGCAGAACATAAACTGGGTCCCCGACCTTGACGATCCTCTCTTTGCCCTTTGCTGATAAAGAATCCTTGCATACTAAATTTTGCCCAAAGTACACCTACAAAACGAGATAATTATGGGAGATGTTAAACGACTTCCTTTAGGCTTGAAGGTAGTAACAGTAGAATAAGTTGAAGGGGATAATTACCTGCTTTTTGTTCTTATGGCTCGGACGGATGACTTCACCGGACCGGAATGTCAGCATAGTTTCAGTTGGTTCGGTACCAAATATTCCGGTATCTTGATTGACTGTAGGCACCTGAAAAAGCAAATAGAAAAAGTAAAAATACAGTATACTCCTATTTATAGTACTGCCTTGTGAATATTAAGTGTGCACATCATTCTTGATACCATTGAATTCTCGTGGTGTAAATTTGGTATGAAACAAATGGACGGGTTCATAATTATCAGTTTTATGGAAAAATATTCCCATCAAGCATCCATTGTTGAGTTACTCACAAGCCCGGGCATAGTTCACAATATTACGAAGAGGAGACCAGGACTAAGCAGATATCAGTCACTCACTTGCACTCAAATCATTAGTCTGTTGCTTATTTTGATACGGAAAAAAGAATAGGAAAGAAAAGAAGCCACAAATTGACTGTCCGTTATCATGTTTCTTTTCAGACAATGATTGCAGAATTATGCTTCAAGATAGGAGAGTAATTTTACCTTGCAGCGGTCGCATAACTTCACACCTTCAAATGTTAGCTTGTTAATCGTCATGGTTTTCCAGAGATCCTCTGAGTATGGGTGGCATCCATCCACTAAAATACTGTCAAAGGAAACCATGTCTATAAGAAAGCAAACAGAGTATGTGTAGAATGTAGCTAAACTCAGCAAAGAAGTTGTCGAGAGAATACAGCGTGCTGCTTACTTTGGTCTGAATCGATTGATTGGTACAGGTTCTTTAAGAAGCTCGTTTAGTGCATCCAGTGAGCCCTTCAGTTACGGGAAATGTCAACTTGAGTTTTGTGTTTAGCAAGATATACACACAGCCTTCATAAGTAGAACACAGAGCTCTTAACTGTACCTGGGAGGCGATCAGGAACGGGAAGGCATCAGTAAATGTGATCTTGTAACCTTCAGCATAGTTGGGATTAGTCGGTCTGATTTCAGAATCTGTCAAATAAGGACATAAAACTTTCAGAGAAGATCTGGCTGAGAAATTCTCTGGAAACATATCATGGGTATCCGATGCATTTCTGGAGATTAAAAAACACCTTCTTTAAACCGCACGAGTCGAGTTGGCTTCCCAAAATAGGTGGAGAACCATTCAGCTGCTTCAGCTCCTTCATCATAGGCAGAACCAGACCACTCCCACACGGAGACGTCGTCAAGAGTGGCGCGCTCTGCAGCAAGAGGGATCTTCAGTGTGTCCATTCCAGGAGCTCGTATGACTGTAGTCAGCAGAGGGTCAAACAAAATTGATAAATTCAGGATTGTCCTGCGAAACATCTAAACGAAATGATATCATACTTTCACAATGTACTGAAGACTGACCAGATAAACTTTGGGAAACCATACAGTTCTCAATTTCGCAGGAAGGAAACCGCGATATTTTTTTATAAAATTTACTAGTACTATCATCTGTTGGTCAAACAACTATCGACATTCTGCAACACATGACAATGGAACATTTCACAGGAAACTAAATTAGACTGACCAAATCACCTGTCAGATTAAAATGAAAAAAAACTAGACTCACTGGCCAAACTATGTTCGAGGGTGTCCCACTCCCACTGAGGTCTATACAAACTCTAGATTTTTTTGATAAAGAACAAACTCTAGATATTCAGAAATAGAAACAAGAACATATCTTGTAAGCCAACGTCTCCACAACTTATTGATCAAGAACTGTTAGTTATACTTTTCAGCATCACATCATGATAGAAGTAGTATGTCATACTCCAGTACTAAATCAGTTGGAACAAATCAACTGTCAAATGCAAATAACAAACAGAGGAGGAGGAAGAGCAGCAGCAGTAGTACCCAAGCAGGAGTCCGGGGTGGGCAGCCAGTCCTCATGGAAGGCCTCCGGCGGCAGCTCCACTTCGACCAGCGCCATCTTGGGCTCCACCCTCTGCGTGCAGCCCCGCCCTTTGGCGTTCACCACCAGCCACTGCCGATCCCACCTGAACCCTGCACGCCGCAGCCAGCCATCAGAGCAGAGCTCACTCAAGAAAGATCGAATCTTTAATGGAGTGAGTGTACAGTGTGATGAGAGAAGCAGGCAGTACCAAAGGAGGTGATGGGGGCCTGGGGCACGGAGACCCCCTGCAGGACTTGATCGGGTATATGAAGATCGACGCCACCGTCGCCGCCGGCTCTCCCGCCGGTCCATCGCCGCCGAGGAGGGAGGAGAGGAAGGACGCCGCCTTCTCCATCGATCGTCGCGAGGAGGAAGAAGACGAGACCGAGAGTGAGTGCAAAGTGGACGCGAAGTGACGAGGCCTTATCTTGCCACGCCTGCAGCAGCGCCGCCGCCTAGTGCGCCGTGCGTTCACCTAACCATTTGTTTGGTAGCTCAAGATAAATCGGTTTCGCCTCGAGAAAAGCATGCCATACTTGTACAGTGGAGAAGATGCCGCCTCTACATCGACGAGGCCAACGGTTCCGGCTTGAACTAATGGAAGCATAGCCTCTACATCGACGCCCCCACAAGTTTAAATTCAAATCCGTTTTAAAATACCGAGAATTTTGAATGAAATAAGTTAGTTCAATTATATTTTTGAGTGTACAATCTTTTAAATGTTTAAATGTCCGAGAGTCATCAAAACGGCCTCCGTTTGAGGGGCGCTGGACACATATTCGGGAGTCGGTGGAGATGCTCTGGTTTGTGAGGACATGTCCAAAGCCGCCCTAAATTATTTGGTACCATGGTGTCCCCAAATTGTTCGTAATATTGTCCATTCGAAGACTTCTACCATGGTGTCCCAAATTGTTTATGGCTAGTCTATTTTTCAGTTCTCTATTTTATTGTCATTTTATATTTGACTATCGAAAATAAATATTTACACAGAAACTAATAAATGCTACAACGATTCATGTCCTTTGCTGGGGATACAATAATATTCCATATTTGTATACTGCCATGTGCCTAGGAATCCAATGGTCAAATGTGCATACTAGAGCCACTGTTTATTTCTAAAAAAAATGAGGTATTTACGAACGAAGGAAGAATATGATATATATAACCCCAAACATGATAGTACACTTGCACCATTGTTAATAGCAACAACACGACCATCAAAACACTGCTATTCGGTTTTTTTTTTGCTTTCTGCAATGATTATATACAAGAGTTGTTCCTACGCAATTGCTAATGTTACATGCAAATACCAATATAGCCAACTGTATCATATATACTGTGTCACCGGCAACAATGAAATCCAGCAGTGGATGGACCTCCTTGAGGAACTTCTTGCCCTAAATCTAACTTTCTTTGCTCGCTCCATGAAACCCAGAGTGTAGCAGACGTCTAAGTACAACAAATTACCTTTCAGCCATGATAATACCTAACCATGGAATATTTGAGTGAGGAGTAGGATATTGAAGACACATGCACCAAAATCCTTGGAGTGTGGTCTTTTCGGAACAGTCTAATGTTCATATCATCCCATATTCTCTTTGAAGTTAACTAAGAATAAAACTAAAGCTCTTATCTTACTAACCTGTTGCACATGCATTCACTGCCTGTCTTCTTTTAAGATGTCAAAGAATTACCAAGTTGCGAAGTGGGAAATTGCTGCAGTGTTCGATGAATTGCAAAGCAACTGCAGGTAGCAAAGAGACATGAAAGACGAAAATAACTAGTGCGGCAATTCACACATGGGCAATTTACCACACATACATTTAAGCATCATAAACATGTGGTTGTAAACCTTGTCAAGGAAACTCACCTCATTGCATGCTTCTCATGAAAACAATGGTTACTATGCTTTTGTGACCACTATTTGTCGTTTTTCTTGAGATATTGTCTCAGAATGAGGCACCTATAAGGACGTGGGGCGTCGGTGATGAAGCAAATTATTCACCCTCTACCATGATGCTACAAATGAGTAACTGAATAACACTACTGACCAACGCCAGGCATACTGCCATGATACATAGTATCCTGACTTAAAAGATAGACCAAGATACTACACCTAGAAAACATGCTATATCAATTGTACATTAATGCATATCACATTCTGTACCAGTTGAGATAACATCTCACAATTTGCGAAATAATATATTGGCCTATCTTTTCAGTAACATTCTTATAAACCAGAGTTTCAGCTGCGACCACTACTGCTTGTCATGGCATGTTCAATCTCTGAAAATTAAAATTCGATCAACTTTGAGCTGGACATACTACCTTGAACCACCAACAGTTCATGATTACTAGCTACTGCATAAATGGAATGATGACTTCTAAATTAACGTCATAAATAGAACATACATTGATAATTTTCACACATTTACATGAGTCCTCAAATGACCTCCGCTCACTAGAGCTTCTCGTGAATTTACATGAATTTCCTATTTCTGTGTAGCACCTGCTTTTTTATTAATAACCATTGTACACCTGCTCAACTTGGACTGTCCGTTGTCATTTGGCTTGAAACACATTAATGTTTTTGCATGATAGCCTTTTATGAGAAGACTTTTTTCTCAAAAAATCAAATTCTAATTTCTATGTTTCTTGTCAATTACTACACATAATGGACTCCATGAGGATGGATTACACTTTTTAAGTTTCTTCGTTTTGTTTATTATTTCAAAATGTGGACAAAATGGTGGTCATGGTTATTCATAGAAAGTTGTCGAATACTTTAAAGCTTTCAATGGTTCTTTGATATAATCACTACTTGTGTACTTTAAAATGATTTTTGGAATTTTTATAAGCAATCTATCACACACTTGTAGTTCAAATTATTTTTACTTTCAGAAACCATCATGGAGTTATTTAAATGGGCGAAAGTAGCTAGAAAGCGAGAAAATTTGTAATATTTGGGTATTATCCGTAAAATATGGTCTACTTTGTGTGACAATTGTAGTTGGGCCACCTTACACCATATTTTATGTACCTGCTTAACAAAAAACTCATTTTTGGCACTTAGAAATAGAAAAATATCTTGTTAAACACAAAGTTTAAAACTCTCACTTAGACATTTTTATTATTCACGTGAAAAGGCACCCTTTTGCCAAATATGTGGACATTATGATGAACTATTTAATGGATATGGCCATGGCTATAGTCATTTTGCTTGACACACATGAACGTTCATAGATGATAGGCTTTTTGTGAAGACTTGTATTTTTAATAAAAAAATATCAAATTATAAGGTGGTATTTTCTTTGACAACTAGTACACATAAAGGGATACCAAGCAGAATGATCACAATTTTTGAAGTTTTCTTCATTTTTCCTGATTTGTTTCAAAACCGTGTCAAAATGGTAGTCATGACTATTCATAGAAAGGGGTCGAATTATTTTTGATATAATCACTACTTGTGTAATTAAAATGATTTTGACAATTTTAGGAGCAATATATCACACACTCGGAGTTCAATTTTGATTTACTTTTGGGAAATCGGCATACAAGCATTTAAATTATCTAAATGAGTTAGAGAGCAAGAAAATTCATAATATCTTGAAATTTTCCATGGAATGTTGTCTACTTTGTGTGAAAGGGAGTTGTGCCATTTTGCACCATATTCTTTGTACTTTGTTCACAAAAATACCTATTTTTGTCACTTAGAAATAGGAAAAAATTTAGAGATAAATGTTGAAAACTCACTTTGCCGATGTAGTCCAATTTGGTAAAAGGCACATTTTCCCCAAATATGGGCACAATATGATAAACTACGCGATGGATATGGAGAAGACCTTGGCCATTGAGTTGAAAACCATGAATATTCAAACATGATAATTTTTTTGTGAAGACATATTGTTTCAAAATTTGTCATATTCGAAGTTTTGGTACAACCTCCGATCCATATTAATGGACTCAACTTTATCTAGATACGGATGTATCTAGTTAAGTGTTTAGACTAGATGCATCCGTATCTAGACAATGTTGAGACCATTAATATGGATCGGAGAGGGTACTTTTTTGGCAACCAATACACATAAAAGAAGCCAGGTGTTAATTAGGACTTGGAACTAGCAGCCAGCTAGAGTCTCATAATCGTGTTGCTCGATCTACTGCTAGCAGCTACTGCGTACACAACACCAATTGTGTCTCTGAGCCTGCAGCATGTGACCATCGCTTCGGTCACCTATGCCCAGTCGGCGGGGGTCTGGTCGCAGTTTGTACTAGTGTGGCATCCGGAATTCTTCTGAGTACATTACAATCCATCTCGGTTGACCCCTGCTCTCCTACGACATGTTGGCCGCACGCCTCGCAACCGGTGAGCAACGGACTCTGCAAGGTTATATAATGCATTTGCTTCTCTCGGACTCGCTTCATTCTTGGAGAATTGTAGAATCCGGGATGTCTCTGTGTTATGAGAAGGATGCGATATACACCAACATGGTGAAAAGGATGATCAAGCCTTGGCGGAGAGTACTTGAGAGTTGCTCAGAGTGGAACCTTGGCACTACAAGAAGAAAATAAACTTTCAGCACCAAACGACCTAAAATAGCTAGTCATACATGGGAAACCACATATTAATTTAGGCACCATAGAATTATGTTTGAAAGCATTGTCAAGAAAACTCACCTCATTGATAAATTCCCGACACATCTCAGGCCTACATCTAGATAACTTATCATGAAATGAAGGGTTTGCCATATTCTGCTGGCTAACCTTTGTAATTATTCTTGAGGGCTTGCTGCAGAATGGTGATTTTTATATGGACATGGAGTGAGCGGCACACCACAGATTAGTTTAGGCACCGTAGAATTATGTTTGAAAGCATTGTCAAGAAAACTCACCTCATTAATAAATTCTCGACACAACCCAAGCCTACAGTTACATAACTTATCATGTAATCTCGAAACAAACAAAACTTATCATGAAATGGAAGGGTTACCATATTCTGCTCACTAACGTTTGTAATATTTCTTGAGGTCTTTCTTGAGAATGGTGCTTTTTATAACGACATGGAGTGAGTGGCACACCAAATTGTACTCCTACTACCATGACGCGCCACAATAAATGAATACTTAAATAGCGCTAGCGACTAACTCTCCATCCATCCGCGTGAACCTGCAGCCCATGTGTCATGATAGCGTCTGGTATCTCAGAGCTCCCACGCGTGGAATCCTATTTGTCGGGTGAAAGAAGTCCATGCAACCCCCACAACTATCGGTTTCGGTCGCACCACCCCCTCAACTTTAAAGTGATACGCTTAACCCCCTCAACTATCTAAAATCGGACAATTGACCCCCTAGACCTTGATAAGCTGTTTTGCATACCGGTTTTGCTGACGTGGCATGTTCCAAATACAAGCGTTATTTATTTTTCCCTTCCCTTCGTCCTCCCACTTTCCCGACCGCCGGAATAGAAGAACGCCGCCGCACATGGACGCCCCTGTGCCGGATTTGGTCCGCGATTGGCGAAATCAGTGGCCAAAAATGAAAACGTGCCAGGTCCACTTCTCCCAAATCAGTGGCCAAAAACGAAAATGTGACCAAAAAAGCCTCACTGGGAAAGTTTTGGAACAGGTCCGCCGGAATTGAAGAACGCCGCCGCGATGGGCTCCGTGCCGGATTTGGCCAAAAGCGAAAACGACAAAGCTTCGCCTCGACCTCATATTCCTCCGCATGTCAGCGATTTACTCGATCGGGGAGCTCGGAAATCGACCTCAAGGTCCACTCCTTCCCTGCCTCCGACCGAGCTCCGCCGTCTTCGATTCGTCGCCGACGATCCTCCTCCGCCCTTGCCGTCCACTCCATCTTCCTCATGGTGAGCTCGCAGTTCTCCCAGACCAAACTGTGGTCGTTTTCGTGCACCGTGCCGTCCGGGTGACAAGCGATGTCGCGCACCTCAGCTCCGGTGGTCACCGGCATCGCGCCCAGTGACCATCTGGTCCATCCCGCCGCCCTACCACCTCCCAGCGTCGCCGCACTCACGATATGCGGCCCCACGACCTCACGCGCGTGCCCTCCACCGCTGCCATGCGTCGCCGGCACGGCTACCGCGCGCGGTCCTCTGCAAGGTGCTACTCTCTCGGTGAGTTGACTTATCAGCAAATGATACAATGCCACGTGGCAAAACCGGTATGCAAAACAGCTTACCAGGTCTAGGGGGTCAATTGCCCGGTTTTAGATAGTTGAGGGGGTTAAGTGTGCCACTTCGAAGTTGAGGGGGTGCTGCGTCCGAAACCGAATAGTTGTGGGGGTTATATAGACTTCTTTCTTGTCGGGTAACGCGGTAGAGGTATGCTCTCGGCACCCTTTTATGGGCCAGCACTACTCTCTCCGGCTTCGTTTTTTGGGGGTTTTACCATGTTTTATGTTTATTTTCCTTTTTTATTTTTATTTTTTATGTTCCTTTCTTTTTATGTTTTTTCTTGTTTTATTTTAAATTTTCTGAATATTTTATCTCTGTTCAAATAAGATAAATGTGAGTGTTTTTATCCAAATAATATAAATGTTCCGATTTATAAGAAAATATCATTAATGTCCATATTGAAAATCATTTAAACAACGTAAATATTCTTTCTGGAAAATCGTTTGAACAACGTAAATGGTCATATTTGAAAAATCATTCAAACAACATAAATGTTCATATCTAAAAAATGATCAAACAACTGAAGTGTTCACATTTGAAAATCGTTAAAGCAACATAAATGTTCATATGTTAAAATCGTTCAAAAAATATAGATAGTTTTATTTATTTTTTAGATATGTGAATATTTATTTATTTTACAAGGAATTTGTTCTTTTCTTTCTTCTTTTACGATAAAACCAGAAAAGAAAAATGAATTTTAAAAAAAAATACTTGTTATTGGCTGCTTTACACCCGTTCGAAATACAAAGCTCTTTATCGTTTAAGATGACCCCGGCATTGCTGATTCGACCATCATCGAGTTAAACTAGATGAACTATATCTTTTCAATGGCGTCTGTCGCTTGAACTGCACTTTTTGTTTCACACTAGGATAGGACAGAATCAACTTGCAGCTCACCTTTAGAGGAGGAAGTAGTTATTCATAGATGGAAAAGTAGGAATACGCGTAGTGGCCGTGGAATTATTGTTAGGAGCATTTCAAGGAAACTTCTCTCATTGTTAGCTTCCCAATGTCTCTCACGCCTAGAATTGCATACTACTTCTCATGAAAAGAAAGATTAATGTCTTCCTACCACCAACATTTTTCATTTTTCTTGAGGTCACGGTTCTAAATGATACTCCTTATAAGGATGTGGTGCATTTGGTCCAAATACTAATATCTCTCATGTCTAGAGTTAAATAGTATTTCTAAAGAAAAAATGGGTTGTTTGTTTTTTGTGCCACATTGTTCTCTTCAGCTCTTTCGAACATACTCCCTATAAGGACATTGCGTGTGTAGCTCACCAAATTATTCACCCTCTAACGTAGAGCTACACAATCAATAAACAACTACACAATCAAGGAATAACTGAGAAACACCGGTAATATATATTTTTCATTAATTATTCTAACAAAAAAGTATACGAACTGAGATATTTGGTTAACTCGCCTAGTCTTTTATTTGAATCACGGGGCTGTCGGTGCCAAACAACAACTTCACGTTTTGTATTAAATTTTTTTACTTTATCATAATCGATATTCCAGTAAATATATGTTGCTTTTATTATTACATATTTTAATATACTATATCAAATAATATTCTCAAGTATAACTAGCAAGCTGAAAGAATATATTTATGTTCATCCTCTCTATCAAGATTCATATTTTCTATACAACAATACTAATAAACAGAAATACAATTGTTGTGATAAATAGTAACTATGTTTTTTTTTTGAAGATTATTAGTTAATTTAGTTTCTTATGATTAAGTTTTTAATGACAAAATGAACTCTAAATCTAAGAAAACTAAAAAAATACTTAGCTCCAAAACAAATTAATATATGCTAATTAATGTATTCAAGTGATTTTAAAGGCGTACTTGTCCGCTGTGTTGTAAATATCTAAAGAAGATAATGTTTTATGTGTATGACAAACAATTGGTGTAATAGAGGATTCCGGAGTATAATGTGTCCAGAGTCGTTATCTCTCAAACCCTAGGAAACCATAATTCCAATGATCTCAGGACTACCTTTATCTTTACGGTAAGGTCGCTCATGACAACATGTAAAGAAATAGATTCAGGCCTCCCGATCCAATGGGAGAAACCCTACTCCTTCCTTCGGATTATAAAAGGTGGTTCTCAGCGAGCTGAAGAGTTAACTTGTCGAATATGGAACAATCTAGGGTTTAGGTCTATTTTGTGTATCGCGGCGAAAGCATGGGTGTAACTGTTACGTGTTGTCCACTTTTCCCATCTTCTCCCTTCCAATTATATTTGCCTAGGTCTTGGATGTCCTTGTCTCGTACGTGAAAATCTCCTTGTATTCTAAGTCTTGGTATATCTCCTTCCATATATATATTGTGTATGGTAGATCTTGATTCTTCTATAGTACAGGTGCAACACATCTCGCTAGGTCGGTAAAGTCCCGAGGTGGCCCCCTGAAGCCTCAGTCATAGCAGGCTGGATGGGTATAGCCCCTTTTTGGTGATGTAAATTTTACGTCAAATCCATTTTTGATGACCTAAAATACATCAGCTACTGGAGATGCTCTTAGCCTCAAAATTTCGCAAGCATGCATCCGATAAGTTGTCCATATTCCTTATTGTGTTGCATTGTTCGATGTCGAATAGTGTTTCTCTAAACAGCTGACCTACTGTTGTTCGTTTCAGGGGTTACTGTGGTGACGTGTTCGTTCGTTTGGGATTAGTAGTATTTAGGAACTGCTCAGCGGGGCCTTCATCTGCGACCAGGGATACTGGACTGGTACATCCTTTTATTGCAATTGTACCTCTTCTTACTCATATGTTAGTTAAGATTTCTTATCATTGTTCTTTCCTTCAGATTTGTTTTGTACTCTGTGCAACTTGTTAGATTGTTTATTCCAGAAGAATACATGCATTTTCCTACTGCCTTTCCTTTTCCCATGAGCCTGCTTCCTTTCCTTTTTCTTTATATTTCATGACGAGTGTATATCACAGGATATACGTCAGTAGAATAGTGTTGTGAAATTTTTTTGGCTCCCGAGCTCCAGTGCTCCTACTATTTAAATAAATAAAAAATCAAAAACCATATTTACGAGTTTCAAAAAAATTGAAACAAATAAGGATGTAGCCGATGGTGTATCCCATAATCGTGCAAAAATCAATTTTAAATACTTTGTATTTTAAGCTACACAAGAATATGACAAAAGTGTGTCTCGGTATGTGTATTTTCCAATCTCTAAATTTTATCATATTTTGTCATTTTTGTGTAGCCCATATTTTGTCATTTTTCCAATGGAGTAATTGGAAATGATATTTTACACGTTTGTGGGTTACACCATTGGCTGCATCCAAATCTTTTTCAAAAAAAAACTGAAACTCGTAAATATGATTTTTGAAAAAAAAATTAAACTAACAGGAGCACTGGTGCGTGGGAGGCAGAAGCACTTTCCATTAATGAACCAACTTCTATGTTCAATCCCATTACGCAACCCTTCAGAAAGAGCAGTAGTGACGGAGCCTATTCTTTTTCTAATGCTAATAGTTCCTATTCAGAAGGAAAAACAAATTGCCGTTGAATGAGTATGCCAGAAGTTTGTCCCATCAAAGATCAAATTTATTCAATTCATAGAGGAGGGAGGGGGGAAGAGTTCCTCAAAGAAACCCACTCCTGAAATGAAACCCCTTCAGTCAGATTTACATGTGACAAAAAATAACACCTCATGAGACATGTTGTCAGGATCCATCCTCATCTCGCTATACTGATCTTGGGAGGCGAAAACACTAAGCAACAAATTTGTCTCCCGTACCAACAACTGCTTCTAACATTTTATCCATTTTCACTTTTCAGTGAAAAGGTAGTCCTAAGAAATTTACATGGAGACCAAACACATGGCATGGGAAGCACCTATTGCAACCGAGATGGCACGAGAAGGGCTGGGATCCTCGCCACCGTCGGAGAGAAAATTAACTTTAACTGGCAGCGGCTGCACTTCTGGAAGATCAGGAACGCCTAACTGACAGTCTCGTGCATTTCCCCACATGTACAATTTGCCTTGGTCTAGAAACACAAAAAGATAAAGGTTCAGGTAAGCTGCGCACAGCGAGAACTTTTAGTAGCATGCTTTTAGATGATAGGCAATGTGATTTTGAACTACAATAAGGCAATGTAACTAAGTTAAAACGAGAATGTAGACACATCTTATGAAACGAAGAAAGTGACTTCTAGAGTGGAATGTATCTGGGCTTCAGGTATCAAAATAGAGTGGCCGACTCAAGTTCTAGTTAAGACAATACCATAATTTCTTCATTATTCATGAAATAATAGTGTGCAACAAAACTAGTAGATCTTAAATCATTTCTGTCTGAACTGTAAAACTGCAGTTGAATTTGTATGGAACGCATGTTCCCTGTATAATTACAAGTTTACATGCCAGCCTTATACGTTATACATGAGCCTCTGGTACTTCCTTGGGCTTACTAAATTAGCAATACACGAGTCTAATTAAAATATAGAACTTTATTCATAATTACTCGACGTCATATGATGCTCCTGCATGCCTGCCATTTCCGATGGAACTACAGTAGACATATTGTGTACTACAAAAAGTTAAGAAAATGGCTAACGGAGGATAAGTGGGCCTAACAGCATGTCAAGAGTTCCATGCACAGTAACAGGGTACAGGACACTGAATAACAAACTTGAAGAAAAGGAGAAGATATAGCTTTCACCTGATATAGCGGCAGAAGTTGATCCACCACAGGCTATGTAGACAATTCGCTCTTCAGATAAAGCTTTAATAGCAAGTGGAACTCTATGATTTTGAATGGTGGGATGCCCGAGTTGGCCATGTCCACCATGTCCCCACGAGAGAACTTCACCTTCGTCTGAATACAGTTGACAGAGGTAATATATGTCACATACTTGTTAGCTGCAACAACCAGTATACTGAAATGTGCTTGATATACCAGCAGTCTCAAATTAATACAATTAAATATATATCTCCATGAATGGCATTATACTGGTTGCTTGCTATAAGATCCAACATAATTTTATTTATGATCAAATATAGTCTTATGACTGAAGGTAATTATTGCAGTAACCAAAACCAACAGTTGGCATAATTAATCAACTCGTTGAGACAAAGCAAATGTACTTAAATGCACATAGTCCTTTATCATTCTCAACTGAATGTTCTTTTAAGAACTCCTTTAGTTCCTTCTTTCACTGAAAACCAGAAAATCCCTACGGTATTATTTTCTACTAAAAGGGTTAAACTGTACAACAGTTTGGAGTTCTGGAGATGTTACATCATATATACAAAAAGGAAACAAAAGCCCTCACGGGAGGGTTAAATCATCTAAAAGCCCTTGCCCAAATACTTGCTTTGCCAAAGTAACATGTTCTGAAATTTTGATAGGAGATAAAAAATGCTGCTTTCCATTAGTAAACAGCAAAAACATCCAAATTTGCACCAAGTAAACCTTACCAGTCAAAGCTAAAGAGTGGTATCCACCGCATGCTACTTGGATTACACGGACATTTTTAAGGCTAGGGATAATTTGTGGCCTCCAATCACTGGAATTGCTTCCTCTGCCCAGTTCGAAGTTCGAGTTTGCTGAAGATAATAGGCAAGTTGTAGAAACTCAGTAAAACAATAACTTGCCAATAGACACATGGAATTTAAACGAAAGAGCAGTTAAACAATTTAGAAACTCAGTAAAACAATAACTTGCCAATAGACACATGGAATTTAAACGAAAGAGCAGTTAAACAATTTGATGAGAGGTGCATTTCAAATTAAAGTTAGTACATGATTATTAGGGAAGCATAACAGCATTTCAGTAAAACTATCATAACCCGTGTAAATTATGCCCAATTGATGAAATGAAGGGTCTGGGCATGTAAATGTTAGCTACTCTAGCTAGTTAGAGGAAAACTGTTGTGCTGTTGCAACATTTCACGTTAGCAAGACCCTTGTAAATTCATAACTGCAGCTTAATATGAACTGCCTGGTGTTGCATTTCCGATTAACAGTAAGTTAGTAGATATTAAATTATACACAAATAGTGTTGATTAGTCAATAAATCAATACACAGCAACATCCTCACCTCCCCAACTCCATAGTTGCCCATCGGAGGTCAACGCAAGGGTGAAGAAGCCACCACAAGCAACCGCAGCAACTGGAACAGGCAGCGCGTTCACCCTGGAAGGAACACTGAGAGAGCCAGCTTCACCTGGACCACCCCCACTTCCAAGCCCCAACCTTCCATCGCCTTCATCACGACCCCACGTATAAAGTTCACCTGTTACAAGTCACCATAGTGCAAGGATCAGAGCAAAGAGGTTTGATGATCACAGAAAGGCGATAGTATACAAGTGACTATAACAAAAGTTCCATTTTTTCACTCTCTCACACTCTTCATTCGCGGAAGGCAGTAACTCATGATAAAGAAATTGTAGTTCCGGATTAAGCATGAATCAGAAGTTAACAACAACCTGAGTCGGTGATCGCCGCGGTATGCGCTCCACTGGTGGCAATGTGCGCAATCTTCCCTTCCCAAGGACCGTTAACTTTCCTCGGCAACAATTCTCTGTGGTAGACGTAGTGCCCCAGAGCCCCAAATCCACCATAGCCCCTGCAGACTACTAGAGTAAACTGAGTGATGCAGCAGCCACCCCAAATCATCAACACATTCTTCTTCTCTGCGACAACTCAGGCATCGCGTCGCAAGGCGTAATTTTTAAATGGGAGCAATGTGGCAGTCCGGTTTCCTCACCAGGTGAAGACGTCGCCGGAGGCGGTGAGGGCGGCGGAGTGGATGCCGCCGAGGGCGAGGACGCGGACGTCGGCGCCGAGGTTGGGGTTGGCGCGGGGCACGAAGGCGGAAGCCTCGTCGCCGAGCCCGAGCCGGCCTCCGTCGCCCTTGCCCCACACCCACGCGCCGCCGCCGACGAGGAGCGCCGAGTGGAAGAGCCCGCAGGAGATCCCCACCTCCACGCCGCCGCCCGCCTCCGACTCCGCGGCGGAGGGGAGGCGCCCCGGGGTGGGAGGGAGCAGAGGGGACGGGTCGGGGAGGAGCAGGTGGGCCACCGGCGACGGGTACAGCCGGCGCTCCTCCTTGCCGCCGCCCAGCTGGCCCGACGCGCCCCGGCCCCACGACAGCAGCGACACGGGGTGCGTGCCGTCGGCGTACAGCGTGGGCGCGGCGGCAGAGCTCGAGGTGGAGGAGTAGCGCCGGCGCAGGGGCAGCAGCAGGCGGCGCAACATCGCCGGCGGCGGCTGGTTCTGGCTGCGAACGATGCCAGCTCCGACGACAACTAGTACTAACCCAGAACCGAACCCGTTATCAGCTCCCTACCCGCTAATCGCCACGTGTCAGATTAACGGGTTAACGGGCGCGTCCACCTCAACTTCCCACCGGGCACCGGCATCTTGAGGAGGAGAAGCAAGCCATTGTTGGTAACGATGGCGAGCAAGGCGACGGCGGCGACCTCGTGGCGGTGGCGGCTGCTGATGCTGCTGCTGCTGGCGGTGGCGGCTCTGTGCTGGATCCCGCCGGCGATCGCGGCGGCGGCGGCGGCGGCGTCCACGGCCAAGGGGGCGCGGAGGTCGCTGCTGGGGTTCGTGGAGGCACAGGGGAACTCATCTTACCGCTGCAGCCCCTCCGGACCCTGCATCCCTTGCCAGTACTCCGAGAAGGTCAGACCCTCCCCTTCCCCTTCGATTGATTCTCAACAATCTGGCCGCGTTCCTGTCGCGAGAGAGAAAAAGCATCGATCTTTGGAGGATGAAACTGAAACTCCATGGTGGACTGATAGGGATCCCGTGCTCATCAATTCCATTGCTTGTTTGATGTACTAGCTCCTGGGCGATCCGTGTTCTTGAGTGGATTGGAGTGAATGGATTGTGTGTCAAGAAAAGGTAGGGATCTTGGATACTGTCGACTGGAAGTCTGGAACAGACGAACAGTCGAGCCTTTATGCTCAAATTGTATGAGAGTGGTTGAAATCGAGTTCATTATAGGTGAAGTAGAAGTTTATGAGCGTCCAGAATTCACCGTTCGAATCAGAACGTCCGGTGCCCATGAATTAGGTGAATCTGTTGTGCTTTAGATTTCGGCCATGTTTGGCATGAATAACCTCCTGATAATTAGCATAGGGTAATATATGAGTTTTAGAATGAAAGTGCGTGTTATATACAAAGGAAGGATATTTCATCAGCTGGTGGAAGTACAGATCTTCTGTACCATGTTGGGAAATTTCAAGTTTTATGTTTTAAGTTGCTGCAACGATTCCTCTGCCTCCTGTACCAGTAAGAATTGAGAACAAGAAGTCCCATCTTTATGTTGTGTATCACTGAATGACCTTGAGCATCTCCATGCTATGGAATTGGAAACTGAATCTTCTATGATATTCCTTTGGTAATCTTATACTCGGGTGTATTTATTCTAAATTCTAAACATTGATATTGATTCATCTCTATAATTCCCCGAAACCATCTCTCTTGGTTGATGTTTAATAACTAATACAACAAGGAATTGGTGTTACAGCTTGAGACAGAGTACATGAAAGAACTATGTTAGCTCATTTACTACGTAGTGTCTTTCTTGGTCAGAATCTTCATTTCTAAACTATATCTAGCATATTAGTGTTACCCTCTCGGATGATCGACTTTTTATTTGAACATTGCTTGGAAATATGTGACCTGGAAAATGGTCAAACAATTATATCGAACTTAACTTCTCTTGGACTTGTCGTTGTGCTAATTATTCAGTTTGATTAATTGTTAGCTTCATTATCACATAACAATACAATTTTCCTGGACCATAGTCATCTGAGTATGAGGTTTCCATGGTTATTGACTGCTACATACTCGGAGATTTATTTAGAAAATAGCTTCCACGGTTACAGAGAATTATGTTACCAACAGACATATTGACTACGAGCTGCTGCCTCTATTGTATTTTCTTGGCAAACTAATTGTAATGGAACACTTCGTGAATGTCAAGCCTGGCGTGGAATTTTTCATTACCACTTACGTTATCAAATACTGAAATGACATGTTCGTATATTGGTCTTAAAGCTTACTAACACGCCATTTTGTCTTTCCTTTTTATAGAATGACGAGAAGTACTGTTGCAGCGAAACTGGCTACCGTTTACCTTTGAAATGTGTACAAGTGCAAAATGCTACAACAGAAGGGGACAACACCAAGCAAAGAAAGTTGTTGGGTGAGACGTCCACAGCAGGTGGCGCAAAACACTATGTTACTTACAGGAGTTGTGTGCCATTGGAGGATGAAGAGAAGTTATCTGTTCTTGGTTTCGAGGTATTAATATTATTAAACCCCTTTACTATAAAGGCTGTATGATGTATCATCCTGCCATCAGTTTCTTGTTTCTTAAAAAGTTTGAACCTGTGAAAATCTTACAAAAATTGTTGAGAAAGCAAGAATTCTTGTCTAAGCCTTCTTTTGCCCAATTCATACATAAGCAAGAGTGAATACACAGATCCAGTTACTCCCAAAGATTGAAACTTCCACTTGTCCAGTTAAAACTTTAAGGAACTTATGTACTCTTAGGGAAGTGAACCATATGTCTTGCTAGTCACGCATTTGTAGATAACCTGATTTCTTCTCAGTTTTCAGCCATTGATGTCTTCTCGGTTACCCAAGAAGAGTTTTACTTTCTTTTATCATGTGACCTGAATCCCAAAGCTGTGTGTCCTTTGCAGGTCCTCATGGCTGGAATGTTGCTGGTAAGTGGGCCGTTCGTGTATTTCCGGAAAAGGCAGACGACTCTAATGCAAGGGGCTTCAAGAATCCCGACAAACCCTCCTAGGTTTTAGTGTGGATCAGTAACGGATCTGATCGGTCGGATTTGTTGTGCCATTTTGGTTTGCTGTTTTTCCCTTTGACGTTATGTTGTATTTACACATGTACTTACAGAGGAAGGTTCTACTTACACACACAGAAAAAACACAGTTACTAGTCTCTGTTGTGCCTCGAATTTTTGAATCAGATCTCTTGTATCATATGTAACAAATTATGCATTTGCCTCATGACCCCAACGAAATTTCCTTGACCAAGTGATCTTTCTGTGTCTCTTTAACTATTTGGAACTTTCGGTTTCTGCTTCGTTGAGAAACTTGGGTTCTTCAGTGTGGCATGAACCTTCACTAGGTAACATGAGATCATAATTTGTTCAGATCACTAGTAAAAAGCATGCAAGTGCCAGGTAAAATGGTTATCAATTGAACCCAAAGCATGGCCTCCAGATCACCTACTGAATGTACCGATAAGCTGACATTCATAAGTGACAGCCGCAGTATACAATAAATCTCGTGACCTAAGGTCCAGGTATCGAAAATTAACACAGATATAGCATATCAGCAACCTTGAGGTCTACACAAGTAGCCCATCAGTTCATCCACTGATCATAAAACCACCAGTCCACCCACATATATATTTGAAAGCATACGCCCCGAAAGAAGAAGAAAAATGCAGAGTTTTTAATGCAGAGTTGCACAGCCACTCTTTCAAACATTAAGCTACTCCCCAATTTCTTTCTACAGGAAACTCGATAAACATACGAGCTATCCCATAATTTTTACAGGAAATTCGATAGCATACGGTATTCGAAAAGAATCCATCTATGTTGCTTCGTGGTCCTAGTATAATTAGCTGTGCCCAGTGTCCCAGTTGGTCAGAAAAAGGGATCTGGTGCACGAACATATCCCGATTCTCGTTTTGTAGACTACGGTCTTTGTAACTTGTAGACCACCGTGCCGAGGTTCAGGACACACCACGGTGCAAGTGCAAACCAGCTCAGGAAAGCCATGGCGGTACCAGCCATGAAGCTTGGGCAGGGATTTCCATAGCAATATTCTAGATCATTGTTAATGAGAATCGTGATGCCTGCTGATGCGCTTGCAGCACTGAGGGTCAGTGCTCCTGTGATCTGCAGACAGCAACACCAAGGTCAAAATGTGGGTTTTTTTTTGTTTTTGAAGAGAAATGCACAACATGAGAGTGCACGTGATCAGCAGATAGTTATTTGCTTGTTGATGGTTGTTTGATTGAGAAAATATGACTCACCCAGTCCCCGACGACGAATACGCCGAGAGCTTGTGGAGTTCGGAAGAAACGCCCGACGAGAAGTGCGTAGACATCCACGGCGGCGAGTGTGAGGCTCCACAGGGACTGCAAAGCTGCTGCCGGTACGAGGTAGCTGGTCAAAGAGCAACAGTGAGCTCGTCGTCTATAGAAGGAAACCTGATCCCGTATCTTCCCAAGGTGAAAACACCATCTAATTCACATCGTAGGAATAAGATACACTAGCATCATAGCATGCATCCCAACGCCATCCCCAACACCAAATGTAGGTGTTCCAATGTTTTCGTCAAAGACAACATGTCTGCATAATCTTGTCCATTATAGTCACACTAATCTGAATTCAGACTAAATGCTTGTTGCCGAATGCGTAAGAAAACTATGCGTGCAATGCAAACATCAGGCTCCTAGCTAATCATCAAAAACGGTTATGATCAGCAAACAAGACTCAGGGCTAAACATCGTTATATCATTCCAAACAAGACAAGTGAGAGTGATAGTGTGATACCATATGACATGACAAAGAACATGATCTTGTGACGCATATAAGATACCAACATTTCTCCTGGAGATGCAAGAAACAGGATCAACAGTAGTTCGTGCTGGAGGGAAACAGAGGGTGGATGGAAAATTGGCTAACGCATGCAGCCATCGATCGATCTACTGAGTCAACTCTGAAATCGTACACTGAAACCCCATCTTCAGAGATGGATTTCGACTGACACCTAAAGGTAAGGGGAGAGAAATGCTGAGATGGCGACGCACCGGAAGGCCGTGATGGAGGTGAAGCCGTCGGCGGAGGCCATGGCGGCGAGCGAGGCGGCCGCGAGGAGTGCCTGCGCGAGGCGGAGCGCGAGCCCGGACCGCGTCCCCAGCGCCCCCGGGTAGTCTCCCACCACCACCCATATAGGACCAGGCGGCGCATTCGCGTTCCCCTGACCCTGCGCCGGCGCCGGAGCTGGAGCCGGGCCCTGCGCATGCGGCTGAACAGCAGCAGCTGGAGCGGGTGCCAGTGCCGCCTCCACCGGAGCCGGCCCCTGGCCCTGCGCAGGGGCCTGAGCGGGAGCGGGAGCGGGCGGCGCCGGCGCCGAGTACGGGTGCACCAGCGGGTGGCTCACCGGCGGCCACATCGTCGCCACTCCCTGCGCTCCTCGACCCACCCAAGCGCAAAAGGGCTGCTACCTCTTGATCTTGCGCGGTTCCGAGGGTTGTTGGAGGATGGATGGACGGAGGAGCCAGGGTTTTATCGGGCGGGGAGGGCCCGCCATTGCTCTGTTTATCTGCTTTCACACTCTCACTCTCTCTGCTTCGTCTCCGTGGTGGTTCGAGTTCCTTCTTCTGCTCAGTGAGAGTGAGCTCGTCTCTCTCGTTTCTTCTTCCTTTCTTGGCAAAAGCGTGTTTGCAGGAAACTTCCTGGCTCTATGCTCTTGTACATTCTTCACATCTGGTACCTTTGTTGTGGTTTTTTTTTTAGATAAGAGGCACTTCCGGGTGCCCGACTTTATTAATAAGTATTAATGAAGCCATCCAGTAAACAGAAAAGAAAAGGAAAAAAAAAATTCAGGTCACCTGCCGCCGGTACCAAAAGGGCCCCTTGCCCTTCTACCTCGCAGGGAGACGGCCGAGGACCCTGGGAGCGACCCCCCGCTCTCACGGCCGGCACCGCAGCACTTGTCTCGCCGATGGAACACGACCCTACGTTCCGCCGCAGGCGCCGCTGCACTTCTTGCTCGACTCCCAGAACGCCCCTTCCTCTACCGCAGGTCTTCGTTGCGCTGCCTGAGATCCAGCTGACGACCTTCTTCATGGCGCCATTAGGGAGCGACCCCACGCTCCCGCTGCTGGCGCCGCAGCACTTCTTGCTCGACTCCCAGAGCGCCCCTTCCTCTGCCACAGGTCTTCGTTGCACTGCCTGAAATCCAGCTGACAACCTTCTTCATGGCGCCATTTGAGAGCGTCCCCACGCTCCCGCAGCTGGCGCCGCTGCTCCTCTTGCTCGAAACGAAGCTTCTAATACAGGTCTTCAATGCGGTGACGAACACCGCCACTCCTCTGCCGCGGGTCTTCGACTTCTTCAGGGCGTCGGTAGGGAGCGTCCCCACGCTCCCGCTGCTGGCGCCACAGCTCTTCTAGCTCGTATCCTGGGCACTGAAGCAGGTCTTCGAAAGCTAGCCTCGGGGAAGAAATAGCAAACGAAGACGAAAGCGACAAGCAACGGAGCAGTTGGCGCTGTAAAGTGCCAGATGTGCAGAGAGTTTGAATAGCGACGTTGGACTCTAAACCCCTAGCAGCCAGCACCCTTTGGCCCAGCACCTTCTCCACGGTCCAGTCCCTGGACCGCGGAAGCACACAGCCCAGCAACTTCTCCACGGTCCACACCCTGGACCGCAGACGCACATGGCCCATGGGCCTCGGCCATCCCAGGCCCCCGGCCCACCTCGCGGCCCAGCAGCCTCGACTGCCTCCCCGAGGCAAACCCTAGCTCCACACGCTCCTCCTGCGACTCCTTCGATGGCGGCGGCGGCGGCGCAGCCACCAACTCCTCCGGCAGCGGCACCACCAACGAGCCCACCAGCAGCCTCCCAGATGCCCGCACCCCTGTGCCTGGCGCATCTCGGAAGCGCTCGTCCCCTGGCGAGCACAACGGCGGGAACTCCACGAGCGACTCCGGCGACCAATCCCCAGCGGACGCCGGTGAGGCAGATGCCCGTGCAGACTCCAACGGCGGCGCTAGGACCCCCTTGGCCTCCCCAACCGACAGATCTCGCCGCTCCGGTGGCCAGAACGCTCCCTGCGTGACCGCCCGGCGCGGAGCTTCGCCTGGCTCGAACCCTTCGTCGGAGGACGACCTCTCCACCGCCATGGCACGCGCGAGCCGCCCTCGGCTCCGGCACGCTCCGCCAGGGACCGGCGCCCCTTGCGCCGGCTCCGGCTGCGGTCGCCACGGCGAGGAGACTCCAACGGCGGCGCTAGGACCCCCTGGGCCTCCCCAACCGACAGATCTCGCCGCTTCGGTGGTCAGAACGCTCCCAGCGTGACCGCCCGGCGCGGAGCATCGCCTGGCTCGAACCCTTCGACGGAGGACGACCTCTCCTCCGCCATGGCACGCGCCGAGCCGCCCTCGGCTCCGGCACGCTCCGGCAGGTACCGGCGCCCCATGCGCCGGCTCCGGCAGCGGTCGCCACGGCGAGGAACAGGCGTCGCGACCCAATCGCCTCCGAGAGCACCACCGTAGGTATAAACTAATGAACGGTTGCGCACTTCATTGTTGACACGGTCTCTTCCTTTGTTGTGGTTTTTTTTTTTTTTTGCGAAACACAGTACAACGCAAGCGCTCATATACACGCGCACACACTCACCCCTATGAACGCACGCACGCACACCCTACCCCTATGAGCACCTCCGAGAGACTGAGCCGGCGGGTCGAGTCTTGAGATTGACGAAGTCACCACGGGCGCCTCGCTGTCGACGGGAACGTCGCCTCCCACTGAAGAATATTCCGCCTTAAATGAGAAACACCAGCGTCAAACCTGGGGTTTGAACTCTGGTGGGCTGGGGGTACAACCACCCACCTAACCAACTCATGTAATTCCACGCTACCTACCGTTCTTTTCACGCTCTCGAGGAGAAATTTACCAGTGCTCCGACGTAATTACTGTTCTTTTCACGCTCTCGACGAGAAATTTGCAGACACCCTACCTACCTATACCAAAACTAGCATATGAAGATTTATGGTAATTTTTTCAGAGTTTGGGAAGAACACTGGCATTTTGTCGAACAACTTGTCGACCTATGCTTTTTTTTTTTTTGAAACTACCTATGCATTTCTCTGAAAACTGCATTATGATCTTTGAAACTCCTGGTCGATCCTTACCCCCTCGTGCTGATCTTGATCACGAGCATCTCCTGACACAAACGCGTGACCTTTTGGTCACGTCCCACCGAGGGACCTCCTGGCGCGGCCATGGCGCTCCTGGCGCTCTACCACGTCCAGAGCACGGCGTAGAAAAATCAGTGACTAGGCTTTGTTGTGCCTTGAATTTTTGAATAGGGTATCTTGTATCATATATAACAAAATTTTCAAGTAAAACCCAAAGCATGGTCCTGCAGAAGAACTTGATCAACATGCACTAACATCTACTGGCATTTTTATCTATAAGAACAAACTGGTGGTCTACCAAATGAACAGATAATCCGACATTTAAAAGTGACAACAACACTGCACAAGTAATCTTGGGGCCAAAGATCCGGATATCGATAATTACACACATATTAGCATATCAGCAACCCTGAGCTCTACACAAGTAGCCCAGCAGTTCGTCCACATATCACAACTACCAGTCCACCCACATTTATATATAAGAGGGCATACGAAGAAGAATAAAAATGCAGAGCTTCATAGCCAGCCTTTCAAACATCGAGCTGCTCCCTAATTTCTACAGAAAGCTCCATAAACAGAGGAGCTATATCCCTAATTTCTACAGAAAAATATGATAGCATACGGTATTCGACAAGAATCCATCCGTTGCTTCTCAGTCTTACATAGCATAATTAGCTGGCCATGCCAGTGTCCCAGTTGGTCACAAAAAGGGATCTGGTGCGCGAACAGACCCAGATTCTTGTTGTGTAGACTACGGTCTTTGTAACTTGTAGACCGCAGTGCCGAGGTTCAGGATGAAGCACGGTGCAAGAGCAAACCAGCTCAGGAAAGCCATGGCGGTACCAGCCATAAGACTTGGGCAGGGATTTCCATAGCAATATTCTAGATCATTGTTAATGAGAACGGTGATGCCTGCCGATGCGCTTGCAGCACTCAAGGACAGTCCTCCTGTGATCTGCAGAAGAGCAACATCAAGGTCAAAAGGGTGGGGGGAGGAATGCACATGATCATCGGGTAATTATTTGCTTGTTGATGATTGTTTGATCTAGGGGCTCACAAGGAATGGAAGATGGCTGCTGTTTGATTGAGGTGCCTGAGAAAAATATGACTCACCAAGTCCCCGATGCTGAATATGCCGCAAGTGATGGGAGTTCGGAAGGAACGACCAACGAGGAGCGCGTAGACATCCACGGCGACAAGGGCGAGGCTCCACAGGCACTGCAAAGCTGCTGCTGGTATGAGGTAGCTGGTCAAAAGAGCAACAGTGAGTTTGTCTATACAAGGAAACCTGATCCCGTATTTTGGGCTGTATAAGCAACTTCCCAAGTGAAAAGAAAACACCATATAGTTGCATAACAGAAATAAGATGCACTAAGCATACTACTTGTCCCGTGTACTTCCCAATGCCAAATTGTAGATTTCAAGTGTTGTCCATTACAGTCACACTATTCTGAATTCCGACAACAGGAATGTTAACCAAACTTATCAGCATGCACAGCTAAATGCTTATTTGCTGAATGCGTAGGAAACTATGCGTGCAAACATCAAAGCTCCTAATACTCGCGAAAACCGGTTATGATGAGCAAACAAGACTCGGGGCTAACCATCACTGTATCATTCCAATGAAGACAAGTGGGAGCAATACCATATGATATGACAGAGCACATGATCATGTCACTATAATCTAGCTGCAATGCCTCTTTCAGGTGGCCAAACTAATATAAAGGGCGTAAAATAACAACGCTGCACGCGGATAAATAAACACCAACATTTCTCCTAGAGAAGCAAGCAAGCAGGATCAATCAATCAATAATAGTTTTCTGCTGAATGGGAACATAAAGGAGCATCTCCTCGAACAGAGGATGGATGGGGAAAATTGGGCAACGCATGCAGTCATTGATCTACTCGTCCTGAAAATTGTTTACTGAAACCCCCACTTCAGAGGTAAGATACACACTACTCTAGGTATACAGCGTGTTTGGTGTACTACCAGATGCCATCCCCAACACTAAATGTAGATGTTCAAGTATTTTCCTCAAAAACAACATGTGTGCATAGTGTTGTCCATAATAGTCCCATTATTCTGAATTCCGACAACCAGAATGTTAACCAAGCTTTATCAGCTTGCACAACTAAATTCGTCTTGCTGAATGCGTAGGAAACTACGCGTGCAATGGAAACATCAAACTCCTACAGCTACAGGGGATGGAGAATTGGCTAACGCACGCGGTCATCCTGAAATCGTGAACTGAAACCCAAACCTTGGGAGGTAGATTTCATTCAGACTGGAACCTAAGGGAGGGGAAGGAGGAGGAGGAGGAGGAGGAGGAGGAGGAGGAGGAGGAGGGTAGCAGGCAGGCGTGACGCACCGGAAGGCGGTGACGGAGGCGAAGTCGCCGGTAGAGACCACGGAGGCGATCGCGGTGGCCGCGAGGACGGCCTGCGCGAGGCGGAGCCCGAGCCCGGACCGCGTCCCCGGCGCCCCCGGGTAGTCCCTCATCAGCACCCCGGGCGGCGCGTTCGGACCTGCACCTGCAACGCAGCCTGCACCGGAGCTGCTGGCGCTGGCCCCTGTCCCTGCACAGCCGGAGCCGGAGCCTGAGCCGGAGCGGGAGCCGCCGGCTGCTGTCCCTGCGCAGCCGGCGCCGCCGCTGGAGCGGGAGCCGCCTGTCCCTGCGCAGCCGGAGCCGGAGCCGGGAACGGGTGCACCATCGGGTGGCTCGCCCGCGGCATCATCTTCCCTTCGTCCGGCCGCTCCTCCTCTTCGGCTCTTCCTCGACCCAAAGGTGCTACTACAGTATCTTTCTTGCGCCGGTTTTAGGGTTGGTGGTGGTGGTAGCGCGATGGATGGCCAGGGTTTTTGGAGGAGGAGCAATGGTGGAGGGAGCAGAAGCACGAGGTGGAGGGCCCGCCATTACTCTGTTTCTCTGCTTTCACACGATCTCACTCCCTCTGCTTCGTCTCCTTGGTTTCCTCTTCTGCTCAGTGAGAGTGCGCGCGTTCTGGGGTTGGTTCTTCTTCTTTCGGCAAAAGCGCGTTTGGTTTGGTCCATGGCTCCTCCACCGTGACGAAGCGCACGGCCCTTGCGAGAAAACTCACGTTGCACTAGCCTGCACCCTTTCCACGAAACTTCATTTTCCACACTTGTGTTGATATTTGTTACTGCTGCTGCTTTACTGAAATACTCCTTCTGTTTTTTACTTCGCGTCCTAGATTTCTTTTTAAAGTCAAACTTTATAGAAATTTGATCAGTTATATTAAAAAGGAATATTGTAGGTGTCGATATTTTTCTCAAAACATATTTCGTCAAAATTTTAAAGTTTCAACTTTGACTGACGCTGAAAAACGCAATGTAATCGTGACCGGAGTGAGCATAATTGCCTCCCTCCGTGTTTTGGTTGAACCATGCACGTAACTAAGTATTTACAGCGCCCCGGTGTACTTATTGTTCTTTTCACGCTCTTTGCGAGAAACGACTTAAATGGAGGACGGGCCTGTGGCCTGGTGGTAGCGTTTGGCAGTGGCCAACCTACCCATCCGGGTTCGACTCCTCTAGGGAGCGAATTTCCGGAGCCTCACCCGGGGGCACTGTGCTAGGAACAGTGCGGGGGGCGTACTGTTCATGGGTGAACAGTATTCGCTAATAAGGTGCCTCTCGTCACGCCTGTATGCCACATGAGGTTAAATTATATTTCAGGCGCGCTTGATATAGGTTGTAGGTTTGTTTAGGCTCTCAGCTGGGGTGTGGGTGTGTTGTGGTGTGCGTGTGGTGTGTGTTGCTGTGAGTTTGATCAGATGCTACAACTTGTATCAATTAGGAGGTGCAAATAAAAAGAGAAACGACTTAAATGAAATCTCCGGTTAAACCCACATCACCGTGGAAACCTTTGTCGTATGCTCACTGGGGTAACGTAAGTTCATGACCTTATTAATCATAAGACAATGTTTACAAGCATTTGGAAAAAATATGGACATTGAAGCAGACTCTTTATTATGTTGTGAAAGTAAAGAGAACCCTAGCGTATTTGAAAAGTAGATCCATAATACTGTGATCGAAAATGGGTTCACATTTTGGTTCTATTCGAAAGTGCAATCCGCATTTATTTATTTTTTTGGTTCCCCTTCAAGAGCAGCATCCTGAAATGAGGAGAATAACATTTATGCATAGTAAAAGAAATTCAAAATATCCTTAGATGCATGACGGCACGATCAGACTCCTGTAGTTAGTCAGTCTAGGCAAACTGCAGTTCGGCCCCCGCGTCGCTCTCGTGAGGGCGACACGGGCGGCGGCAAACCCTACCTCCCCGAGCTCCCTCCTCCCTCCCCCGCCGCCCCCGTCGTCGCCTGAGGAAGCCGCCGGCGCTGCGGCAGAAGGTGGTGGCGGGGAGCCCCCTCGCGTGTGTGCGTGTGGTGTTGTGTGCGTGTGTGTGCTCGGCCATGGTGCGCCATCGTCGCCTCCTACCTTCCCTCGCTCGAGCACGGCGTCCTGCTTAGGCAGCGCCTCCCTTCCAACGTTGTCTCCCGGTTAGGCCTGGTCGCAGGTGCGCCGCGCCGCCCCGTGCAGATCTACCTGCTCGGGTGTAGGGGATCTTGCAGATCCAGGCTGGATCTGACGGGCGGCCATGTGGGCGTGCGCTGCCTCTCCGAGGTCGGACCTGCGCGGTCTTGCCGGAGATGCCCGACCCCCTTGGTTGCCGGAGATGCCCCGGTCTCCATGGTGTTTGCCGTGAGGCTCCAGATCCAGAGCAGTGGGGCTCGATCTGGGCTGGGGCAGGCCTGGCTGAGCCGACCTGCCCGTGGGCTTGAATTCGTGCTGGCGTGCTCTTTCCGGTGCACTGAGTTGGGACTAGTGCATCGTGTCTCCGAGGTTCGTAGGCCGGTGGCTGCATCCTTCGATGTCTTCTTCGCGTCCTCGTGGCGGCGGCCCGCGTTTGGTTTTGGATGGGTCTCGGTGAAAACCGTGAAATGGTAGCGACCATGGCTGGCGATGACAACACCTCCGGTGTCGTTCCCCTTGCTGAAGGCATCGCTGTGAAGACCCCTCCTTTTTCTGGACTGCTGGATTCCACCTTTCCATCCCACCTTGCTTTCCCCGGTGTGTCCGTTTGGTGAAGGTTTCCCTAGTAGCGGCTTGTGAATCGCCCTTTGATCTCTCCGTCGTGGCTGCCCTCGGTCAATGTTGGCTTGGCTACTATTAAACGGTGTTTCCTATGGTTTTGGCGGCCTTCCAGAGCCTTGGGGGCTTTTCCTGGCCGGCGTCAAGTCGCAGTTGATGCCGGTGTTTTTCTTCCTTATGCCACTGGCGAATGTTGGTTGTTTGGGTTGCGACAAGGTCAAGATCTAGGGTTGGTATCATGGGGTTTGGGCGAAAGCTTTGCAAGACCTGTCTCTGCCGGCAACGACGATGTTTCTGAACGCCGTCCACCACCTTGGAGGCGTTGCTGCAAGCCCTCGCCTTTGGATTCCCAAACCCTGCTAGGCTCCTTCCCCAACGGCGTATCTTGGTGGTGGCGATGTTGGTGCGGTGGAGGTCTGTTGGTTTTGACATCTTCGACATCGTCTCCGTGCCACATAAGCCATGGTGCCTCCTTCGGATCAAGCAATCTCTTTTAGTTTGTGCTTCATTTAGTTTTGCTTGGTTTTACATCATGTATGGTTTGTCTGTTGCTGTGAGGTGTGAGTGGGTGGTGTGCGTGTGTGGTGTTGCTGGTTTTGCCAGCATGTTCTTGTAACTTGTAACTCTTAGCCGGTTGTTGGCTTCGTTAATTCAAAGCCGGGTTCTTCTCGAACCTTCCGTCAATGACGGCATGATCAAGGCCGGGCTCTTCTCGAGCCTTCTGATATATCACTGATATTCACCAGTAAATCTGTGGGACCCAACCGATTTAGCTCCCATAATTTTATTTTTGTTGAGTTTTGGGAGTATAGATGCCTTCTATTTGTGTAGATGGCTACTTTCGGTACATCTCAGATTGCTTAAGAGGGATACAAATAGTATGACATACGAGTTTGCCATGTTAATTGACCCTGATGATATGATAACCTGAGATTTATAAAAAACCTTGTCGACAAAATAGTTGACCGATAAAATCGATAAATCGGCCGATAAGCCGATTTATCTCTTAACTTGGGTGGACCGATAAGTTAACGAGAAGTGATATCCGTGACATTGGAGAATACAGAGTGCCTAGACCCTAAACTCAGTCATCCACATTTGTGTCCATGCTTTTCAGATTAAAGAAAAATGCTTAGTGTCATAACATGTTGTTTAGAAATCCAAAACTCATGGTGGGCATATTTCCCGATACCCGAATAACCCGAAACCGAAAATCTCGTCCGCTTTCTCGGGAAGCTGTTTTGGAAACCCGAAATAATATCGGGAAATTCGGGATTGCATTGCTCAAACCCGAACATCCTGTCCATCCAAATCTAACCTCGTTGCACTTGGTGGAGGAAGATGTCGGGCGCGCGCCACCGAAATCATCGCAACATTATACTTGTGTGTACACAAAAAAAAAACTTGTAACATTTCAAAAAAACATATGCAACATTGAGAAACCCCAAAATTCACTAATCAACCTATACGGTTGACCATGGAGGTGGCGCCATGGCATATTTGAGCCTAACGGCCACGAATTTGCCATGTCGCAGTTTTGGCGACGCAAGATGGAGTGAATCCCCTACCAAATCCGCTAGTGTAAGACGGTTTCCCATCATCCCCGAGCACAGAAGGGCTTGGGATTAGAGCTCTCTCTTGCCGAGCATCCACGATCGTAGGCGCGAGGAAACAAATCAACGAGGGTAGATGGCAGCGCTGCGCCGAGTCTTCCCAGACCTTGGTGAGTGCAAGGACTCGAAATCCGAGATCTGTACGCTAGCATCCATGGCAACATCAAAATAACATAAACAACACACAACATCATCAACATATATATCTCTTATAAAGCAAAACCACATTAACATGCACTTGAGGAAGCTCATAATTGGAATATACAAGCCAAAAGTTCTATAATGTTATCACCATCTAGTATAAACAATAAGCATATGACAACTCTATGTATGAAAAAAGATGTAATAAATCTGTTTTTGTCATTGGATAGTAAAATAAGAAATAACATTGGAAACGACACAGAAAGACAAATTAACATGAATGCATTCCGCTGTAAAAAAAAGTGAATATAGTCTAGTCTTTACGCAGATTTTAGATATGGTAACCCAACAAAACAATTGTTCAACAATTACAACTAACAGCCTGAACAACCAATAATAAAAATTTAGATGTTTAAATCCAATATTTTGACATTCTTCTTATCTTATTTATGAGTCATTTATACTAAACATTTTTACTTATTAATAACTCATTCTCTTGATGTATGATCTTATGTAGTACATTTTAATGTAAATTGCAAAATTAACAAATAATGACGATGCTAAAAATTAACAATACTTTTCACAATACAATTCTAATACATCCGGAGAAATACGCTTACACAAAAATTCAACTACAGTCGTGATGTTGGTTCTTTATTTTCTAAATATTGGCTCTTATGTAGCAATTGATTAATCTAAATTCATTTAATCACAATAATAATTAAAATATGATTTATCATGTTACACTATGGATTAGTTTATATTTGATACGTTTTTGGCATTACCATGTTTTGTTGTTTATTATACTAGCAAACAATGCCCGTGCAACGCACAGGAGAGAAAAACCCCCTCACTTGACTACAAACTGATCGAGAAACAAATCAGGTCTCCCACCTAATTTATTGTATTTGAATTTTTTTCACATATTGTTTTCTTTAGCTATATGTAAAACCGATTATACATATAGTGTAACCTTGAATTGGGCGGAGCTAAACTACTTCATGGACATATTAAATAAACTTTGCAAAAAAAAAATCAGCATAGAAACTAATATATGCATGTAGTAGGTTCTTGATGACTCCCAAGTGCAGGAGATCAATTGTAGTACCTTTCAATTAGAAAAGGTTGTCGAACCCATGAGGAGCTGAAGGTATTGGTTAGCAAGAATGATAAATAAAACAATGAAAGATGCAAGTGTTTTTGGGATTTTCGGTTGTATAGTTGCAAGAGAGTAAAAATGCGGAAGATAAATAGTAGCAAGTGAAACCTCTCAAAGAGAGAAAGCCCAATCCTCTATGCAGCAAGAGGACAAGCTCAAGTGTGTGTTTCTTATAAGTGGAGAACGTTCCTAAGGTCTACCTAGACTTCACGGCATAAATATTTCTAGAACAATAAGGTAAACATTTTGTCAAGTTTTAATCTTCTTTGGACGGAGCCATAATTAGGGAAAGCTAAATAAATAAACTAAACCCCCTTATGATGGTTCTTATGGCCAAGTAAATGACTGCACAAGAGTTATTAAGACATAAAGTCCCACCATAGCATTACACTCTAAGGTCCCCGATACTAATACCCCATAAATTAACTTCATGATTCGGTCTCAGGCTTACATGTCCTCCCAAGTCTTCCTCACTCCATTACACTACGGTGCTCTCCTATGAGCCCATATAGGTGAAGTGATGTGCAGTCGACGTTCGCACAACACCATCATAGAATTACATAAAAGATAAAAACTAGACAAAATACCAACACATGTCATATATAAATCATTGCCAATTCATCCTATGCCCCCAGGAACATGAGAGAACTACTCACAACGCAAAGACATGATATGATTCAATGGTATAAGTGGTACAACACAATCTGAAAATATAATCTCACCCCAAACAATGACAAGTAGCCAATCATACACAGGTAGAATAGCACTTAAACAATAGCTAGGGTTCGAACAATCTCAAACTATGAGGGGGATGAAGTGGATCACGAAGATGGTGATGGAGATGGTGCTGGTCTTGACGGTGGTGTTGATGGAGACTCCGGAGGGGGGATGGAGGAGCCTTCCGGAGGTGATTCCGGCGGCGTTTCCCCCCTCCGATCTTCTCCGGCGGCAGCCTTCTGTCTCCTGTTTCGTGGTTTTGTGTTTCTCCGCCGCCTCCTCGCGAAACTCCTCGGGGGACTATTTTTATAGGCGTTTTTAGGTCAAGACGAAGCCACGGAGACGAAAACGGACGGCATCGGAGCCACGAGGAATAAAAGAGGTGGTCCCACACGGCCAAGGAATCTGGCCGCGTGGGACCATCTATTTTCTTCCTCGGACTTCCTTTTTCGCGGATCCTTGGCTCGTACGTCTTCTTATTTCCAAATATTGGGCCCCGTAAAATCTTAGGTCATTTGGACGTCGTTTGGTCCCTGAAAGTCAAAAACATGGAAAAAGGGGTTTTCTGGTTCTGCAGGGTTAATTCCAAATAAATGGGGAAACTGTGAATTATCCCCTAAAATCATTATAAAACATAAATATAACCCATATATGATGCAAATAAGTTGGAATATCAAGTAATAAAATGTAAAGTTCATGTATGCATTTTACATGCATCAACATCCCCAAGCTTAACCAATACTCGTCCTCGAGTATGAAGGTGATAAAACTAACATGGACTTTGCATTTTAATACTATCAATGGATATCAAAGATGATTACTATTGCTACATAAGTCAAATGATTCATTCTTCAAAGGAGTAGCAATATACAAGATAGATTATGAAGTGATATCAAATATTCAATGTAAGGATGTTCAATGATAATTCACAAAGTGTAACATAGAAGAAAGTACTATGGACCAAATGTATGCATAATGAAAAGTAAAAACATCCTATAATGGTCATAGAGTATTCTTATAAATCTGAATATAAAAGGTGGACACTTTGGAAAGATATATAAATGAGTAGAGGTAAAACATGAATAAGTTTCATCTAACTTCCAAATGCTTCTACTTAAGTTAATGTTTGCAATGTGGTATTCATTGGTGTCAAGCTCTCATTACCCCTATCATAGCATCTTGAATGGTTAAAGTTTAAAGTGAAAGCAAATATGAGTAGTGTGCTTGACAAAGTATGGGTTGAATGTCTCATGCCCCGTGAATACGAGTACCTACACCACGGTGTTACTCAACTTGGGACACAAAAGCAAGTTCAAGTTAAGGTCATTGTAAGTAATATAATAGCGTCATCAAGAGCGTCAACTGGGGTACCTCTTGTCCAGGACATGGAACAAGCCCATGTCAAAATGACAAGACAAACAAACAAAATGAACAATCTCACACCCTTTTTATTTACTATTGGTATAGCTTTTTATTGTGGGTGCATCACTGAAGGTTCACCATAGCATGTAAGTAAATTTCCACCATGAATGATGCATGGCTTAGATTAGCGGCCCAGGCGTCTCTCTAGCCATTTATACAAACTCATTAAACTTACTAAGTTTCCGCATTTATTTGGCACCATGATAAGCATCCATAAACAAAAGTACATGATATCAACTAAATATAAAGAGCACGTTGAAAGCTTGCCATGTGACAGCACATATGAGCTAACTCCCAACCAAGACTCTTGTCAAGCTCACAACTTCATAATTTTAATCACAATGGTTCATGTTTATTAAGTGCAATAAAAGTAAAGTGTGCATCAAGTTCGTGAGAGCTTTTAACCAACTTTTCCCATAACAATCAATAACATAAGCATTTTAATTCAGAAGTATAGATAATACAATATAACATGATAAACATACTCGGAATAGCATAAAGCTAATAGGTAGATATGGTGGACTCACTGGAAAAACTTTGGTTGAAGGTGTTGGAAAACAAGTTTTTACTTGTTGGAATTTTTGGGCTAGCAAGAGGGAGAAAGTTGACCGTCTAAATGCATGCATAAGTGTCCATAGAACTAACCAATCCATGTTAAACAAAGTAAAGTAACATTCAGCATCAAAACATGAATAAAAGATAGCTCTTGATAAAACACTTGCAAATTAATACTCATTAAAAAGCACATGAATCATGCAACTATATGTATCTTTTTGAATCAACTCAAACATCCCTTTCCCAATATTTTTAATAGCATCCAACTTAATTCAACCCAAATTTCCAGTAGCTCTCATATATAAATGATAGTGGTGGTCTCACAAAAAAAAACAAACCGAAATAAAAAAATAAAAGACGCTCCAAGTTTATGCGATAAAGTGCATTGATCGAAAAACAGAAGTTAGACGTGTGCAAACCGAGAGTGTGTTGGTCCAGTGGGGTTGTCTTCACATCCCCAAGCTTATGGTCTTCACCATCCTTGGATAGCTCTTGGTGCATCTCCTCTAATCCCTGTGAAAAAACTTCAAAACACCGTTTCTCCCATTTCTTTTCTGTGGGGTGACATTAGTAGTGATAGACAAATGAATTGCTTGCTGCATAAAATCCTTAAAAAAAATTCATATGAATGTCCAGAAAGTGTATAATGTTGTATGCCTACTTATAAACTCAATTGGATCAAAAAGATTCAAGTTAAAAGTTCAAAGAATGCATCAAACAAAATGGGACAGAATCTGTCCAGAAAAACAGCAGCAGCAAAACGCATTTTTCTACCCTACTTAAATATGTCGAAAAATCTGAAAAAATTCATGCTTACAGAGGATGAAAAGTTGCAACTACAGTTCAAATTCAGCTCATTCGGAGTTACAGAATAGAATGAAAAATCATACCGTGCACAGATTCGTGCTGGAATAAAATCTCCGAATACAAATAGCAACTTTTTCAAACCAAAAGGGTAAAACTTGGCACTTTATTAAAAATTCCAGAAACAAAACTAAAAACTAAGTCTCTTGTTACAGCAAGAGGACACAAAGAAAATCAAAAATAAAACAACCGGGTTGCCTCCCGTAAAGCGCTTTCTTTATAGCCATATAGCTAGGCTTACTTACTTGGTATCAAGATGGTTGGAGTGAGGTGGCTTGGCATCCCCAAGCTTGAATTCTTGTACTTATTTGATATATGTAGGGTGAGCCTAGGGGTAACATCCCCAAGCTTGAGTGTTTGTCCCTCTTGATCTTTGTTCATCACCCTCAACTCTTCCACTTGAAAATTCTCTTTACACAAAACTCATCATAAAACTTGATTAGAGGGGTTAGTGTCTCCATAAATTAAATCCACATAGGTACAGCAAAGACATATCATGAGTTGATTCTAAACATTAACTATGTTACTATGGTTGTGTATTGTTCTTTGATCAAAAGAACCACACAAAACACAAGTAATGAGAGTAATGCAAAATAAAGACAGAATCTGTCAAAAACTGGACAGCCCGTAAAGAGTGAATTTTCAGAGGCACTTACGTTGCTCAAATCAGAAAACTTTTAACTAATGAAATGTGTAATAATAACTGAATATTGCTGTCGTAAAATTTCAGGTCAAAATTCCTTTTCTGTGATTTTTAACATTTTTCGCAGTGAAGCTTAGGAATCTGTTTTCTGGACAGCAAATCACTATTGTCTGATCCCACCTCTCAAAAGAGGTTATTCTTGCCATAAAGATGAAAAATAAGATACAAAGGTGATGTTACAGTAGTAAACAAGCACCTTGACTCAAAAACCAAAACTTAAACTGAAGATAAAAATCAAAAAGAAACAAAAAGAACCAAGAAAGAATCAAGAGAAACAAACAAAGAAGAAAGAAAATATTTTTGTTGTTTTTGATTTAGCAAAAAGGCAAAAGAAGAAGCAAATATATACAACATAAACACTCTTTTTATTTGGTTTTAGCTTTGGGAAAAGTTTTAATGATAGAGACTTTGCAATGGTTCCATTGGCATGAACAACACATGTTCAAGGTCGACCCCAACATCTCCATTACTCATCCTTCTCATTTACTTTCCCAAATTTTATATAAAGTGAAAATCTTAAACTAGCAATTAGAAAACAGTAGGTAAAGTTATTTCACATGTTTTCAAGATATAAAGGTGTGCCCAAACAGAATAGGAAATAAAAGCATAAAGAGCACACCACAAAACATTAAACCATTAACTTTTAAGTCTAACTCTTTCCTATGCATTGGCATTTTATATATGAATAAATAGCAGCAATTTTGTGGTAACCAATGCATGTAATGATCAGTAGGTTGCATTTTAAATAACATAGAAGCATAAAGATAAGTCTTTCTTCCTCTCTCATAATAGTTACAAGTAGTGGAAACAAATTTGACAAAAGAACTATTAGATTGGTGCAACTTTGCAAACTTAGGAACATATAGAGGATTATTAAAACTATCATGTGAGCTATTAGTGTGTTTTCCTCTCTCAAAATAATTGCAAGAAGCACCATAAACATGATGGTTATGGGTGAAATGGTTATTAGTGTAAGATAATTTCAGCCCACATAAGTACTTTTCAACATATAAAAGCTTCTCCTCCATGGTGTGAATAGGAGAGTTCAAAAATAAAGTAGGACTCTCATAAGTAAGAGTATTTTCACACAGCAAGTATATCATTTTTATCCTCACATGAAGTAGTAACAAGTTCTAAACATGGAGGATCATCAAGCAAATAGGATCATCATCTAGAGTACTATCATAAAACATGTCTAAACCATACTCCTCATCATTTTTAAAATTATTATCAATAATGTTCTCATTAGGCATAGGTTGATAGTCCTCCTCATCATCAGAATCATAAAAGCAAAGTTTATCATCAACAAAATTTTGAGTGTTACCCTCATCCATAGGTGGTGAAGGTGGAAGTTTCCTCTCTTCATTCTCTAGTTGTTCATCATTTTCATCATCTTCTTGGGGTTGCACGGGCATCCCCAAGCTTAGGTTTTTATCCTCCTCTTCCTGCAAAATATTAGTATTTTCGTGGCAGCAAGAATTCTTTCTTTAGGAGTAAAATATTTAAGAAAAACCTTCCTCAAAATACTCCATTCAATAGTGACTTCTTCATCCAAAGACATGAACCAATACGAGCATTACCAGATATAGACAAATATAATAGCTTCCTTTTTACCTGATCATCAGAAATACCAGGAAGCCTAAATAAACCACATATGTCTTCAATTGTCTCCACGTGTTCACGTGCAGACTTAGTTCCATCTCCTGTAAATGGATTTTTCATAACTCTTTTAACATGACCAATGGGAATTTTAAATCCCACTTTAGGTACCTCAGACACAGTAGTTTCAACCACTTTAGGAGCATTAGCATAAGCACTTTCATATAAAGCAAGATGCAGCGAAGCACGATTCATAAATGCATAGTAACAATGAGATAAAACAGTAAATAAAATTCAGCTTTCAAGTTTCCTTACCAAACTTCTTACCAATAGCGCTACGCTCCCCGGCAACGGCGCCAGAAAAGAATCTTGATGACTCCCAAGTGAAAGGACAAGGATGTCGCCTAGAGGGGGGGGGGTGAATAGGCGATTAAAACTTTTCCAGTTTAGGCTTGATAATTGCGGAATAAAACTATGTGTTTAAATTAACAAGCCAACAACCTAAATAAACTAGGCTCACCTATGTGCACCAACAACTTATGCTAAGCAAGACAAGCAACAAGGTGATAGCAATATAGAATACTTCAAGCACGAAGGCTATCACAATGTAAAGTGCATAAGTAAAAAGCTCGGGTATAGAAATAACCGAGGCACGCGGAGACGAGGATGTATTCCGAGTTCCTCCTTGTTAAGGGAGTACGTCTCGTTGGAGAGGTGTGAACCAACACAATGGTTCAACAACCACAAAGGTTTCACCTTCTTCTCCGATGAACCGCACCACAAAGGTTTGGTTCACCTTCCACTATCGGAATCCTTCGAGGCGGAAATCCGGAGCCTTTCAACAACGATCCGGGGCACAACCCACAACGGGATTGGGAGCTCCCGAATAGCTACAAGTGACCACACAAGGGTCTCAACCACCACACGGGCGTCTAGGGTCCAAAGACCCAAGAGTAACAAGTTCACAAGCTTTCAACTTCCACGAATCCTCGTGGAGAGCACACCGATGCACCAAATGCAAAAGGCAAGAGCACAAGTGCTCAAATCCTTCACTCTCAAATCCCACCACAAGCAACTAATGCTTATGGGGGGAGAAAAGAGGAAGAACAAAGTAGGAGAAACACCAAGAACTCCAAGATCAAGATCTACTCGGTTCCCCTCACTTAGAGGAGAGATGGATTGGTGGAAATGTAGATCTAGATCTCCTCTCTCAAATCCCTCAAAGATATGCAAGAATCATGGGAGGAATTGGGAGAGGGGCAAGCTTTCCAAGGTCAACAATGCAGGAGAGAGAGGGGGAAAAACTTGCTTGGGAAAGCTAAGTGGTTGAAGGTAGGTGGAGGGGTATTTATACCCCTCCCAGAAAAAGAGCCGTTGCAGCCACTTAGTCCGGAGTTTCCAGTCAGGGAGGCCGGAGACTCCGGCCCGGGCGGAGACTCCGGACCAGAAGGGCGGAGACTCCGGACGCAGAAAGTCAGGAAAACACCGATGCAGAAAAACTCATACCGGAGACTCCAGACCACGAAGGCCGGAGACTCCGGCCGGGCGGAGAATCCGGGGATACTCCGGACCAACTCCGGACGCTATACCGCAAGTGCCGTCCGCGGGGCAGTTCGCTCCAAAACCAGGGAGGCCGGAGACTCCGGACAGGAAAAACAACAGCAGAACAGCAAAGCCTGAAATGCAATAACTTTTGCAAGGAAGCTCCAAACGAGATGAAACCAACGAGGTTGGAAAGGTAGCGACAAGTTATCCATGGGAGGTGTGGACCTTATCTCGAGGAGGACCGGTAATATTTCTAACACCGAGAACGCAACAAGTTTTCCATCCGGACTCCGTTTTCAATGATCTTGGGCTTGCTCCGAAGATAATCACAAGCACAACAAGATCATGCATATACACATCATAGTCCATCATGTGAGGAGGATAACACAAGAGGAGAGTTTGACCTCTCTACAAGAGACGAACCGGTAAATCCTCCAACATCAAAAACACCACAAGATATCCAAATGAAATCCGTTTTTGATGAAGTAGAGCTTGGTATGGAGATGAACACAAGCTCTAAATTCTCACATGAATAAAAGCCAAATAAGAACCAAGAAAGATGATATGCCAAATATTCAAAGGTTTGAGCTCTCCACAAAGGTGCGATCAAGTTACTCACTTGAGAGCCCCTCTTGATAGTACGCCGTCTATCCTATAACCCGGTCTCCCACTAACACCACGAGACCGGTAAAATAGAAAACCTATCAAGATCATACCTTTGCCTTGCGCATTCCACTTGAGCTCGATGATGACGATCTTGACTCTCTCAAGTTGGAACACCTTTCTTGATTGTGCTTGCTAGCACAAGCTTGATGAAGACTTCTCCAAATACTCCCCCATACACCATTATGGGAGAGCCTTGCTAAACTCCGTCTTCATGAATCCACTTGCACTTCATCTTCTTATCTTGATATAGATGATGGCTTGGAGATAAACATGAAGTTCACTCAATCTTCTTTTCCAAGCCATGCTTGCAATAAGCTCAACTCTTCACATGACCATTCTTCATATAAACCCTTGGATGGAACCTTGGTCATCATGAAATCTTCTAGAGTTCAACACATGAACTCCAATCTTTACCTATGGACAAGATCTACAAGTATATCTCAATGCAAACATTAGTCCATAAGGATTGTCATTAATTACCAAAACAACGCATAAGGCAACACATGCCCTTTCACCAAGTGCAAGAGATCAATTGTAGTACCTTTCAATTAGAAAAGGTTGTCGAACCCACGAGGAGCTGAAGGTATTGGTTAGCAAGAATGATAAATAAAACAATGAAAGATGCAAGTGTTTTTGGGATTTTCGGTTGTATAGTTGCAAGAGAGTAAAAATGCGGAAGATAAATAGTAGCAAGTGAAAGCTCTCAAAGAGAGAAAACCCAATCCTCTATGCAGCAAGAGGACAAGCTCAAGTGTGTGTTTCTTATAAGTGGAGAACGTTCCCAAGGGCTACCTAGACTTCATGGCATAAATATTTCTAGAACAATAAGGTAAACATTTTGTCAAGTTTTAATCTTCTTTGGACGAAGCCATAATTAGGGAAAGCTAAATAAATAAACTAAACCCCCTTATGATGGTTCTTATGGCCAAGTAAATGACTGCACAAGAGTTATTAAGACATAAAGTCCCACCATAGCATTACACTCTAAGGTCCCCGATACTAATACCCCATAAAGTAACTTCATGATTCGGTCTCAGGTTTACATGTCCTCCCAAGTCTTCCTCACTCCATTACACTACGGTGCTCTCCTATGAGCCCATATAGGTGAAGTGATGTGCAGTCGACGTTCGCACAACACCATCATAGAATTACATAAAAGATAAAAACTAGACAAAATACCAACACATGTCATATATAAATCATTGCCAATTCATCCTATGCCCCCAGGAACATGAGAGAACTACTCACAACGCAAAGACATGATATGATTCAATGGTATAAGTGGTACAACACAATCTGAAAATATAATCTCACCCTCAAACAATGACAAGTAGCCAATCATACACAGGTAGAATAGCACTTAAACAATAGCTAGGGTTCGAACAATCTCAAACTATGAGGGGGATGAAGTGGATCACGAAGATGGTGATGGAGATGGTGCTGGTCTTGACGGTTGTGTTGATGGAGACTCCGGAGGGGGGATGGAGGAGCCTTCCAGAGGTGATTCCGGTGGCGTTTCCCCCTCTGATCTTCTCCAGCGGTAGCCTTCTGTCTCCTGTTTCGTGGTTTTTGTGTTTCTCCGCCGCCTCCTCGCGAAACTTCTCGGGGGACTATTTTTATAGGCGTTTTTAGGTCAAGACGAAGCCACGGAGACGAAAACGGACGGCATCGGAGCCACGAGGAATAAAAGAGGTGGTCCCACACGGCCAAGGAATCTGGCCGCGTGGGACCATCTATTTTCTTCCTCGGACTTCCTTTTTCGCGGATCCTTGGCTCGTATGTCTTCTTATTTCCAAATATTGGGCCCCGTAAAATCTTAGGTCATTTGGACGTCGTTTGGTCCCTGAAAGTCAAAAACATGGAAAAAGGGGTTTTCTGGTTCTGCAGGGTTAATTCCAAATAAATGGGGAAACTATGAATTATCCCCTAAAATCATTATAAAACATAAATATAACCCATATATGATTCAAATAAGTTGGAATATCAAGTAATAAAATGTAAAGTTCATGTATGCATTTTACATGCATCAGTTCTCAAAACGAAAATATGCATGTAGTATATGTCGTGTTAAACTTAAAAAATAAAATAAAAAGCACGACCTCTAGATCTCTCTCCATCTCAACCTGGACCTAAAATACATGTTAGTTTTCACCTGGCCGTTGTTTTTCACTTTGGGCTGCAGTTTGGGCCAGGCTGCACCACTCCACCTGGACTAAGCTCCCTGCCACGAGCACCTTGAGTTTGCAATGCAATCATCCCTATTCGTGACCCACTGCGGCGTTGGACAGCAGGGACAGGGTCACCGGAGCGAGGAGATACAGGCACAAAGCTACCTCGTGTTCATCTCCCGGTCGGCACATGGCGGCGCGGCGCCTAGGAGCTCTCCGATGGGAGCGGGCGGCAGGGGCGGATGCGGGGAACGGCCATGGCTGGGAGATAGCTCGTGGTCGTGGCTGGAGTTTGGGTCTGCGCGGAGTGGAGCTCTAGGGCGTAGTAGGCAGGGGGCAGGAAGTACCGCGCGGGTGGGATCTGTATTATTTTTTCCACCGGAGGTAAGAGGATCGCAGCTTGCCGTCCGGGTTGTGGCGCTGCCCAACGCAGACAGTGGCGACGGCAGGAACGGTTGGCCGCACGCCGGAGCGACGAAAAGTCAGAACAACGAATATGAACGGTTTATTATTTAGGGGTGGCAAATCTATGTAATTATCACGAAAACGAAAAGGTGTGTTGAGTTGTCAAACATTGGAGTGATCTGGAGCGTTGATCGGATATGAACGGCACAAATTTAATGTATCCCGAACATGTTTGCTCTTTTAATAATAGTATAGATATCTTTAAATATCTTAGTGATAGCTCTAGTGTCTAACAAATATCATGATAGAGTTTTTTGGATTCTGTGACTGCCTATCTTAAGTATAAGAAAATAAATATTGTTCTCGGATCACACTCGTTTATTAACTGTGTCATATATGTCTTTCTTGTTCGTGCCATCACACACATTATTGTATTTTGTATTAATTAATACAATTAGACAGTCCAATGGGCATCCAATATGTGGCATATGCCTGGTAAAGTAGCATTGTTGCAATATATATGTGTAGAAAAATATGAGGATCCGGTTATTTTCTTGGTTTTATATGCAGTTTGCATAAAAAACACAACTGAATCCTGAAAATACCGGTTGTTTGCAGTCTCCACAACAACCTTCTTAAAGTCAAACTAACTCTCATCAAGATTTGGGATCCACCTATTTTGGAAGTCCATCAAGTTAGTAGTTATAAATACATGACCCTTCTATATATGACTTGGCCCGGTGTCATGTCAAATAGGAGGGGAAGTAGGGAACACAACACAATTTTTAATGGTGCAAATTTAGAGGCATCCCAATCAGCAACAGAATACTAGTACTGTAGTAAATACAAGAAAATGCATCGGAAACGGTACATGAGGAGAAATAAACAGTGAATATGGTCTAGTCTTCCCTAGATTTTTAGATAGTACACAGCAAGAGAAATGTTGTTCAACAACTACAAATAGCCTAGCCTGCCTGACAAAGCTCGCATCAAGCTCACGGCAGCCACTTCCAAGTCAGCGGACCAGGTGGACCGTCATCATGAGGCTCCTCCCAGTGTTCCTGCTTGCCAGCTCGAAGAGGCAGACGTCTCCCACCTTCAGCCGGTTGCCCTCGACGAACTTTTTCCAGCCGATGTAGACCCGCCTCCGCTTGCCACTCGTGACGCTCAACGTGGCATGCCACAGCTTCCTCTTCCCCGCCAGCTGGAGGACGAGGGGCTGTGCCTTGTCCGGGAGACATGCAGAAGCATACTCCAGGCAGAATTGCTATCCAAGAAAGTGCACACAAGTTTCAGATTGATGATTCATTCAGCGGAAACAGTTCCTAGCTGTGCGTAGTGTGTCGTGCAAGTTCCTCAATGTAATACCGACGCCGGTCTCAACATTTCAGTGCAGAATCAGCAAAAAGAAAAGAAAAAACTACAAATGGTGGGTAAACTCACCATTTCACATACACAAGAGCCAATGCAATGAACATTTGTAGTGGTCAGCACTCTCACGAAAACAGGAGGTCCAGATTGAATTTCCTCGACTTTCTCCTCGACTTTCCTCTCCACTTGCAAAGGTAGAGTTTCCCACTGGGATAAAATGTAGCGCCGCTGGGAAGCGCCCCCGAGACTGTTGGACGCAGGTACTGAGCTGACTCCAAGCTTCACAGGTGCCCCATCATGCGGTTTGCTAGCTCCATATCCTGAAAGACATGCATAATCTCATTGGTGAGCATTGAATGACCAGAATTTATCTGAAATATAGGGTAAAATAAACAAATTGTACAGGTAACTAACTACTACTACTATGACCTGATCGAGTACAAGGGGAAGACGTTGATGCTATCTTTAGAGTTTTCGAACAGCTACGTGCCACCCGTTTTTGCGCCCTGCAAAATTCTTCCGTGCCTTCTCTCACCAAGTCATCGTCATCGTCTTCGTCGGAACTGCTCAGATCAATAACTGCACGAGGCGGTGGATCAACAATGTGGACAGAATCTTCGGATGTTTCTTGGGTACTTGAAGAAGGATTTCTAGTGACAGCACATGAGGGTTTTTTTTCATGACCGCTTGGGTCAAGGATGAAGACTTCCAGGCGAGCTTTTCCCTTGCTTCTGAAAATGATGAGGTCCTTCTCTTCTATGCGCAGTGAAGCTACAAAAGCATTCCACCCAGATTCTATGACCATTAGATCACCACTGTGCTTCCTTGCTCCAACACTATATATGATGTTGTCAGGGGCTTCAAGTTGAATAGTAGTTTCCTCCTTCAGTTCGTTCAGCACAAGTTGCAACGGTATGTACTGCAGGATCAGAAAAATAAAGATTAAAAAGCTGGAGCCTTTATCAACTTACAACATTTGGGGAGCAGAAATGGGAGTTGGAGTAACAAACATAAGCACAAAATTATGGGATGGGACAGGATGAAACTCACAAGAAAGGAGTCCTTCAAGTTGACATTTGTTTTGTCCATGGATGCCACATGCAGAGGAATTTCAGGCTTCTTGGTAAGAGCTATCTCTAGTATCTTCTCATCTTGTGATTTCGTCAACCTGCACCCGGGTAGTGTGGTGTAGGAAATCTCATTTGAGGCCTGAACATGCCCAGGGTCAGGCAGCGCAACTTGATCTGCACATCTGGGGATACGAGGAGCTTCTAATTTGACAGGCTCAGGTTCAGGGATCGGATTCCTCGGATGGACTCCAACCTCTGTTGGTATGCTCTGTTGAAGGAGAAGGATGCAATCAGTACCAGAAGGAAAAAAAACGAAAGCGCAGCTGTTTAATCAATAATGATTTCATATATGTAGGGTTTGTTCAGTGCAGTTGGCAAAACTATCCCAGCACTGAATGTACATCTTACAGAAGTTCTCAAAGACAACACATGTATGCATGCAGTGCCCATCGCAATCACAACCAGAGTATCAACCAAAATTACCAACGAGACAACGAAATGATTTTGTGCTGAATGCCAAACTTCTGATTTATCGAAGAAACTGTTATGATCAGCAGACAAAACTCAAGCTTAAACATTGCTTGTATCCGAAGAAAAGAACTGAAAATGGTATCGCGGAGAACATGCCCATGTGAGTCACCATCTACGATGCCAAACTAATTTATAAGGCGCAGCATAATATTTTCTCTTTGGAGAATAAACATCAACAGTTTCTCTCTGGAGAACTAGGAAAGGGCCCAAATAATAGTTTCTACTGGGAAACCAACTCCACATATCTCTTACAGAGAGACTGAAATTTCAGGGATCTCACTGCGTGGCTTATGTACGAATGTAAAATTTCATCGACTCCGTAAGTAAAGTTGGGATGAGTGGAGTCATTGCCGCATTATTAAAATCTCATTGACTCTGTAACATTGTTTGCGAAACAAACCAATGCGCATCTGTTTAATCAAGAAGGGGGTACTCTGAACTGAAGCAGCATCTGTCGCTGTCTCTGCTAGCAATTTTTCAGCGAAATTTTGAACCCCAAAACATTTTCCAGGAGCAGCAATGGGGGGAGGGGGCAACGGTGGTCTTACCAAGCTGTATCTGGAACCGTGGGGAGCAGGGACGAGGGACTGCTTCGCGCCGTCGCCCTTGTCCTTGAAGCTAGCTGGCTCCTTCCACAAACCGCCGTCGCCGTTCATCTCGCTGCCTCCTCCGCAGCCGCCGCCGCCGCCGGTGCCTGATGATTGTCTCGGCGAGCAGAGCAGAAACAGCGGTTAGAAATCAAGAAAAGGGAAAAGTTTTACATGGCAGCCAACCCCTGCCCAGGAACCAAGAAGATCTAGGTCGCGGTTACCTGGGTTACAGCCGTTCATCGATCGCCGCCGCGTCGGTGCCCGGTCCCTCGCCGCCGCCTGCGTCGCCGTGGAGAGTGGAGTGGGGTTTCTTTGATGATTTTGGGCAAGGTGGTGGGTAAAGTTGCTAGGCGCTCCCAGGCCGAAAGAGGAAATTTTTGGCAGCTCGACTAGCTCGTGACCAGTGAACGAGTTTGTACTGCCACTTTACTCTCTCATCAATTATTTACCCACGGCGTACAAGGGAGGTAGATAGGGACATGGTGTTTTGCACGAATTTAAAATGTTAAAAAATTAAACAAAATATTTGGGTGTACATATGAATATTCAAAAAACATTTTGCGTTGCTGGTGTAAAAAAGAAAAAACAATTCGTGCAAAGTCATTTTTGGAACACCCGGGACTTTTCCTTTTTACACCGGGCATAAAAAATGTCTTTATTGATAGTTCGGATGAGTTTTTCTACTCGCCTTCTTGTCGATGAAGTCGAATACGAAGCTGACTCGTCCTTCTTAGTCGGCTGAAGAGCTTGGAGCGTTCCTGATGAAGTCCTAACTTGTCTGTCTTTTAAAGCGAGCATTACAAGTTTACAACACATCCGCTGATTTACGGCTGACTCTTAGCCACGGATACCATGGATGATCGCGACTCATTATGACGCTTTCGGTATTTCCCGTCACAGATCCATGTGAGGTCTGCTCAGACCTAAAAAAATCAAACGAAAGGGTCACTAGGCCCGACGTCATAGGTTACTTGTCGGGCTGAACAACACGTGTCCGGACGCAAACCGTCACAGGCTATTGGGAGACCCAATCCAGTTTAGGTCCATGTTTACGTACATATCTCTGACGTTGTGTCCATTGTTCGCTGCCACGCCGGTGCTCCGTCGGTCCGCCGTGGAGAGTGGAGACGGAGAGACCGAGAGACCAGGATCGGTCGTGGGCGGTGGATGTCGGGGCGGCGGCTCCGGAAGGTGGTGGTGCGTCGAGGCGGCGGCGGCCTCGATCTCCCACGCTACGACGGTTCTATGAGGCAGAACCGTTATTTTAGTGTGGGTTTGGGTGGCGATCTGGATGAAGACTGCTTGGGCAGAGGGTTCGTCGACCCGACTGGATCTGTCTTCGAACAATGCGAAGGTCGATCTGGTTGCTACACCGGGGCGGCGGCCGCGGAACAGGTGGTTTTGGTGGCAACCTGGATGAAAACTACGTGGGCAGACGGTTCGTCGACCATGACTGGATCACTTTCAGGCAATGCGAAGGTCGATCTGGTGTATGTTGTGGCGTTTGTCGACTTGGGTCGTGTGAGCGACAGGTCGTTTCGTTTGTGTCATTCTTTTGTACAGTTTATACGGTTTTTGGACTCGGTTTCCCTTATAAACTGTGTCAGCTCTTTCTATACTTTATAGCTCAAAAAAAAAGACCAGGATCGTTTCGGGCAAGGTGGGGTTGGGTAAAGCTGCTGCAGCACGCAGTAAGCTACGGAGCTGGAAAAGACTACTAGTACTAGCTCGCTGAACTCGACACGTGGGCTCAAATATTCACGTTTCAGACGTATATGCCTCTTTTTCTCACTTTAAATTTAGTTGTTAATGAACCCGTTTCATTCACTGACTCTGTGTGCTATTTTCAAATCTTTGATGCGAAAAAAACTCTTATGTGCAATGGTTTCTTATATGGAACTATTTCTTCTGTTAACGGTGGTTGATAAGAGAGAAACATTTTTCTGGTTTTCTTGTTCCTGCGAGCAAGAAGTAGGCAACAGTGTTGATGTCTCTGAAGATGTGAGCAATTGACAACCCTCTAGATCATTCAAAAGTGATGTGCCGCAGCCAGAAAAAATTACAACCATATTGTTACAGTAGGTGCTTGGCAACCATGAAGTGCGTTCCAAAACTTTATCAGGTCTGTTCATCCCCCAGCTAACTTGTAAACACATAGATAAACAAGTATTTTGGGGAAAATTCCTTGGGAAAAACAAGTATCCTGGGAAGATATACTCCTACTCAGCCAAGTACACAAAAGTGGTTTCCTAACAGATCACTACTACTGCTCCTAAAAGGGGGTCTGGCAGAGAGGGCATGTGGATTTGTTGGAGGTCGAGAACCACTTGTAGAGGCAGGCGCCGTGGAACTTGTGCTTGCACGTCTTGCACGCTAGCCGCGGGAGGCTGTGGTTGCTCGTGTGCAGGATGCTGTAGCAGATCGGGCACTCCTCCACCCCCTCAAACTCCTTGTCGAAGTTGCTCTTCCACGTCCGGATCGCCTCCGCAATCGCACCGTTCTGCATTGACAAACACACACATACATGTCATCCGCAGTCATCAATGTAACTTTATATTCACTTTCTTCCAGTACCGGTGGCGAGATTTCTACTCTACCTGGTTGCGGACGAACGATGTCAGGGAAAGCAGCCATTTCCTGCACTTCACCTCGCTGATGCCCAGGCTTCTCGTGCACTCGACTTCGACGTGGCGCAGAGGGTAGCAGCTCGGAAGGCGTATCACCAGGTCGATCCCTGTTTCTTCCTTCTTGTACGTAGCAATGATCTCGTACGCCGATCGGTTCACGCTAACCGAGAATGTTTCATCAGAATCATAGACAGAGTCCTTAACCTGCATAACAAAGAAACACACTGATTATAACATAGAAACTTTTGCCTGCACAACCCTGGGTACTCTTGACGTTTCGTATAAAATCCATGAGCATAGTCTGATCTATGAACTAGACGGTGTCGGTACATGTGCCACACGAGCAGCAGATATTATTCACTATGGATTTTAGCAACTACAGCACTAGATGTTTGTAGAATAACGATTCAATGAAATGATGTACACAAGTTCCGAAGAAATTTTCCTATGTCGTTATTTGTGTTGCAGGACTGTAATATAGTATCTAAGTTTGTCTCATTAAACTTCCTCGAAAATTGTATATTGGCTTAAACATCTTGAAAAGATATTATGACTACTCAATGACATAATCAAACACCATTCAGAATTACATGAATCAAAGTGTGACAGAATACCTGCCCAGAGATCTCAGGAAACGCAAATTCAATTCTCTGTCCAATCTTCATATAGACACCTACTAACCTTATTTTACTTCCCTTCAGTTACTATCTTCACACTAACAAGCTAACTATATGTGTAAGGCATGTGCCTCGTACTAGTGTCTAGTGCTACTAAAACCCATAGATTATCGGTACACATCTCTATTTTGTGAATAACAGAATATTATTCAAAGATCAGGGCTGAGGGGTGGCCGATAAATTTCACCAGCAGGAGAATTTTGACAATTAACAAAGCATGGTCAATAAGAAAAGGTAAAGCCAAAAATGGCATGGTCATACCTGTGAAAACTCGTCTAGTAGAAGAGGAGGACTGCACCATGATCTAGTGAAGGACTCGATTGAGTAGGACAGTGAACGATCTCTCAAGCTAGTGAACCATGTGCGTACATAGGAAGGCAGAAGCCTTATCATCATCCCATACAATGACCCTGCAAGTGAGGCCATTTGCAAAACCCCAACAGGCCAAAGAGATTCCACATATGGCAGCAGTGAACATGTAACGATGGCATTCTTAGAAGCTTCGGCAGCAGCTTTCGCTTCAGGCCCGAGTTCAACATCTTTTTTCTTCCCGCTAGGTGTAGCAGTCCTTAATGGGATATGCTGAAAAATGCAATCCAATATGCACGGACTAATGTTATCTTGTACATACTGAAGTACTGTTTCCCTAGTAGTTGATGATAACGGCAGTAACTGCAGGTGGGACAACACCAATGCCCAGGCAACAAAGACGTTAACCTAGTGAGAGAGAACATAGACCATTAGCACATGAACTAAGAAATAAGCTGAAATAAGAAATAAAGCTAAATTTAAATCGCACGATTATATTATACCCTCTCTTGAGCAATCAGATCTGTTTTGACAAGTTCAGAAGTAGGCATCTCAATCAAAGCCGAGAGTTCGTCTCTGAGGCATAGGGCCTTCTCTGAATCTGGCATCGACTCAGTACTTTGACCCATGTCAGACTCCTGAGATGACAAAGGGTTTTCTCCTAGAGAACACCCTTTGACTAATGAAAGTTGACAGAGGGGCTCAGACATAAGTAGAGAGTAAGCAGCAAACTGTAGATGAGATATTGGCTCTGAGGAGAAAAGAATTGAATATAGTCCGCTGACTGATTCCTTGGTAAGCCCCCACAGCTTCATGGACTCCAGTGCTGATCTTCTAATATGTGGTGAAGCATTGATGATGAATGATGCCGCTAGTTCCCAAAAATGCAGATAATCCACACGACCTGAAGCTATGATGGATGAAGCCTCTTCACTACAAGATCCTGCAATTGCCTCTGAAACACCAGAAGCCAAGAACAAACGGAGGATATTCTCCATCATCTTGTCATTACTCTCTGCATATTCCCCTGATCTAACAAGCTGCAGATTTTGGAAATTATCTGTCTCATGGTTGTCAACAAGGTTGAGGCGACACAATGTAACCAATGCAGATTCAGCAAAAGTAAATGTTAGGTCCTCCATAGTGCAAGCTATCAATTTAAGCTTCTCCAAGGTATCTTCAGAGGATGTCTGGTTTACCACAGCATCATTGATGCTGTCTGTCATTTCTTCAACAAGTAAAACAGACGATTCAATCCACTTACGTAGAATACGGAACACAAAACACCAATCATTTTCACCAAGTTTTGTCCAGCAATAACCAACCATAACTGCTGTTAGTTTCACTCCCAAAAGTTCGACAGTTTTTGATAGCATAGTTTCCCTAGAGGACAGAGATGAATCTGCGCTGGCATAGAAAGTCTGGTAGCGCGAAAACAGAGTAAGCAATAACGATGTTTCTGCATCGCTGATCTCACGTTCAAACTTAACTACCAGTTTTGGTGTTCCTCCAGTTATCTTCAATGGGAAGCAAGATAATACCACTTGCATCCAATCCTCAATATCTGAAAAAGTAACAAATGATATATTATCTGATTGTAGAAGCATATTATACAAGTATAAATTGTAAGAATTATAATGTAGCCTACCTTGTTGTGCTAGCTCCCTTGAACTCGATGACAAACAAGAGATGGCTTCATCAAGCCATCTCAATATGCTTTTTTCCAACAAAACAGTGCACGAAGAAGCTTCATTCGATCTCATGTTTTCTGTCAAGGGCTTGATGATTGTACTCATGACAAAGGGAAGAGTCCTTAAACATTTTCTGTTTACTGTTGAGCCAATAAAAAGACTACTCGCTAGCTGTTCAAAAAGTACATGTGCATCGGATTCTTTCAAAACAGATTCCTTGGTGTAAGTAGTAAATAACAAAGCCACAAGAGCACGCAGATAACGGTCTTGAATTTTCTCAATTTCGCTGTCAGAGAGATGCCAAGAATTGAACAGTGCCCAGTCACTACTCGCGTGCATAAGGGCCCCTTCTAGCAATGTGTCAAGCAACAGGGACACGAAGCTGACCTCATGGCATGGCTCTGTTTTCATGTACTGAACCAAAGAAGGTAAGAATGTGCTAAATGCGCTTCCCCCAATCCACTTCCAAGTGCAAATCATCTCTGCAGCAACCCATGCTCTAGAGAAGGAAGAAACAGGTTCTAAAATCACTTCACCAAAGCTGAGCTTTAGGACAAGCTTGTCAACAAAAGCAATGAACCGCTCATGTTTCAGTTCCTGCATCGAAATAATTAACCATGTTAAGCACATTTAATTCTTTGCACAATAGTAATACAGCAGTATAATGGCTAACTCTTCACGAACTTTGTGTGATTCTTCTGTCAATACTACTGTATCACAGTCCAAGCTCCTGAGAGTGTAGACGTGGCATTTTCATTATGAAATTTTTGTTTCAAGCATAATATACTGTTTAACGAAATTTCACAACTCAGATAACCGAGTCACAAAAAGTTACTCTATATGAACTAGAATATTTCCAGGGTAAACACTTCTATATAGGTAGGTGCTACTTCTGGTTAATGCACTAAAATTCAGAAATAAATTTCTTAAAACTGGAGAGAGCATGTCTAGTAAGTGTGCAGATAGATGCATGCACTAGTTTTGGTGGGATGGGGGTAAAAAGAAACAGATTCTTACAGTTCCATCTGTAGTGAGCGGCTCACTTTGGATCTTCACTGTTGCATGGCCATTCTGTACAGAAGGTTTCACCCAGAGCGGCCAATATTCTCCCTCAGATAACAACATATCAAAAAAACTTTGCAACTTTATGTGATCAAGACAAATGAGTGTCAACATGTCCACCACCCACTCAGAACATAAGACTGCTGTCCTCTCAATAGGTAAGTCTGTCGTGTCAAATACAGCATACCTGACGGACTGTGCTAGATTATTCGCCAGCCTATTCAAAGTGCCTGAATGAAGGTCATTCCAAAAGGATGGAATTAAGCTTTGGCGGAAAGCATGTATATGTTCTGCAAGGTTGGCCTTCAGATGTACTGTCTCATCCAAATGATCATCTGAAGTATTGCACATCAAAGCCTCAACATTGGTTTCTTCCTTATGACCTTTCAAATCACTCTCTTCTGCAAGAGTTAAAGCCATGCTGCATTCCCATTCAATGATAAACAGAGCAGCCAGAATATGAGAAAAAACAGAATCTTCCTCATGTGTCCTTAGGGCAAACAAGCTACGCTCAAAAACTTGAAAAGCAAACTGAGCCATCTCAAAGTTTGCTGACAAGGACTGTTCCCCTAGAATCTTGAAATGCTCATGTTCCACAGGCAACAACAGAAAATGTGAAGACTTTGTCCACTCAAAAGTTGATGTGATGAGTACCGATGCCAAAGACTTTAAAATGGATCCACGAATTTTGCAAATAGCCTCAGCAGAAAGAAAACAAATTTGATCATCTTGACTGGAGCCACCAAGCGCAGCACTACAATTTCACATATTATAAAATTAAGTCAAGCCCACATCAGCTATGTATTTCGTGAAACATTACCATCGCAACTTTAGTAAACTGAATTATTAACAGTTTCGACTATTGGTAATCAAAATGAACTATAGCTTTTGGCTACTAAGCGGATATAAGCCCTCATCCCACACATGTACTTTCAACAGAAACTTGAAGAAACAACTAATGCACAAGATGTGTGAGCAAACAAGGAAGCACATGATAAAAGAAGATAAAGTTAGAAGCACATACCATAGAAAATGTACATGAGAATCTGTAGCAGGCTGATCACAGAAGACAGAAACTGCAACAGAATCCAACAGATCATGTCGCCAATGTTCTGGCAAGGAACCGCTTCTATGCAAATTTTTCAGCTTTCCACTGGCAATTCTCTCTCTGACTTTTTTAAGTATAAGTGTCAGCAGTTCAAATTGGTCATTAGTGTGTGAGATTTTATAATCGACAGATCGCTTTTGTTTAGTTCCAGTATGTTTAATGATCAAACACCACTGGTCAAAGAAGCACTCTTCTTGAATTAAAGAAAGCAATAAATCAATCTTTGAGCTGCAGGTGCTATACTTCCCATCCAAGCACCAAGGGACAAAATCAGCATTGAATAAACTCAGATAAGGCTCAACATATGATTTATCATCATTTATCCCAGAATTTTTCAAGAACAGGGGGGCAGGCCCGAATATATCAACCAACACTAAAAGGAGTTTAACAAGACTTGGGGAGTCCTGCATCAAAGCAAAAAAAATATTGAATCAAGTTTATTTCCAAGTAATTTGCATGTTGGCATGATATAGCATAAACAAATACCTCAAAATGAAATAAACAAGAGTCAACAGAAGATGGATGAATTAAGTGCCTGAGCTTACCATGGACTTGATAGCGGGCAGAGAATGTTCAACCAGCGGTCTTGCTAGGTTTTCTAGGGGCCATGTCCTGCCGTTCTGTACAACGAGTACATCCAAAGAACGAAAGAAAGACACAAGTTGGTCAATGTGATCCTGAAATTTTGATAGCTTCTCCCCTTGCTGAACTATGTCCAAATAGTCCCTCAATAGAGACTCACAAGCAGTTCCCAACAAATGACTTTCTGTAACTGATATGTCATCTAATATTTCAGCGATACATTTCCCCAAATCCTGATAATAGTAAACAGGGTGGCGCACATTCGCGGCCAACAAGGACTTTTTATGAGATAACTGGTTATCATCAGTAGTTGCTTCTTCAGACAGCAAACTGGGAACTACATCCAGGTTTTTTGATAATGATAATTGAAGGTAATCTTGCCAAACCATTTTGACAAGAACATTAGTTATAAGTCCGTTGCGAATATAGTCTGAAGAATCTTCAACAGAATTTCTGAAAAAAAAGGTGATTATTAAGAAACTGGAGAACTTGGAAAAATGAATTCACACTTAATAAACCAGCGAAAGTTTGAAAAGAATACCTCGGCACATTTTTAAGAAGCCACAAAAAACTCTGTTTGAACGCAGTAAAGAAAGCCAAACTGTCAGCAGCTGATAATTGCCTTTGGTTTCTACCAGCCCAGAGATTTTTTAATAAGTCGAAAGCGAATTGCTCTGCAGCAACTTCTTTAGGTGGTACAGAATCCAAAAACTGAACAATTAGCGGGTATGAGGCCTGTTTAGACCCGTAGCATCCATTTTGTAGGAACTGCCAAAACCGATTGAGGACAACCTTGTGAACATTGCAATATGACCAAGCCTCTGGAAACCTTCTAGAAAAAGTAAGAACCGTGTCCCACATGGCAGAGTGACACAATGGGTCCTTTTCACTGAAGGCACCAAGTAGAGTGGAAGATATTATCTTCATGGCTTCTTCGTTGAAAACATGAGGAACATACTTGACGTAACTTTTAAGGAGAGTATATGTAGCCGACCGTATAACAGCACTTTTAGACTTCAGAAAATCAATAAAATATTTATGCATAGAGAGTGCAGCTTCAGCAGAAGACAATGTGGCAGATCGAACTTTCGAATGACTCTTGCTTTCAGTATTCGAAGTGTCACTGCCACCACTTTGTAATTTTACTCCTAGTAAAATGTCGATAAGAGTTGCCATTGCTAACAGTGAAGATGATAGCACCTAACACAGGGAGATAGAAAAGAGGGTGGCAGATATTAGAAGCACAGTACATAAAATGCCATATGTGAAAGACAATAATTATATCCAACAACTAAATGAATGCTCTTAAAAAATTATATAACTATTGACTACTTCATAGTGTCAAGTCCTTTTATAAGAAGGTATGAGGGACACAATGCTATTACTGATATTTATAAGCATCAGCGAGGCTACACTGAGAAATATCAACATTCTGAGTATTATGTCTTAGACTCCTAGTATGTACTCTTGAAGGAACCTTAAAATCTTTCTAAAACAAGGACCTATGTGCCACCCAGATCAAATTCCTCCAAAATCACACGGCTAGAGTTGGGTTGCCAACAAGGGAGGTGGCCCGCCCATACCACAGGCTTCAGTTTGTTGCCAGGAAGCGGACTTTTCCATGCCTCCCATAAACTTTGCTCGATCAGGCTGGAGACCAGCTTTTCTGTGCCTCTGTGCATGCAAGGAAGAAAGGGGGTTAACCCACTTCCCCCTGCTGCAGGCCACTCATAGTGCCCGTGGAGTTGGAGAATGTGCACTGTGCAGGCATTAGTGCAGCATCTCTACGCACATATAGATTCATAGTAACAACAGGAAGCAGCGGAAGTTGTGAATGATGCATTTAATGCTAAGAATGCACGAGCAACAGCGAAGGAACAAATCTGCCGCCCAATCGACTACCACAAAACCAACCGCATCAGATAAAAGAACCATTTCGCACAGCACAAAGAGCGTACAAGATCTATCTGTACAACAGATTGCACACACAAACTGATCAATCTGCTTTTCAAGGTTGCAAAAATGATTATTTTGACATTTTCTACTGCAGCTGAAATTTATTCAAAACAGACTGCATGCAGAACAAAAATGGGTTAAAACATGAAGATAACTGGTCAAACAATTGAATGTCAGGTTAAGACTATAAAGCATACCCTCTCATACATATCTTCTAATTCATCCACCGGTGTAACCTTGTCGGATAAAGCTTGTGTTGTTAGCTTAAGATTCTCATTTAGGTACAGAAATATCTCCTTCACACATAGCATTAAAGCATCCAACCTTCTGTCTGATTGTGGGAACGCTGCCTACATATAGAGTAGAAAAAATATTAGAAATCCATATGAGCATGGGTACAGGTGCACACAGTGTCTTCAAATTTGATACTATTCATGCATGTAGCGCGTGCTAGAATATGTGAACCTGCAAAGTTTCGTCCAAGAATATGACCAATTGTGGCCTCCACAAAAGAAGAACATGAGCTAACTGAAGAGTATTGCAGGTTTTCAGTTTAAAGGTGGCCTTTCTTTTTTTGTTCAGACCACATCGGTTCTTAATTTTATGGAGTTTTGCAGGTTCACATGTTATAGCACACTACATCCAAGATTTATTCTTCAAGTTGTCTGAAACAAAATTGTGCACATCAGCACCCATGATCATATAATCAAACTTAAAGAATGTGAAAGCATTATTTCTTTATGTTTCAACAGGTCAGTATAGCAAACCAACATAACATACTAGTCAAGAGCAAAATAGAACTAAACCAGTAAGAAAATTTATATAACAGCTAGGCAAACATGCCCTAACTATGTTTCGATACGGGCCTTAATTTAAGCTACTGCGTCACGGGCCAATATTTGGTAGTTGATTGACTATAGTTTTTAGTTCTTCCAAGCCAGTGGTTATAGTTTACTGCAGAAAAGCATCCCAGATGAAAATGAATGCAAAATCCAATAAAGCACCAGTTGACAATGATTTGCAGTCAATATACTCAACTAGATAAAGGAATAATCATAATATGCACCTCAAATGAACGTCGAGCAGCCTGTGCAACCTCAGCAGCAGGGTCAAACTGAGAAAACCACCAAGGACCCATCAGAGACTTGAGATGTGGAGCTAGACCCTTCCTGAAACAGTCATCCATAACCATCAAAGATTGAAAGAATTTGCAAACGTTTACTCTGTTTCTAGATATTTTGTCAGTTCTGAGTAAACATGCATATTTACGTGATCACGTTTTCTATACATGCTGGCCAAAATACCATTCAGTAATATTTTAAGCAGAAGCAACAAGGTGGCGGATATGGATAAATCTTAGAAGGGGAAATTTAGGAGGGACATCAACGTGTCAAGTGTTCAGAAACAAATCTTTAGTCAACAGTGTCAAGTATTTGGAAAAGGAGGGAGTAAAATGAATTCTAAGCATGAGGCCTTCAATAACTGGAACAAAAGCCACAGTGTGGTAAATATAAAAGCAGTACTGGACAGAGCACTTCATCAGTTCAATGAAAGGAAATGGGTCATACTTGACTGCCGTGACTAGGCTAGACATGGTATCGTTAGTAGCACGACGAACGTCTCTGTTATAGTCAAGCAGCAGTCTCTTGTACTCGAATGCCTGTAAAATAAAGAAGGTAGATGATGCTGCAGGTGCATATTTTCTGGAAAAGGCAACTTAACCAGTAACAGTGCACTCCGTCCTTCTATCCATTATTAGCATATATATTCAAGCTTATTATGGAGAACAGAAACTGGATCACAGAGGCAGCTGCTAATCTACAGCTATGTTTAACATGGATTATCCGAAAGTTAACATTTACGTGCTGGAAATAAGACTATCATGGAAATTGGCATATTCTCGTAGAAACACTACATAAGTTGGTAAGGAAGATAGAATCAGTCCTAAAAAGGACCCAACTTAGTCCTCGAATGAGGACCATGGTATTATAAGTGTAATTTGACAAGGCAAACAGAGCAACTGAGGAAAATACCCATTGTGGTACGATCTGCACGACTTCCTCGCCAGGTTTCTGCGCAAAGAGCATAGATAGCGCAGATAACGCCTTGAGCTGCATTAAAGAAGGAACAAACGTGAGGGAAATCAGCCTTCGGGTAGCATGATTTAGGCAACGGGGCTAATAAGATTGTAGCACGATTGCCTCTAGTAATAATAATGATAACCAGTGCTGTGTGGCAGATGATTTGACATAATATAGTACCGATGAAGTGGATGTTTTAACAAAAAAATAGCATAAGCTCTAAGAAACATGGCATTGAACATATATTCAAGAAACAAGGGAAAGAAAATTGGTCTGCACTGAACTGCGCTGCGGGAACCGGAAATATCAGCCATGACTTGTTTACTTAATCTAGAGAACACGGCAAGGGGGCAGAAACAGGGGGTGAGACGGGAAATCAGGGGCGAACCTTTGTTGTGGGATCCTTCCTCCCCAGCCTCCTCAGGTGCTGCAGCACCTCGCCATCCACGTCCTTGAGAAACAAACAGCCAAGCTAGAGTAAGATCGCCGACGAGCTTTAGCGGAACAAAACCCTAGCACGGCTGGGTAGGCAGCAGCCAGCGAGCTAGGCTAGGGTCGTGACTAAGCTAGGGTTTATGAGGGAGAGAGGGGGAGGGGGGCGGGCACGTACGGGGGGCAGGCGGAGCGGCCCGTCGGGGTCGGCGGAGGAGGAGGGGAGGAGGGCGGCGGGCTCGACGCGGGAGGCGCCGTGGTAGCCCCCGAAGCCGACGACGGGGACGGCGGCGCCGTGGGAGTCCGGCAGCAGCGACGCCGCCAGGCCGCTGCTGGACGCACGGCCCTTGCTCTTCCCCATCGGAGGTCCTTGTGTTCTGGCTCCCTCGCCGCCGGAGTCGCCGAGGCCGCCGGAGTTTGGGCCGAAGAAGCGAGGGATAGAGGGGAGAGGTGGGGTTCTGTTTTGTTTTGGCCGCCCGTGTTTCACGTGATTGTTTTGTGTTTGTTTTCCTCGAGTCCGTCCCGTTCGTGCTACAAAATTGGCTAAGTTTTGGCTAAGAATATGCTCCAAAAGTTGGCAAATTTTAGTAGCAGCTCTTTTTTACGAAAACGTTCACATACACGTGCATATACTCACGGTGAGTAACTCACCCCTACGAATGCACGCACGCACACCCTACCCTATTAACACCTCCGAGAGACTGAGTCGGTGGTTCGAGTATTAAGATTGACGAAGTCACCAAAGACGTTTCGCTGTCGACGGGAACGTCGCCTCACACAGAAGAATACTTCGCCTAAATGAGAAACACCATTGTACCTATGGTTTGAACTCCGATGGGCTAAGGGTACAAACACCCTCCTAACCATCCTAGTATATGAAGGTTCTCAATTTTACTAACAGCTCCGCATCTTTCAGTTTTGTCTCTCTTGCCGGGCCCAGCTTAGGTAAATAGTACATATTTAAGGCCGATGGGGGCTCCAACACCGTCAATATCGTCTGCAAGAAAACGCCCTTGATTTGTTCTCTTTTTTCCCATCGTTAACCCACGGTACAAAATCCCGGTGAACCCGGTAAGCTACAAAATCCCCCAAGTCCCTCCCCATAATCCAATCGACAACAAGTCCCTCACCGCAAGCGCAGGCGATCCGGCCCCCGTGACCCGCTCGCTGATGCTCCGGTCACCTCGTCGCCTCCATGGCCTGCTCGTCGACCTGCTCCGGCAGACACGTCCATCTCCATCTGGTTCGGAGAGCTTCACTTGCACACACGCATGAAGCTGCAATAACCGGCCACCGTCGTTGTCTGTGCAAGAGGCGGATTTCCGGCGAGTACATCGTGCTCTAGAAGGAGGCACGACCACCAAATGGAGGAAGCATGACTAATCGTCCGATGGCATGCGAATGAAGCACAACCACCATCTGAATGTAGCATGACTACCACCATCTGCAAGAAGCAGGACCTACATCAGAAGGAGGCATATGGCCCCAATTGTCTGCTAGCAAGCACTACACTATTTGAAAAAAACACAAACGAAGCATGACCACCATTGCAGGGTGGCAGTTGCATAATTCCTAGAGGGCCCAAAGCCTAACCCTATATGACAAGTCTGGTCTTATGGAAGCAAACATGAAGCAAGAACATAATAGACCATGACAACATTTTAGGAACCATGTTGTTGTAGATAGATGGGAGCATTGGAAACAAATTTGTAGTCCATGGAAGCATGTGGTATGTTCATATAAACTAGTATAATGATAGTGACTCCAACGGATGAAGCATGTTGTACTAGAAGCTTCTTTTTATCCATGGAGTAACATTTTTCTTGTCCGTGGATGAAGCATGCTTGATCGGATGGGTTTCTATCGTATTCACCCATATTTCTGGCAGTGAGTCTTCATAATGGCGTGACGTGAAGCTTCGTTGTCCGTTCACCACGGGACATGTCGGTATTTCGATTTCTTTGGTGATGACAGTGGCGAAGAATATCATGACGGCTGAGGTATGAGGTCTAGTAATGGCGGACCGAGTCTTCAAGGCGATGAGGACTTTGATTGGTGATTTGTGACTTGTAGCAGCGACATCGGCAAGCGGGGGCGGAAACACAGTAGGAGTACAAGGTCTTATCTTTCAGGGTGAAAATCCAAGGTCCGTCATGTGCCTGGCAATGACCTTGTTGAAGGCATTGTTTTGATAACGTGGACTTTCTCCATGATGAAAACCCAAGGTTCAAAAATGCGGTAAGCGCTAAGCGAGCGGTGAGACATCGATCAGAGGAATTGAAGCTTAAGCGTTTTGTACGGAAGCATACGGATGAAAAATAGGAAGCAATTCCAACCAGCCACAATGCCTCATACACACAAAATCGAGCAAGATCTAGTGTAGTTTCTCTATTTCTGCAAGCTTGAGCACACAACATGTCATGCATGTTTGCAACACAAGCACTAGATAGTTGTGGAGGAAGGGAATACCTGATGCGACACTAGAGAAGTTGGTCGATCTAGACAGAGAGGGGACGAGGGGAACGAGCTGCTGGAGGAAGGGGTCGCAGTCCAGGCGGCTAGAGGAAGAGCTGGAGGGTGGCCGGTAGGCCTAGTGGCCGGGAAGGAGCTTGACCGGCGGCACGAGAGGAGCTTGACCGACGGCGCAGGAGAGCTCTAATGGCGCCGCCTCTCTCTGTATTGTCTCGATCTGAAGTGGAAGTGGCCGATTGGGGTATTCCTAACCCTATCCCTCAATTCCCCTCTCTCCTTTGACTTTTCCCTCTCTTTCCCCTCCCAATTTCTTGATCTCCCGCCGGCCACCATCGACGCTCAGCCGCCGAAGTTTCGCTTCAGCGCCGCTCGAGGACGCGGAAGCGCAGGCACAAGCAAAAGTGTACCGCTTACTCTCGCTCACCACATAATGGGCCGCTTAGGCCTAATCCTGAGCGATCTTCCACCGATGCGCTCGCTTTCACGCGTAAGCGTGTCGAAGCGTATACTTTTTTGAACATTGTGAAAACCTAAGATCTATGATCGGGCGGCGACGACGCTTGTTTACTATTTCCTTCTTGGAGGCGTCGCTTTTGGAGAATTTGCACTCCGGGTGTTTTTTTTTTGTGGTGGTTTGTGTTGCAGCTATAAGGAATTAATCACTGCAGCGGGATCTTTGTTTTTTCTTCTTCTCTTTTTTGCTCTAGAGCTGTGTGCATCCCTAATGTCTTTAGGACATTTGGTTGTTGCAGAGGCTGAGTGTAATTGGTGTCTCCGCGATACGAGTATATTCTCTTTTATCAAAAAACAATTTTTCTTCTCTATCTTTACTACTTATAGAACATTTTCTTTCCTATGTCCACCAAAGTTATTGTACCCAGAACAACCAGCACCATTGGATCATCCCGACTTACGCAAATCTGAAAGTAATTAACGCATCGATGACTTGGCCCGACGGTTCAGATCGATCCTGTCGACCCGGCAAGAAAAAATTCTGCCGACTTTGAAGCGCTACACACACCCTGCACACCGTTTTGCTCACGATGGATAGATTGGGAAACCGATTTTCTCGCGCAATCTTCGCCATCGGCAGTTCCTCGACCCCGCAACAATTCCTCAACCCATCACGCTCCATGCGGTTAGGACGCCGCCTCCTCTCCTTCCAACGTTTCATCCCCTCCACCAGGCGGCCGGGAGGACGGCGAAGACCTTGGCGACTCGGGGCTGGACCACGAGAGCGTGGCGGTTCTGCGCCAAGACCCAACTTGCCGACGCAGTTCTATCAATCGCCGTTCGCCGCCGCTCCGCGACGTCGTCCAGTGCTGCGAGCTGATCGGTGACCTCGAGGCCGGCCGCGCCACGCTCGGCAGCGGTCAGGCTCAGCGTGACGGGCTCTACTCGGGCAACTAGCTCGTCGCGTTCTACGTCGGGCTTGGCATGGTGTACGACGCCAAGAGTGTTCGACGGAATTCCAGCCACGTTCTCGGCGCGTCCCCACTCCCCTCTCCACCGAGGCCCACGCACCTGCAGCGGGCGGCGAAGAGAACCAACCGCAGCAGTTGGCGGACTGCCGCGGAGAGGTATCATGAGGATAACGGAGCTCACTTCCCTCTCGCCCCCATCTTCCGCCCTCTCCAATTGCTCCAGGTACAGGGAGGCGGGGCCTCACTCTCCTTCTCCGACAAGCACGGCTGGCTGAGTCGTCCGCTTAGCCACGCTCGACGGCCATAGGAGCGGGACCGTGCGTCGTTGTTGGGCAGGCAATGAGCAAGGTTGTCTGATGAGGAGGGTCTCGGCGGCGGGGGCAGGATGTTTCCTGAAGCTTCCTCTTGCTGATTTCTTCCGCGCCCGACCTCGCGTCGAGGAGCTCTGCAGGCGCTGCTCCTCGCCCATGGAAGAATGACGGAATTGTACCTCGAGATAATGTCGTGGAAAAGGTTGTGTAGAGCGTCGCATGTCCAGCCCGTTGACAACATGGTAATGCTCACGAAGGTGAGCATACCGATGCAGGTGAGTCTGAACCTGCACAGGAGGAATGAGATTGCTGCTGATTGCGTTGCCCCTGGCTCTTGTTTTTCTGCACAGCTGCTGAGCTGCGTATGATTCCCATGTGCTGGAGGCTACCATGTGTTGCACTTGCCTGGAACTGTCACCAATCTGGACATGATCTCCTACAGTGGGCATGCTTATCACCTGCAATGTGTTTTTCTGTTGCTCTGTTTGACATCGAGACACCAAAGGCTGGCCAACAAAGCTTCTGCTCTATTTCATTAGTACATTTTAGACTTTTTTCAGTTTCGTTGTGCGACAGGAACACGAAGATTGGCTTGAGGATGTAGATATAGGTCAAGCAGCTGCCTCCGTTATATCTCTATATGATCAGTGTACAAGGCTTTGGTTAACCTGCTGCTATTCCGAACCAGTGAGGATTTGAGATCGTAAGTCTTAACTCAGATGGAGATAAAGGTTCTCAGTAGGTAAATGATCGATATCAGTCCATTCCTCAACCTTTTTGCAAGGAAATTGAGTCGCGTTTTTATTTGTCTATCTATGCAAGATGTTTGGACGCCTAGACCAAACAAGACATGTGCCTACAAAACTAAACGTGCACATGTTCGGTCTGTTTTGGAGATTAAATTTTAGATTTGGAGGTTTTAAAAATGCATATACATAATATAGCCCGAGATTCTTTTAAAATGTCGAGATTTTTGGCACATGAAAAATGTCACACTTATCTCCTGCTATCGATACTATTTTTGACCCTGTTCACAAATTATGTAATGGCAACTGTTTTGCATCCCAATAACTCATGTTTAGACAAAATCAAAAATTATATTATGCCACAATGTGCAAGGAGTAACTGTTTTGCATCTCCCTAGCACATGTTTGGAGTTTCTCAAGGTTGCATTATTTATGTTCCAGTAAAATTATCATATACCCTATTTAAATCGCTTTGAAATCTGATATATTATATGAACAAAAGCCATGAACATATCATTCATGGATTTTTCTGTCCGCGAGATCCGAAAAACATAGTTTTTCTAATAGAATTTTCAAAACGGAGGGAACTTGTTCAAAAAAAAAAGAGGGAACTGATTCGGATATCTGTAGGTACGTACTTATAGTAGACTCAGTTGTGTTCTAATTGTTCTTTTCATTTGTATTTTCCAAAAATCTTCTGGCTACCTTGTGGTTTCAATGAAAATATAGTTTCTTCGCAAGTTTCGGTGGCCAGTCACGTTGAGCTCTACGAAATTAGTTCTTTTAAGCTTTAAATTACATCCCTTCACTTGTGCGGTTCAATGACAAGTGTCATATGTGGTGATGAAGCTTATCGTGTCAAGATTGACCATGTTTGACCATGGCCATCGTCGGGGATGGTGAGAAGTATGATAAGAGGCAATGACATGAGTAGGGTGCAATGTTGAAATAGAGGAGGTGCTTACTGGAGAAGGTGTGTAATGTTTTTCTTCTCCGATCGCAACACACAGTATGTTTGCTAAAACATATACTCTCTACTGTGTATGTAAAAACTAAAACATGTCATTCAACTGAACCATAAGTTTATGTGTCTTGTCGAGGCATGCGTGCACGTGTCAAGCTACTAGTGTGTAAACAGAGTAAGTTGTCATATTGGCCGGGAAATAAAATTACTTGGAAGCGAATTAGGTCGGTTAGCAGGGTGTTTGGTGCAAAAGACGCCGCCGTCCACCCACTCTCTCTCTGTACACAGCAGGAAGCGAGGCCAGGCTCGAACAGACCGCACCCGCGACCCCGATCTACCCCAATCCCGACGAGCACTCGCACCGGCGGCGGCGGAGATAGGCGGCGACCATGGCGCCGGCGGAGGCGGGGACTTCCGGCAGAAGGTGTGGAGCATGACGGGCGGGCCCAACTGCCGGCCCGTGCACTGGCGCCGCAACACCGCCATCGCCATGCTCGGCATCTTCGTCGTCTGCATCCCCATCGCCATGAAGTCCGCCGAGCTCGAGGTACCCCTCCCCTCCGCCGATGCCCGAAACCCCTAACCCCAGTCGTCGCGCCGCGATTCTGAGCTGACTCAGACTCTAATCTAGGAACCGAGATCTGCGCCTGCGGGGAATTTTGCTATGCATTTAGGCATCAGCGACAGGTCGAAGTGTGCAAGTGATGTATAGTACGCACTTACGCCTGCATTTAGGTAGCAGGACAGGCCGAAATGTGGAACTGCTGTCTTCAGCTCTGCATTTAGCTGCCGAAATCCATACTTTGAGTTAATCTGGTTTGATCATAGTAGTAGGTAGGGGATTAAGTGAGAGATACAGAGCTCATTTCTTGGATGATAGGGCGCTACCACACCGATCCCCTAGGTAGCACCGAGGATGTATTGAACTACTGTACACAGATGATAGTAATAGCTGACTGAACACACGCTTTTGGTGATGCTCTGAAACCCGTCAGCGAAATTTTATATGCGGTGTGATGCGTGGTAACCAGTAGCGTAAGGTACTTGTGTGTGCTGGTTAAAATGGGTCCTTCTTTCTCGCATGTTAGACAGATTCTGAGATAGACCAAATTTTTATGTAAAACAACTTAATGTAGCATTTCTTGGTTGCGGTACTAGATTCAACAGAAATAGATCAAACTCTTTGTTCTTTTGAATCTCCTGTCGACCACATCCTTCCACTAATACTGTGTACTAACCCATTAGGTTTCTTCTCATTATCTTGGCTGTATAGTTTGGACATTTACGATGCAGCATCTTGCCCTCCAGTAGTAGTTATACTACTAGTGGGATATGTATAACCATGTAGGTGTACCGCTATATTAAATCAGGTCTTTTACAGGCTTCACGTGGCCGGTTCCAAATAAATTGTGGATGATGTGCAGGATACAGTCTTGTGCTGATTGCAGAGTAGACTTAGCATTGATCTGACTTCCCACGTAAATGTGAGCTAGTGCCAATGCTGTGTTAGAATTGGTTACAACGTACAAACCTGGCTGTGAAACTCATCTTCATCGAAATTATTATGTCCGGTTCATGGTTTTTAAGGTGTCGCCTAGGCGTCGGAGCGCCCGGAGACGGCAAAGCGTCCGCCCCGCCTTAGACATGAAGTGTACGGCTGCTCCTGGGGCCTCTGCCGCTGCATGTTCCTCACTGCACCGTCGTTGTGGCTGCTCCTGGCGCTTGGAGACGACGACCCCACCGCCTCCGGGCAGATGGGCGAGCATCCCGTTGAGCACCTGGTTCTGTCGTCGTCTTCCCTTGCCTGATCTACTCTGCTGCCGTGATGGTGAAGGATGCTGCGGTGAGGGAGAAGGGTGGGTCCACGAAGAGGAGGGAGGAGAAGGTGTGTGGCGGCTGTGGGGGGGAAGAAGGGAAGGAGGAGAGTGGAATTAGGTCATGGAGCAGAAGGTGTGTGGCGGCTGTCGTGGGAAGAAAGGAAGGAGGAAAGTGGAATTAGGTCAGGGAGGATTATATGGCCACTAGATGGGCTTTTGGGCCACTGGGAGGTGCATAAGTAGTGGCCCATCTCTCAGCCATTGCTATTTTTCCTATTTATTAAGTGCAGAACTGTCAATTCCTCTTTTCCTGCGATGTTTAAGGCGTCGCCTTGCCTCGCCTTACCGCCTCGCCTTGGGCGCCTAGGCGTCAGAGCGCCCCTCCTCCGCCTTATGACGCTTCACCGCCTTAAAAACCATGGTCCGGTTATTGAGGGTTATGCTTTCAACCTCTTTACATAGACTGGTAGGACATCTGCCTGCCATGGTACACTTATGAAATATTATATCTGATGTTCTGAAACAGAGTTCAGTGCCAAAACCAGAAGCATGTTGTTGTACCGTTATTACATATATGTGCCTTGATGCATTTCACAGCAACACAAATGCATATGAAGTAAATATTAAATTGCATGCAATGGCAAAAAAGGGTGTTAGTAGGTTTTCCCTCTCTTTTCCATCGAACGGGTTTCGCCTAACTCAACCTTTAAATGAAAGGCATGCCGATACTACAATTTCACATGATTTATTTGTTTCTTGTGTAAGGAGGTACCAATAACAAATGTAATGCTTTTGTGCAGCAACGTCCACATCACCCGGTCCGGCCGATCCCCTCCCAGCTTTGGTGCAAAAACTTTGGCAAGAAGGAGTACTGAAGGATGCACTGACTTGCATTGGGAAGTCCTGTTTTTTACCTCTTTTGTCATGAACTCGTGATCAGTGCTAAGCGATACAATGCTGGAAGAAGTATGCTACCATGAGCATACATGTGCTAGATGTGTTATGTAACTCTTTCAAGGAGTGCCTGTTTGCGATTCAAATAAACTCAGTGATGCATAAGCCTCTATGGATTTACTTTAGGGTCTAATGCTATGGATATACACACTATTGGTTTCCGTTTTTTGCATTCTTCAAGTTATGCCTTGGGTTAATCTCATATTTCCGTTCGCTGTGATCTCTCAAAGAAGATAAGTAATCGTGCCGCCATTTTGGTTGACGCCCTAGTTGTTGGTCTTGATGTCTGAATCTTAAGCATCTGGTGGCATGCCATCTGCATGAGATTGAGCTTTATGTCCTTATGTTTGGCTAAAGAAAAACATGTGTTTTGCATCATTGCGATATAAAAATCCCTTATGGACCAATGGATTTTTGCTCCTTTATCTTTCCATATAAGTTGTGTTATGCAATTATGTATCAATAACATTTTCCAACAAGCAGGCAAGGTTTCCTGATCCCTGTGAAATAACTGAAGAAATACCACAGAAGCATGAAGCAAGTCTCCGTTCCTTTTGTTGAAGGAGCAAAATAATATGTAGTATGTATGTATATCCTTTTTTTTCTAATGGAAGAAAGCAACAACCGGTAACTCAAAAGGTTAAAAAACACGCACTTTTATATGAGCATGATGAAAATACATTCGATCTTGTGGAGCACTCGCTTTGGTCAGGGAACTCAGAGTTAAGGTCACTGGAGACGTTATGGAGGCCCATCAACTAGTCAATCCATCAAGCTGGCAAAGACAGAGCAGCACATCTTTCTATTTGCAAAAATCCTCATCCCTCTAACTATTTGGTTTCTACAAAGTACGCCTTGCAAAGTCTATGCATGTTTCATCAAACCGAGGGGAGATGAAGATGCACTAAAGGAAATCGGCGATAGTGGTTGGCCAAATGTGTCGCGTCTGGTGAAACTGGTGTCGTCAATTCGGGGACCACCGTGTCAAGTACCTCCGAAGATAAGCATTTTTTGGGGCTGAGGCGTTTCGGCTCCCGGGTGCATATGCTTCTGTTATGTGTTTCAAAATTTAAAAAATATCAAAACGTTTTGAAAAAATCTGAAAACATTTGGACACAAACATATACAAGTTTTCAACATTCGTGTAAAATGGCGGACTGAAATAGCACTTTTTGTGGTCTGTGCAAAAAAGACAAAATCTGTGCCCTGAAAAATGTATTTTCAAATCTCATTTCGGTCATTGATTTTGTCTTTTTTGCACAGAACACAGAAAGTGTCATTTCCTTCCACAATTTTACACGCATGTTGCATACTTGTATATGTTTGTGCCCAATTGTTTTCAGATTTTTTCGAAGTGTTTTCAAATTTTATAAATTTTGAACAAAATAACAGGAGCATATGCACCCGGGAGCCAAAGTGAATTTCTGATTTTTTGGGGTCTATAATAAGCCGGTGACAATGCCATTTCTTTTGTTTTTTGCCTATTTTGTTGCTAGAACCAGGCGTGATGCTGCTTGTCTCCAACATTGGTGGTTCAGGCTACTTCAACTCTTAGAATGATCAACGGGAAATGGCATCAATGGGGTCTATTTTTCGCAGTCGTTTAACCGATGAGGAGATATATTTCCTATTTTATAATAAATATATGTATACTCTGTATGACAGAGTAATCAGAAATGTCATGAATTTTTTTAGGTTACTTTTCCTTTTTATTTGTGTCTCTATAATCCTATTCAATAAATGTAGTAAGTATGCATATCACCTTTTTTATGGAAGACGGTAATATGGGTGATACGTTGTTAGGAAATTGGTCCTAGCTGGCATGGGCTCTTGGTTTTGATTAATCCTTAATATATTGTTAATTCGAATTAAATTTTATTATTTTTCATTAATTACTATACAACAATGGGGATGTAGCTCAAATGGTAGAGCGCTTATGTATGCATTCTAAGACGAAGGGGATCATACCTCCCATCTCCAGTTTTATGGTTGCCAAAAATGATACCGCTTTTCTTTTTTCCTGAAAAAAAACGAGTTGTCATGCTCCATGGGCTAAAAGTTGTGGGATGGACATTGGGAAACATTTGTAAATGGGCTGGGCAGTGGGCTAAGACGCTTTGGAAAAAGAAAATCTGTTAAGTGGGAAAAGCACACCTGCACCAAAACAATGATGTAAATATGCAAGAATACCATGTACGAAGACTACCATTCGACATTCTTGAATGTTTTCTCTTAACAAAAACTGCCTCAATAATTGGTAATACTTGGCACCAACGGCTGTACTTCTTGATTTGCATGGATGGGACTGCTTCCAGCACCTTAGAGACTCTTCGCAAGCCTTTCTTCATGGAGATTATCCTGATGGGGCTGTGGTCCATTTGGATCACCCGGAATGAGTTCATCTTCAAGCAGAAGTCTCCAAGTCTTTACCATTGCCGAAAGATCTTTAAGGAAGAAATGCAGTTGCTGAAGCATCGTGCTAATAGAAAGGATTATGTTGATTTTGCCTCTTGGGTGGACAGTTTCATATGAACTCTCTTAGTCATAGTGTTTTCTTTTCTTTTGTACAACCCTCTTGTACACCATTTTTGAGAAACTTTAATAAAAAATAAGCAGTACGTTAGTACTGTAGTTCCTAAAAAAATGGTAATAAATAGTACAAGTTGATTTATTTATGTACAGATAAATATTTACTGGGCATTATATCAGAATAATGCCCTTACCCTTACGGAGGTTTGTCCAAACTCCTCCCGCAAAAAAAAGAGGTTAGTGTAAACTCGTGAAAATCAACCACACTGTCCACACACACGCTCAACATCACACTCAGAACCGTCTGGAACGATCAATATTTGGAACTCTAGAACTTCAATGTCATTAATTGAGATTGAATTAGGGTTTCGGTGTGGCTACATGCCCACCTTTGATCTCTTTATATATCACGACAGGTACAATACAATTACATGTACAATACGGTACAGGCATCGTATACCGACTCTAATACTTCCCCTCAATCTAAACTAGTACATACAAGATTTAGATTGGTACTGAATCGGTCTAACATCTGTCGTGTGGCTGGTTTGATAAATATATCAGCCAACTGATCATCAGAAGAGATAAACCTCACCTCCAGAGCACCATCGGCAACTTGCTCACGCACAAAGTGGAAATCTATCTCAATGTGCTTGGTGCGAGCGTGAAACACCGGATTTGCTGTTAGGTAAGTCGCCCCTAAATTATCACACCACAAAATGGGTACACGCTGCCGAGTAAATCCAAGCTCTTGGAGCAGTATATCAATCCACATAGCTTCTGCAACACCATTTGCCAAAGCCTTGTACTCTGCCTCTGTACTGGACCGTGAGACAGTAGGCTGCTTCTTCGAGCTCCACGATACAAGGTTAGATCCAACAAAGATCGCAAAACCTCCAGTAGAGCGACGATCATCTACACATCCTGCCCAGTCAGCGTCAGTGAAAATGCTGATACCCACAGAAGGAGACTTGTGGATAGTCAACCCAGTGTCCAGAGTTCCTTTCACATAGCGCAGGATGCGCTTAACTGCTTCCTAGTGCACCTCAGTAGGCTGGGCGAGGAACTGACACACCTTGTTGACAACAAAGGAAATATCTGGGCGTGTGAGAGTCAGATACTGTAAACCACCAACAATGCTGCGGTACCTGAATGAATCTTCTGTACCTAATGGTGGACCAGTATTCCGAGCAAGCCGTTCTGAAGGGTACAATGGAGTTGAAGTGGGCTTGCAGTTCTCCATGCTGACACGATGAAGGAGATCAAGTGCATACTTACGTTGAGTCAATGTCATGCCCCCGGAAATGTAAGCTGCTTCAAGTCCAAGAAAATATTTCAACACACCAAGATCCTTAATAGGAAAAGTTTCAGCGAGAGAGCGCACCAAACGCTCCACAGCAACGGGACTCGAGCCGGCAATAACAATATCATCAACATAGACCAGCATGTAGATCTGAACTTCACCATGAGAGAAGATGAATAGGGAGGTATCGGCCTTGGATGAAGTAAACCATAGCTGATGCAGACAAGCACTCAAACGAGCATACCAAGCCCGAGGAGACTGCTTAAGACCATAAATAGCACGCTGTAATTTGCAGACGTGAGAAGGATACCGATCATCCTCAAAACCAGGCGGCTGCTGCATATAGACATCCTCAGACAGAAAACCGTGAAGGAATGAATTACTTACGTCAATCTGACGTAGAGTCCATCCTCGAGAAACAGCTAGAGAAAGAACAACACGCACTATCGCAGGCTTGACCACTAGACTGAAGGTGTCACCATAGTCAATACCTTGTTACTGGGTAAAACCACGAGCAACGAGACATGCCTTGTGCTTGTCAACCGAGCCGTTAAGTCGGTGCTTGGTCTTGAACACCCATTTGCTTCCAACAACATTAACTCCAGGCGGGCGAGGAACCAGAATCCAGGTATTTGTCTGACACAAGGCGGAGAACTCATCAACCATGGCAGCGCGCCAGGCTGGTTCGCGAAGTGCATCACGGTGTGAGACTGGTTCAACGAAGAAGGCGCGACGACGCGGGTCGTAGCGCACAGTACCGTCCTTGAAGATTTTCTCACGCCGCGTACCGTCCTGACGACGCGTGACCATATCATGACGAGGTGCGGCAACTGGCGCGGTCGGAGCTGCGGATGGCGTGGATGGAGCAGCTGTCGTTGACGGCACAGCTGGAGACGAAGCAGCGGAAGTAGCCGTGGTCGGGGGCGACGCAGAGGACTGCTCGATGTGGGCCGAAGTCAGCGGCGGCCCAGCGGGAGATGCTTGCTGCATGGCTGCATCGGGAGACGAGCCAGAGACGTGCGGCTCATGCACGTCGATCGTATGCGTGCTGAAGGTGCTGCTCGCAGCATCGAGCGGAGCATCAGGGGGCGGAGCGACGGGGGGCACCTGCAACACGAAATCAACTGCAGAGGGAGGATTAGTAGCAAGGAACGACAAGTCATATCTTCGCACATGTTCACTCGTAGCCGGTTCGGATGAAGGAAAAGTAATCGCTTCGGAGAGAGTGGGGATGTCAACTATAACACCAGGAGTTGTGATACGTCTCAAACGTATCTATAATTTTTGATGTTACATGCTGTTATTATACCAATTGCTACATGTTTTATTTACACTTCATAGCATTTTCATGCATTTTCTGGGACTAACCTATTAACAAGATGCCGAAGTGCCAGTTCCTGTTTTCTGCTGTTTTTCTCCTCCAGAAAGGCTAGTCGCAAAATATTCTCGGAATTGGACGAAATCGAAAGACTCAAGAAGCCAGAAGGGGAGACGGAGTGGGGCCACGAGGCAACCTCGCAAGGCCTCGGCGCGGCCTAGGAGGGGGTGGCACCCACCCCTGGCGTGGCTGCCTCGGTTGCCTCCCGACGCCGCCCTTTCGCCTATATATTCCCGATGTCCCGAAAACCCTAAAAACACCGATCATATTCCACGAAAAGTTCTGTCTCTGCCGCCGTCATCAACCCTAGATCAGGAAGGTTCTGAAGCTCTTCCCGGCACCCTGCCGGAGGGGAGATCCTCACCGGAGGCCTCTACACCGCCATGCCTGCCTCCAGAGTGATGCGTGAGTAGTTCTTCCTTGGACTACGGGTCCATAACAATAGCTAGATGGTTGTCTCTCCACCTTGTATCTCCATGTTTAGATCTTGTGAGCTGTCTAACATGATCAAGATCATCTTATTGTAATGCTACATGTTGTGTTTGCTGGGATCCGATAAATATTGATACTATGAGCAAGTTGTTTATCAATCTATCTATTTATGTTGTTTATGATCTTGCATGCTCTCCGTTGCTAGTAGATGCTTTGGCCAAGTAGATGCTTGTAACTCCAAGAGGGAGTATTTATGCTAGATAGTGGGTTCATGCCTCCAGTAATCTGGGCTCGAGATGACAGAAACGACTAAGGTTGTGGATGTGCTGTTGCCACTAGGGATAAAACAATGATGCATTGTCTACGTGTCATTTGCATTGTTTACATTACACACTTTACTTCATGCAATAATCTGTTGTTTGCAACTCAATACCGGAAGGGGTGTGGATGCTAACCGGAAGGTGGATTATTTAGGCATAGATGTGTTGGATAGGAAGTCTATGTACTTTGTTGTAATGCCCAATTAAATCTCATAATAATCATCTTGTCATATATTGCATTGTCATGCGCTCATTATTTGTCAATTGGCCAGCTGTAATTTGTTTACCCAACATGTTAGTTATCTTTTATGGAGAGACACCACTAGTGAACTGTGGACCCCGGTCCATTTCTTCATACTGATAAAACAACCAACTACAATCATTTGTTCTCTGTTACTTTCTGCACTCATTACTGTTTTCCACACAATACGTTTAATCTTTTGTTTTTAGCAAGCCGGAGAGATTGACAACCTCTCTGTTTCGTTGGGGCAAAGTAGTTTGCTTGTGTTGTGTGCAGGTTCCACGTCAGTTGCGCCGCTGACAACCTTCTGAAGAACCTCTGTATCCTCCTGGTTCGATAAACCTTGGTCATATTTCAAGGGAAAACTGCTGCTGCACTACATCATACCTTCCTCTTGGGGTCTCCCAACGAACGTGTGTTGTCACGGTCAACAAGCAGATCTTCTGGTGCTGTTGCTGGGAAGTAATAAAACACTCTACCGTTAACACGCCATCAAGTTGCGAACGGAAAAACAGACTCGACGAAGACAGCGTCGCGAGAGAAATATACGCCCCGTGGATCTATCCAAACATTTGTAACCTTTGTGCATGGGGCTGTAGCCGAGAAACACACACAATTTAGAACGAAAATCAAGCTTATGGGCATTGTACTTGCGTAGACTAGGCCAACACACACAACCGAAGGTACGGAGAAAATCATAGTTGGGAGGGGTTTGGAACAAGCGATGAATAGGTGTATCTTTCCCTAGAACAGGCGTGGGCATGCGATTAATGAGATAGCACGCCGTCAAGAAAGCTTCATCCCAAAACCGCAACGGAATCGAGGAATGGGCAAGAAGAGCCAAGCCTGTCTTGACAAGATTACGGTGCTTGCGTTCAGCAACACCGTTTTGTTGAGATGTGTGTGGACAGGATACCCGATGAGAAATCTCAGTGCACTGAAAATATTGGTGCAACCTATGATATTCACCCCCCAATCCGACTGGACAGCCTTAATTTTGACATCAAGAAGACGTTCGACATGGGCCTGGAAGGCATAAAAAACTTGCTCAACATCCGACTTGTGTTTGAGAAGATAAATCCAACAAAAACGGGAGTAGTCATAAAAAAGTAACATAATATTTGTAACCACCGGAAGAAGCCATAGCCGGACCCCAAACATCGGAGTGGATTAACTCAAGAGGCACAGTGGAAACACGATGAGATGCATTATAAGAAAGTTGATGACTCTTTGCACGCTGACAAGCATCACAAACTAAACCAGAGTTGGGTGATGGTAAACAAGGTAAATCATGGAGCTTAACAATGTTTTGCACTACATTATTCGAGGGATGACCTAAACGCTGATGCCACTGGGACGACGTGACCTTGACGCTGGAGCTAGCATAGCGAGAGGGGGTTGACGCTGATGCTCGACTATATGGAATCGGATAGAGCCCATCTTGACTCCTACCATGAAGCAGAATTCTCCTCGTGGCCTTGTCCTTGACACAGAAAAAATGACGGTGAAATTCAACAAAAACGTCATTATCAGATACTAGGCGATACATAGAGAGGAGATTCTGACTAATGTGTGGAACATGAAGGATGTTGTCAAGCGAATGGAACCGGCTAAATTCGAATGACCAATGTGCGAAATACACAAACCTGTACCATTAGCTACTTGAACATGATCCTTCCCGCCATAGCGCTCGTGGTAGTGAAGACGCTCGAGGTCATTGGTGAAGTGATCCGTTGCCCCGGTATCCATCAACCAAGGAGGCGCGGTGGTAGAGCTCGTGGACGCAGCGTTGCCGGAACGCTGATTGTTGGTGTTGCCGCGGAAGTCGTGGTTGTAGCGGTTGCGACAGTCGAATGCCACATGCCCCCAGTAGCCGCATATCTGGCAGCGAGGACACTGCTTCTTGCCACTGCGCCCGTTGCCACCGGGTTGCTGCGCGGTGTTTTGGCGGTTGCCTCCGCCACCTCCACCGCCGTACCCGCCATAGTTCTGGCGGTCATTGCCGCCGTCACACGGGCGACCTTGCCCGTGCTGGTAAGAGATGTTCTCAGCAGGGCGACCCCCGCCATACGGCGGGGCGGGAGCATATTCCGAGGGACGCGGGCGGCCGGTGTTCGAGAAAGGACCGGGCCACGACGCAGCGTTCGCCGAGGACGTCCACTCCACAGACTGAACTTGCTGTTCCTGGAGTGCCTCGAACGAGAGAATATGAGCATAAAAATCGGAGTAGGTCACCGAACGATTACCGACGGTGAGAGATGCCGCGATCGCGTTGAACACAGGACCGAGGCCGGTGATGATGTAGTCCACAAGCTCATCATCGGAGATAGAAACTCCGGCTGTCGCCATGCAATCAGCGAGAGACTTCATCTTGTGCATGTACTGTGCTGCGGTCAGCTCCTCCTTCCACAGCGATTGAAGTTGACGATGGATGTGGCGAACGTTGGCGCAACTCTGAGCGCTGAACATGGTGTGGACAGCGACCCAAGCCGCTGCAGCAGTCGGACAGCCGATGAGTTGGCAGGCGATGTCGGGCTCCATGGAGCCGAGCAGAAGGCCAAGGACCCTCTGATCCGTGACCCACCATGAGGTGTAGGCTGGGTTTGGGACGTCCACAGCAGCATCCCCCGATCCTTGCTTGACGGTCTTCGCAGGGGCGACCATGGTGCCATCGAGATAGCCATAAAAGCCGGCACCGGCGAGGTTCGGGAGGGTCAGCCCCTTCCACAGCATGAAGTTGGTGGTGTCGAGACGGACGGCCAGCTGGGCGATGCCGGAGGTGGCGGGCGTAGCAGGGGCAGAGACGAGGGCGCCCGCGGACGTGGAGAGCTGGAGAGAGGACGACATCACGACGGCGTGGATTGAAGCACACGCGATCGCTGGGGAGATGTGGGCGACGGCGCGGATGGATGGCGACTCGCGACGTCGAGCGAAACTAGCGCGACGGCGGCGTGGAGAGGGCTCACGCAGTGGCGGCGAAAGAGATGAACCGAGATCAGCTCTGATACCAAGATTGAATTAGGGTTTCGGTGTGGCTACGTGCCCACCTTTGATCTCATTATATATCACGACAGGTACGATACAATTACATGTACAATACGGTACAGGCACCGTATACCGACTCTAATAAATTGAACTGCAATAAGGTGACGAGAACTGCAATAAGGTTACATGTACCTGTAGTCATGACGAGACCATTAAACACTTAGTCTTCCAGTGCGAGTTTGCTAGGTCTATATGGTCAGCCATCCAGATAGGTTCTACCTTATATCCCCACGCAGCGTTGCAAACATTTTCGGCAATTGGCTAAACAGGGTTGATTCTAGGTTTAAGCTACTTATTAGGGTGGGAGAGATTGTCGTTATTTGGTCGCTATGGCTATGTAGAAATGACAAGTTTTTAATGATAAAAAATCTTCTGTTATGCAGGTTATGTACCGATGCACAGCTACGCTCCGATCATGGTCGGCCTTGCAGTGTGTGGAGCACCGAGAGCTGTTTTTGGAGGTACCGTCGCGTTTGGAGGCTGCGGCGAGAGAGTTATTCTCTCAACATGGATGACCACATAATCTCCGGATCGACCCTCCATCACCATAGGCGTCTTTATAATTTCTCATCATGATATGTAATTCGTCTTTTTTTAATTTTTGCATACTACGGAACTTTGTAACTTGTTGAGGCTGTGTGCATCCTATTTATGCAGAGTCCGGGTGTAATGCTTAATACTCTTAAGTAATAAAATCCCTTTATCGAAAAAAAAGGTTACATATACAATACTTTATATTTTGACGAGGACTGTTGTTTACATAATGGAAGTTTTATTAACTCAGACAATTACAGCAAGGACCTGCAACCACACCGATATAACAAGAGGCACACAACAAATATACGCGTGCACACAACCAAAGTGCCTCATTATCTCCTCTTGGTGAGTCGTGACCAAACCGACGTGTATGTTCTATTCAGCCAAGCCAAGCTATTCTTTGTCAGTACTACCTCCGGCGTAAATTCCAAATGGAAATCTTGATTCTAAGTGACACTTTTGGTTTGGGGGACATAACTGTGAGTTAATGTCAAGTAGTGCATGTTGTAGTTGATGAATGATGAATTGGGGGAGACGTCCGGCAACTACTTCCTCCGTCTTAAAAATGATATCACTATTTAGAACATCCTTTTTCAAACGGAGAGAGTACAACTTGACACCTTGAGCAGTAGGCGACACTTGCACCTAGACCTAGACCAGGTCGCGTTGCTCGATCCGCGCATATATATATGCATGCATGAATACAGAGTTTGGGCCGACATCGCTCGACTGTCAGCACACCCACTTGTCAACGAGTGGGCACTACTGGTCTCCAGAACCTAAGGATCAAACGCGACAGATCCATGGTCTCACATTGGAACAGTGAGCCGTACGATACAACGTATATATAATTGGTACCAGTTGTATCCTGAAACTCCAGCTCACACGGTACTGCCTTGTCGTCGTCCAAAGTCTTCGTCAACTCTTTCTTTGTCAAGTACGGGTTCTTTTGTGGTACCCTCAAATGAATGAGAGCCCTCCATTTTGGTCCATCCAATGGACCAAACGAAATCATACTAGTGCTAAAAATTGGAGTAGTTGAAATCATACTACTGCCAGATTTACGACCTCCTCCAGACGGGCCACGGCCCAATTAGCGAAACCGACGTCAGCCCCGCAAAAAATCATCATTTGGCCCAAGAACTGGATAGCAAAAGAGTTTTGTTTTTCCAAATTCATTGGGGAAAAACGTTATCCAAACTCGAATGATTTCCCCAGCGCTGCGCCGGCGACTGGGCTGTCGCCGGCGCCGCTCCTCCCTCCACCTTGAGGCCCCGCTCGGCCGTCCACCTCCTCCGTACACCTCCAGGCCTCGCCCCTCCACCTGCAGGCGCCGCCGGGTCGAGGTTCCTACCCCGGCGAGCTCGACCACCCGTCCTTCCCGGCCGCGGCGACGCTAGCCTCGTCCTCTATCCAAGATTGGACGGCGCCGTTTTCCTGGCTCACCTAGGCGGCAGAGATCGCACCGCATTCCTTGTGACATTCGTCGGCCGCGTCGGAGTGGGGAGCCAGAGTGGCGCCGCGTCGGCCGCGCCATGGAGCGGCCGCCGATGAGCTGAGGAGGCGCATCATCCTCACTGCCCCGGCCCCCCTCCCTCTCATCCCCGCCGACGCGGCACCTCACGCTTAGGCGCAGCACGCGCTGCCCACGCGGCCGCAACGAAGGAGACGACGTGAAGGCCGGGCGCGCGAGGTGGATCACGGCCATGGCCATGGTTGCTTTCCCTCGGTGGTTTCGTGTGCTGCTCGATGGCTGCTGCGTGGACGTCGGAGGAGGACAGCGTGAACGTGGACGTGCTCGACGGCACGCAGGAGGGAGGGGAGCTGATCCACGAGGAAGGCGGCGAGGCGGACCTGACGAAGGAGGTGGCCAAGGACGCGGCGCTCCCGCTCGCCGTGTTCGACCGGCAGGTCGTGCTGTACCGCGACGCTGACAGCGTGCTCCACTGCTCGCACAGGTGCGCAAGGCCATCTTTTTCTCCCTGACCTGATCTGAAATTGTGGATCATTCTCTGATGTCACTAGTCTTGATTAGGTCAGTGATCGTGTATCTCATTGTGTTGTAGTTTCAGAGTTAGAACCCAAAATGTGCATCCGAATTCAGAAAATATCCAAGTTTATTTATGTTGAAAATTTACAAGTTTGACAACGAACTCACTAGTAAAAGAGTTGGACAGTGTAAATTCACAACCAGTGTACTGTGTGATGTTGTGCACAATTGTTAAATCATGTCAGTCATGATCATGAACTTCACATTTTTTGGTCAGACGCTAAGTGTTGATCAATGTAGTTTTGTTGGTAGCCAAAAGGTCAGCTAGCTAGGTTGCTGCCTTTCAGGTCACCCAAAGCAGCTGTGTGCAATCAAACAAGCTAGTGCAGCTGAGGCCACATTGCTTATCGAGGTGGCTAAAAAAGAACTTTTCTTAACATATGCTGTGTGCAATCAATGAAATATTGTGGGGGCGTAGCTGTGCATTCACCAGGCAGAAGGGTATCTAATACTTACAAAAGAACATATGATAAATATAAATACTTTATAAGGTAGACTGCATTGAACACAATATCCGAAGCAAGTAGATTGCAATATAGTGCCTATTACAATAGCGAATCCATAATTAAAACCGTATCTCAAGTGCTTATTACAAAAACCAATCCATAGTTTATTCGAATCACTTTAAAAGAAGGACTAGATCTCCAGGATGACTATATCTCGGTGCTGACGTCTTTATCTATCTTGGGGCGTCCCTCCTGATTGTGAGGGGACTTGATTAGTGTCAACGCCAGCTCCGGGCGAAAATGGTTGATTGATTCCTACAAGAAAGAAAGTTCACTGTCTTGTATGTGTACATAAAGTTGACATAAATGTATTAGTGAATTTCGAATTACCTGATCGAACTCTTGTATGAGCCATCTCCCGTTCCAGTTAAGAATATTCTTGATTAAAAATAGTCCACATGAGTTCCTGAAAAATACAGAAAGTCATCAATAAGTAACATGTTAACAAACTTAAAAATCAAAATCTATTAGTTGTTCACGTACCCGTCTCTCTGTTGTGGTACATCTATAACTTCTATTGCCCAAGTAGTGACATGGAAGTTTCTGCGCGGGTGCCTCCACACGCATATCTGCTCACCATGTGTTTGTAGCGCATACTCGATGTAGCTCTCCAGACCTCTTAGCTGCAAGTCAAAACAGGGAATTAAATGTAAATAAAGCATAGTTATTTAGTTACTGTAATGTAATATAAATGGGAGGAACTCACAGTGTTGCGCAAGTACTCTCGCGACGCTTCGTCTTCGATAGCCCCATGTGTTATCGAGTTCAAAATCTGTATAGTTTGCGTTGTCGTATTGACCGACGCTAAGAACCAGTGGTCTCTACCTCGCATATGGATAGATAGAAAGATCTGTACCAGGAATGGATTTTATATACTTAATATGATCATGGTACAGTGATAAAATATGCTACAGGATGGTAAGAGAATTATTTTACCAAATTGTTAGCCAAGTATTCTGCTCCCCTTCTAGATCCACCAACGCGCAGCTTCACTTTGGCATTTTTTCTGCCATCATTTTCTAAAGCCATAGCATTTACGGTTCTCTCCACAAAGACGGAACTGTCCTCTCTATTGTCAACAGGTGTAGTGAGCTTATAATGCTCAATGAAAGCATCAAGTAACTGGAACATTGACGTAGCCAAAGATCGCCATGAGAAATGTTTCAAGCAACCAGATATATGTTTGAGTGGTCTCATCCGATAGGATCGAACACGCAAACACAGTCGTGCTGCGATGGTGGTTCACTCCGACGAACGGAACAAATGGCAGATTATATCGGTTCACGCGGTAAGTGCTGTCAAATACCAGGACACCGCCGAAGGCCTTATAGTCCAACCGCGACTGCACATCTGCCCACAAAATGTTTCTCAGATGGCCTTTACTGTCAGTGGTATAGTCATAGAAGAAGTCTGCGTCCTTGTCTTTCTGTGAGGCCATATAGTTCAGCAGATATTCAGCATCTCTCCCCTCAATCTTTTTCTTCTTGTACTCCGAGACAAAATTATACAAATCTCGGGTTATGAAGCCGACCTTCTCAGGTCCACCGGTCCTGGTGCCTGGCAAGTATTTCACCTCTTCCTTCCTAACACTGAACCCTTGACCTTTGCATATTCATTGTAAAACTGGTATCTTTCGTCCTCATATCTGAAGGTCTTGCTAACCACGCGTAGGTACTCATCATGCTCCTCATGCTCCATCTCTGAAAACTGCATATCAGAAAATTAATATTCATGTTACTACTCAAATAAATCATGTCTCAAATTCAAAAAATATAATTTCATGTGCAAGATGAAACGACATGTGTTGTTGATGACAATACATTTTGATCTCTACGCATGCAAACGCCTCTGTTTACCATTATACACACACAAAACTTGATAAATACAGTTCATTTACGTTCCTTTGTTGACGGAGGTAGTACTTTCTTGTACTGTTGTACAGGATAAGTGGTTAAATTGGACACAACATGTTCAGCTATAATATTACATTATTGAATGTTCATCACATTTGTGTACTGAACATTGCATGTTCAGCTTCATTTTCAAAGTGAACACATGGGTGCAACTAACTGCATACAGAAGATAACTGAATGTTGGGTCAATTTGCACCGAATTCTTCAGTTCAGGGGATGGAGGGAAGACGTACCTACTCCATCAGGCGAGGTTGAGTCGGGGGGTATGCAGCACGAAAGTAATGGCTTTCGGGTCTGGAAGACGATCCAAGGCGGAGGAAGGACGCCGTCTCTGTGTCCGAGATGTCGGCAGCGGCGACGTGTTCTTGCGTCAGCGAGCTGGAGGTCGAGACGGCGGCGGCGTCGAGGTTGAGGGCGAATTGGAGGCGCTCGCGGGTCAGGTGGACGCGGCGGCGTCGTGTGGAGGCGACCGCGAGGAGGCGGCGGCGAGATCTGGCGTGAGGTGGGGATGGCGGCGAGAACGAGGGTGAGGTGGGGCGGCGGCGAGATCAACGGTGAGGCATGGCGGCGTCGGCGTCGGCGAGCTCGGGGCGTCTGGCGGCGGCGAGATGGGGTGTGAGGAGGGTGGCGGCGAGATCGGGGTGTACGAGGGTGAGGTCTGGAGAACGAGGGTGAGGTCTGGCGGCGGCGAGATCGGAGTGTACTGGGTAGTTTTTTTTTACGTGAGTTACTTTTTTTTACCACATCGCTAGTTAAAAAATAAAGAAAATCGGCTAACTGGGCCGGCGCTGGGCCTAATCTCTGCCTCTTCATCCCAGCCGTCCGCACGAAATCATACTAGTCCCCCTCTGAGACCATCGAAAGGTACTGTAAAAGTCGCCGTCAAGTACAGTTCGTGAATATATAAGATGTAGCGAGTCAGCACAAACAATCAAGATGGATTAGCATAGGGTATTGGCGTAGCTAGGGTTTAACTTTGCACGGAGAGCCATCATGCATGGTATAATACACTAAGTAGGGTTGAAAACGGAACGAAAATTTTCCGTCCGTTTCCGTAGAAAAAGAAACGAGAAGCAGAAAATGGAAACGGTATTTTAAGGAAAAGAAGCCAATCCTGGTCGAAACGGAAACACCACGGAAATTTTTATGAAAAACATATACGGAAATTTTCCGGAAAATACAATCAAGCCAGAATACAGCTTCAACTCACTAATTTTGTTTTCATTGTTTTTCACTCCGAGCGCAGCCGTACGGTTTATGGGACCATAGAATACATGTAGTGTAACTAAGGCCTACATATAAATTAGTTTAGGTCGACATCGCTGGACTGTCAGTACACCCACTTGTCAACGAGTGGTCACCAGGACCTAGTGATCAGATGTGACAGATCTCACATCCGAACAGTGAGCAGAACGATCGATCTATATATAATTGGTACCAGTATCCTGAAACTCTAGCCCACACGGTATTGCCTTGCGTCGTCCAAAGTCTTCGTCAACTCTTTCTTTGTCAAGGACAATTCGTGAATAGCTAAGTATATATATATATATATATGTACATACAAGATGTAGCGACTCAGCACAACCAATCAAGATTAAGTAGCAGAGGGTAGTGGCGTAGCTAGCATTTAACTATGCACGGAGAGCCATCATGGTATATACACTAAGTAGGGTTGAAAACAGAACGGAAACTCAGTCCGTTTCCGTTGAAAAACAAAACGAGAAGCAAAAAATGGAAACGGTATTTTATGGTAAGAAGCCAATCCCGGTCGAAACAGAAAAAACACGGAAAATTTATAAAAAACAAATACGGAATTTTTCCAGAAAAAATACAACCCAACCAAGCCAGACCACTACTTCGACGCGCTGATTTTTTTTCATTGTTTTTCACTCCAACCGCCGCCGTACGGTTTATGGGGCCACAGAATACATGTAATGTAACTAGGGCCTACATATAAACTAGTTTAGTCCATGTGTCTTAGTGCCTACGTGAACTATTTATGCGAACTTTCGTGCTTGTGCTTTGCGTGTTATTTTTATGTCCAAATGTCGTTTGTCGAAATTGTAAGTATTCCTTGTAACGCCCATCATTTATGGCGCTGTCGTCGTATGAAACAACAGATGACTAGGGGTAGGCTTAAGTTTGGGGTCGATGGACGCTAGAGGATTCGGGGAGGGATAGCGCGCTAAGGAGCGCACACGGAAGAACAGACGAACACAAGGATTTACCCTGCTTCGGGGCTCTCGTGAGAGATAAAACCCCTACTGCAGCCTCTAGTCTACTCTGTGTATTTCTCCCTCTGAATATGATCTGCACAAATGCTCCTTGAGCTGTATGCCTAGTGTGGCTGGACTAAATCCATGGAACGTGTTGCTCCAATGTCTAAGGCTGAGGAGAAAACTCATAGGGAGCAAGGGGAGGAAAAGAGCCCACCGGGGCCTAAATGATCCCGTGCGGGGGGTGCGTAGAGCGCTCCCCCTGGTGCTCCTTAAATAGGCAGCCCAGGGGACATAGGATGCCCCACACAGGACATTGTACAAACACTATGCACGATTTGACTACTGGGGTCTTGTCAGCACTGTAGACGCGTCACGCCGGTACTGTACCACGCTCTGTAGCCATGCTCAGTCACGTCCAGGATGGACATGGCCTGTCTTATCTCTGTCTTCCGTTTGTCCTCTTGCGCCTGTCTTCTGGATCTTCTGGTAGAGCATCTGGTACTCGTCGAGGAAGTGCTTGATAGGAGACGCCGGTCGATGAAGTATGTCGGTCGATGGAGTGGCCTGGTGGTCTCGGTCGAGGTAGACTCGGGTCGATGGAGCGCTGTGGCGCCCCGACCCGACTGCTATACAGTGATGCTGTGTGTCACCGGTTAAGCGATACAACCGGAGGTTACGGGTTTACCAATCCCCGGCCAAAACCTTTGGCAGGCGTTGCTGGGTACACCTCACTCCAGACAACGCAACACCCCGATTGATGCCTTAACACAGGCACAACTATCAAAGCATAATAGTAAGATCAAGACTTGTGGAACAACTGGCACATCACAGACTCTACGACACAAATCATATAGTTCAACTCTTATACAGAGAAAGATAGCAAAAGACAACCAAAGGTCACAGACCCAACATTACATCAAGCGGAAGCGAATTAGGTTGTTCTAAACAACAAGAACCAACATATGGCCTAAGAGGCCTACAGATAAACATCACAACGCCAGCTGTTCCAGGATGTCCCAAGCTGCCACCTGGGAACCCCGGACTACTCGTCGACGTCCACAAAGAACCCACCTTCGAGGTCGGTGAAGTCCTCCTCTGAAACAAAACAAACGACGTTGAGTTCGACGAACTCGCAAGATTAAGAGCTAATATATGCTCGATGTTTGGCTTTCAAGGTTTTATGGCTGTTTTGCATGAAGCTGATTTTATTTTAAAAAGACATAACTCCATGGCATCGTCTAATCAGAATACTTTTAAAAGAGGGGTAAGAAGTAACTCTTTTCTCTTGAATCACTTTCCTCACCATTCATCACCATCATCAACATTGTACCTGTTCATCAAAGGCACCTCCCCGAATCACCCTCGAGGAAGCTCACCTTGCGTTTGTGAGTGGTACCTCTAGTACCCAGTTTTTAATCATTCTGTTTAAGTTATTCTATGATCTTACCTTCACTTCCCAAGTTCGTCCATAACCGCGGACACGGCTTTTCGAAAAGATTTAACCCTGCAGGGGTGTACAAATATTTGCCACGCGTACCGTCCGGCCCATTACCTGATCATTAGCTCTCTTCCTTGGAAAGCCGGCTGGGTGGGAGTGGAGTCGACTTCTCCCTCGTTAAGGACTAACCCAGGATCATCAGTGAGGACGGAACAGGTTTGGTGTCTCCTCCAACCCCCTGTCCCGTGGCCACTCATTTTCCTAACACAACCATCCTCATCTCAGTTCAACCCACCATCATCACGCACGCGCAAATGGAAGCTCAAACTAGAGGACCCTGGCTAGCCCCGCCCGAGTTATTTAGTCTATGAGGGTTCCTGCAAATGCATAGGCCTCACGCATGGTTGCACGCTCAGTCTTGGTTCAAGAGGTATAGAACTCGCACCTAGGCGGCGAGAACGAGACAAAACACCACAACCACCGTGGCCTCTCATCCCTGCCTTTAAGCATGTTATTATCCGTCACCACAATTCTCCACCATTATCAACACTGTCACAAGCCAACACCTGTTTCCAGCATGTACCATCCCTAGTACAACTAGGCATTTAAATAAGCATGGCTAAGCATCCACTAGCATAGCTAAGTATTTCATGGCCAACAATACAAACCTATGGTATTAGGAGAGGGAAAACAGGTATTGGTATCGGGAAATCTTAATGCATTCTATGGGATACTCTAATCCAAACCAAAGACATTTAGAACCGCATGCAATAATATAGTGGAGAAAATAATTGCGGAAAATAGGATAAGATATGCTCAGAGGGGGGGTTACGCTTGCCTTGCTCAACGTGCTGGTAGTACCGCTCGGCGGGGTATTGCGGAGTGACCCCGGTTGCTTGATCTAACGAAAAAAAAAAATACAACATCGGAGGAAAACAATTCAATCACCACACATATGTCTAACAAATGCAATGCGCAAGCATATGATGCTATGACACTTTGAATGCACTGAACTTGCTATTAGAACAATATCTAGTAATTACATGGGGTGCATCAATAATTATTTAGCAAGAGAGGGAAAAAATAGCTACTCCTTGTTTTAATGTTTTCCGGTGCTCAAATATGAGGTAAACATGCATGAAATGATGTCACTAGTTAAACCATAATTTATAAGCATTTTGGTGTAACACACCCATTTTAAAATGCACCGGTAAAAATTATTACTCTTATAACTTGACAATTTGGTTAAGTCCTTTTATTTAATCTTGGTTTCCACTTTTAACTGAGTCATGGTTATAATTTAAATTCCACACAAAACAATCATTTGGAATCAAAATAGAAGAGGGAAATTTAAACAGGAGAAAATATTTTGTACTGAGCAAAATCGGAATATCCGAATTTAAATAATTCGGATAATCCGAGTGAACAGTGTATTTCGAGAATTTGGCTAAGGACTTAAATTTTCGGTACTGACAAAAAAATCGGAAAATCCGAATTCATCTAGACTCGGATAATCCGATCGAACCAACGCTTTGAGAAAACGGCTAAGGACCGAGCTGAAACTTGTACTGGACAAAGTCGGATAGTCCGAACTTTGCAAAATCGGATAATCCGATCGCCGGAGATGGGCTAGCAAAACTGCTAAGGACCTAACGCCACTCGGTACTGCATAAAATCGGATAATCCGATTTGTATCTCACTCGGATTATCCGAGCGGGAAAAGGTGAGCACGGCGGCGCAAGGCTGCCGGCGTGCTACGGCAGCACAGAGCGAGAGAGGGAGGGTGGAGGGCACTGGGGAGGACAGCAGCTCACCCTGAGCTCGTTTGTAGAGACGGCGCGGTCGGAGACGAACCACGGCGGCGGGAATCGTCCGGCGAGCGGCGGCGGCCGTCGGAGAGGATGAGGATGGCGCCGACGATTTCCTCCGTCCCCGCTCGATTCAAACGGAGGATAGATAGAGCACGGCGCGGGGAATCGAATGGTGGTCTTCACGCTTCCTGGGACTACCTCAAACGACGGGGAGACGGCGGCGCATCACCGCGGCCATGGCGGCTCGGGGTGAGGAAGAGGTGGGGAACGGGGGGCAAGTGGGAGAGAGGGAGCAGGCCGGTGAGGTGAATCAATGCGTCGTGGTGCTCTTCGTGCAGAGGAGAAGACAGAGCAGGGGGCCCTGGGCGTGGGCGTCGTGGAGCTTGGCCACGGCGGCGCGGGAAACCCGGAGGTGAGAGAGAGATGCAAGTTTTTCAAAGAGGCCCCTGAGAGTTTTAAAAGCATCACGGATTAGTCCTTCTCCATACTGGATCCACTGTTTCAGATTTAATTGGGGCTTTTAAACTCTTCCAAAAATTGTGCAAATTTTTGGGTAGCCTCCCTGTACCTTGGGACAGCATCCATAAAAATTACAATGCATTTGGAGCTCATTTGCTTGGGGAATCAAATAAGAAGTTGCTATAGGCATTTTTGGGCATTTCCCAAATAGTACTCTTTTTTGAAATTTGAAGCAAGTCAAAAATAGTAATTTGAGCTCTAGGAACTTCCTTGACCAATCTAGGATGTCAAAGAGAATTTGTTCTGCAACCTTTGGATGCTTTCATCGCGTTGTTAAATTGTTGGAGCAAGTTTGGTACTTCATTTCTCCAGCTTTGCCAAACCAAAAAGGGGGTGATGTTTAGCAATTTAAGAGGATGCAAAGATGCAAGCATGCCATGATGCAAGATGAGGACACAAAAGTGAAAATTTTATACTGATTTTCAGTTCATAAATTCGGGGCTGTTACAATTCTACCCTCCTTACAGGAATCTCGTCCCGAGATTCTAAGATTGCGAAAAGAAGTCGGGATACTCCTCACGAAGACTAGACTCTCGTTCCCAAGTTGCTTCTTCCTCAGAATGGTGAGACCACTGAACTTTGAGGAACTTGGTAGTCTTGTTCCGGGTCTTCCTTTCAGCTTCATCCAAGACACGGATAGGATGCTCGCGATAGGTAAGATCTTCCTGGAGATCCAGCTCCTCATGATTGACCCCATGGATCGGATCCTTGAAACAACGGCGAAGTTGGGAGACATGAAACACATCATGCACATTTGGGAATTTGACCGGTAATTCCAACTTATAAGAAAGATCTCCTCGCTTTTCCAGAACGGTGAAAGGACCAACATAGCGGGGGGCCAATTTCCCTTTGATTCCGAAGCGGCGAACGCCACGAAGGGGAGAGACACGGAGATACGCTTTATCACCATTTCATAGTGAATCTCCTGATGGTGCTTGTCATAGTAGCTCTTCTGCCTAGACTGGGCAATTTTCAGATTCTCTCTTATGATTCTCACCTTCTCCTCGGCTTCATTGATCACATCTGGACCAAAGAGTGCTCTCTCTCCGGTCTCGGACCAATTCAGCGGAGTGCGGCATTTTCTTCCATATAGAGCCTCGAAGGGAGCCATGCCCAGACTAGCTTGGTAGCTATTGTTGTAGGAGAACTCCGCGAAAGGGAGATACCTTTCCCAACCTTGGCCAAAAGAGATGACACATGCTCGAAGCATGTCTTCCAGGACTTGGTTCACTCTTTCAGTCTGACCATCAGTTTGGGGATGGTAGCGGTGCTAAAGTTGAGACGGGTTCCCATGGCTTGTTGGAAACTAGTCCAGAACCTGGAGGTGAACAGACTTCCGCGATCAGAGATTATCTTCTTGGGAACGCCGTGAAGCACGACAATCCTGGAAGTATAGAGATCCGCCAACTTAGCGGCTGTGACATCAACTCGGACAGGGAGGAAGTGAGCCACTTTTGATAACCGATCAATGATTACCCAGATGGCATCATTTCCCTTGGGAGACTTTGGCAGTCCAGTAATGAAATCCATACCAATTTCATCCCATTTCCACTCGGGACTGCAATAGGGCGGAGAGTGCCGGCTGGTCTTTGATGTTCAGCCTTTACCCGTCGACAGGTGTCGCATTCAGCAACAAACCTGGCGATTTCCCGTTTCATACGGGTCCACCAGAATTGTGGTCGAAGGTCTTGGTACATCTTGGTACTACCGGGATGAATAGAGAGAGGTGATTCATGAGCTTCTTGGAGAATGACTCCCTCAAATTCGTTCTTTGGCACCACACAGCGGTCACCAAAATAAACAACTCCGGATTCATTGACAGAAAAACATTTGGCCTTCCCACTAGCAATGTTTCCTTGATTTTAGATACCCTCATCCAGCTTCTGAGCATCCTTAATCTGGTCTACAAGAGTAGATTTGATCTCCAGATTTGCAAGGTAGCCGGAGGGAACAATTTCCAGGTTCAAACGGGCAAACTCTTCATGAAGAGCAGGTTGGGCCTTCTCAATCATCAGATTGTTGCAATAGGACTTCCGACTTAGCGCGTCAGCCACGACGTTTGCTTTGCCGGGTTGATAGTTCAGACTCACATTGTAGTCCGTGATTAACTCCAACCAACGCCTTTGCCTGAGATTTAAATCCGGCTGGGTGAAGAGGTACTTCAGACTCTTGTGATCCGAGAAGATCTCGCAACGGTTACCAAACAGGTATGGTCTCCATTGCTTCAAAGCATAGACCACAGCGGCAAGTTCTAGATCATGAGTTGGGTAGTTGAGCTCATGCGGCTTAATTGGCGAGAAGCATACGCCACCACATGGCCATCTTGCATCAATACACACCCAAGCCTTGTAGAGAGGCGTCACAGAAGACGACGAAATCCTTGCTTGTGTCCGGCAGGACAAGCACAGGAGCGGACGTGAGCTTGGCTTTCAGTGTTTGGAAACTCTCTTCAGCTTCGGCCGACCATACAAACTTTTTATCCTTCTTGAGAAGGTCAGTCAGGGCCTTGGCTATCTTGGAGAAACCTTCGATGAATCGGCGGTAGTAACCCGCCAATCCGAGAAAGCTACGAATGTCCTTGACTGACATTGGAGTTTTCCAATCCAGAATGGACTGAATCTTGTCAGGAATGACAGCCACACCATCAGCGGATATCACATGACCAAGGAAGATGAGATTATCCAACCAAAACTCACACTTGGAGAACTTGGCATAGAGGCGGTGTTCTCGAAGTCTTGTCAGAACCAAACGAAGATGTTCCTCATGCTCTTCATTGGTTTTGGAATAGATGAGGATGTCATCAATGTAAATGACGACAAACTTATCAAGATAATCCATGAAGATGGAGTTCATGAGCCTCATGAAAGTAGCTGGGCATTTGTGAGACCAAAGGACATGACGGTATACTCATATGAGCCATAACGAGTAACAAATGCCGTCTTTGGAATATCCTCCTTTCTGATTTTTATCTGATGGTAGCCTGACCTCAGATCCATCTTGGAGAATACCGTTGCACCAGCTAACTGATCCAACAGATCATTGATGCGAGGAATAGGATACTTGTTCTTGATTGTCACCGCATTCAACGGTCGATAGTCAGAGACTAGACGAGGCACGGTAGAATCCCTCTTCTTGACAAAGAGTACCGGACAACCCCAAGGTGAACTGCTAGGCTGGATGAACTCCTTGCTAACAGCTGATCAATTTGCTCTTTCAACAGAGCCAACTCTTCCACCGGCATACGGTAGGGCTTCTTGGAAATTGGAGCGGTACCGGGAAGTAGCTCTATGACAAACTCCACACTTCGGTCAGGAGGCATGCCAGGCAATTCTTCCGGGAACACATCCGGGAAGTCACACACCACGTGTATGTCCTGGATTTCAGGAGGGGATTCGCCTTCCATAAAGCAAAGGAGAATCTCAGGTGAGCGGGGTACGATGGCGGACGGAGGTATTGATGTTGCAGGCCAATACTTCACAATGTCACCGGAAGGAGCGGTCACGTAATGGTCTTGGCAGCACAGTCGAGATTAGCCTGGTATTTGGCTAGCCAGTTCATGCCCAGTATGACATCAATGCCTTTGGACTTCAGAGCTACCAAGGCATAAGGAAAAGACAAGGAACCTATATTAATCTGGACCTCAGGAGTAACCCCATCGGTTTGCCATTTGGAACCAGGAGTAGGATCACCAAGGACGGCTCATTTTCTCGAACGGTATTTTGTGCTCTTTTGCAAACGCTATGGATATGAATGAATGCGATGCTCCAGAGTCAAACAAAACTGTAGCTGTATTGCCGTTGATTCGTAACTCACCCATAGAACGCCGGGGTCTCTTCAGCTTCTTCAGCAGAGATGTGGTTCAGGCGACCACGCACATAGGTCCAGCCTTGCCAGTTGGAGTGGCAGGGGCTCGTGCAGGAGTTATCGCGAGAGGTGCCTTCTGGGGGCACTCCCTGGAGTAGTGACCAGCCTGGCCACAGGTGTAGCAAGTGACTCCAGGTGGAGCAGGTAGCATAGGACGGTACCCACTTCCGCCTATCCCAAGTGTCGAAGTAGTGGGCGCGGAGGAGGTGGCCTATATCCTGCTCTCGGCATGAAGGGAGCACGAGGTACGGCGCTGTAGGGAACAAACACCCTGCGCTTCTTGCTCTCAGAACCCGAGGAACTCTGGTGGTCCCCATGTGCGGGCCTCTTGGAAGCTTCAAGTTCCTTTCTTCCTTGCTCAAGAGTGAAAGCCTGGTTGAACAGCTCCTGATAGGTCTGGAACCTGAAGGGCAATAGCTCATAGCGGAGCTGCGGATTCAGACCCTTGCGGAACAGCTCTTGCTTGTCAGCATCATTGGTCACGTCCCTTGGGGCGTAACGAGAGATGGTTGAACTCACGACCATAAGTGCGGAGGTCCATCCGTCCCTGTTGCAAATCCAGGAACTCCCTCCTCTTCAAGTCCATGATCGGCTGGGGAATGTACTCGCACGGAAGGCAGTGCGGAATTCAGCCCAGGTGAAGACATGGTTGGCTGGAAACAAAGCCACATGGCTTTCCCACCAACAGCCAGCAGCACCAACCAAGAGATAGGTGGCAAAGTTGACTTGCTCCGCCAATGGACATGAAGCGCGGAGAACTTGCGCTCCAAAGCACGAAGCCAATCATCAGCTTCCAGTGGCTCCTTAGCATCAGCAAAGTGGGTGGCTGGAACGCAGGAACTCGGTGAGAGTGTTGCACTCGTTCCTCCGTGCATTCTGCTGCACCAACTGTTCCAGCAAGCGCTCATTGCGCCCACGGTTCTCCTCAATGGCCATCAAGACCTCAGCCATCGAGGGTGGTGGCGGCAGATCATCCTCATCATCATTGTGGTTACCGCGACCACCACGGCCTCCACGACCTCCTCGAGCCATTCTGGAGATTTGACAATGACACAGTTAGTATCTTTCTCCGAATGGTCGAACAATAGCATTAGCGTCCACTCAAGTACACAGACTAGGGACGATAATACTTTGCGAGAAGGAAAACAACAAGATAGAACTTGGGTCAAAGATCAGCATCATGTGCTACTAGTGAGAGTTAAGAAATCACAACTTAACACACTCTAGTTGGCACAATCCGGGACCTTATGTTCAAGTCTGTGGGTTAACACCCGAAGAAAGGAACAATAGATTAAGCTCGATACGGATAACAAGACACGTAACCCTTTAGAGTTGCATCGGATTGTAGCGCGGCGGAAGTAGCCGGGCACATAACACTAAGGTGGAACCCAACCACGAGATCCTATTAATTTTAGGCAACAGACGAGAAGTAAAACTTTAATTCAAATCGAGGTAAGATTGCTCCGAGATTAGAGGGTAACCAGATAAGGAGTAAAAAGAGTCCTAAGATGGTTTTCACAACTCATTTTTAGGTTAAAATATTTTCACAAACACTAGACTCAACATCGACCAGTAGAAGGGTTTCCTACAGGCAGTACTGCTCTGATACCAACTACCCACAGGTCCCAGGATCGAAACCTGGCTCTGATACCAACTTGTGGCGCCCCGACCCGACTGCTATACAGTGATGCTGTGTGTCACCGGTTAAGCGATACAACCGGAGGTTACGGGTTTACCAATCCCCGGCCAAAACCTTTGGCAGGCGTTGCTGGGTACACCTCACTCCAGACAACGCAACACCCCGATTGATGCCTTAACACAGGCACAACTATCAAAGCATAATAGTAAGATCAAGACTTGTGGAACAACTGGCACATCACAGACTCTACGACACAAATCATATAGTTCAACTCTTATACAGAGAAAGATAGCAAAAGACAACCAAAGGTCACAGACCCAACATTACATCAAGCGGAAGCGAATTAGGTTGTTCTAAACAACAAGAACCAACATATGGCCTAAGAGGCCTACAGATAAACATCACAACGCCAGCTGTTCCAGGATGTCCCAAGCTGCCACCTGGGAACCCCGGACTACTCGTCGACGTCCACAAAGAACCCACCTTCGAGGTCGGTGAAGTCCTCCTCTGAAACAAAACAAACGACGTTGAGTTCGACGAACTCGCAAGATTAAGAGCTAATATATGCTCGATGTTTGGCTTTCAAGGTTTTATGGCTGTTTTGCATGAAGCTGATTTTATTTTAAAAAGACATAACTCCATGGCATCGTCTAATCAGAATACTTTTAAAAGAGGGGTAAGAAGTAACTCTTTTCTCTTGAATCACTTTCCTCACCATTCATCACCATCATCAACATTGTACCTGTTCATCAAAGGCACCTCCCCGAATCACCCTCGAGGAAGCTCACCTTGCGTTTGTGAGTGGTACCTCTAGTACCCAGTTTTTAATCATTCTGTTTAAGTTATTCTATGATCTTACCTTCACTTCCCAAGTTCGTCCATAACCGCGGACACGGCTTTTCGAAAAGATTTAACCCTGCAGGGGTGTACAAATGTTTGCCACGCGTACCGTCCGGCCCATTACCTGATCATTAGCTCTCTTCCTTGGAAAGCCGGCTGGGTGGGAGCGGAGTCGACTTCTCCCTCGTTAAGGACTAACCCAGGATCATCAGTGAGGACGGAACAGGTTTGGTGTCTCCTCCAACCCCCTGTCCCGTGGCCACTCATTTTCCTAACACAACCATCCTCATCTCAGTTCAACCCACCATCATCACGCACGCGCAAATGGAAGCTCAAACTAGAGGACCCTGGCTAGCCCCGCCCGAGTTATTTAGTCTATGAGGGTTCCTGCAAATGCATAGGCCTCACGCATGGTTGCACGCTCAGTCTTGGTTCAAGAGGTATAGAACTCGCACCTAGGCGGCGAGAACGAGACAAAACACCACAACCACCGTGGCCTCTCATCCCTGCCTTTAAGCATGTTATTATCCGTCACCACAATTCTCCACCATTATCAACACTGTCACAAGCCAACACCTGTTTCCAGCATGTACCATCCCTAGTACAACTAGGCATTTAAATAAGCATGGCTAAGCATCCACTAGCATAGCTAAGTATTTCATGGCCAACAATACAAACCTATGGTATTAGGAGAGGGAAAACAGGTATTGGTATCGGGAAATCTTAATGCATTCTATGGGATACTCTAATCCAAACCAAAGACATTTAGAACCGCATGCAATAATATAGTGGAGAAAATAATTGCGGAAAATAGGATAAGATATGCTCAGAGGGGGGGTTACGCTTGCCTTGCTCAACGTGCTGGTAGTACCGCTCGGCGGGGTATTGCGGAGTGACCCCGGTTGCTTGATCTAACGAAAAAAAAAAATACAACATCGGAGGAAAACAATTCAATCACCACACATATGTCTAACAAATGCAATGCGCAAGCATATGATGCTATGACACTTTGAATGCACTGAACTTGCTATTAGAACAATATCTAGTAATTACATGGGGTGCATCAATAATTATTTAGCAAGAGAGGAAAAAAATAGCTACTCCTTGTTTTAATGTTTTCCGGTGCTCAAATATGAGGTAAACATGCATGAAATGATGTCACTAGTTAAACCATAATTTATAAGCATTTTGGTGTAACACACCCATTTTAAAATGCACCGGTAAAAATTATTACTCTTATAACTTGACAATTTGGTTAAGTCCTTTTATTTAATCTTGGTTTCCACTTTTAACTGAGTCATGGTTATAATTTAAATTCCACACAAAACAATCATTTGGAATCAAAATAGAAGAGGGAAATTTAAACAGGAGAAAATATTTTGTACTGAGCAAAATCGGAATATCCGAATTTAAATAATTCGGATAATCCGAGTGAACAGTGTATTTCGAGAATTTGGCTAAGGACTTAAATTTTCGGTACTGACAAAAAAATCGGAAAATCCGAATTCATCTAGACTCGGATAATCCGATCGAACCAACGCTTTGAGAAAACGGCTAAGGACCGAGCTGAAACTTGTACTGGACAAAGTCGGATAGTCCGAACTTTGCAAAATCGGATAATCCGATCGCCGGAGATGGGCTAGCAAAACTGCTAAGGACCTAACGCCACTCGGTACTGCATAAAATCGGATAATCCGATTTGTATCTCACTCGGATTATCCGAGCGGGAAAAGGTGAGCACGGCGGCGCAAGGCTGCCGGCGTGCTACGGCAGCACAGAGCGAGAGAGGGAGGGTGGAGGGCACTGGGGAGGACAGCAGCTCACCCTGAGCTCGTTTGTAGAGACGGCGCGGTCGGAGACGAACCACGGCGGCGGGAATCGTCCGGCGAGCGGCGGCGGCCGTCGGAGAGGATGAGGATGGCGCCGACGATTTCCTCCGTCCCCGCTCGATTCAAACGGAGGATAGATAGAGCACGGCGCGGGGAATCGAATGGTGGTCTTCACGCTTCCTGGGACTACCTCAAACGACGGGGAGACGGCGGCGCATCACCGCGGCCATGGCGGCTCGGGGTGAGGAAGAGGTGGGGAACGGGGGGCAAGTGGGAGAGAGGGAGCAGGCCGGTGAGGTGAATCAATGCGTCGTGGTGCTCTTCGTGCAGAGGAGAAGACAGAGCAGGGGGCCCTGGGCGTGGGCGTCGTGGAGCTTGGCCACGGCGGCGCGGGAAACCCGGAGGTGAGAGAGAGATGCAAGTTTTTCAAAGAGGCCCCTGAGAGTTTTAAAAGCATCACGGATTAGTCCTTCTCCATACTGGATCCACTGTTTCAGATTTAATTGGGGCTTTTAAACTCTTCCAAAAATTGTGCAAATTTTTGGGTAGCCTCCCTGTACCTTGGGACAGCATCCATAAAAATTACAATGCATTTGGAGCTCATTTGCTTGGGGAATCAAATAAGAAGTTGCTATAGGCATTTTTGGGCATTTCCCAAATAGTACTCTTTTTTGAAATTTGAAGCAAGTCAAAAATAGTAATTTGAGCTCTAGGAACTTCCTTGACCAATCTAGGATGTCAAAGAGAATTTGTTCTGCAACCTTTGGATGCTTTCATCGCGTTGTTAAATTGTTGGAGCAAGTTTGGTACTTCATTTCTCCAGCTTTGCCAAACCAAAAAGGGGGTGATGTTTAGCAATTTAAGAGGATGCAAAGATGCAAGCATGCCATGATGCAAGATGAGGACACAAAAGTGAAAATTTTATACTGATTTTCAGTTCATAAATTCGGGGCTGTTACAAGCGCTCGAGGGGAGATGCCGGTAGCGGGAGCACCGAGACAGCGATCTCGATCGAGGCGACTATCTCGGTCGAGGCGCTGGAGACCTCGGTCGCATCGAGGCGTAGGAGCATTGCTGGTCGACGTAGAGGCGAAGACTCGGCCCGATCCGGGACACGCGCTGAAGACCATGGCGATCCCGGTCGAGACCAAGAGCATCTCGGCTCGCTGGGAGCCTTGGCCTGCCCGAGGCAAGGGAGATGCCGGCCCGTCCCGGGGCTGGCGACGGACAGCTCGGTCCGCCCGGGGCTGGCGACGGATAACTCGGCCTCGCCGAGGCTAGCTATCCCGGTCCGTCCCGAGGCTGACGGGAAGTCGGCCCATCCCGAGGCAGAGGAGATCCCGGTTTGCTCCTTGACGCTGGAGACCTCGGCCCACCGGGGCTGGAGACTAGGTCCAGCTGAGGTTGGGGAGCTCGGCCCAGCTCGCCCGCCCGAGGCTGGATGGATGACTCGGCCCACCGAGGCTGGATGGGTCGCTCGATCCGGGGCTGGAGTATCTCGGCCCAGCTCGAGGCTGGTATCTCGGCCCGTCCTGTTTTCTTTTGCTTTTTTCTTTATCTTTCGACTGTTTATTCACTGTTTCTCTCTTTTATTAACTCAACAGATCCAACCACTCTGGGGTATCCGGGGTTACATCCCTGCACTAGTACAAAACGACACATCGGAAACGGGCCAAAAACCCCTTCGGCAACGGAGAAAGGGTCCGTGTCCCCGCCTCTGTCACTGATGTGAAGGCCTTCATCGGTAACGGAGGCGAAAAACCGTTTCCGATGAGGTCTCCATTTGGCAACGGTTGTGCGCAGACCTCCGTTTCCTTAGTTTTCCTTCATCAGATACGGAGTTTGCCATCCACCCGTTTGCACTGAGCATTTCTCATATTTCGGTTATATGCCATAATACATGAAAGGCTGATTGCACAATGCAATAAAACGTTATTCAATTCATAACATAGAACAAATGCCATCATTACATTGGTATACAATAATATCACTGTTTTTTACAATTTGACTGCAATCATATCCATCACACATTGGCATAATGTAATATCACCTATTACACTTTGACTACAATCATGAACTCTAAACCTATAAGCAATTAACCTAACAAGATGGAAGGCTGGCTTAATTAAGCCAGCCTTCCATTTTTGACTTGGAGCTCACCTTCTATGAGCTCTCGGTCGTCGCAGTACCCACTCCAAGACCAGTATCCACGAAATTTCCTTGCCTTAAGTTTTCTGGTTCTCGGAATGATAGATTGGTACTTTTATGCAGTGTTGCCGAAATAAACTCCTGCGTGAAAGAAAAAAACTATTAGCGAAATGTACAAAATACATCTGGATATTAAAAAAATCGGTGGCTATTTTCCTGCAACTGCCTTGTTCGGTTGCCATTTTCGAGAAACTGCTAAGATCAACGGCAAATATCCAGGAACTGCTATGTTTGGTGGCAGACAGTTCGCATTCCTTCCTTCTCTTCTTCCTCGTTCCACCCCAATCCCCCACCCGCCATGGACGACCGCAACAGAATAACAGAGACAACTACCGTCCATACCCACGGCACCGTTCTGGAGGTGATGAAATGCTCATACGTAGAACCTAGTTCATCGGCATCACAGCCGGTCACAGAAAGATTTATACCTTTCACCCGGCGGGAGATCGAGGAGGTGCAGGCCTCTGCCAGATGCGCTGAGATGCTACCAGCGCGCTGCGATGCAATCACCTCCTCCTCCTTCTCCTTCGTCGACATCCACCTCCTCCTCCTTCTCCAGATCAGACACCACCTACAGATCCTCCACCACCTCCAGATCGGCCACTTCCTCCTCCAGATCGGCCACTTCCTCCTCCAGATGGGTTTCTGCTGGTAGATCCGCCGGAGGTGCTGCACCACCACCTCATGAATGACCTCCTCCACATCGGCCTGGCTCAGAAGAAGCCGGGCATCACCGGAGGAGGAGGGCGTCAGATGGTGGCGCTGCCGCATCATTAGCGGACGCATGGCCGCCTCCAGATCGACCTTCCCCTCACGAAGGGCTGCCGCTAGAACGGTGCTGCCGCGGCGGCTAGTGCCGCGGCCGCGATGGCCGGATCTAGAAGCGCCGACAGAGGAAGCCATTAGAGAGAGTGAGGAGAGTTGAAAGCCACAGTGTGAGGCGGCTAGGGTTGGAAGAGAGACAGTGAGAGAGTGATAATGAGAACGAGCCGGTAGTATATATAAGCACCACATTGGCAACGGACATTTTATATAACCGTTTCTATTGATTTTACACCAGCGAGAGAGTAAACTTACTACCCAACTTACTAACAGGTACTCTAAATTACATATGAACGCATAGACCACTTATCAGCTAATGCTACTACATACGGACTTGATAATGAAGTAAACGATTACATATATGCTACTACTAGCTAATGCTGATGAAGACTCGGGCTCGTCGTCGCTGTACACGAGTGCGTCCCTCCGGCATAAGGTACCGTCGAAGATCTTGATGAACCCGTTGTCGCCGTCGAACTCGAAGCACAAAAAGTGCCCCTGCTCAAGCTTGTACGCTTGGGCGAATGACTTCCATCCCTGGCCGAGGTACAAATTCCCCCCGGCACTCACGGCCGTCTTCACCGCCCAGCTGCCGTTCTCGCAGTCCTCCATCTTCAGATGCATGGTAGCTGCCACCATGCCTTGGAGCTTCTCTGCGAACGCCCTCGGGAGCCTCAGGCGGCTCTCGATGCCCTTGTACAGGATAACCAAGAACTCGAAGCCGCACAGCTCCGGGGACATGTCTTCAGAGGACGGTGAGGGCGACACCGACGGCGTGGCATTGCGGCTGCGCCCCTACCACGGCCGCGCCCTCGTCCACGGCCGCGCCCGCGTCCGCTGATGGTACCTCTTGCCGGGGACATGTCTTCAGAGGACGGTGAGGGCGACACCGACGGCATGGCATTGCCGCTGCGCCCTCTACCATGGCCTCGCCCTCGTCCACGGCCGCGACCGCTGCTGGTACCTCTCGCCATGGATTTGGACGGAGGGGATCTGGCGAAGTTTGAATAACTGTAGGCGATGGACTGGGGCTTCAAAGAGACCGCTGCTGGTACCTCTCGCCATTTATACTCGCGGGTCTGCTCCGCCCACCTCCCCATCTGCCCATTCGCTAGCCTCCACGTATCAACATTTTCAACGGTTGGAAAATTCTATCCGTTACCATAGATGCAAATATTGGAAACGGACAATTTTATTAACCGTTGCCAATATAATAGGTGACGGAGATTGGAAAGGGTCCGTTGCCAATGTAGGCGGGCCTGTTCAGGTTTGTACGCACCGGCCGCGCGGAAAGCGCGATTCTCTGTCGCCTAACACCTGCCGTTTCCATAGAGGGGTATCCGATGTGTCGTTCTGTACTAGTGCCGACAGGCGCACCATCCTGCTAGGCCCCTCAAGTCGCGTAAGAGGGCACGTGTCATGCGGCTTTGTGCAATGCTTATTCATCCCTTATGGGGCCCGCCTAGTGAAACAAATGCTGCCTTGAGCTATATTCTCTCTTGTATCACATTACACTCCTCTACTCTCCCCTCTGTTGACCTATCTACCTGTATATCCTTCATCCAAGCTCTTTTTCTCTCCTCTTCTCGCCCCATGCCTAGCGACAATTCTCTTGTCCACACAATGGACCTCTCGGGCCACTGGGGTAGAGGCATTACCTTATACACTCGCTATTACCATATAAATGTATAAGTTCCATACTTATACGTAAATATGGATATATGGACATGACCATACCTTTTCTACCTTGTCTCTATTGTGATTTTCAGTACACTACACAACACATTTTCGCAACTGAGAGTATTTTGTGCAGTGTCACCGAAATGTCACTAGGGATTTCAGTGATACTGCACAAACCAGCAGACCTTGCGAGTAGAAAGACATTCGGGCTCTAGGATGGTAACCTAGAGCATGATCACGAAGGATCTATGGGATTCACCGTCGTTCAAATATGGTGTTCTGAAGACTCCGATGACAGACCTGACAAACAAATATCTTGTTGTCAAGGCGTGGGCCAAGTGCTCTCTTTCCTCAACCAGAACCAGATCAATGCCTATATTAAGCATATCGACTTACCCTCATAATTTTTTTGATTGACACATAGTGTAGATAGGATCTGAGGTACTGAATGTTATGAGGATCGCAACTTTCTCCAGCTCCACATTCTTCTCTCAAAGCGTTGAGCTGATGCGCGATTGATGGACTCCAATGGGATTGTGGGCACCTTTGTCGCAAAGGCCAGTTATAATTCTAGATATATTTCACTCAGCGATTGTTTTTGTTGTCGTGTCTGTGTATTTTGGACATTGTGTAGGAAACGTGTAAACATGTCATTTCTCTATACATGGTATGATGGTAATGTCTATCTTATAATTTATAAATACTAGTTGAATGCCCGTGCGTTGCTACGGGTGACGCAAGTGAACGATACACCACATTTTCTTAATTAGTCCGCATTTCTTATGTTTATCCATATAGATAAATGCTGGTGCGTTGCTACGGAGCAACCCAAAAATATTTCGGCGCCATTTACATCGTGTGAGAAAGTTCAGGCACGGTGATGCACGATCTTTACTCATAACATAAAACTACATATATCTTCTCAATGAGCTACCCCAGCGGAAGGTTGTAAAAAAAAAAACCCCAACGGAAGTCTATAATGCCCCTAGAATGTGATACAGTATATTGTGTAGTTTTCTGCAATGCTCACCATAGATGAGCAAGAAAATAATTTACAAACGTCATAAAATACTAAATACTCACTCCATTCCTTAATATAAGATGTTTTAGGTTTTTCACATGTTGTATAGATTCGGACTAAAATGAGTGAACATACAATAAAACATGTTTAGAATCTTTAGATACATGTGTATACATGTGATTGTGGAAAAGGCTTAAAACATCTTATAGAAATAAGGTGTCTTTTAATACTTGACAACATGTCAAATAAAAGAAAGGTCATCAAAGTATTGTGCGTTTCTTCCCAAGAAAAGCAGGTACAATAACATTGCACGATTCATTCAAAAGAAGTTGCAATAATATCTCAATCTTCTGATAAAATACACCTCTGCATCAACTACCAACACTGACTAAAAATCATCACATTGCATAATACATAGACCTCTGCGGTAGTAGCAACACCAGTAGCAAAATCTCAATTTTTGGGCATCAATGTTAAATAGCAGAGCTGACGTTACTATTTGTACACTGAAGTACATGTATGAACACTCAACTCACATCTCAATTCTCAAATCAGGGAAATAATGAAAAGAAAAATAGCTAGAGCTGCTCGGCCTGGTGACTCACAAGCTTCAACCTTTTTGAGAATCCAAGTTTGCATCAGCGCACATTCTAAAGTGCCCGTGCGTTGCAACGGATATTGAATAAGCCAAAAACATTTAGGTACAAAGTATACACTGGTTTAGTTGTATAGTTACATACCATCAAAGCTATGATGTGTTTGACCCATACTTTAATCCTCTTACATGTCCCATTTCACAGCAATACCCAAAAGTTGTGTTTGATAAAACTCACCCCTTGTTTTCCGTTCTTTTTTGTTTGCGTCGTGGATATCAACAGGAATGAAATCATCATGCCGAATATCACTTCTTGTCAGATTTATATAACAAAACACTAAAGAAAGAATCACATGATTTTTTTCCTAGTTCCCTTTCAACAAAGAAAAGGCGACAAAGGTTATAGACATTGCACAATTATTACATGTTCTAGCCTCGCATGTTAAAACAATCTTTGCTGGTAGTGAAGGCAGTACGTCTTATAGACAATTAGACACACATCTACTCGAAGGTACCCAAGCATCTGCTACTGCATCACCACTGGATGTCAGTTTCTTCCAAACTTGTTTGATTGCCTGAGCTGCATAGTCATCCAAGTTTGCCTATAGCCGTTAAGTTACCATATTGATAAGGAGCAGGGCTACCGTCCCTACAGCTCCAGCAGCTGCCCAGATTCACCAGTTATTTATCTGATCCACAACCAAATTACTCTCAGTAGGAAAAATAAAAGTGCAACTGGAGCCACTTTAAGCAATTCAAACTGAACTTGTGCTTAAATGAAGTAACACATCAAAATGAAAAAGAGAAGGAAGGGACATGAGGCTAAATGCTCGTGCAACTCTATATTAAGCATGACAAAAGGAATAGATAATACATACGCATAATTTTGGCAACATCACCATAAAAAAATTAGTGTAAAATGATGCATAGACCTCAATGACTGCCCTTAGGAATATTCTACAGGTAAACTACAACCTTTTCTCTATTGACTCTGTATAGTATGTATAGTTTATGTGCTTACAACCATTTTTTAGAAATATTTTCAAGAGTATTCCTGAACCGAAACATGTACATAGACTTGGATTAGTAGACAACACATAAGATGTGCATATTTCAGGGGCCAAGAACTTAATTAACCTGCTCCATTCACCCAATATTTTGCCACAAGAAGGCAAAGAAAAATTTGAAATCTAAGAAGAAAAAAATAATTATTTGTTATAGGAAGATAAGATCAGCGAACTCACAGCTGGTACGTTTCGCAGATCATCTGATGTGATGTGCTAAATTGCTGCACTTGTATCGCACATGTCCAACTTCATCGTGATGTGCTAAGTTGCTGCACTTGTATCGCACATGTCCAACTTCATCGTGCCCTATGGCGAGGCTACATGCAACCTCTTCGCCTTGATAATCTGGTCAAACAATCATCAACCAACTTTTCCTCGAGGTTTTCCATTTTGTTCGTGGTGCATAGCCTGCAAATTCCTCGAATTTAATCTGGCTAGACTACATATACCATACCTTTTCCTCCATGAGTGGAGCCACTATCTTGAAAAAATGTAGAATAAGACTCACATCGACTGAATTTGCGACCACGGCTGCTAATGGTAGGTCAGGCTTTCTCATGAACAATTTAGCTACCTCCAAAAATCAGCACGTTGATGAACAACAGCAAAATGTTGTGTAAACTCTGAAACGTGAACGGTAGATAGGAAGGGGTTTTACGATACAGGCATACATCTGAGGCTAGTACACGCAAGCGTAGCTGATCCGGCAAGGTTGCCTGACGAAATTGATATTGACAGCAGCAAAACATGTTTGATAAGAGGCGCTGGAGGCTGGCAAGAGGAGGAAGGAAACCTGGCAGAGGAGGAAATTACGGTGGTCTCTGCAGCAAGACTCGATAGTACTGCAGTGCAGGACGGGAGAGCAGAATAGGTTGTGGTGTAGGAACGGTAAATCTGAGACTCGATGGCATGCCGACCTTGTCGTTCCCTCTTCCTCCAGCCTGCTTCTCGACCTGCTCCTCCCTTCCCCACCATGGCTGCGGCCCCCAAGTGCGCGCCGCCTCAAGCCCCACCATGGCTGCGGCCTGGCGCCGCCCTGCCCCACCATGGCTGCAGTCCCCAAGTGCGCGACGCCTCAAGCCCCGCCATGGCTGCGGGGCATCGTGTGTCCGAGCTCCTCCATGCGTCCACTTCACCAGCGGCGACGACGGCCGGAAGCCCTGCCTCCGCCCTGTCATGACATGGCTGCGGCCCCTCGAGCCTCAAGCCCCACCATGGTCGCGGTCTGGCGGGCCTCGTCCACTGCACGAGCGCCGACAACGGCGGCCGCCCAGATCCGCAGCTCGCGAGCGGCGGTGGCTTGAGGGACTAAATCGAGAGGTGCGTGCGTGACCACGGAGATGCGAGCGTGCGGTCAGGATGACTCCAATCGTCTGCCGATAGGGATTAGTCTGCCGTTGACGTACGAACGTACCATCACCGACCGCAGACTCCCATTTAATAGTAAAGAAAGTTGGTTGTCCATAGTGCTTGTGGTTGGGCCGTGAAAGAAATCTATATTCACCAAACGAAAAAAAAACCACATCTGTGAAACCCAAATTCATTGTTGCCGATGCAGTTCAGTGCAAACAGACATATTCCAAATAAATATTCCCACATATACAATTCAAGTACCTTGTAGGAAAATGGAAAATAAGATTTTCGACACCAAAGGCAACGAACACTAGCGGAACACACGGTTAAAGACCTTGTTGACAGTTGGAAGCGTGTAAAAAGAAGACAGGTTAGAACCCGAAGGTGCTGGAGGAGCTGCGTAGTAGGGAGCAGGACTTGGAGCCCACTGGCCATAGCCGGCCGCTGGCTGCTGGTAGTAGCCCGGCGGTGCACCCCATGCGTGTTGCGGCGACGGCGGCGGCGGCTGCCAGGAGGCGCCTCCTTGCGCTTGATGATAGTAGGAGGCGTGGTCAACGTGTACATGAGTTTGATCTGGGGCAGGGGCTGCTGTCAACGCGTACGTCGTGGTGGTGGCGGCGTGAGCTCCACGGGCTTGGCTGATGAGTGTGAGGTCCATGATGCAGTTGTTGATCCGCTTGTCGACGCTGTCCAGCTCGGCGGCCTTGCCGCTGCCGTATTTGCCGGAGAAGATGCCGCCGGACTGGCAGGACTGGATGAGATTGAGCGCCTCCGCGACGGCGTCCCTCAGCCTCTCCAGCACGCGCGCCGTCGCCGCGTCGTTCGCCGCCGTGTGCACGAGGCCGGGCAGGATGTCGGCCAGGTTCTTGGTGCGTTCCGCGAGCTCCACGCACTTGCACCTGTTCTGGCTCGCCGTCGACGCCGCGCTCCCGATCAGCTGCACCACCGTCAGGATCGTGCTCACCACGCTCAGTGGATCCACCATCTCGAAGTACTCAAGGAAGACGAAGAAGGTGTACCGGCTGTGCAGGCGTCTGGCTGCTTGAATCTGCGAGGACCAAGGACTAGGAGACAGCTTATAGGGAGGGCAAGTCGAAGTCGGTCGTCTCTTTTGTCTGTTTGTATTTCCACAATCAGCATTATTATTAATTCTGAGAAATTATTGATCTACGTCCGGAACCAACCCAGTGGCCAATGATCCATAGAAAAAGCAAGTCGACTGCCTAGGGCAGGCCACCAATCACGTCCTCGAATCCAAACCTTACAGATTCATGTGCTCCTTTCACCACAGTTCTGACGAACAGTCAGCCAGCCGACTGGAAGAAGATTTTACAACAGCTTCCGCCTTGCCATCTAACCAATATAAAAGACGACCGTCTAAGGCCACCAGCGAGCCTGCCCACGTCGTCCAGCACTGTTGGCGTCTACAGTACCGTGAATCAGATCCGCGCCGTCCATCCGCCATCCGACGGTCCCCGTGGCCGTTTTACAAAAAAGAACCTGCACTTCCCAGAAATTACTCCATAGTACACACCTACCAACTAAGAAGTACCTGTCTTACATTTCCAGAGACATCAGGGACCCCGCTGCAAAACTTCACGCACAGGCCCCCCTCTCCTTCCTCTCGCGCGGCCTCAGCGTCGCCATCGTCGCTGATGCGTGATGCCGTCGGTGCACGCTTCCCCACACGAATCCAACGCCGCCACGAGCTCCGCCGTCTTCTCCTACATCTCCGTGCCAACGGACACAGGCTGGGAGGCTCCGAATCAAGCGGATCGAGACCGCATCCGAGCGGGGATCGAGACCGCATCTCCGCCGTCTTCTGTACGCCGCCGGAGCTCCTCCGGCGACCTAAAAGGAGCGGCGCCGCTACTTTACAGTCGCCCGCGTCCTCCCGTGTCGAACGCGCCGTCGCACGCTGCCCCGCCCGCTCTCCTGCGACGACGATATGGTCAACGTAGCCTCTGCCGCCATTGATGACGTCAGCAGCCGACGTCATCACGACCCCACCTGTCAGCCTCTGTCTATTTTCCAAAATAATTTCACCAACTATTAAATCCCTGACAGTGGGCCCGGTTGTCAGCAGTTTAATATTTTCTAGAAATTCATATTTTGTTTTGAACTTTGAAAATTCATAACTAATTCATTTTAAATCACAAAAAATAATTAATATACCAAAATTTGCAGGGAAGTGTAATCTGTCTATTTATATCAATTTCGTACATGTTTAACAAATTTTAACCATATATATTTAAACATCCATGTAATAAAAAGTGTTAAAAAATAACTTTGAATCCATACATCGGAAATATATGAATAACATATCTAAATGGTCAGTAAAAATATCTGTCTATCTATATCAATTTCATACATGTTTAACAAATTTTAGCCATGTTTATTTAAACCTACCTATAGACAGTGGGCCCGGATGTCAGCATTTTAATATTTTCCATAATTCCAGATTTTGATTTAAACTTTGGAAATTCACAACTAATTCATTTTAAATCAGAAAAATATAATTAATATACCAAAATGTACAGAAAATGTAATCTGTCTATTTATATAAATTTCATGCATGTTTAACAAATTTTAAACATGTTTATTTAAACTTCCATATCTAATTTTTTTCCCAAAAAACAACAATTTTGAATCTATCCATCGGAAAAAATATGAATAACATATCCAAACTGTCAGAAAAATAAATGCTAGCTATTTCAATTTGACAAATATTTCAAAAAAAAAAAACAAATGCACGTCCTCTAATTATACAACGATAAATATATTAAATGATGCTCAAACAATGCACTTTCTCTAATTATGTAGAGCCATCAAGATGGAAAAATAAATACTACCTATTTATGTCAAGAAAAAATAAAAAAATAGATATTTTAAATTGATGAATATATAGACAAAAAAAAAGCACTTTCTATAATTATGTGCATTTAAATTTATTAAATACTCACACAATGCACTTCATCTAATTATGAACTTAAATTAAACATTTCAATTTGAATTTTTTTGGAAGTAATCTAAATGAACTTTCCCTAAATGTAGAACTAAATTCAATAAATGTACGTTTCCACTCATTATGGACTTACATTACATACTACTAAAAAAAATAAAAACATATTTCTAACCTATATAAAAGACGACCGTCTAAGGCCACCAGCGAGCCTGCCCACGTCGTCCAGCACTATTGGCATCTACAGTACCGCGAATCAGCAGTACGCGCGTGCATCCGCGCCGTCTATCCGCCATCCGACGGTCCCCGTGGCCGTTTTACAAAAAAGAACCTGCACTTCCCAGAAATTACACCATAGTACACACCTACTAACTAAGAAGTACCTGTCTTACATTTCCAGAGACATCAGGGACCCCGCTGCAAAACTTCACGCACAGGCCCCCCTCTCCTCCTTCCTCTCGCGCGGCCTCAGCGTCGCCGTCGTCGCTGATGCGAGATGCCGTCGGTGCACGCTTCCCCACACGAATCCAACGCCGCCACGAGCTCCGCCGTCTTCTCCTACATCTCCGTGCCAACGGACACAGGCTGGGAGGCTCCGAATCAAGCGGATCGAGACCGCATCCGAGCGCGGGATCGAGACCGCATTTCCGCCGTCTTCTGTACGCCGCGGAGCTCCTCCGGCGACCTAAAAGGAGCGGCGCCGCTACTTTATAGTCGCCCGCGTCCTCCCGTGTCGAACGCGCCGTCGCACGCTGCCCCGCCCGCTCTCCTGCGACGACGATATGGTCAACGTAGCCTCTGCCGCCATTGATGACGTCAGCAGCCGACGTCATCACGACCCCACCTGTCAGCCTCTGTCTATTTTCCAAAATAATTTCACCAACTATTAAATACCTGATAGTGGGCCCGGTTGTCAGCAGTTTAATATTTTCCAGAAATTCATATTTTGTTTTGAACTTTGAAAATTCATAACTAATTCATTTTAAATCACAAAAAATAATTAATATACCAAAATTTGCAGGGAAGTGTAATCTGTCTATTTATATCAATTTCGTACATGTTTAACAAATTTTAACCATATATATTTGAACATCCATGTAATAAAAAGTGTTAAAAAAATAACTTTGAATCCATACATCGGAAATATATGAATAACATATCTAAATGGTCAGTAAAAATATCTGTCTATCTATATCAATTTCATACATGTTTAACAAATTTTAGCCATGTTTATTTAAACCTACCTATAGACAGTGGGCCCGGATGTCAGCATTTTAATATTTTCCATAATTCCAGATTTTGATTTAAACTTTGGAAATTCACAACTAATTCATTTTAAATCAGAAAAATATAATTAAGATACCAAAATGTACAGAAAAATGTAATCTGTCTATTTATATCAATTTCATGCATGTTTAACAAATTTTAAACATGTTTATTTAAACTTCCATATCTAATTTTTTTCCCAAAAAACAACAATTTTGAATCTATCCATCGGAAAAAAATATGAATAACATAACCAAACGGTCAGAAAAATAAATGCTAGCTACTTCAATTTGACAAATATTTCAAAAAAAAAACAAATGCACGTCCTCTAATTATACAACAATAAATATATTAAATGATGCTCAAACAATGCACTTTATCTAATTATGTAGAGCCATCAAGATGGAAAAATAAATACTACCTATTTATGTCAAGAAAAAATAAAAAATAGATATTTTAAATTGATGAATATATAGACAACAACAAAAATACACTTTCTATAATTATGTGCATTTAAATTTATTAAATAGTCACACAATGCACTTCATCTAATTATGAACTTAAATTAAACATTTCAATTTGACAAAATTTTGGAAGTAATCTAAATGAACTTTCCCTAAATGTAGAACTAAATTCAATAAATGTACGTTTCCACTCATTATGGACTTACATTACATACTACTAAAAAATAAAAACATATTTCAACATTTCAATTTAGTGGATGTCTGGATACAATAAACATATTTAAACATCCAATTTAGTTAATACTTGGATACAATCTAAGTACCTAATCACTAATTTTAATAATACATCAAAAGGATGAAATCTGGATTTTCCAACAAATATTTTTCCCTCGAAAAAAATTCAACAATTTTTACAAGTTTAAAATAGTTTTTTCTCAGCGTTCTATTGAGGTACCCATGTTACGCACACTGTAGACGATTAGTTCTCCACATTTTTTCCTTCAAAAAAAATGCTCAACAATCAAAAAGGAATTAATACAAGATATGTTGCGGATTTTTCCAAAAAACATTTTCCCTCCAAAAAATATTCAACAAATTTTGTAAGTTCAAAATATTTTCCATAAAAATTTGTTCGAATTTTTTTCAAAAAGTATTTTCTCCCATAAAATACTCAACAATAGGAAAATATTGTTTTCCCAAAAATATTCAACAATATCCATAAAAGTTTCAAATACATTCATGCATGTTCATCTGCTTTTCTTTTCCTGGACAAGTTACCACACGGGAGCGGCGTGTCGACGCGCCAATTTCACTAGTAACAATTAAATACTGTCTCGAACGGTTCACTAATTAACCTGCAATTACTCAGTCTATCTCTTCCAGCCTAACTACAACCATCAGCAAAATGAAAAGTAAGTTTACGAGAAAACTTAATAAAAATACTGCTAGCACAAGTAGTCCTTCGTCATGTACTGATAGATCTATCTTGATACCAAAAATATACATGAAAAATTATAGATCATACAAATCTAAAGGGGTCTCAAACTAGCTGTAGCAGCCACAAACTAAACCCTTGTTCAAAAGGTGATGCTGGTGTTAAATATGTTCAATCTTGAAATCTTGATCTATTTATCTCAATATAGATTATTGCCGGAAAACCAAGATGGTGGTCACTGGCATGGGCTCTCGATTTTGGTTAATACTAGATGAAAACCCCGCGCGTTGCAGCGGGAATTTGATGGCGGCAAACTAATTTATCGGCGGGTGAAATTCCCTTATATCAGTTTTAGAGATGAAGTCATATTTGAAACCACTTGTGTGAGTAGATTAGAGTGTACTCCCTCCGTTCCAATGAATAAGGCTTATATTTTTTTGAAAAAGTCAAGCTAAGTAAACTTTGACCAAACTTTTTGAAAAAATTATCAACAACTATAATATTATATGGATATTATGTGAAATTCATGATGCATCTAACGATGTCTATTTTGTATTGTACATGTTCATAATTTTTTCAAAAAACTTGGTCAAAGTTCACATAGTTTGACTTTAAAAAAATAATATAGTCCTTATTTATTGGAACGGAGGTGTATAATCTAAGAGGAGATGTTTAAACTGAGATAAATACATCAGCCGAATTTCCTTCCCACGACTATACATTTTAATGTATGCACATTGTTATCTGAGGGAATAGGACCGAATTAATTACGAAAAAGAATTAACATTTCTCACTTACAATTCTAAGAGGTGCGTGTCCTACCAACTTGCTTGAAATTCAGTATACACCTCAGCCAGAGTATCTGTGTACTGCTTGGTTGCAGTCATTGCAGAAACCTTCCTGCAACATGTAGTATGAATTTCTCTGCCTGCGCAGTAAGAATTATCATGCCGATATGTGCCATTGTGTTCTTTTGTATATAGAAAAATATGTGGAGCTCTTTGAATTTAAATCCATAAAATAAAACCCAAACTCAACAATCCAGAATATTACCTTCATACTGTTGCCCGATGCCTCACCGAGAATCAACTATATTTTGGCCAAGCCGACATTGCTCTGAAACACAATCTAGTAGTTGAGATACGGAGAAGATTTACATGGATAAGCAAATGCATATTAGCCACTTGGCTCTGCACTCGCATGTGAGGAAATTTTTGCCTGCCAGTAAAGACGAAGAAGGTTTTGAGAAAGATGTAGCCGTCTTCACCGAGTGCACTCTGTCTGGTTCGACAGAGATGCAGCGGACGGCGACGAAGTGAACGCATGGCTTGACTGCTCTCTTACCAGCCATCTATGCTCCTGCATCGTGTGACTCGGATGTCCTCGTGATGTAGTACATGAGTATGGTGCCATGGCGATGGCGTTAGTGGTACTGGATGGGAGAGGAGACGATGAGGAGACCAAAAGCATGGGAGGAGAAGGAGGGCCGGTTGTTGCGCCTATTTAAAAGTCGACTTGGAAAAGGAAGCAATAACTCGCCCACTTTTCTGTGCGCATCAGTTACAGTTTCACAGGAGGCTGTGTTTTCTTTACGTGGGAAATTTTCTTTCACGGGAGCTGTACAGAGACAAATTATTTGGGCATGTCACGTTTAAACAATGGATGGATGGCGATCAGAAATGAATGGCTATGATTAATTGATGATGTGGATGGGCTGCATGTAAAGATAGACAACTTAAATGACCCTCTAGTGGGGTTTTGCTTTATAAGAGGTATAGATTAGTTAGTAGTGCTAATAATTAATTCCTGGTAATTAGTGATCTATATAACAACGGGGATGTAGCTCAAATGGTAGAGCGCTTATGTATGCATTCTAAGAGGCAGGGGGATCGATACCTCCATCTCCAGTTTTATGGTTGCCAAAAATGATACCGCTTTTCTTTTTTCCTGAAAAAAAAAACGAGTTGTCATGCTCCATGGGGTAAAAGTTGTGGGATGGACATTGGGAAACATTTGTAAATGGGCTCCGTCTCGTTTGTCTGTTTGACTGTTTCCACAATCAACATTATTAATTCTCAGAAATTATTGATCTACGTCCGGAACCAGCCCAGTGGCCAGTGATCCATAGAGAAAAAAAAAAGCAAGTCGTCTGCCTAGGGCAGGCCACAAATCACGTCCTGGAATCCAAACTTTACTAATTCATGTGCTCCTTTCACCACAATCCTCACAAACAGTCAGCCAGACGGCTGGGAAGAATATTTGCATCAGCTTCTGCCGTGCCAATCTAGCTAGTATTGTTGGTCTTGTAATCCCATTTCAGTGGTTTATTCTGATACAAAAGGATGCACACTTTGGCGTGTGTTCGAGGAAAAGAAGGGAAAAATGTATTTTCTGTCAACAAAAAAGATCAAATCCTGGTACAATATTATTATGTCGCCGAGACGGCGGCGGATCTATCTAGCTATCCAAAAATATACATGAACAAGTATAGATCATACAAATCTAAAGGGGTCTCAAACTAGCTGTAGTAGCAACAAACTAAACCCTTGTTCAAAAAGTGATGCTGGTGTTAAACATGTTCAATCTTGAATACTTTTTTTTTGAATTTTTCAATCTTGAATACTTGATCTGTTTATCTCAATATAGATTATTGCCGGAAAACGAAGATGGTCGTCGCTGGCATGGGCTTTGATTTTGGTTAATCCTTGATAATTATTAGTTAGTAGTGATTATCATTAATTACTGTTAACTAATGTTATATATAACAATGGGGATGTAGCTCAAATGGTAGAGCGCTTATGTATGCATTCTAAGAGGCAGGGGGATCGATACCTCCCATCTCCAGTATTGTTTTCTTATTTTTCCATCGCTTTTCTATTTCCTGCCAAAAATGAGATCGTTCTTCTTTTTCCTGAAAAAAAGGAGACAACTCTGTTGTGACGCTGCGTGGGCTGAAAGGTGCTGGATGGGCCATTAGGAAACATCTGTAAATGGGCTGGGCGGTGGAGGCTAAGACACTGGGAAAACAAATCTGTAATCTGTATGTGGGAAAACCGCACATGCACCAAATAACGTAAATATGCAGGGCTAACTAGGTACATGCAACAGTCTCCCATCTAACGTGTGAACATCTGCGGAACACAACAAGAGATCCCGGAGCAGCTGATGAATGGGAGTGGAAGTGTACGGCAAACGACCAACACGAATCCAAGTATGCTTATCGTTTGACTTTTGCAGGGCGTGTCGATTGTGGATGGGGGAACTTCGGTTCGGCAGTCGAGGTCCCTCTCAAACTTAAAATCTTCCAAATCAGCAATGGACCACGGCAGGCCCAACAATGTTCTTGAAGCCCTTACTCATTTGGTGTTAAACTCCTTATTAGGGTGGGAGCGATTACCGTTATTTGGTCGCTATGGCTATGTAGAAATGACAAGATTTTTACGATAAAAATTCTTCTGTTACACAGGTTATCTACCGGTGCACAGCAACGCTCCGATCATGGTCGGCCTTTACAGCGTGTGGAGCACCGCGAGTTGTTTTTGGAGGTGTCTTCGCGTTCGGAGGCTGCGGCGAGGGAGTTATTCTTCCAGCATGGATGGTCACAAGATTTTCGGATTGACCCTCCACCACCTTAGGCGACTTTACAATTTCTCATTATGATATGTAATTCGTCTTTTTATTTTTTCCTACTTTGGGATGGGTGAACTTGCTCAATTGGCGGAGAGTTTGGGCCGACATAGCTGGACTGTCAGCACACCCAATTGTCAGAGCAAGTACAATAGATCCTACTCAACTGGCTATAAGCTAATACACGTCAACAAAATCCTAGGTGGAAGAGAGAGAAGAGATGAGAGAGAAGAGAGCGGGCGCTGTACTAATCGCCGGCTGTACCACCAGAATCAATGAGCTGCAGCCAGCTTCTAGCCCGCCGTGAGCTATAGTGCCGGCTCTTCCACCCCTACGCAGTCTTGCATGCAAGCACATGCAGATGTTTAATGCTTAAGTATTTAATATAGCCAGCTTAAGCTTAAGAGCCGGATTACTATACGTGTACTCATTTGGGCAGGCTTTAGCTGACATGTCCAAAGTTTACAGCCGGTTGCCGGCTCTTCTACTGTTCCTGCTCTCAACGAGTAGTCACCAGATATACAAGAAAAAAACTCTCGGGTCGCTCTCCGCCCGAGCGACTCCGGAGGCCGACGCCGACGGTGGTGGCGCCCCCCTCTCGGCGAAGGACGGAGGGGAGGTGAGGGTTTCACGGCGGCGGCCTCACGGGCGGTGGTAGGGCGGCGGTGGCGGAACTAGATGGCGCGGCCCGAGGGTCGAGGCTTGTAGCCTGGGCAGCGAGTTGGCGGCGGCCGGTGGGAACTCCTCCAGGATCCTCCGGCGGCACGGCGGTGGCCATGGATCTGGGCTCGATCCAATCTGGGCTGGCCTCTGGCCATGGATGGATTTCATGGAGGCTTCGGCGGCTGCCTCCTACTTTGCTGCTCCGTCCGGCGGCGTGGGGGCCAGCTGGTGTGCTCGAATAAGGGGGCGGTCCTAGGGTTCATCTTGCGACAAGACGACGATCTGCCTGACGCCCGTCCTCCTTGATCTGGCCGGTGTCGAGTTCTGGAAGGCTCCGCCGGCGAACTTCCATGGGCGTGTATGCCTGGAGATTGTTGGATCGGGTGGGATTCGGTCGTGCCCACGATTCTCCGTTAATGAGGCAGCGGTATGAAGCTCTGCTATCTGTTGCCATCTTGGATGAAGTCAGAGGCGGAGAATGTCATGAAGGCCGAGATCGGAGGACTAGGAACGGTGATTTGACTCTTTGTGGCGATGAGGAACTTGCTTGGAGTTTCGGGATTCGTAGCAGCAGTATGGAGGTGGGGGCGACAACACAAGTGAAGTTAAAAGTCTTACCTTTCAAGTGAAAATCCAAGTTCTGGCCTTAATTGGTTGTGCCTGGCAATGATCTTGTTGAAGACATTGTTTTGAGAGCGGAGATTATCTCCAGCGTGAAGATCCAAGATCTATGATCGGGCGACGACGGTGCTGGTGCAATGTTTCCTTTTTGAAGACGTTGCTTTTGGAGTACTTGACTTCATGTGTTGTATTGGTAGTGGTTGTGCTGTTTCTGCAAAGACTGAAACTCTGGAGCGGGACTTTTCTTTTTTATTTTCTTTTTCTTTCTTTTTGGCTGTGTGCATCCGTTAGGCCTTTTAGACTTTGCATTGTTGCAGAGACTAGTTGTAATTGGTATTTTCATGATATTAATATATACTCTTTATAAAAAAAACGAGTAGTCATCAGAAGCTATAGATCAAATGCGACCGATCCATGCATTGTCTTGACTCTCGAATTGGAACAGTGAGCCGTACACGATCTATAATTCGATACGTCCGTGTGGCTCCAGCCCACACGGTATTGCCTCGTCGTCCAAAGTCTTCGTCAACGGCCAAGTACGAATTGGCAGTACAAAGACAAGTATGCACACGTACCTATAAGATGTAGCGAATCAGCACAGCCAATCAAGAGTTCAGTAGCAGAGGGTAGTGGGCGTAGCTAGCATTTAACTATGCACAGAGCCATGGTGGTACACACAAACTAAGATCAAGTCATGAGACCTCTCGATATCGGATACGCCCGTACGAGGGTGCTCGTCGTTCGGAACTTCGGATCTCGGCCCTGCTTGCCGTACGCATCGCGTGTTGCTAACTTGCTATATATACACCACGATTGGCTAAAAAAATAACCAATTATACATCATATTTTATTGACATATTTAGACTGCGTGACGGTGGTAAGATAAGACTGTCTTGTACCATTGTACATGCCCTTGCACTCCGATACCCTCCCGTACTAGCGACTTTTTTTTCTTGCCTTCTGTGAACCTCTCGTGCCATTGCGGCAGAGGTATTACCATATACACTCTCTATATTACCGTATAATCGTACAAGTTCTTTATTTATATGTAAACATGCATGGATGTGTTAGGACATGAACGTACATATTCCACATTGTCGCTATTTTCGGTACAGCGTGCAACACATTTTTATGTAGTGCCACAAAATGTCATTTTGGGGATTTCTGTGATACTGCATAAACCAGTAGACCTTGCGCGTAGAATATAGTCCGGTATGAGGAACTCACCAACAACCAAATATGTTGTTAACAAGGCTCTGATGATGGACCAGAGACATATATCTTTCTCCGTGTCTACATTCTTCTCTCAAAACATTGAGTAGATGGAAGCTGGGAGGCTGATGGACTCCAATGGGATCGTGGGCACCCTTGTTGCAAATGCAGTGGCATAACAAACAAATCATTCATTTACAAGTTAGAATTCTAGACATATTTCACTCACATATTGTATTGGTGGATATGGCATTGTGTATGGGAGACATTGTCTATGAAATGTGTAAGAATGTCATTTGTCTATGAAATGTCTGCATTATGATTTATAAATGAAGTCTGTTGTCCATATAATGGTTGTGCTTTTGTTATCAAATATTTGAATGTGTTATGAAATATGTAACTGGGCCGTGAAAGAAAGCTATGCTCGTCAAAACAACAAAAATACACATGGCAAACGGTGAAACCCAAATTTGTTGCCGATGCAGTTCACCACAAACAAACATGTTCCAGACCAAAATCCCCACATATACAATTCAACTATCCTTATAGGAAAATGGTAAGATGACACCAAATGCAGCAAACACCTAGCGGAACACCCGCTTAAGGACCTTGTTGACGGTTGGAAGTGTGTAATAAGAAGATAGGTTAGAACCCGAAGGGGCTGGAGGAGCTGCGTAGTAGGGACCAGGACTTGGAGGTGGAGCCCACTGACCATAGCCGTGTGGCTGCTGGCAGTAGCCCGGCGCCGGCGGTGCACTATATGTGTGCTGCAGCGACGGCGACGGTGGCGCCGCCCAGCCGCCATGGGCGCTGGACGCACCTCCTCCTTGCCCTTGATGATAGTAGGACGCATGGTCAACGTGTACATGAGTTTGAGCTGGGACTGGGGCTGCTGTCACCATGTTCACGCTCGTGGTGGTGGTGGTGTGACTCGCACGAGCCTGGCTGATGAGGGTGAGGTCCATGATGCAGTTGTTGATCCGCTTGTCGACGCCGTCCAGCTCGGCGCCCTTGCTGCGGCTGTACTTAGAGAAGACGCCGCCGGACTGGCAGGCCTGGATGACCCTGAGCGCCTCGTCGACGGCCTCCTTGAGCCTCTCCAGCACCCGCGCCTTCGCCGCGTCCTTCGCTGCCCCGTGCGAGAGGCTCGACAGGATCTCGCCCAGGTTCTTCGCGTGCTCGGCCAGCTCCAGGCACTTGTGCTTGTTCTGGCTCGCCGTCGACGCCGCGCTCCCGATCAGCTGCACCACCGTCAGGATCGCGCCCACCACGCTCAGTGGATCCATCGCGACCGAGCTACCCTGCAATTTTATGCGGAGGGGAAGACGGCTAGAATGCTAGATCATGATTGTACGTTAGGCCTGCTTCTGAGTTGTGACGACTGCTTGCTTGTATCTATAGTCGTTCGTCTCTTCTCTTCCCACAGCAAGTCAACTGCCAGCCCAGGGCATTACCAATTCATTTGCACCTTTCACCCAAATCCTGGCTGACAGACAGTTAGCCAGACGACTAAATCAGAGTATTGCTTCCACAATTTGTCCCTTCTGTCATATATATATATATACTGATGAGAGACATTCACGCATCCAGAATCAATAATGATAGAACATTGTACCACGAAGCAAATAATGATAGATGTCCAATGCTAATATAGGAGACACTAGAGCCAACTTGCATGTTAATTTACTGATCATGGCAACCTAGTAGTACGGTTGTTGGAGTAGAATATCTCATATGTTGTCATTTTCTTTTCATTTGTCATAGCTGACTACCACATTTGCGTGGAGGTTCTAATTACACAATTGATTGCACAAATCAATACTACTACCAGCGTTACAATGAATAAGGTGTTGACTAAAATTATACCCTTATTCATTGGAACATAGGGAGTACCATGTTGCATTTACATTCACTTAATAATTTACATTGCGAGCCTTCGGACACTACTCGGTCCGGTAAGTAGTGTACAATGTGAGTATGGAGAAACCCTACGTACAAAGTAAGGTACCTCGTAAGCTTGGTTCGGCGTAGACGATCCTAGGACATATGCATTAAATAAAATTGGAATACATCCACCCACATGGAGATCTATATCTAATTCTAAACCTATTCTGCTCAGAATGAAATGAAAATGGCAATGTCAACTTGAGCACAAGAACAAGTTTGCCCACTGCCGAGAGGGTGAGACGTGGTCTTCTCTAAGAAGAACCATAAATATATATGTACCAAGAGCGTGTGTAGACACAGGGTGCTTAAATTTTTAGCAAAACTATATGATCAATGTTTTTGAGAAGGTAGTACCAATGGTGGTTCACATTAGAAAAAAACTGATCTAATTAATATTTCAAGAAATACTAATAATACTAACTTTACTCCATTATTCTCTTCTCCATAAGATATTTGATGACCTTCATTATAATTATATCACGAATCTAACAATATTGTACACCCATATTTTTGTGTCTGTCTTCATCCAAATTGACTTGGTTATGCGTATGGTTGACTTGGTTATGGGTATAGGTTTTGTCATAGTGAATGATTCTCCAGAATGATAACATTGGATGGGGTTAAGTTTTTCATCTTGGCTATTATGTATGAACCAGTAAATAAATTTGGTACACCCAACAGCAATAGCATCTACTTGGAGTTTTTATCTAGAAGAACAAACCAAAGACGCACCGAATGAACCAATAATCCGACATGCATAAATGACAACTGTGATACATAGGTAATCTGGGGGACCTAAGATCCAGATATCGATGATAAAAGAGATACATCATATCAGCAGCTTTGAGCTCTACACAAATAAGTAACCCATCAGTTCATCAACAGATCATAAACCACCACTCCACCCTTCATATATATAAGAAGGCATATGCTCCGGGAGAAAACAAAAAATGCAGAGATTCACATCAACCCTTTTAAACATCAAACTACGGTCTCTGTAACTTGTAGACCACCGCGCCGAGGTTGTAGAGGCAGCATGGAGCAATAGCAAACCAGCTCAAGAAAGCCATGGCGGTGGCAGACATATAGCTTGGGCAGTGATTTCCAGAGCAAAACTCCACATCATTGTTGATGAAAACGGTGATGCCCGCCGACGCGCACGCAGAGCTGAAGGTCAGCGTTCCTGTGATCTGCAGAGGACACCATATATCAGGGTTAATTTGGGTTGGTTGTTCAATTCGGGGAAAGAGGAGTGCAACATGATCGTCAGATACAGTATTTATAAGATTTTAATCTTCGAGTCCACAGGGAACGGCAGATTGGCTTTTTGATCATCAAGGTGTGTCTGAGAAAACATGACTCACCCAGTCTCCGACGCCAAGTATGGCGGCAGCTCGGGCACTTCGGAAGGATCGGCCGACGAGAAGCGCGTAGAGATACAGGATGGACAGAGCGAGGCTCCACAGGCATTGCAGAGCTGATGCTAATACGAGGTAGCTGGTAAAAAAGAAGAACAGTAAGTTCAACTACACAAAGAAATCGATAAAAAAAAAGGAAGGATCCACAATTCCACATACAGGTATCCTGAAGAACAATAAATTCAAACTGCAAACGCTATCTAATTGTATCAGAAAAATAAGATACACTAGCAAACAACCTCTGTTTGATACTCCTTCTGCTCCTGTCCTAATTCCTAAACCGTAATAAGGTGCCACCTGATAAACCATGGTGCTGCCCACCTGAGGGCTGGGTTAAATCATCTATTGATGGATCACTAGTTGAATTTGGGCGCGGCGTCACGCAGCGCCTTTAGTGACAATAATGGTCGATACTTTTTTTGTTCCGGCTGCATAGTATAGTTAGTAAGTACTCCGTATTATTAGTGGTTGCTAACTGGACTTGCAGCGGAAAGTAAAATGCAGCAACTTTCTCAATAGCACATAGGAAAAAAAATCATCTAGCTTGAAGAAGGTAAATAACAGATGTGGTATTTTGACATGATGATATTGTGTTAAGCAAAGTTGTTTCATGCTTGAGCTAAGCCCATAATATGTGTACCAAATAGGAATATGCCCACATACAGAGAAAATGGTATTGAAGTGGCAAATGCTGACAATAGTTGATGCACATATGTAAACGTGTGTATCATACATGAACAAAAGAATGGTACTTTTATTTTGTCTTCCCCACCTGCCATACCCAAAAAAGTAAATATTGCTCACAACATGTACCTCGTCTTTGAGAGACATATACTCACTACTATCACTAAGTATGTCTTCTTCCAGTCCATGGACGACTTCATTAAACATTAAATGAACAAATATAATTATAACATGTCCGTCATTGTGTTTACTCCTTGCTGGCTTGCTCGGCTGAATTTTGGTTCCCACATCATCTTATCAGCACCGCTATAAGCATGTTTAGCTATACAAATCGAGTAATAATATCACAGAATGCTAGGCATTCTTCAATTTAGAAACCACTGAATGTTCTGTAAGTTAAGACAGCTAGCTCAATAAATATATATATATAAATATAAAACTAACATGATTTCAGGCTCAAATTAGTAACCTACTAAGATTGACATACATTAAGACGCAATGCAATTGCATACTGGATGAACTTCAGCAAGGATTTGAATAAGTAAATCTGATTTGGTTTCATATATGTAGTAATAACCATGAAAACTGCAACATAGCATTAGGTAATTTCAACTGATAATTTCCTCCAATCAGTTACAGAGTAAATACAAAAATAAACTTTCCTTGATCATTACATGAAATTTTGCTTAGATCATTGATAACAGTTTGAATGGACCTTCACAATTTTTTATTTCAAACCTAAGTACAATCAGTTACTGAGCCATAAGAGAAATATGGCAACCAATTTAAGATCAAATTACATCAAAGCCTAAAGCTAAGGATGACCACGATCTTAAAACCCAGCAGAAAGTAAAAAAATATATCACCCACGGTCAGCAAGATGTCTGCCTGGAAACGAAATAGAGGAAGAACAGAGTAACATATCAAGCAAAAGCTTATGATAACAGGTTCGAAATTTAAAAAAACACATGGATTAACTGGATCTAGTGTACCACTAATTAGATTTTAAGTGAAAATCGGTAACCTAAAATAAGCAACATTGCATATGAGCTAACCAGCTACTGAATGTACAATAGTAACGTGCATAAATCGACTTTTGTCAATGGGATTTTTCACTAACTGCAGAAAAAGTGGAAAGGCCAGAAGTGGATGAGATAATTGGAAGGCAATACCTGAATATATGATCCAACTTGGGAACCACTGCTGCAGCGCCATGCATAACTATATGATCAATTATCTGAAAAGAAAGACGGCATGCATTGTTTTCATGCTAAATATATTCAGCATATAGGACGCAATTGGATCAGAACAATCTTTTTTCAGAGATTGTTTTGTTAAACATTCAGATGGACTAATAGCTAGTCTTCGCATCTTGTTTCTCATACGAAAGCAGCAAATGATAAATCTAAATTTTGTAAGTTTTTTGTTGACGTGTAAATTTTGTAAGTTCCTATCAAGTAAAGAGCAACAATTTGGTCGTCAAAGAAAAGAGCAGCAATCTGTCCATTAGGACTGATGGACCTAAACAGGGACAACAACAAAAATTGTGGCCTACCAATAATAGACTTATTATCCAACATGATAAACTTATTGTCAAATGGAACCTGGTCCATGCTCAAAAAGGGTAAAACGAAAGAATCTGAATGTGAAAAATATTACCTGCATGTGATTACCAATATCCCAATTCCCAAGCTCTTTTATGTACCTCACTCTGACGATTGTATATAGTTCCAGATAAAGTTACACTCTGAAACACGACATAAGAATACTCAAGTTCGAAATGTCTAAAATAAATCAAGCCCACAATATAAGCAGAAAAAATAGAGACAAATTTTGACGGCTACAAAAATAACGGCAGCCAAAAGGAGAGAATTGCATAGAAACAATAACCATATTGTTATTAACACAATGATCAAATGGACATACTCCATCTATGTAGCTCAGTTGTTACTAATTTGAAAAAAAATAAGCACAAAGTTCAACATACTGCAGCTTAAAGCCTGACACACTCTCACTCATGACGTTCATTTTGTCTAGATCATACTGAGTAGGAAATGGATATAAGCTTATTAGACATGCATGATTCAAATGAGATAGCTAACATGTATACATTTGTCATTATCAATAGCAGTTTAGGGGCACAGCTTGCAAACAACCATGCGCTTGCACATGAAACTGTGCTAGATCAAGCTTAAAGATATCAAGACAGTGACCTAGAAAATTAGGTTTATTAGTGGACTCCAACAAAGCATCAAGCGATCAAGGTGAATAATATTAAGGAGGATAACTACTCTGTTTATGCAACAGACCAAACCAATCGGAATCATGCCAATGATCCGAAGATAGAGACATGGAACATTACAGGAACTTGCTCGTAGCAATATATAAATAAAGCATAAACCAATTTTACACCGCCCAAAACTGAATGTCAAAGATTGCGAACAACAGATCTAAACTGAACTGTTATCAGTCCTGGACGTGAAGTAAAAAAATGCATGAAAAAATCATAGTACTACTGTGAGGCACAATAATCTGATGTGTTAGAATTAGTCAAATAAAACTGCTCAGAATGCAAGTATGGTACAAATCACGACATACCAATATGCTGTTGTGGTTGCTGACTAAATCAAAATAAGAAGAAAGTGCATTCAACTTACATCAGTTTGACATATCTGCATGAACTACAGCGGCTCATCCTAAAGGAAGATAAGGAATTAGAAGAGAGGAAGAAACAAAGTGGGGTACCTGCGAATGCCATCACATTTGCACTATGACATCCCATTTTCAGCTTTCAGGCAATCTCAAATGCACACCTGCATCTCAGAGCACCAATTCTGTACAACGCTATTTGCTTAACCTTCCTGCAAAATATCCAATGAAATATATTAAATAGATACTACAGTAGGTAATTTAAACCCTATTCTTCAATCACAGTACACCCAATTACACCTTTTCAGAGTGAGAACACTCTAGAAATAGAGATACAGTTCACACGAATGAATGAAAATAGAAAGCTGAACCAAATTATTTTGTAACCACTATAAAGCCTCATCGCACAAAGCAGAACGAAAATAGAAAGCTGAACCAAATTACTCTACAACTCATTGTAATGCCCTGTTGCACAAAACAAAACGAAAATCAAAATCTGAACCAAATTATCCTGTAACTCATTGTAATGCCTTGTTGCAAAAAGAACCGTAGTAAACTCAGCAAAAATAAGGGTAAATAGATGCTTCATCCGGTGGAAAGCACTTAAGCATGTATATTTCAGTACGACTACACTCCAGAAGAAAGCTGGAAGGTAATACACATTATGGAGCTGCAGCTCTCACTCTTTTCATTAAATAGGACAAACAATGTGGAAGGAACAGTGACAGAAGAAGGAAATCATGCCACAACGGAAATATTTTTGGAGAGACAGATAAAGAATGGAACATGTAATGAATGTCTTAATACGATTTTAGTTTCCACCTCCCTGCCCCTTTCTTCTTCCCCTTTCCATCTCCTTCGGTGACTCCTTGTCTTCATCCCAGGTGGCCGCGGTGAATCACCCAAATAGCAACTGAACACACCAGGAAAAAAGTAAGAGAAAATAGCCTAAAAATCTAGGAAAAATTGTGCCAAAAAAATTTAACCGGGAAGGAAAGAACTCACGACATCCCCCTATCCCGCAGTGCTGCAGAAAAAATAAATCAAGGCTCCAGGGAAAAACATCACCACCACATTACTGTGTTAATTCCTGAGGCAGAAAAATATACATAAATATCAGGTCTAAGAACTCTGCCCGCATTAGACAAATAGCCAAAGGATCTATTATCAACACTACCCAGTCATCAAAGTAATTCATCTGCATGACCGTATCATGATAACAAAAGCTGATATAGTAAGGTCAAACCTATATGTAATTCATCTGCATGACCGTATCATGATAACAAAAGCTGATATAGTAAGGTCAAACCTATATGGTAACACAAGCTTTTCAAATAACCGATACAAAAGAGCGACACATTTCCTGACATATTAATGTAGACATTGCATTGCATGTACCAACATAGAGATGAACTGCATAAGGGTCAAGCACACAAAGCGCTGCGGAACGTAATGATGTTCAAGTATAGCAAATCAAATGGAAATACCTGCTGTTTCATATATTGGTGAACTGAGAATGCCCTCGCGAAGAGCTTCATATTCAATAAATTTCTGGATCAGAAAATTGGCAGGCACCATGGATTTGAATTGCTGAGAACAAAATGGAGCCAAATACATGAATCTTTTACAGAGAAGATGGTACTGACCAATAATTTTGCACATCAGAAAACAGACAGAGCAGATACAGAATGGACATATGACACCACTGTGGTTGGTCCACCTCTCTCTTGTTTGGTACGGCCAGCAAATTCCTCCCTATGATCGAGCTGCCTCTTTCCTTTGTGCCCTCGTGGCCGCCGCTCTCGTACGCTACCGTGGCGCAGCTGAGAGAGCTTGAGGACAGGGAGGGGCGGCCGAACGCCATGGAGCTCCGACGGCCAATTCCCGCATCGGTCAGTTGCTTCCCCACGTGCTCCTCCACCGGGAGCTGCGCGTCGGACGGGGTGGCGGGCTGCACGCCGATGTCGCCGAGGCGCACGCTGGGGCGGCGGCGGCGCTTGGAGTACAGCGGCGCGGGGGGCTCTTCGGCCTCGGCTGCGGTGTCCGCTGGAGGCGGCGCGGCGGCCGAGTTTGGACAGCTTGGGCTCCGGCCTCGCCGTCGGCAGCGGCGGAGGCGCGTACTCGGGATGCGGCGGCGGCGTGGGGCAGGACGTGGGGGGCCGGTGGTGCGCCTGGTGCGGCGTGGGCGCGGGCCTGAGCTTGAGGGCAGGCGGGAACTCCGGCGCCAGCACCGAGGTCCCCTCCCCGCCGCCGCCAGTGCGGCCGGCGCCGACGCGGGACCTGAGCCGGGCCTGGAACCCGTCGCGCACGGGCTCCCACTCGACGGACGCGTCGGGCCTGCCCCCAGCGCGGGCGCCGCCTGCGACACCTTGCGGCCCGTCATCCCGAGCAGGAAGTGGTCGCTGGTGGCGGCGAGGAAGCGGCCGTACCTGCCAGCGGCGAGGCGGCGGCGGAGGAGGACGCGCCGGCCGCCGGCGCATAGGAGGAGGCGGAGGGAAATGGGAGGATTTTGCGATTTAGGGTTAGGGTTCGCTTATATGTGGTAAGGACTGAATTGTAATTTTGGGCAAACTCAGGGGCCTTTTCGCAAAATGACCGGTGGGCACTGTTCAACGCTGTAGCTACTGTAGCTAGCTACAGTGCGTCGCGCGCTGATAGCTCGTGATTCTGGCCAGCTTTTATATAATTAGTGTGAACACTGTAGCTACTGTAGCTAGCTACAGTGCGTCGCGCGCTGATAGCTCATGATTCTGGCCAGCTTTTATATAATTAGTAAAATAATTTGAAGGGGAGAATAATACTGGAGGTACAGGTATGGTCCTCCGAGATGCATCTAGGCAGATTATTTTTTCAGCTTGCCGGTATCTAGCCATCTTCATGCGGTGAAGCTTTGGAGACGGGGCTGCTTGCTTGCTCGGAAGGTCTCGATCTAGCTCTTCGCCAAAGCCAACTACCGGTCCTGGTCGAAACTGATTGTCTGCAATTGCTGACGGCAGTTAGCAGCACGGCGCAAGATCGCTCTCCCTTTATGCATATTATCTCTGAGATTAAACAGTTAGCTAAACAAGGTCGTGTTTGCAGGTAAGGGCAGGTCATTGCCTTGCAAACTTTGCAAGGGCAGAGCAACAAACCCATGTATGGTTCGGTTCAGGTCCTGTGTGTCTTCTCCAGGAGAGCTGAATGTAGCCCCAGCTGCTTAATAAATATCTAGTTTTACCCCAAAAAAAAGACTCAAGCTGTACATTGCTTGTATCACTCCAAAAAAGACAGCTGAGATTAATGTCATACCACAGAGAACATGACCATGTCAGTCACCATCTAAGATGCCAAACTAATCCAGAAGGCGTAGCATACTAGTTTCTCTTTGGAGAATAAACATCAACAGTTTCTCTCTGGAGAATTAGGAAAGGGCCCATTAATTATAGTTTCTACTGGGAAATCTCTTATAGAGATACTGTAAAATTTCAGGGGGATTTCACTGCGTGGCTTATGTACTAATGTAAAATTTCATTTTAAAATTGGGATGAGTGGAGTGATGGTCGCGTTCTGAAAATTTCGTTGATTCTGTAATATTCAGGGAGTACTCTGTTTGCAGAAGAAAAGAAAAGAAAAAAGGCTGCCGGAACTGCAGCGCCGTGGACTGAAACCCCTCAGGAGGGGAGGAAATGCTGAGGAGGAAGAGGACGAACTGACCGGAATGCGGTGACGGAGGCGAAGTCGTGGGCGGAGGCCATGGCGGAGACTGCGGCGGCCGCGAGGAGGGCCTGCGCGAGGCGGAGCCCGAGCCGCGCCCCCGGCCTTGGGCCCCCCATCCTCACCCCAGGCGGCGCGTTCTCCGCGTTCGCCTGCCCCTGCGCCGGCGCGGCAGCGGGAGCGGGAGCTGGGGCCGGCGCTGCGGCCTCCACCGGAGCCGGGGCCGGAGCTGCATCCTCCACCGGAGCTGGGTCCGGGTGCACCAGCGGATGGCTCACCGGCCGCATCATCGCTCCCCCACTCCTTTTCCGTTCGTCCGTCCGCTCCTCCTCGACCGACCTTGCGCGGTTCCGAGAGAGAGCTGGTGTACTCACGCACGCGGTGGAGGGTTTTTGGAGGAGGAATGCGGGATGGAGCTGGTGTACTCACGCACGCGGTGGAGGGTTTTTTAGGTCGATGGCCCGCCATTACTCACACTCGCACTCTCTGCTTCTCTTTTCCTTTTTGGGCAAAAGCGCGTTCGGTCAGTGTGGTGTGGACGCCCTTCCCTTCCCACAAGCTACGTAGCTCTGTAGCTCGTACTCTTGCGAGGAAATTCCCTCCATGTTGTATTGTACTCCGTACGTCATTCACACTTGATACTATACTTTTGTTGCTATGAGTATTTACTCTGCTCAAATTAACTCATTTTTATTGTCTTCAGTATACACACACATAAGAAACTTCGTCATCCACCTTAATTTTTTCATGAAAATATATGCGGTACAAAATGAAACGAGCTACCCTTTTTGTCGTCTTCTTTATCCGAGACGCCTCGGTACTCGTCGGAGCATATTGCTCTTTTCGTGCCGAGGTGCGGTTTTAGTTGCCTTCGGTACCTTCATCGTCCTCTCCTCGGGCCGAGGTGTGGCAAGCATCTTGGGGTGTGGTGATTAAGCTTCTTCTCCATCTGAGGCGTCAGATTTCCTCAAAATTTGCTTGCTAGCAGAGATGGAGCCAAGAATATATTACAAGGGGGCAAATGCATACTAAATAACTTGGAGGGGACCATATACGTAAATTTAGGGTCCAAATCCACAAACTAGGATGTGGGTGTCAAAAAAACTCACCATGGGGGAGCCATAGCCCCAGCCTGCCCACCCCTGGCTCTGTCCCTGCTTGCTATATTGAAACACGTCCGCTTCATCACCAATTGACCGACTTCAGGTTTGTCCCCGGTCCCTATAAAAACGTCTTTGTACGCACTCAAGGTTCTCCTGCACCGATTATAAATCACCAACTCTATAATTCTTTGAGTTCTAGTCTCAATGATCTCTTGGTTCGGTAATGGTTCAATCACGAGTGACGAGCGACGAGGCACTGATTTAGAGATGCTCAAATAGTTACTTACACAACAATTTAAAATATGTTCGACACCATACATTAATTTCCACTTTCTCGCAAAAAATATCCACGAACGACAAGCAAGGCAAGATACTCTACACAAAAATAAGTATCACGCTGACCACTTGTAGGACAAACTCTGTACAAATTATGTCCGAGTTACAAACAATTGCATACATGTAATAATGGCGAGCATCACATTATCATCGTTAATAGAGTGGAGACATTGGCATGTATTCCACTTTTTTTTTCCGACATTGGCATGTATTCCTCGAAACAACACGAGCTCAGTTGATTGTTGATCTCTTGCAAATAAAGGTCGACATGTGTAATGTGTTGTTGGCTGGTTGGATGCAGTTGACATTCCAACGTGGCAGCCACTGTACATGGAGTTGCCTACATGGCGCACGTCACTCGTCTTCTTCCTCCGCCATCTCCCTAAGCCCTGCCAACGCGTCCACGTGGACATGGCGTCCCAAGCCACAGCGCCGGTCACGTTCCGCCGGGGCCGGCGAGCCAAGTCCCCACCTTGCCACTCACCAACAGCCAGCAGAGCCGTCTTCCACCGCCACCACCACCCCGTCGCACCACACGTCCGCACCGGTGAAGCCGTCCCCAGGCCGTCGTGCCCAAATACAGTCGTGCGAGCGGCCACACCTCGGCCGGAAAAATCGACCACCGCTGACGCCTCCTCTGGTGTCTCCTCCCTGGCCGAAGCACCGCGGGCGTGTTGCGCCTTTGTTGCGCGCACCATGGCTTGCCCGCCCCGTCTGCCCGACAGGCGTTCGACGAAATGCAGAGCACGGAATTCGGAAAGATAAGCATGCACCGATGTGATGAGAAATCTCCCAAGAAAACATCCAGACAGGAAGTGCTTCTCATCAAGTAACGGACATGCATGGGTGTGGCAAATCAAAGAGCACCAGTATTCTGCAGTTAGTTAATACCATTAAGCCTGCATAAAGCTGGCGACCTTTGATCTGCAGCTCCCCTTCATAAATAGCCATTGCGTCTGGGTCGTTTCAGTTGAATCCCTTGCAGCAGGAGAAGTGCAGCACCACCACCACATGGAGTAAGCTTCTTCCTCCTCTTTTCTTTCCACGTCCCTGGCTTTGTAATTTGTATGGAAAGGGGCCGGGTCATGTGTGTCTTTGTCCATCTAGATAGATCTGTAAACATACAGCAGTGGTACTCTACTTATGAACTTTGCTTCTTATTTCTCTTCACATGGTAATGATCTTGGAAGATTATAGGGCAGGGTTTATTTGATGCTTTTCTTGTTCCTAAATAAATAAAGTAATAAACAGAGGTAATAGATTTGTTCATACACCTGCGAGATTTTGGATCAGCATTAGTAACTATTTTAGGATTGACATGAATTACTTATGCAAGCAAAAAATCTCATTACTGCCATCTGACATGATCTATGATCCATCTTGTAGGAAGGCTCTGGCTGAGATGGGCACTCCCTACGAGTGCTGCAAGGGTAAGGCGCAGTTCATCGTGACGATGCGTGGTAACTTAACAGATAGCATGGTATGTTTGCACCGGGCTGTCTCAATTTTCTAGAGCTTTCACGCTTCGTTTGAGCAATTGAGCCTTGGTTCCACCACTGCTGCTTGCTGCAGGTCATACCAGAGCAGCTTGTGGACCATTTTGGAGGAAAGATCTCCGGGACCATCAAACTAGAAGCCCCTAATGGTCAGACATTTGATGTTGGAGTTGCCAAGAAGATGAACAGAACAGTCCTCCAGTCTGGATGGGTGGCGTTTGTTGATGCAAATCAGATAAAAGAAAACAATTTCCTGATGTTTCGATACCTTGGAATCTCCTTCTTCAAGGTCACCATCTTTGATTCCCATGGTGAGGAGAGAATCTTATGTCGTGCCGGGACGGAAAATCCTACTCATCTTGAAAACCCATGCACATACTGTGCTGAAAGGTCAAGCAGTTCCCGGGATGATACTTTAGGGTCATATGGAGGCTGTAGAAAATCAGGTTCAGATGGGGGATGCAGAAAACCAGGAAAGACGCCTGCAGCAAAATATTCATCTTCCGATGAACTGTCAGGTTAAGTTGTGTATTCACATTAATTGGTTACTACGAGTTGCTCTCTCTTACTCCTGAATATCTTTTGCAGCAGATGATAGTCCGTCCGAAAGTGAGTCTATGGAGTCGGATGATCTTCGCGGGCTCTCAAAGGATTATGTCTTAGCAGGGCGATGCTATCTTACAGAAGAACAGCAGACTGAAATCGATGCGCTTGTCGCAGAAATTCGACCTGAAACCTCTCTGCTTGTGGTAATGATGAAGAAGACCAATGTGAACCACTATCCTCAACTGGTACGTTAGGTTTGAATTCTGTATGTACTGATAATTGCATGTAGGTACATACACCTTTTGACTATCTTTATTTTCATACTGTTAATCGTTACGAATATCTGTAGGAGTATATTATGAACTACTCTTGGTGACAGCCTTACACACAGATCATATATATTGTCCCTGTTTTAATCAGGTAATATCCAAGGAATACGCACATGCATACTTTCCACACAGAACTCGATTCGTCACACTCAATCTGCCTGGAAAGAGCAAGGCTTGGTCATGCAAATTCTGCTTTGGACCTGACGGAAGTGGACACAAGCTTGCTTTGCGTGAATTCGTCCGTGACAATCGTGTAAAGGAGGGTGATCTCTGCCTCTTTCAACCGACGACTGAGGTTGAGTCAACAAGGTTCACCTTTATGGTCCATCTCCTTCGCAAAACTGGGAGAACTGATATCGGCTCAAACCACGGTAAGTTGAAGAAACAAGTGTAGCTCCCGTTGATATTTCTACAGCTATCTCACAGTACAATACTACACAAATAACCCTCAGCTACTGAATATTTTGCTAGTAGAAATGCTGCAATGCAGTTACGTCTTCGCCATACTTGTTTATACAGATGCTTTTACTGTTGAAACTCTTGTCAGGAGAAGACAGTCCATCTGAATATGGATCTATCCGGTCAGATGACCAGGAGACTTCCTCTGAGATTCGCTATATCTTGCCAACTAGGTGCCGAATCGATGAAGAAGATGAGGTGCGAATAGATGCTCTTATTGCAGAAATTCAACCTGAAATTTCTTTGCTAGTGGTGAAAATGACAAAGAGCAATGTCATCGGACCACAACCTCGTCTGGTAACTCCTATTCTACATTGGGTAACTTCATTGTTTGTCTATTCGAGATAAGTATGACACACGCCATATTTATTTGTTCCATTGATATATTTTTTAATTTGTGACACTAATAACCGCCAATTGTCCCATGAACATTCTTTGGTTTTCTCCAAGAGCAATTTCTAATTGCTCTGCAAGCACTTAATTTGTCCCACTAACTGTTATTCTGTTCTATGTACTATTTTAGTCTTCTTTGCAAGGCTTCATCACAAAGAAAAGGATGATTCAAACCGACTGTGGTCAGCCTATAGAAGTACCTTATAAGAGCATGTTATTCGAATTAAGTCGTGCTCTACTTGTTTGTTCAGTTATCTAGAAAACATAGTGGCCTCCATTGTGGTAGTCTTGTAGATATAGTTTTCATGTAGCATACAAACCGTAAGATCAGCAATATTTGTTTCCTTGCTTTAAGTTTGAAACCAGGAACAAGTTAGCTCAGTTCGTCATCGTATTAATTCCTTGTAATTTGTATCTAGGTCATTTCAAAGGGCTATGGAGCTGTGCATTTTCCTAGTGAAAGCCAAACAATCACACTTAGACTCCCAGGAGGGAAGAAGTGGCATCCCCATTTCCACGTCAGACCAGGCGACGGTGGATACGTCATTTACGGGCGGTGGATAGAGTTTGTCCGCGACAACCATCTGCGTGAGCAGGACATCTGCCTCCTCCAACCAATCAACAAGGGCGAAGGGAGAAGGTTCACTGTGATGGTCCATCTGCTTACCAAAGCAAGAAGCACTAGAAGGTCCAAGGGTGGAGATGCTGTCTCTGTCTCAAAGAATGGTGGAAGGAGCATGAGAGCCTCAGCATCCCGTGTTAAGGACGAGCCAGTTGATGGTATGCTGAATTTGCACTGTTAAAATCAACATTAACAATGCGGCGGTGTGCGTTGTGTGCGCCAGCGTTTAATGGTGCAAAACATCTCATCTGCAGGAACCTCAGACGATTCTATCAAATCAGGATACGTGGTACTAGGCCGCAGCACCGGCTTAACCATGGCACAGGAGGAGATAGTTGCAGAGAAGGTGAAGGCCATCCAATCCCAAGGATCCATTTATGTGGCAGCCATGGACAAGAGCAATTTGAGTTCTGCACTGGTAGGTTATAAGACCCTTGTTTACTGATGCCTAGTTATTGCACTAGCTAAGATCATGTAGCTCTTTGCGTATGTACATTTTTCTTGGATCCGAAGCAGCTTGCCTGAATCACAAAGTTCACATTCCATCCATTATGTAGCTGTTGAATCTTTTTAAACCTTTAGTTTTCATCACTACTGATTAGTTGTTATGTCTGTTGCACCTGCGCAAAAATAGGACTTTGGCACCAAAGGACATGATGCTGCTGATAGACATCTTCCAGATGGGAAGCAGACGCTGACGCTCCGTCAAGCCGGATGGGGCAAGGCATGGCGTTTGGAGATGCACCACATGCGGATGATCCCCACAGGAGGGTGGTGGGAGTTCGCTGCCGACAACCGCCTGCAGGCCGGAGATCTCTGCCTGCTGGAGCCGGTGACGAAAGAGATGCTTGCCATGGAAGTCCACATCATCCGCAGTGAGCAGTATGGATAGTTTTTTTTCTGCGAGACTCTGCAGATAGCTCTTTTTCTGGTGGTACTCAGATGCTGGTTTTGTAATCTGGGAGTGAAAAATTATGCACGAGTGTGTGGCTGATCTCCCATATGCTAGTGACGCAACTCTATATTTCTATGCTCTTGGTGGTCCTTTTGCCCCCAAACATTAGCACTATGCAGAATGGAAATAATTATATTCTGCACGAGTAATTTGTTTCTGCGCACCCTAACCTTGCCTGTATGAATGTTGTGTCCAGCACAAAGAGACATACACTCCCATATTAGTGCCAAGAATCTTTTCAATAGCTTGGATGGTCATGCATTATGGAATTCGACATGAACCCAAAGTACGTTTATATAATTTGAATTTTACAGAGAGTGAAAGCGAACATGGGGCATATGCTAGTTTCGTGACGAAATTACTATTTACTTTGCCTCCATAGAAAAAGAAAGTTTCGGTGTTCCGTGAAACTTTCTACGCACACAGGGTGTAACTTTTTTTTATTTAGAATTTTTATATATTTAGAAGCTCGAAGCAGGAGCATATGTGCCCCCCCCCCCCCCGCGTTCAAATGATACTTTCCCGAATATATACGTTTATAAGAAAACTTCCCCGGCATGCTCCATTTTTTGATTATTTAAAGACTTCAAAACATGGGTTTCTTAAAGTGTGTTTTCATTGGCATCCACGGATGTTTTTTTCTCGGAAAAGAGATCGAGACGTGAAAGCCTATAGGACAATACAACCTACGGCACTCCCATCATGTGCCAGGTCCATAGGGAGCAACGTGGGAGTGTCACTACCAACTGTTGCTATGTCAAATCCTGAACAACGGGCCACCCCTGTCAGCCACTCAAAGACGACCAATAGAATTAAGTGTGGACAACTAGGGCCGGTCAATTTAATTAAAGACGCGTAGTGGTTCCCCTGGCGGGCGCCTACGTGTCGCGTCGCCAAGAGTAGCCTCGCCATGGGCCGCTCCGTCTCATCCCAGTCCGGCTCCCCCTCTTCAAGGTCAAGCAGGAAACAGCCCTCGCCACATATGGTTTCACCGCGGAGGGGTGGCAACATCATCATTCCGGGTGACTCAGCCCTCGTCGCGTGATCTGGTGCCCCTTCAAGGTCAAGGAGGACAAGCGCTTTCCGCTGCGGGGCCGACTATTCTTAGGCCGCAAAAGGGGGAGAAGTAGCATGCCGTGACACTGATGAAGCTGCTGAAGATGGAGGAGCAGGAAGACGATGAAGAGTACAAACGACAGCCTGCCCTCGCCAAGAAGTTGTCATTCCACACTGTACAGTCGTCCGAGTCCGAGGTTCATGGAGGCCTGGTCCGTGGCGGAGTGCAGCGTCCAGACAACCCCGGATGACGATGACGGGCCGAAGGAGGAGGCGGCCATGGAGACGATGAGGTGATGACTCTACGACCAATTCTTCAAGACCAATACTAGGATTAGATCACTTTTCGAATTTTGTTCAAATTTAAAATATATATTCTAAAGGAGTTTTTTGCTTGCAAAATTTACAACCAAGTTTCCATTAATAATTATCTTGTTTGTTAATGTCATGATAATTTTTTTGCCTTGTTAAAAAAAGATCACACATGCATATGTGTTGTTAAAAAAAGCTTTTTTTTTTGCGAATGTTGTTAAAAAAAGCTTTAAAAAACCATAATTCTTCTCACCGTTTCAAGCTACCTCCCTCCCACAGTCCCACCCATGGTGGGTAAATAATTGATGCGAGAGTAGAGTGGCAGCACAAACTCGTTCACTGGTCACGAGCTAGCCGAGCTGCCAAAATTTTCCTTTTTCGGCCTGGGAGCGCCTAGCAACTTTACCCACCACCTTGCCCAAAACCATCAAAGAACCCACGTTGCCTTCACAGGCTCTCTGACTCCCCATTCACGCTCCACGGCGACGCAGGCGGCGGTGGCGGCGGAGGATCGGGCACCGACGCGGCGGCGGTCGATGGACGACGACTTTGCCCCAGGTAACCACGACCTAGATCGTTCTTGATTCGTGGACAGGGTACGGCCGTCTCCTTTTCTTGATTTCTGACCGGCATTTGTGGTCTGCTTGCCGAGACAATCGTCAGACTGCGGGGACAGCGGCGGCGGCGGCTGCGGAGGAGGGGACTGCCAGCTGGACGACGACGGCTGTTGCGACGGCGCGAAGCAGTTCCTCGTCGTGGCTTCCGACGGTTTCAGAGACAGCTTGGTGAGACCTAGCCCCCTTTCCTCCCTCCCTCCCGCGTTGATTAGGTTTCTTCCCGACCACCATTGCTTCCGGTGCTGCTCCTGGAAAAGGGATTTTGGGTGCTCAAAATCTCACTGGAAAAACAGAGATGATGTTTCAGAAGATATTGCCCAGACCACGCCCATTTCTTGATTTTTTTGAGGAAAAGGCACTGGTTTGCCATTCGATTAGATAGAGTAAAAGAGTTTAATTACAGAGCACGATATTTTGTATTTCCATGATAAATTTATGCAAGATTTCTATCGAATGATGGCGCTCAAGACTGAAAACTCCAAGGCAATAAGCTTCCCTGTATGGGAAAACAGCTAGGAGCAACTCTTTTTTCCTTTGCAGCGAAAAACACACCTATTTGGTCAATTTGGTCGAAATATTTTTTGGAAAATGAAGTTAGTCTCACTGACGAAGTCATTGGTCCAGAATGCTTATATAGAGCACTACACCTTGTCAAAACTCACTTAAGCCTTTCCAGCAACAGGGATTGATTCCAGTACCTTTGGTCTGAGATGATTCAGTTCTGCGCATGCATATAGATATAGGTAGTAGAACTGTTTCAGGGAAATTTCCTCTGAAAATTTGTTTCAGAACATATAAAAGGGTAGTGAAAAAGAGAGAGATGCTGTTTCGGAAGATATTGCCCAGACCACACCCACTTCTTGATTGAAGGCACGTTCTTTGGTCTTTTCTTGAAATAATATTTTATTCTTAGCTATAATATCTCTACATTGAGAAATACTACTTTTTAATTGGATCTCATGGATAATCCAAGAAGGATGAAACAAAAATATGCTATGCTTCAATTGGCATAAAATTCTCCAGTAGATTCAACTGTATTCTCGTTACTTTCCATGTTAATTTACCCCCACAAATAGTACCAAGTAGGAAGCACTTGCTAACTGGGCATGGGTATTAGAATCATCATGTGGTGGTCTTCAAATTGTTAATTTACCCCCACAAATAGGTTCGACTGTATTCTCGTCATTTACCTTTTTTAAGTCAAATTCTTATTCATATATATACGCTATCCTTTTCTGTTAGTAGAATGCTGCAATACCTCCAATAAAGAATAAGTGTTCGGTGATGAAATTTTCTTAGGAAAGATTTCTTTCCCAATGGAATAGGTTCCTGTCAGCTTTCTTGAAAAGAATGGTATTTGTCTTCGCAATGTATAACTAGTGATTCTCTGACAAACTGGGCACGGGTATTAGAACCAAACGTGTGCTCATATTCAGGTCATGAGGTGGGAAAAAACAGGCCCCTCTTGACGCTAAAAAAAAAGTGTGTTCTTTAGTTCTCTTTTTCGTTTGTTTTACTGAATTGTGTCTGTATTTCCTGCAAACAGTATGATATTTATAACCCTAACCAAACTGAATCTTCCTTGTCCTTCAACAGCGCATACCAGAGGAGGTTGGAAGCCATCTTAGGAATATGATCCCTCAATCTGAGCTTATCATATTAGAAGCTCCTGATGACCGCATATACCCTGTTAAATTTAGTAGGGAGCTTGGTGCGGTAGTTCTTAGGTCTGGTTGGCACGAGTTTGTGTATGCAAATCACATACAAGAATACTACACCATTCAGTTTGTGTACCGTGGGAACTCCATGTTTAAAATCCAGATATTTGATTCATCCGGTCACGAGAAGTCTTCTTCGTGTTCTCAACCACCATCTGGGACATCTGGAGCCGTTCCTCCCTTCGCTCCTTGTGATCATCATGTGCTGAATGGTAAATCGAATTAGAATCTTAAATTTGAATGCTTCTGCTATGATTTTTAAATTGTCGTAACAATGTACTTGATGTGCAGAGCAATTGGTGTCTGATCCTGGACATGTTCACACCTCAAATGATATTGTCTACACCATGTTACCCGGGTGCCGTCTCACGAAAGAACAAGATGAAAAGGTACTAGAAATAGCTCGTACTAAGAAGCCTGAAATTCCTCTCCATGTGGCATCCATGAACAGAAGGAATGTCAACTTGAAGAACCCCTGTATTGTAAGTTGTATCCTTTCCCATATAATTTCTTGGTTATGCTTGTTACTCCAATCCATATGCCATATTTCTGCTGGTCATGTCTCTTTTTTTTCTGTTCATGCAGTACCTACCATTGCGACTTGTGCTGAACCATTTCAAGGACGAAAGACCTAAAGCTGTTATTCAACTCGAAGCCCCTGACAACAGCATATGTAGTGTTGGAGCAAGCAAGCACAATGATGGCCGAGAAATAGTCCTAGATTCTGGGTGGGATACTTTTGTCACTTCTCAGCGCATACAAGAGAAGGACCTGCTCATTTTCAGAAGCACGGAGAGAAGTCGCCTGGAAGTTCTCATCCTTGACCCAAGCGGTCATGAAAAAATCTCCTCATGTTTTGCCATGGGAAATTCGTCCAGTACCCAAGAAACATCTGGAGATTCTGTGTACATAGTTGCTCCACCCCCTCATGCGGTTATCGACTTGAGTAGTTCAGATGACGATCACGATGACATCGTGAGAGGAGGCACGAAGCGGGTGACACGTAGTTGTGCAAAAGCTCAGAAGATGGCTTCAACATCTTCCCCTTGCACTAAATCAGGTCATCCTCTTCCTGTTGCCTATGCATTTATTTTATATTACCATATGTCAAATGGATTCTGGTCATTCCGTGCTCACCCTAAGAAAGTATGCATGTTTTTCAGGATCTAGAGGTGGCAAGCCGCATGACCGGGCATTTGTGAAGCTTGGAGTTGGTTCAGAACCTCTGTCCAACAATCTCGGTGAACCTTCCCAGCGTCCATACATTATAGCCCAGGGGAAAAGTCTACCTTGGCAAGTGGAGAAGAAAATTGAGGAGAAAGTCCAAGCGATTGGGTCTGAAGTTCCTATATTTGTGAAGGTGATGAACACTGTTGATCACGCTGGCAGCATCTCATGTGCAATGGTGAGTTCTACATACTCCTTTTTATCTTCATATGCAAATATGGATGCGGTTCCTCGGCCTATTATTTGTAGTTTGTCGTTGATTTTCTAATGAGATCTTGAGACGGGCGTGTGCATCACATTGCGAGACCTGCGCATCACCTATTTCTTCTTGTCTATAAATTTGCACAATTACGTGTTGCACACAGTTAGTAGTACGCCAACCGTTTTCTTGCTGAGAATGAACTCGTAGAGTTATTCAACCTTCGTGACTAACACTTGTGCTCTTTTTGACAGCATTTCTGCAAGGAATATTCTTCGGCTTATCTCCCGAGCAGTAGAAAAGCTCTCCTCCTTCGGCTGGAGGGCAAGCAGACGCAGTGGAGACCATGATGATCGTGCGGGAGGACAAAGTGAGGCTGATTCGCAATGGCTGGAGGGAGTTCTCCAGGCAGAATGGTCTGGAGGTGGGAGACATCTGCCTCTTCCAACTAGCAAGCAGGAGGAGCAGGACCCTGACGATGACTGTCCATGTCATTCGCAAGTCGGAAATATAGAGCCGTAGCTCTCAAATAAGTTTTCACTCACTTCCCGTACCCTGCCATGAGATGAGATGGGATGGGAGAGCTGACTGTTAACTTAAAACCCTGTTGTGGCTACTCTATCTACCTATGGTTCTGTGCTGTAATGTGTGGCTTTGACTCTCCAGAACCCTGCCCTGAGATGAGAGAGCGCACTGCTGGACAACTTAATCTTGTAGTACTAGGGGAAACACAGAACCCTGTTCGACCGTTTTTCTGATTGTTTCTTGTCTGGACAAATTTAGTTTTGTTGATCATGTTTGGGATGCCCCCAGGTAACCTATTCGACCGTTTTTCTGATTGTTTCTTGTCTGGACAAATATAGTTTTGTTGCTCATGTTTGGGATGTCCCTAGGTGACAAAAAAAAATTATCTGTCGATGTTTGATGTGCATGAATGAAGACATGGGCAGGATCACAGGAACTTGTAGCAAGTACATGCTCGGATCACCTGGTCTTAAGCTAATGCAAGGGATCAGATGCATCATGTTCTGAGCCTATCAGCACAGCTAGTCTAGTGTCTTACGATTCGGTTCACTTATCAGCACAGCTGGTCTAGTGTTGATTCCTGAAAACAAAAGTGGAAAAGAAAGATCATATACATGACGCTACTGCTGTTCATGGCTAGGAAGGAATAGTTCAGGTTTTCATAACATCATTCTTAAACAAGTAAACCGTGAAAAGAACCATGAGAATGTGATACAGTAATGACAAAATCATCATCACCACCTGAACATGAAAAATTCTTTTAGCAACACAGCTGAACACGGTTTCACGAAGCCTGTGATTTTCGTTGAGAAAGTGCTAGCTAGTACGAGCGACCAACAACTGCAAAGGTATGCAGTATGAGCAGTGCACCCGATAAATGCAAGACCAAGAAAAAACACAAACATCCGACCACAACTGTCATGAAACTCCCCTTGCCGTGCCTCCAGCTATGAATGGTCAAGAACAGATCACAAGGGCCTCGAAGCCACTTCACAGCAGCTGGCTAGCGATCCCAGAAAAAAAACCAGATCACCAGAAGCAGGCCAAGCCCTTGTCGGCAGGCAGAAGGCCCACATGACCCCTCTGCTTCTTGTCCATATCATCTCGTTCTTATAGAATGGAAGCCCGAAATCACTAAAAAAAAGGCTTCCCTTTGTGAAGGGAACATGCGTGCATTGTGGTCGCGCCAACTGGCAGCTTTTCCCTTCACTCAGCCCTCAATGGGTGCTTGCATGTGTGACAAGTGGTAGCATGAGAGAATTTTGGTGGGTTTTCTTCTCTTCCCCCGCCCAGGTTTGTACCGCATTTATTTCGAGATTCGTTTTTTTAAAAACGAAATATCTTGATAACCGTTTATCCGAATTACGAACCGTTTTCATTTTTGGGCTCCTCACGTCGAGATCTTCAAAACTAGATCCCATGTTGATAGGTTTCGACGAACTTTTTTTTGTACAACCGATTATGTGTAGTTGTACAACCTGTGTCTGTGTAGTTGTACAACCTGTGATTGTACAAACTGTGTTGAGTAGTTGTACAACATGTGCCTATATAGTTGTACAACCTGTGTCTGTACAAGTTATGTCTGTCTAGTTGTACAATCTGTGTCTGTACAATCTGTGTCTGTGTAGTTGTACAACCTGTGTCTGTGTAGTTGTATAACCTGTGTATGTACAACATGTCTCTGTCTAGTTGTACAACATGTGTTATGCAGTTGTACAACCTGTGCCTCTATAGTTGTACAACTTGTGTCTTCTTTCTGTGTAGGTTTGTACACTCTGTTATGTAGTTTGTACACCATCCTCTGTGTATTTTTGTACTACTAATTTTGTGCATCTTGTACACCATATTTATGTGTAGTTGTACTATTTATTTTTGTGTACACCGTTCTCGGTGTAATTTGTACACGGTGGTTTATTATTCTTGTACAAACCGTGGTCATTTTCTTGTGCATCTAAATGCTTTGAATATGTACACCGTGCAATAGACGGACGCGTACAGGGCATCACCCGCGCGACCTGGACTCAGGACGCTTCGGTCCTGCATGCTGTACGCGAGCACGGACGCGCTCGTACGCGCTCGTCTGCGCGGCCGAGAATCACGGCCGGCCGTACGCTCGTACACGCGATCATTGCCTTAGCTCGTGGGCTTCGCCAGTGGCATGTGCGTGTACGCGACGTGACCGACGCGGAGGGACCAGCCGAAACCAAATTCGTTTTTGCTTTCGTTCCCTGCCCACCACGTGGCATCCTGTAAGCTCGCTACGCTCGCGAGAGTTACCTTCGCGAAGGGAGCCCTCTAGGTAGCGATACCCATGGAAGCCTCTCGATGATCCCTCGACAACATCCTTCCTAGGCACAAGCTTCAGGCCTGGACCTTGTCCGTCTGGGTATGCCCATTGAGACTAGACTGAGGAACTGAAGGCCAACCCTTGCACTCACTGCATCAGCAGCTCTTGCCAAACATGCAATAACATCACCATTGACCAAGCGTCAAACAATTACCTCCCGAGAGCTGCTACGCATTGTCCCTTGCTGCTGACAATGCACGTTGTTCCGGTTTCATGAGGTAACTAGTGTATTACTTTCATGCTGAACACTGGAGAATTGGCTACCCTTCTGAATAACAGCCTCCCCAGATAAACGCATAAATCTGTATAATTGGGCATCGAACGTTGTAGCTCTTGATACAGGTCCAGAAATTAACCAATGGAGAGAAGCCAGCTAGGATCGGGAAGACGGGCCCGAATTTCTTCTGACTGCCTGCACAGTGCAACGTACCCGACGATCTTGCGAAATCTCGAGCGTGCCCTGAGCGACTGTATAAATACGCAGCAGCAAAAAATGGACGTGAAAGATCGGCGACGCAAGGTCCCTAGCAACCGACATGTGGACCGCAGAACGGATGGAAACATCGATAGGGAGAGAGAGGTGCGAGGAACCAGGTACGAAGATAAATATACCGGATGTGCACACAAATAAGGAGATAAAATCCAGGACGATAAAAGAAGAAAATCAGCCAATGGGAGGACTCGGTTGCGAATCTCGCCCCTCAGCCACACCGATTAAACGCGTAGCGTGAGGCCGACGGGTGGGCCCTCGCGCTCTCGGGGTCGTCCGGAGAGGGTGTTAGTGAGAGTGTGGGGACGCGAAGCTTGGTACACGCACGACATATGTGAATCGCTGTTCATGTCGGCTTCATGGAGCCGGCGTGATCGGACGGTGCGAGGGGCGGAGGGGGCCGTATCGGACGGACAAAACCCTCAAATCGTTGTGGTGCATCCAAGCTAGGTTCTCACCGTTTATATCTGTAGATTCATTCACTATAGTGTACATACACATAGGTGTACAAGTGTACGACGGATCCATTTTCGAGAGAAAAATGTGTACCAACCATTGGCCTTTTCCTGCAGCAGAATACATATAAGCTCGATGCAGCTGCTAAAATGAAATGCAGTGAGATCAGTGACAGTGTGACACCACACAGACAATATATATAAGCTTGCTTTTATTATAATTAAAAAACCACGGAGCAGAGACATGACACGACACGCAGACAAGCTAGGGGCCAGCTTTGTCTTGTTACCTAAAACAGACACGGACGACGAAGGCACATTAGAAACTGCAAGCAAAAGCAGATCACATAGGGTGCGAGCTAGGCAGATGGACAGACCAAGTTAGACAACCAAGGTTTTGCATCCTTCGCGGCAGATCTCCTGGGGTCTTTGATCTTTTGACATGCAGAATCGCAATTTCGGAAGCCCCCGCTGCACTTCTTCCGGCAAGCTAGGGTCATCGAGCAGGCATCGGGCGGTGGGGCACAGTGCCGGCATCCGGCGACGCAGGCGCTACGATGGCTGGTGCAGAGGTCTCTGCAGGCGGATGCGCGTTTTGCGCAGATTCCGGCCGGTCGAGTCGACGGTGTTGACAGTGCACTTGGCGAAGCAGGCTTTGCAGGATCGGTTGCACTCCAAGGTGGACTCGCCGCTTCCGCAGGTCGCCTTGCAGTAGTAGATCGCGGATCGGATCGTATCGTATCAGGCAACTTCTGGCTAGCTAGCTCCTCCGTTCCCAAGGCTAAGGCTCTTGTACAAGTTGACTCCACAAGTTAAGTAGCTAGGCTCTTGTACAAGTTGCATCCAGCCGTTGAGGACGGTGTGAGTAGGTGACAGACGAGAGCCAGCCCGTTGAGAGTCGCCCATGGTGGTCGTTGGTGCCTGGTTGACGGGAGAGTATTTGAAGATGATGATGATGGTGATGATGAGTACTTCCCCGGCAACGGCGCCAGAAAACAGCTTGATGGCTACGTGTTGGTGAACCCCAAGAGGAAGGTTATGATGTAGACAGCAGAAGTTTTCCCTTGAGAAATCTACCCAAGGTTATCAATCCAGTAGGACTTGACGATCTATCGGAAGGTTGTTGATGTTGACTCCCCCTGGCGCTAGGGAGCTTGCACCAACGTGGAATCTGCACAGACACAAACCAGAACTTTGCCCAACACGAAACAGAGAGGTTGTCAATCTCTCCGGTCTTGCAGAAACAAAGAGTTAAACGTATGGTGTGGAAAACAGCAGGAAAAACAGCAAGTAACAGGAAACAGATGATTGCAGCAGGTTGTGTAAACAGTATGAGGAAATTGGACCAGGGTCCACAGTTCACTAGTGGTGTCTCTCTCAGAACAGATAACTAGCATGTTGGGTAAACAAATTACAGCTGGGCAATTGACAAATAGAGAGGGCATAACAATGCAATACATGCCAAGATGTCTACTATGAAATCTAGTTGGGCATTACAACAAAGTACATAGACCGTTATTCCAACCATCTATGCCTAAATAATCCACCTTCAAGGCAGCATCCGCATCCTTTCAGTATTAAGTTGCTAACAACAGATTATTGCATGAAGTAAAGTGTGTAATGTAATCAATACAAGTGCCCTTGGACACTGCACCAATGTTTTATCCCTAGTAGCAACAGCACATCTACCATCTTAGACCTTTCTGTCACTGATCCAGATATCTAGAGACTGAACCCACTATCGAGCATAAATACCCCCTCTTGGAGTCACAAGCATCTACTTGGCCAAAGCATCTACTAGCAACGGAGAGCATGCAAGATCAAGAGCACATAGATAAACAACTTGAATAAACATGGTATCAATATTCATCGGATCCCAGCAAACACAACATCTAGCATTACAATAAGATGATCTTGATCATGTTAGGCAGCTCACAAGATCTAAACATGGAGGCACAAGGTAGAGAGACAACCATCTAGCTACTGCTATGGACCCGTAGTCCAGGGGTGGACTACTCACGCATCACTCCGGAGGCAGGCATGGTGATGTAGAGCCCTCCGGTGATGATCTCCCCTCCGGCAGGGTGCCGGGAAGAGCTTCAGAACTCCTCCGATCTGAGATTGACGATGACGGCCGCGACGGAACTTTTCGTGGAATATGATCGACCGTAATAGGGTTTTCGCGTCGCGGAGAATATATAGGCGAAGAGGCGGCGTCGGTGGCCGAGGGGGGCCACCACGCCATAGGGGGGCGCGGGCCCACCCTGGGCCGCGCCCTAGTGTGGCGTGGCCCCCTGGTGGGTCTGCTCCGACTCCCCTTTGGACTCCGTGATCTCCTCGTGATATTATTGACGATGTCTTTTGTTTCGTCCAATTCCGAGAATATTTCCTTAATAGATTTTCTGAAACCAAAAACAGCAGAAAACAGGGAACTGGCACTGTGGCATCTTGTTAATAGGTTAGTCCCAGAAAATGCATAAAAATGATATAAAGTGTAACCAAAACATGTAGCAATTGATATAATAACAGCATGGAACATCAAAAATTATAGATACGTTTGAGACGTATCAAGCATCCCCAAGCTTAGTTCCTGCTCGTCCTCGAGTAGGTAAACGATAAAAACAGATAATTTTTGAAGTGACATGCTACCAACACAATCTTTGATCAAATAACAATGTAATGCACATGATCTGAATGAAGTGATCCAAGCCAATGGTCTATAGTTTGCAAGCAAGTAAATAAAGAGTAAACATAAGTGATCACACAAGTGCAAACTTTCATGAATAATACTATAAAACATTTAGAGATATAATAGTCTAACATAATAGTTAGTTCACAGCAGCAATAATTCTCAACATGAAAGTGTTTGTATCAACACAAAGGAAGATAATAGCTTCAGCTTTTGCTTCAACTTTCAACATGTATATCATATAGATAATGTCAATGCAAAGAATATGATCAACCAAACACAAAGTTATGTAAAAACTGTTATACTGGAGTTGACAATGATGTTTGCTTAAGTAGACAGAAAGAAGTGGGAAAACTGACTCAACATAAAAGTAAAAGAATGGCCCTTCGCAGAGGGAAGCAGGGATTAACATCATGTGCTAGAGCTGTAGTTCCCGAAGGCATATAGAGAGCATAAAATATTGTTTTGTAAGGTAATGGTGTATACAGGTGTCAACAAATCAGCAAATAGGCAATACTCTACTTCACTAGTTGATCAAACTTTACAAGAGCGGCTCCCATGAAGGACGTTATTTCTACCAGCGGGCAGATCATCCCTCTTCTCTTTTGTTTACACACTTGTGAACATTGCTTGACTGACGAATCAGGGGCAAAAAGATGTGAAGAGAATTGTTTGGTTAAAGTTGTAATTAATTGGGACTGGGCACCCCGTTGCCAGCTCTTTTTGCAAAATTATTGGATAAGCGGATGTATATGCCACTAGTCCAGGTGTGTAAAATTTGATCAACCAGGAAATAAAGACCACCTATCTACGTCCTTATGAGCTTTTCAAGTAGTGACACAAAAAGGAAATGTAACAGTTTTGAGTAGTTAGTAGATAGCACATGAAGAAATTTACTTGGAATGGTGAAAACACCACATAATAGGTAGGTATGGTGGACACAGGTGGCATGGATTTGGCTCAAGGTTTTGGATGTACAAGAAGCATTCCCTCTTAGTACAGAGTTTAGGCTAGCAAGGTTATTATAAGCAAACATCATTATCAACTGGAATAGCAAGAGTGTACATAAAACACAAGGTTTGACGAACCATAGACTCCCACTGTCTTCCTTGTTAACACATAGCCTTCATCCAAAAATTATCTAGACTACTATGGACTTCCAATTATGCAACAGATTATTATAGCAGAAAATCCTTATAGTAGTTCTTCATTAATAGCCATTACTTACATGATGCACAAGCTTAAACATTAATTACTTGACAGCTCAAAACAATTGGCAAGCATCAAATTACTCAAGACAACGATCTAAAAAGATTCATGTAAGCATTTTATACCACTACCACATGCATAGCATTTTTCTGGTCCAACCAAACACCAATCAACTTATTTGACAACTCTCCAAACAGATATAAGTGAAGCAAGAGAGTACTTTCTTCAAAAGAAACTGAAGCTCTAACAAGAGATACATGAAAAACTGAGAGCTAACAGCAATAACAGCAACTAGACAGGAATACTCAACAAGTATAAGTGAAGCACAAGAGTATTCTAATGAAAAAGTGGAGCGTGTCTCTCTCCCAAACATGAATACTAGGATCCAACAAGTATAGCACAGCAAACAAAACAAAACAAACTGAAAACAAAAACACACTGACGCTCCAAGGAAGAGTACACTAGTATGAAGCAATAAAAATATAGCACCATTAGAGATGACCTGATAATTTGTAGATGAAGAAGGGGATGCCTTGGGCATCCCCAAGCTTAGATGCTTGAGTCTTCTTGAAATATGCTGGGGAGGTAAGCCTCCCCAAGCTTAAGCTCTTCACTCTTCTTGATCATGTAATATCATTCTCCTCTATCAACACTTGAAAACTTCCTTCACACCAAAACTTAACAGCTTTTCTCATTAGCAGGTTAGTGCACTAAAAGATAATACTTCAAAGTTCTAGCAAAGACAAAACTCACAAGCCAACTATTTTAAACATTAGCCACTGTTACTAGGCTCAAGTGGGCACTTTTACACGAAAAGAAACCACTTAAAAACTTGTAAAAGAGAGAATGCAAAATAAAAGACAGAATCTGTCAAACCAGAACAGTCTGTAATGACGAATTTTTTCGAGGCACTTACGATGCTCAGATGAAAACTTTTGAAATAATGAAAGTTGCGTAACATCATCAGGAACATGCACAAAAAGTTTCAGCATTTTTCGATTTTTTCTGATTTTCTACTGAATTAAACGGTGACGAACAGCAATCTGTCCAATGCAGTCCCGAAAATAAAACCAACTTTGCATTAGTAACTCTCCTTGGCACAACAAAACAGCAAATAAAAGATACAAAGGAGTTGCTACAGAGGTAAACAAGCATCCTTGACTCAAGAAAACAAAAATAAAACAGCAAATAAAAACATGGGTTATCTCCCAGAAGTGCTTTTCTTTAATGCCTTTGAGCTAGGCATGAAGAGATGCATCAAGTATTGTCAAGACCAGAAAATCCAAAACCATAATTTGTCTTGACACTAGTATCATGTGAGTATTTCATCTTCTTCCTAGGGAAGTGTTCCATACCTTTCTTGAGTGGGAATTGAAATTTTATATTCCCCTCTCTCATATCAATAACAGCACCAACAGTTCTCAGAAAAGGTCTTCCCAAAACAATAGGACAAGAAGGATTGCATTCAATATCCAAAACCACAAAATCAACAGGGACAAGATTGTTATTAACCATTATCAAAACATCATCAACTTTTCCTAAAGGTTTCTTCATAGAAGAATCAGCAAAGTGAACATCCAAATGACATTTTTCCAAAGGTGCAAGCTTGAGAATATCATATAAATTTTTAGGCATAACCGAAATACAAGAACCAAGGTCACACAAAGCATTGCATTCAAACTCACTCAGTTTCATTTTAATAACAGGTTCCCAATTATCATCTAACTTCCTAGGGATAGAAGCTTCAAGTTTTAATTTTTCTTCCCTAGCATGCATGAGAGCTTTGATAATATGTTCAGTAAAAGCCATATTTATTTTACTAGCATTAGGACTCTTAGCTAGCTTTTGCAAGAACATGATGACTTCAGTTATGTTACAATTTTCGAAATTGAAGTTGTTGTCATCAAAAACAATGGAGCAATTATCACCAACACCTCTAAAAATTTCAGCACTTTTACTAGGAACAAAAGTAGTGCTATCAGGCAATTTAAACTTTTTTGTAGAGGTAGTAGAGACATTTCCAACACTTATTATCTTTTCACTAACAGTAGGGGGCGCATTAGCACTAGAGGCTACATTTGTTTCATTAGTAAAAATAGTGCAAACTCTAACAGCAGCTGTTGTACTAGTATTTTCTTTAATAGCTTCGGGTTTAGCTGCCATTTTATTTATCAAGGAGGTTTGAGAATCTGACAAATTCGAAACATAAGTCTCAGTATTAGAAATCCTAGTTTGCAAACCTGAGATTTCATTATTTAGATTTTCAATTTGGTGACTTATATTCCTTAGCATACTAGATTGTTCCTCCATCATTCTAGTGAATATCTTATTTTGCTCAAATTGCTTTTGCATAAAATCCTTAGTTGCTTTCTCAACCTCTATCATTCTTTCTTCACTAACCATGCCAAACTTGCCATTAGGACTTCCATAAGAGTTGCTACCATTAGAAGGATATGGCCTATAATTGTTGCTACCAAAATTATTCCTATAAGCATTGTTGTTGAAGTTGTTATTTTTAATGAAGTTTACATCAACATTTTTCTCATCATGAGCAACCAAAGAAGCAAGAGGAATATTATTTGGATCCACAACACCATGTCCATTCGAAAGCATAGTCATAATAGCATCAACTTTAACACTCAAGGAGGAAATTTCCTCAACAGAATTTACCTTCTTACCAGTTGGAGCCCTTTCAGTGTGCCATTCAGAATAATTTACCATCATATCATCAAGAAGCTTTGTAGCAGCACCCAAGGTGATGGACATAAAGGTCCCTCCAGCAGCCGAGTCCAATAAATTCCTTGAAGAAAAATTTAGTCCTGCATAAAAGGTTTGGATGATCATCCAAGTAGTCAGTCCATGAGTGGGACAGTTTTTAACCAAAGACTTCATTCTTTCCCAAGCTTGGGCAACATGCTCATTATCAAGTTGCCTAAAGTTCATAATACCACTTCTCAAGGAGATAATTTTAGCAGGAGGATAATATTTTCCAATGAAAGCATCTTTGCATTTAGTCCAGGAATCAATACTATTTCTAGGCAAAGATAGCAACCAATCTTTAGCTCTTCCTCTTAAAGAGAAAGGAAACAATTTCAGCTTAATAATATCACTCTCTACCTCCTTATACTTTTGCATATCACAAAGTTCAACAAAGTTGTTTAAGTGGGCAGCAGCATCATCAGTACTAACACCAGAAAATTGCTCTTTCATAACCAGATTTAACAGTGCAGGCTTAATCTCAAAAATTCTGCTTTAGAAGCAGGTGGAGCAATGGGTGTACAGATAAAATCATTGTTGTTTGTGCTAGTAAAGTCACACAACTTAGTATTTTCAGGATTACTCATTTTAGCAAGACTAAAACAAACAAAAGCACAACTCGAAATTAAAAACTAGATGCAGGAATTTAATTTTTTTTGGGTTTTTGATTTTTAACAGCAAGCAAAAAAAACTAAAACAAGACAAAAACAAAGTAAAGAGATTGGAACTGAGAGACTCCCCTTTCCAATAGCCTCCAAGTCCCCGGCAACGGCGCCAGAAAACAGCTGGTGCCTGGTTGACGGGAGAGTATTTGAGGATGATGATGATGGTGATGATGAGTACTTCCCCGGCAACGGCGCCAGAAAAAAGCTTGATGGCTACGTGTTGGTGAACCCCAAGAGGAAGGTTATGATGTAGACAGCAGAAGTTTTCCCTTGAGAAATCTATCCAAGGTTATCAATTCAGTAGGAATTGACGATCTATCGGAAGGTTGTTGATGTTGACTCCCCCTGGCGCTAGGGAGCTTGCACCAACGTGGAATCTGCACAGACACAAACCAGAACTTTGCCCAACACGAAACAGAGAGGTTGTCAATCTCTCCGGTCTTGCAGAAACAAAGAGTTAAACGTATGGTGTGGAAAACAGCAGGAAAAACAGCAAGTAACAGGAAACAGATGATTGCAGCAGGTTGTGTAAACAGTATGAGGAAATTGGACCAGGGTCCACAGTTCACTAGTGGTGTCTCTCTCAGAACAGATAACTAGCATGTTGGGTAAACAAATTACAGCTAGGCAATTGACAAATAGAGAGGGCATAACAATGCAATACATGCCAAGATGTCTACTATGAAATCTAGTTGGGCATTACAACAAAGTACATAGACCGTTATTCCAACAACATCTATGCCTAAATAATCCACCTTCAAGGCAGCATCCGCATCCTGTTCAGTATTAAGTTGCTAACAACAGATTATTGCATGAAGTAAAATGTGTAATGTAATCAATACAAGTGCCCTTGGACACTGCACCAATGTTTTATCCCTAGTAGCAACAGCACATCTACCATCTTAGACCTTTCTGTCACTGATCCATATATCTAGAGACTGAACCCACTATCGAGCATAAATACCCCCTCTTGGAGTCACAAGCATCTACTTGGCCAAAGCATCTACTAGCAACGGAGAGCATGCAAGATCAAGAGCACATAGATAAACAACTTGAATAAACATGGTATCAATATTCATCGGATCCCAGCAAACACAACATCTAGCATTACAATAAGATGATCTTGATCATGTTAGGCAGCTCACAAGATCTAAACATGGAGGCAGAAGGTAGAGAGACAACCATCTAGCTACTGCTATGACCCGTAGTCCAGGGGTGGACTACTCACGCATCACTCCGGAGGCAGGCATGGTGATGTAGAGCCCTCCGGTGATGATCTCCCCTCCGGCAGGGTGCCGGGAAGAGCTTCAGAACTCCTCCGATCTGAGATTGACGATGACGGCCGCGACGGAACTTTTCGTGGAATATGATCGACCGTAATAGGGTTTTCGTGTCGCGGAGAATATATAGGCGAAGAGGCGGCGTCGGTGGCCGAGGGGGGCCACCACGCCATAGGGGGGCGCGGGCCCACCCTGGGCCGCGCCCTAGTGTGGCGTGGCCCCCTGGTGGGTCTGCTCCGACTCCCCTTTGGACTCCGTGATCTCCTCGTGATATTATTGACGATGTCTTTTGTTTCGTCCAATTCCGAGAATATTTCCTTAATAGATTTTCTGAAACCAAAAACAGCAGAAAACAGGGAACTGGCACTGTGGCATCTTGTTAATAGGTTAGTCCCAAAAAATGCATAAAAATGATATAAAGTGTAGCCAAAACATGTAGCAATTGATGTAATAACAGCATGGAACATCAAAAATTATAGATACATTTGAGACGTATCAGTCGTTGCCCGGCCCGACCCCGGATCTGCTCCAGCGGCGCTGCCGGCCGGACTAAGGATGTGAGAGGAGCTCGGTGCACTCCTGTAGATAGTAGATCTAGGCTTTGTTTTTCTGTAGCTTGGTCCTCTATGGCGAATGGCGTCATGCCGAGGGGATTTATGTGGCCAGAGCTTGCGAGCAGCTCTTGGCGGCGGGTGGGGTTGCTGCTGCTTGTCCTGGTGCTCCAGAGGCCGGAGCCGATGAAGGGCGGCGGGGCATCTCTCACAGCCCCCACAAATAAGCTCGTTTTCTGCCCAGATCTTCGATTTTCTAGTGCTGCTACTGTCTATCTGGCTGGCCGTGGAGGCGAGGGGAGAAGATGGAGTGGTGCTCATGGAGTTCGTGGATATGGTGCTGAGGAGTTCCTGCGGGAGTACACCGGCCGCTCCTGGCAGTGTGTGGAGCTGATGCTGCTACCGTGTGTGCTCTGGAGGTCAGAGCCGACGGTCTGGTTCGGCATCGCGCCGCCGTCCTACCACTGTACCTGTTTCACCAAGGCACCTCCCCGAATCACCCTCGAGGAAGCTAACCTCGCATTCTTGAGTGGCACCTTTAGTACCCAGTTTTTAATCATTCCGTTAAAGTTATTCTATGATCCTACCTTCACTTCCCAAGTTCGTCCATAACCGCGGACACGGCTTTTCGAAAAGATTTAACCCTGCAGGGGTGCACTGTGTTTACCTTCGGTACCGCCCGGCTCATTGCCTACGCTTAGCTCTCTTCCGGGGAAAGCCGGCTGAGTGGGAACGGTTACAACCTTTACCTTGTTAAGGACTAACCCAGGATCATCAGTGGCGGTAGGACTGCCAGGATCATCGACACCCCGCCCCACGGCCACTCATTTTCCTAACACCACCATCCTCATCCCAGTCTTGGCCACCATCTTCACGCACACGCAAATGGAAGCTCAAACTAGAGGACCCTGGCTAGTCCCGCTCAAGCTAGTTGGTCGACGGGGGTTCCATATAGCCCACCGAAAGGAAGCGCGCTCATTCTTGGTTCAAGAGGTAAAGAACGCGCACCTAGGCGGCGAGAGTGAGACAAAACACCACCATACCGAAGTGGCCTCTCATCCCCACCTTTAGCATTTTATTATCCATCACCACAATTCTCCACCATCAACATCACTGTCACAAGTCAACACCTGTTTCCAACATGTACCACCAAAGTACTACTAGGCATTTAACTAAGCATGGCTAAGCATCAACTAGCATAGTTAAGTATTTCGTGGCCAACAATACAATCCTATGGTATTAGGAAGGGTACAGGTAAACTGGCAACAGGATTCTAGTGCAACTAGTAGGATACCCTAATCCAGGCAAAAGACATTTCGAATCGCATGCAATATTATAGTGGAGAAAATAATTGCGGAGAAATAGGATAAGATATGCTCAGAGGGGGGGATTACGCTTGCCTTTTTCCGAGTGATAAACGGGTCGTCAGGGTATTGCGGTGGAACCCCGACTGCTTGATCTATCGAAGCATAACAACGGAAAAACAATCAATTACCACACATTTGTAACAATGCAATGCACAATCACATGATGACATGACATTTTAAAGTATTGCACTTATTTTTAGCTGTCTAGCAATTTAAATGGGGTGCGAGAATGATTATAACCGCCGGAGAGGAAAACACCCCATATTTAGCTTAATGATTCTAATTATTACTAGAGCACATTATTGTAATCGTGATCGAGTATGCATGAAGATGATGATTTTAGGTAGCTCACAATTTTCTGAGCATTTCGGTATATCACACATATTTTTCTGATATCCCGATTAAAAGTTATTACTTGTATAAATTACCCAAATAAATATTTTCCTTTATTCTTTTATTTCCTCTTTCAATTTATGTTGCTTTGATTTGTTATCTTAAACAATACTAGAATTAAGCAAACAACTCTGGAAGAAAGAGGTATAAGAAAGGAAATAACTTTGGTACAGGTCATACTCGGAATATCCGAATTCTCTTGAATCGGAAAATCCGATCGAAGCAATTTTCTGAAATTTGGCTAAGGACTAGAACAACACCCGTACTGTCAATAATCGGAAAATCCGAATCGTTTCAAACTCGGATTATCCGATCATTTTGGATGGAGGAGAAATTCGCTAAGGACTAAAACGAAACGGTACTGGAGTACACCGGATTATCCGGTTTGTTTGAACACGGAAAAATCCGAAGCGCGCGCGGGCACGGCGACAGGAGCACGGCGACCGCGGCTTCGGGCGGTTAGCACGACCCAGTGAGAGAGGGGGAAGGGGAGGGGCTAGCGGGGTCGTCGTGCTCACCCTGGAGGCGTGGGCGTGCTTGGGGGAGGCCGGAGCTGGGCCACAGCGGCGGCGCGCAGCTCGGCGGAGCAGCGTCGGGGACGGAGATGAAGTTGAACGGCGTGGTCGATTCCCGGAGCTACACGGCGTCTTAGCTCGATTCCGGCGGCGAGGAAGGAGAAGACGGCGCTGCGGAGCTCGTGGCGGTCCTGGCTTGGCCTGGGGCTGCTACAGTCGACGGCGGCGAAGACGGCCATGGCGCGGCGGAGCTGGGATGGCCGCGGGGATGTCGCGGGTGACGCGGCTGATTTCCGGCGGCTCGGCGCGATTCCTCGGGCGAGGTCGTAGAGGACGGCACGGCGGACTTGCGGGTCGGCTTCGATTCGCTCGAGGCGAGCTCGAATGGCGGCGATGCGGCGGTCAACGGCGGCGGCCCGGTTCGCCATGGGAGAGGAAACAGAAGGAACGGGGCAGAGGGGAGCGAGTGAGGGATGGGAGCAGAGGAGCAGGTGGGCTCGGGGACGCTTTCTCCTCGCCGGGATGGGCAGAGCAGGGGCCCCGGGGCGAGGCGTGCGTGCGGCACGGCCACGGCGGCAATGGCGCGCGCGGGTTTCGCGGAGGTGAGAGACGACGCAAATTTTCAGAAACCCCCTGCCAAAACGTTTTTCCTCACAGATAGGTCCCTGCCCAGTTTTCTTTTAAAACCTTTTAACACAGCAGCACTTTGGGGATTTAAAAGAGGCACTTATATATTTTAGAAAAATATGAGAAAATTCGTGGAGCTTCCCCATAATATGTAGAAGCACCACAAAAATTGGTGTTGCAAAATAAAATAGTTTGGACAACATTTGTTCAAAGGGTTTGGATATGGCAATTTTCCAAAATACAAGTTTATAAACCTTTAGGAAAATTAAAGCAAGTTCCCAAAATTTATTTTGAACTCTTGGAACTTCCTTAACAAATACACAATGCCAAGGTAATTTTGTTTGCAAGTTTGAGTGCCTCGCATTGTTGTGAAGTTTGTGGTAGCAAGTTTGGCACTTGGTTTTTCGAGATTGTCCAAAACAATTACTGTGATGTTTAGCAATGGCAAAAGAATGCGATGATGCATGCATGGAATGCAAAAAGTGGAAATTTTATTCGGGTTTTTAGGTTTTCAACTTTGGGCTGTTACAATTCTACCCTCCTTACAGGAATCTCGTCCCGAGATTCTTAGAGTAGGAAAGAGGGAAAGTGGTTGCAACATTCTTCACGATCTTCTCGGTGTAGAGTGATTCAGCTCATCCTGAAGATCTTCATCGGCTTCACTTCGAGGTCACCATCAAAGTACACCATAGAAAAAGAAGGAGACCTCACTGAGAGGATGGATCTTAGGGAAGATACAGCGACCAATTACCTCCTAGTAGAAAACTTAGGATGAGACTTCGAGCATCCCTTGGATTGACAGTAGGAGACACCTGCGGGGGACGGAAGATTAATAAGGAGTTTCTAGTTGGTAGACAACTGTTTCTCAAAGATTCAGAATACGAACTTGCACAAGGCTTTAAGTTTCTGAAAATGAAGGTTAAGCAAGATTCCAACAGGTGAAGAGGCGGCTTAACCTATACGGCTTGAGTAGAACTTTCCTCACAGAGGAGCAGTTTGGATCACAGAAGAAGGATCGGAAGATGGACCAAGAGAATTTTAGAAACTCCGGGAACGATAGCATCAGGAAAACCTCTTGATGTTCTAGACATTGAGGAAAAGCTTGTTGAAGATCACCAACCGTCGTTTCTGATAGTGATTCAGATCTGGTTAGGTGTAGAGATACTTCAAACTCCACATGTATGAATAGGAAGTCTTGCCGAGGATACCAACGGATTACATTCGCTAGAACCCCAAGAGCCAGACTAGAATGTATAACTCCAAAGGAGGAACAAGATTTGCGGAACTCACATATTAGCAACTTGTCAGAAGACATCTGCACCTACATGAGTTACTTGCAATGAGACACAGTTGAGCCCTGCTTGGGGAACCTCAAAGAAGACAAAAGGATTTCTTGGAATCCTTCTCCTTCTTGAACAGTTCCACTAGTGGCTCAGAGGCATAGATGAAATTTCTCAAGGAAGGGAGGTAACAACGTACCATACCAAGAATATTTGCATAGATAGGATTGAGTTGGGATGATTCCGCGGAGACAAGACAATATACTCAGATCCACGGCGACATCTTTCAGCAATTGCACGTGAACCAGAGAAAGTCATTTCAAACTTCGGGAACACGTGCCGGGTGATGACATAAGTTAGTGCTAACAAGTTTACAATGTTACGCCCACTATTCCATGTAAATCTCCGCAAACATGGAGGACAATAAGAGGTAGTTGATGGCTCAACAACCAACTTATCTAGTTACTCCAAGATGGTCAACTCATATATCACATGAATGGGTATAAGCATTGCTCAGATTAACACTTTCAGGTAGGTCAGTCGGAGTTTGATTTGACGATAGCACAAGTCAACTCAACAGATTTGGAGGGTAGCATATCCGAAGAGGAGATACCACCTTGCTTCAACATGAACAGACTAGACATCCATTGAGAATGCACTATAACAGATAGAGAAAAATTCAGGGCATTCAACACGGATTTCTTGGAGAAAGGAGTTGTTCAGAGAACCAACTTACTATTAAGCTCAACATCACGGTCAGGTGACAACCTGGCGATACTTCTGGAAAGACCTACAGAATATCACGAGCCGCCTACAGGATATCACGATCCGCCGGTATGTCGTGAGTTCGAGAGAGTATCATGCCATTCAAGGCACAACGAGGTGGTCTTGGGAGTTACGGCGCGAGCCTAGCTCTTGGACCGAGGAAGGGCACCAGACAGAACGAAGTGTAGGAGCATCACTTCATCAAGAGGATCATGATGTTAAGCACGATACTTTGATATAAAAGAGTGTGACACTCTAAGGTGGAGCAGAACAAAAATTAGACAAAGCCCGTATTCGGTGGATTTCATTACTTTGACTTGAGCCGAGGAGTGGACAGGATACGGGAGCTCATTCCTTCTAACAAGACGAAGGGGAAAGAATTTTGCCGGATCCAGAGAGTGACTGGCATCGGAACATACCAATACTCGATAGAACTTTATTGTCAACCGACAGACAAAGGTCGGAGAGCGGATCAGAGTAAGAAACTTGCTCAGGAGAAATCCTAAGATGTTGAAGATGCACCGGTTATTACTCAATTGTGATAACCATGCCCGAAAAGGAGAGATGTAGCGGAATCACGAACAGAGTTGGGAGACGTGCTAGAAGAATCCTGGCTGTAACCCCGATGGTTCCAAGATAGAACCTAAAAACAAGGCTGAGGGAGAGAGGAAGTTACATAGCCAGCTGAGGGTGGTACATTAATGTTCGACCATTTACCACACAGACCACGGAAAAGACTTGGGTTGAAGATCAGCATCATGTGCTACTAGCGAGAGTTAAGAAATCACAACTTAACACACTCTAGTTGGCACAATCCGGGACCTTATGTTCAAGTCCTTGGGTTAGAACCCAAAAGAAAGGATTTAAGAGATTAAACTTGATAGGAATACAAGGATCCGTAAACAACTGAGTTGATAGGAATTTTCGTCGTACTCCAGATGGTTTCTCGGCACATGAAGCTTCGGATTGTAGCGCGGCGGGAGTAAGTGGGCACATAACACTCAAGTAACAGGTGAGACGTCCAACCCCGAGATCCTACTAATTTGAAGCCCCCGATGAGGAGTGAAAACTTTTAACCCAAATCGAGATAAGATTGCTCCGAGATTAGAGGGTAACCAGATAAGGAGTAAAAAGAATCCTAAGATGGTTTTCACAACTCATTTTTAGGTTAAAAATAATTTTTCACAAACACTAGACTCCTCGTCGACCAGTAGAAAGGGTTTCCTACAGGCAGTCCTGCTCTGATACCAACTTGTGGCGCCCCGACCCGACTAATATACAGTGATGCTGCGTGTCACCGGTTAAGCGATACAAGCGGAGGTTACGGGTTTACCAATCCCCGGCCAAAACCTTTGGCAGGCGTTGCTGGGCACACCGCTCCCAACAACACAACACCCCGATTGATGCCTTAACACGGGCGCAACCCTCAAGGCATAATAGTAAGATCAAGACTTGTGGAACAAATGGCACTTCACAGACTCTACGACACAAATCATTATAAGCAACTCTTATAATAGAGAAAGATAGCAAAAGACAAACAGAGGTCACAGACCCAACATTACAACATGCGGAAGCGAAGTGTGTTGTTCTAAACAACAAGAACCAAATAGGGCCTAAGAGGCCTACAAATAAACATCCAGCGCCAGCTGTTCCGGGAGGTCCCAAGCTGCCACCTGGGAACCCCAGACTACTCGTCGACGTCCACAAAGAACCCACCTTCGAGGGCGGTGAAGTACTCTCCTGAAAAATAAGCAAACGACGTTGAGTTCGACGAACTCGCAAGATTAAGAGCTAATATATGCTCCATGATTGGCTTTCAAGGTTTTATGGCTGTTTTGCATAAAGCTGATTTTATTTTAGAAAGACATAACTCCATGGCATCGACTAATCAGAGTATTTTCAAAGGGGTAAGAAGTAACTCTTTTCTTGATCACCTTTCTCATGATCAACCACCATCAACCACTGTACCTGTTCACCAAGGCACCTCCCCGAATCACCCTCGAGGAAGCTAACCTCGCATTCTTGAGTGGCACCTTTAGTACCCAGTTTTTAATCATTCCGTTAAAGTTATTCTATGATCCTACCTTCACTTCCCAAGTTCGTCCATAACCGCGGACACGGCTTTTCGAAAAGATTTAACCCTGCAGGGGTGCACTGTGTTTACCTTCGTACCGCCCGGCTCATTGCCTACGCTTAGCTCTCTTCCGGGGAAAGCCGGCTGAGTGGGAACGGTTACAACCTTTACCTTGTTAAGGACTAACCCAGGATCATCAGTGGCGGTAGGACTGCCAGGATCATCGACACCCCGCCCCACGGCCACTCATTTTCCTAACACCACCATCCTCATCCCAGTCTTGGCCACCATCTTCACGCACACGCAAATGGAAGCTCAAACTAGAGGACCCTGGCTAGTCCCGCTCAAGTTAGTTGGTCGACGGGGGTTCCATATAGCCCACCGAAAGGAAGCGCGCTCATTCTTGGTTCAAGAGGTAAAGAACGCGCACCTAGGCGGCGAGAGTGAGACAAAACACCACCATACCGAAGTGGCCTCTCATCCCCACCTTTAGCATTTTATTATCCATCACCACAATTCTCCACCATCAACATCACTGTCACAAGTCAACACCTGTTTCCAACATGTACCACCAAAGTACCACTAGGCATTTAACTAAGCATGGCTAAGCATCAACTAGCATAGTTAAGTATTTCGTGGCCAACAATACAATCCTATGGTATTAGGAAGGGTACAGGTAAACTGGCAACAGGATTCTAGTGCAACTAGTAGGATACCCTAATCCAGGCAAAAGACATTTCGAATCGCATGCAATATTATAGTGGAGAAAATAATTGCGGAGAAATAGGATAAGATATGCTCAGAGGGGGGGATTACGCTTGCCTTTTTCCGAGTGATAAACGGGTCGTCAGGGTATTGCGGTGGAACCCCGACTGCTTGATCTATCGAAGCATAACAACGGAAAAACAATCAATTACCACACATTTGTAACAATGCAATGCACAATCACATGATGACATGACATTTTAAAGTATTGCACTTATTTTTAGCTATCTAGCAATTTAAATGGGGTGCGAGAATGATTATAACCGCCGGAGAGGAAAACACCCCATATTTAGCTTAATGATTCTAATTATTACTAGAGCACATTATTGTAATCGTGATCGAGTATGCATGAAGATGATGATTTTAGGTAGCTCACAATTTTCTGAGCATTTCGGTATATCACACATATTTTTCTGATATCCCGATTAAAAGATATTACTTGTATAAATTACCCAAATAAATATTTTCCTTTATTCTTTTATTTCCTCTTTCAATTTATGTTGCTTTGATTTGTTATCTTAAACAATACTAGAATTAAGCAAACAACTCTGGAAGAAAGAGGTATAAGAAAGGAAATAACTTTGGTACAGGTCATACTCGGAATATCCGAATTCTCTTGAATCGGAAAATCCGATCGAAGCAATTTTCTGAAATTTGGCTAAGGACTAGAACAACACCCGTACTGTCAATAATCGGAAAATCCGAATCGTTTCAAACTCGGATTATCCGATCATTTTGGATGGAGGAGAAATTCGCTAAGGACTAAAACGAAACCGTACTGGAGTACACCGGATTATCCGGTTTGTTTGAACACGGAAAAATCCGAAGCGCGCGCGGGCACGGCGACAGGAGCACGGCGACCGCGGCTTCGGGCGGTTAGCACGACCCAGTGAGAGAGGGGGAAGGGGAGGGGGCTAGCGGGGTCGTCGTGCTCACCCTGGAGGCGTGGGCGTGCTTGGGGAGGCCGGAGCTGGGCCACAGCGGCGGCGCGCAGCTCGGCGGAGCAGCGTCGGGGACGGAGACGAAGTTGAACGGCGCGGTCGATTCCCGGAGCTACACGGCGTCTTAGCTCGATTCCGGCGGCGAGGAAGGAGAAGACGGCGCTGCGGAGCTCGTGGCGGTCCTGGCTTGGCCTGGGGCTGCTACAGTCGACGGCGGCGAAGACGGCCATGGCGCGGCGGAGCTGGGATGGCCGCGGGGATGTCACGGGTGACGCGGCTGATTTCCGGCGGCTCGGCGCGATTCCTCGGGCGAGGTCGTAGAGGACGGCACGGCGGACTTGCGGGTCGGCTTCGATTCGCTCGAGGCGAGCTCGAATGGCGGCGATGCGGCGGTCAACGGCGGCGGCCCGGTTCGCCATGGGAGAGGAAACAGAAGGAACGGGGCAGAGGGGAGCGAGTGAGGGATGGGAGCAGAGGAGCAGGTGGGCTCGGGGACGCTTTCTCCTCGCCGGGATGGGCAGAGCAGGGGGCCCCGGGGCGAGGCGTGCGTGCGGCACGGCCACGGCGGCAATGGCGCGCGCGGGTTTCGCGGAGGTGAGAGACGACGCAAATTTTCAGAAACCCCCCTGCCAAAACGTTTTTCCTCACAGATAGGTCCCTGCCCAGTTTTCTTTTAAAACCTTTTAACACAGCAGCACTTTGGGGATTTAAAAGAGGCACTTATATATTTTAGAAAAATATGAGAAAATTCATGGAGCTTCCCCATAATATGTAGAAGCACCACAAAAATTGGTGTTGCAAAATAAAATAGTTTGGACAACATTTGTTCAAAGGGTTTGGATATGGCAATTTTCCAAAATACAAGTTTATAAACCTTTAGGAAAATTAAAGCAAGTTCCCAAAATTTATTTTGAAGTCTTGGAACTTTCTTAACAAATACACAATGCCAAGGTAATTTTGTTTGCAAGTTTGAGTGCCTCGCATTGTTGTGAAGTTTGTGGTAGCAAGTTTGGCACTTGGTTTTTCGAGATTGTCCAAAACAATTACTGTGATGTTTAGCAATGGCAAAAGAATGCGATGATGCATGCATGGAATGCAAAAAGTGGAAATTTTATTCGGGTTTTTAGGTTTTCAACTTTGGCTGTTACAGACGTCTCCACCAAGCTCGCCAACGCGACCAGGCAACCTGTGATTGTCCACGTTGAGGAGGAGCTGGAACACAACTCGGAGAAAGTCCCAACAATTCTGAAGAAGATCAAGTGAATGATGCAGCCTCGGAGGCTTAGGGAGACCCATGAACAGAGCAAAGACTAAATGACCTAAAGCCAAGAAATATCTGGATAGCTACGCCGACTCCTCAAAACTTCGCCCTTGGGAGTCAAGTACTCAAACTGACGGTGGCCAAACTTTACCGCCAAGGCAAGTAATTGCGGCGCCATCATAGTAGGAGTTTCTAGTCGGCTCCACTTGTAACTGTAGAAAGTTATGCTATAACTGTTGTGTGGATCATGAATGCGAGATTAAGAGGAAAACACATACGCACATGCACCTGTAGGAACATATACGCATCTTCACACCATTTGTCTCATTAATATTAGATGATCATGTTTTTCTGGTCATGGACAATCGATTGTCAATATTAATGAGGGCACATTGTTGTTTCAACATCGTGACTGGGTAGACCCAACTAGTTTATATTCTAAGAGTTCTTGTTCTGGTTTTACCACATATAGTATAATCACAAAAGGGTTAGCTTGTTTGATTCCTTTGACCATGAGAATGTATATGGTTATGTATTCTGAAAATCTGGCTTTGGTATAGTCAAGTATAACACCATAACACGGTGATCAAAACAACTGTCACTGGGTAATCTTGAAGGCGTGCATTTAATCGTTCAAGATTGGGAATTACTCCTCTAGTTAATAGAGAGATACATTTAGGGCCCACTCGTATAATAGTATTTATAATAAGTCCGCGCAGACAAAAGCATGATACACATCATGGGGATACCATAATGCGGGAACGAGGAATGACATCATACCAGTTAACGAGGATAGTCTGACATAGTGATTAAACCATATAATTTCTATCTCATTTCATAATAATAAATCTGGGATTTCCCCATCTTCCAAGAACTAATAAAACTACTCACACATGAAGAACAAGACATTATCATATTAATGGTATGAATGAAAGATGAACAATGGTACGAGTACACGTGCAAATCCACAAACTACAAGTTTGGGAATTACAACGAGATGAAGGAGGGATTCGTTGGTGTCGATGAAGGAGATGGTGATGATGATGAAGATGGATGCCTTGGCCTTCCGGATCGCAGCGGTGAAGATGGTGGTAGCCTCCTGCTGATTCCCCCTCCGAATTCCTTCCGGATGCTAGATTTTCTGGACTGTTTTCGTCGTGGCGGCAGCTGTCCTCGTGTCATTGAAAATCCGAGACCGCGGGGTTAAAGTACTGGACAAGGCGGTCGGCCCGGAGGCGATACGGTCGGACGCGACTGTATTGCTGCTCGTTATCTCCTCTCAGGGCCGGGCCGGCAAAATCCGGGGCCCTGTGCGAAAATCTAAAAGAGGGCCCTATCTCACACAAAAATTGAACTAATAAATAATTATAATATATATGACAGAACATTTTACGTAACAATTGAATATAACTTGGAAGTTGCATAACGTTTATTTGAACATCATCATTCTTTTTGTGTTCTTTGAAATGAAATGTTCAATCATATCCTCATAATCAATCTTCTATAACACTTCGTCCTCAAGCGCTATTGTGGCCAAATCGTTGAGTCTTTCTTGTGTCATTGTAGTACGCATATAGGATTTCAATAGCTTCAACTTAGAAAAGCTGTGTTTCGCCGATACAACCGTCACAGGAATTGTCCACAAAACTCTATGCAATACTTCCATTGGGAAAACAATCATGTCGCTTTATAAACTTCAAAGCGGTGGAGGGCGTGGAGGTGGATGTCGAGGAAGAGAAACTGTCACGCGGACGCGCGGTCAGCTGGTCACAGCGGTGTCTGTCGCCGGCGCAGCGGCGCTGTGGATGCGAGTTTTTTTAGATAAAGAGATTTTATTACTTAAGAGTTTTAAGCATTACACCCGGCCTCTGCATAGCTAAGATGCACACAGCCACCAGTTCACCAGTAACCAATTCAGAACAAAAAGTAAAAAGACGAATTACATATCATAATGAGAAATTGTAGATCCGCCTAAAAAGCTGGTAGGTCTATCCGGAGTCTATGTTGCCATCCATGCCGGAGAATAACTCCCTGGCCGCAGCCTCCAGCCTCGACGCCACCTCCAAAAATAAGTCTTGGTGCTCCACACGCTGCAGGGCCGACCACGCTCGTAGCGTAGCTGTACACCGATAGATAACCTGCATAACAGAATCATTTTTATCGTTAAAAACCTTGTCATTTCTACATAGCCACAGCGACCAAATAATGACAATCGCTCCCATCCTACAGAAGAGTTTAAACCTACAGTAGCTGTGGATGCGAGTATGCGATCGGATCGATCGACCGATGGATGATGGCGCGATACGTACGTGCGTCGGCGGGGTGTGGGAAAACGAATCGTGAGCACTAAGAGGCGTGACCATGCGAGCAGATCCATCGTCGTCTTTGTCGATCAATACGTTTCCTGGTCTAAATGACTGGCACATGAACACGAGACCCCACGGGCCACGCGAGCGACGCACGCGCCAGGCGCCAGCAGATCGGGGGATGCTTTCTTCCTTTCCTTTCTTGCGCGGAGACGCCCAACGCCCAGATGCAGCCCAATTTGCTTCAGATGCTATATGAATATACATAAGCCCTTCACACGACACGTACATTCTCGTCCTCAAGCCGTGCACACGGCGCCTCTTCAGGCGGCGTTGATATCATCATGAGCTTTCTCCTCGTCACGTACATTCTCGTCCTCAACAGAGCGGTGTGCACAGCTTGATCGATCCATTGGATAGGGAACTTTTTTGTACAATCCTTTTTTTAACTCGCTTGAGTTTTTAGAATCACGAAACAGAAGGAAAATAAACAAAATGACAATGCCACCTATTGTTATATATGCAAATCAAAGTTCTGATCATAGGAAAACACAGTGGATTATGTCTTAAGAGATTTGAGTGGATGGAATGTATCTCTTCCGGTAAATCCCTAGTAGACTCAATCATACTGTTGAGTCGACCCATGAAAGGAAAGAAAATTTATAGAGGAGATTTCGTGCTCCCGAATTACAGTGATTCTGATCTTTTAGAAAGTTCAAAAAAAATGTTTTTTTTTTAAACAATCCTAAATGTAGCCAACGTGTATTTCACAAACATGCAATAAATTAAATTTAAATACCTTTTATTACGGGTAACCCAAAAATGACAAAAGTGTTGATCTGTTTGACGAAATAGGCCGTAGCCCCGCTATATAAATATAGCAAACACCCGATACAACCAACAGACTTGCAATGCTGGGGCGGCAGGCGGCAGCAAACATACACCCAAATAAAAGAAGAAGAAACAAAAAGGAGACATAGGCGGATCGACTAAACGATGGTGACCGCAACCGCTGTGCCCTCTCCAACAGAGTACCACCACGCTCCTATCACCAATCGACGAGTACCAAGCAACACCTTGAAGAAGGGACGCCACGCTGCTGCCTGGGCCAGGTACTGGTCCTAGGGTTTCCCCCGGCACGGAGGGAAGGGAAGGGTAGCCCCGACGCCATCCACAGCCCCGGACGATCGGTAGTACAGGAGCCCCACGAGGACAAGCCTCGAAACCACCAGACTAGTCACCCACCAACCATGCGCCACACCGATTCCGAAGCCACCGTCACAGTCTCACCAAAGTAGCCGTCACGAGGTCTGCAAGACGAGGGTGAGGAGAAGTATGAACCGGGTCAGCAGTACCACGACCACGCGGGAGGGAACAACCTCCACCGCCGAAGACGGTAGTCGACCGGACGCGGCAGCAGAGCACACCAGTTCCCGTCAGGTCCGGCCGGGCCCAGGGCCCGTAAAGCCCCCACGGGGCACACCAGTCCTAATAGGGTCCGACCGGGCCCGAACTGGGCCCGTGAAGCTCACTGCCACGCTGCAACAGGCCGGTCGTCGTCGCCGCTGCCCCTGCAACCTCTACCTCGCTGCTAGCTGCAGAACGTGCCTCTGAGCAGGCCAGCCCGCCCGGACCCAGATGGGCCCGATGGGCCTAGATCTGGGCCACAGGGCCCAGTCATCGCCACCCGCTGCACGCCGCTGCCCCACCGCACCGCGCTGCCCCGCGTGCGAGCGTACACCACCGCCGAGACACCACCACCCGGCCGGGGCCGGACCACCGCCGCCTGGGTCGCACCGCCACCTGAGATTAGCCGCCCCGCGCGGCCGCCCTCGAGCGCGGGTAGAGGAAAACTGCCGACGCCGGCACCGCCCGAGGCTCACTCGGTTGCTCGCGCCGACGGCGGCAGAAGGGGAGAGGCCGGACGGGAGCGGGGAGGAGAGGAGACAAGGGGCTGCGCCGGCTGCCGCGGGGGCGGCGCGGTCGCGGGAGGGGAGGGAGGGTTTCGGGAGGAGAGAGCGTTTTCTACTCAGCTATCATATCTCTCGCTTACAAAATTGTTGATCTGAATATGCATATCTTCAAATCTCCAAATTTAACAGATTTTATTATTTTTGTTGTAGCGCAGAATACAAAGTATATGAAAAAAAATAAAAAATTTGTAACTCGTAAATATTTTTTTGATTTTTTTAAAAGATCAGGATCACCTGTGTTCGGGAGTGAAATACACTTTCGAATTTATAAAGACTTTCTTTACGGTGGAGGAAGAGATAGATAAGCCATTAACCCCGGCGGCGGGTGGATAACGGTGGCGCGACGAGACCAGGGTTTAACGACGGCGGATTCCATTCCCATTTCTCTTCTCCGGCATGGCCATGGCCATCACCGCCGCCCCTCCCTCGTTCTGCTCTCCCCAACTCCCCAAATCCCCAGCCCCTCCACTCCGCGCCCGCCGCCGACCCGGCTCCCCTCGCCACCTCCGCCTCGGCCTCCTCCCGCGCCGCTGCCGCACCACCACCGCATCCGCACACGCCACCTCCCTCTCTTCGGCCCGCGGTGACCTGCGCGAGGCGGAGGCGGCCGTGGCGGAGCTCCTGCGGGACCACGGCGCCTCGCCGCCGACGCCGACGCCATCGCCCCGCGCGCGCCGGGGTACGCCGCCATGCTGTCCGACGGCGTCAGGGAGCTGGACGAGCTCGGGCTCTGGGCGTCCTGGAGCGCCGGGGCCGGGGCGCGCGCGGGAGCGGAGATGGGCGCGCTCGGGTTCAGGAAGAAGGTGTACTTCATGGGGAGGAGCAGGCGCGACGGCGGGGTGGTCCCGCTCGTCGAGAGCCTCGGCGTCAGGCTCTCCTCCGCCAAGCTCATCGCGCCCTACGTCGCCGCCGAGGGCCTCCCCGTGCTCATCGGCAGGGTGAGAAACAGGTCCAGTTTGTGCTCTGTACAAACTGAATTTTGTGCTTGAGAGTGCGTTGCATTCAATTCGTAGATCAAATTTTGGTGAAATTGAGTGGCTAGGCATGCCCCAATTACCTCATATTACATGTGCGTTGGAATGATTTTTTGATCTGGCTAATCAGGTCTGTGACAATCAAACTGATAAGGAATTTGATTGCTCGAACAGTACTTGTCCTTGGCTGCATTCCTGCAACACAGATCACCAACCTCGTAGTCTTGCACAGAGCTTGAGCTCTAGAATATTTTTGTGTTCATGCGTGCAACTTCTTTTCCAATACGAGCGACACACACCCAGAGTTTAAAGTTTGTGCTACAATTGCTGCCTATGGCTAACAACTGAAGCTAACTGAACGTAAAGAACAGAAATAAGAAGGCAATCTCACCGAGGGCAGACCTAGAGAGAAAATGACCCTCACTCATATTTCTCATCTTGATTTAGGGGTGTCACAAGCTAGAAATACATGAAATGTACCAAAGAAACTGATTTGGAGGGGGTGTCCTGTGCACCCCCTTGCTTGTACGTGGGTATGCCCTCACCAGTGACGACACCACCAAGCACCATTCAGTCTGTTTTCATGCAAAACTATTATATGGAACCATTTGCTGCTAGTCAAAATTACAGAATGTGTAGCAAATCTTCGTTAACACTTGTAAATGGTAGGATCACATATCTAATATTGTGATAGTTTGGATTATGACTGTGGTAGATGTATTTAATTCAACAATATCGATACTATCTTCTTTTCAGTAGATTGCTGAGTTAGTTACTTATGGTTTATTCATGTATAGGTTAAGTTCTTGAAAGAGGTGTTATTTTCAAGCAGTGGTTATGAAACTTAATAAGAAGGAATGCTAAGCGCATGATGATGCACTTATCAATACCTGCTGATGAGCCACTCCAAAGTACGCTATCGTTTTTCCAAAAAGTATGTCTCACAGCCCAGTCATTGTTCCTCATACAAGTTCCATCGCGTTAAATATATCTTGAGATTTAATCTCTCTCAAACCAAAATAACTGCAGATGGAGGCCAGGTCTGGTTGCCTGAGCATGTTGGCGCACGGGGATGTATCGTTTCCTTATCTCCTTGAATCATTTCCAATGCTTCTTCTCTGCTCAGAGGACAATCATCTCAAGCCATTAATTGATTTTCTTGAGGGTATTGGAATTCCAAAGCCGAGGATTGCATCAGTTTTGCTCTCATTTCCTCCTATTATCCTTTCTGATATTGAAAATGATATCAAACCAAGAATTTATGCATGGGAGAAGGTACGCTAAAAGTACACGACTCTCAACTGACCCTTATTTTTATGTTACCTTTTGGACCTGCAATATTTGTTTTTCTCTAGACAATAACTGTAATGATGTAATATTATGCTATTTCAAAATCTTGGTAGGCTGGCATTGAACAAGAGTATATCGGTAAGATGCTGATGAAATATCCGTGGATTCTTTCAACAAGTGTCATAGAAAACTTCGCGCAGATGCTTTTGTTTTTCAAAAGAAAACAGGTGATCTTACTACTATAGCAAACATAGCTTTAGAATCCTATTGTGCGCCTTTTTCTTTCTGCTTTATCAAAATTAGATGAGAAGTGTTGGTAAATCTGGTCTTTTGCTTTCAGATTTCCAGTACAGTCCTTGGTATTGCTGTGAAAAGTTGGCCTCATATCCTGGGTTGTTCAACAAAAAGAATGAACTCAATTCTGATACTGTTTGATGATCTGGGCATCAGTAAGAAAATGTTGGTCCCAGTTCTTACATCAAGTCCACAGTTGCTGCTGAGAAAACCAAATGAAATTTTGCAGGTGTGTAGTTAATCATATGCTATCCTTATAAACTCTGTTGGTGATGGAAAAGCTACTTTACTTGGTTTTAGCTCTCCTTTTCCCCTTTTCTGGAAACACTGACCAGTTGGTAAAAAGGGATATTTTATTTGACACAATTATGTTGTTTAATTAAGTTGACATGGATAACAGATTTTCATCATTATTTCTTGAGTTTTGCACTTTCACATTGTTGCCCAATTAATCAAAATCAAATTTCCTAGTACTGAGACTTGGGAGGCATGAATGCGGTGGCCAACCTCAATGTTCGATATAGGTCAATTGCATACTTTTTTATTAGTCTGCAACTGTATCCATGGAGCAACATAGTCTTTAGTCACAATCAGATCCAAAATTGGGAATGATCCTCCAATAACTGGTATGGTTGGTACTAATTGTCCTACCTCTTTTCTCAGGTTGTTACCTATTTCGAGGATATGGGTTTTGATCAGAAAGCAGTGGCAAAGATAGTGTGTCGATCGCCAGAAATATTTGCTTCAGATGTAGACAATACCCTCAGGAAGAAAATCGACTTTCTTGTTGACTTTGGTGTTTCCGAGCGTCATCTTCCTCGTATCATTAGGAAGTATCCAGAGCTTTTGTTGCTAGACATAAATCACACATTGCTCCCCAGGTATGGACACGCAAAAAGGTTTTACCGCAAAGGCTTAGTAAATGCAGTTGATTTGTGTTTGCTTTGCAGACTTGAAAGTGTGTTTGAACTCATTGCTGTAGATATACTAGGCAGCCTAGGTACCCTGCGCCAGATATTATCCTTGAACCCAAACCTGTCCACCTGATATGTATCTACTTTATACTAGCGTTTCAGATAAATACGTCGCACTACTCTTTGAAACATAACTAACAGCTTAAAAAAGTTTACCTAACAAAAACTGGCGAGTTCAAGTTTCGGCTATCCACTTACTTCTCATTGGGTCCTTCCTGGTGAAAATCTTCTATTAAAACTACTAGTGAAGACAGGGCACCACCAGCACATTACAATTGGCAAAACATTTTTTGTTGTGTTTTGACAAGATAGGATCAATTGTGTATTGTAGTACGCAATGTAGTATGTTGATTTGATCCTCAATTTACCTTTATCCCCCCCCCCCCCCCCCCCCCCCCACACCACTCCAAGTTGTGTAAGCATCAATTGGCCCCCGTTGTGCAATTTTTCTGGCTCTGTCCCTGTCAATAGCATAATCCACCTGCAGAGTGAATCTCATATTCATTGTACTCGATTTCTTGCTTCACTCTTAAATGTTGGATGTTTGTAACCTAATTGCAATGTTTACAGAATGAATTACTTTCTCGCAATGGGCTTGTCTAAGAAAGATGTGTGCTCAATGATCTCAAGATTCTCCCCGCTTCTGGGTTACAGTATTGACCTTGTCATGAAACCAAAGCTTGAGTTTCTGTTACGAACCATGAAGAAGTCTGTAAAAGCGATTGTGGAATATCCAAGGTACTTCAGCTATTCATTGGAGGCGAAGATAAAACCACGGTTCTGGGTAATTAAGGCAGAAACATAGACTGCAGTCTGACAGATATGTTTGCAAAAAACGATGAGGTTTTTGCTGAAGAGTACTTGGGAATAGAAACATTACCTGTGATACCTTCTCTAAAAAAGCAAAGGTGGCTAATTTCTGGACCTGTTTCAAGAGCTACAACGTTCGATGCCCAATTATACAGATTTATACGTTTATCTTGGGAGGCTGTTATTTAGATGGTAGCCACTTCTCCAGTCTTCAGCATTCAAAAGGTACACTAGTTACCTCATGAAACCGGAACAACGTGTGCTCTCAGCAGCAAGGGACAATGCGTAGCAGCTCTCGGAGGCAATTGTTTGGCACTTGGTTTGTGTCATCCTTGGTGATGCTATTACAGGATTTGCTAGCTTGGCAGGAGCTGCAGATGCAGTGAGTGCAAGGGTTGTCCTTCAGTTAGCCAGTCTGGTCTCAATGGGCTTGTCCAGAGACAAGGTCCAGGTCTGAAACTGGTTTGTTACTTTTGAGGAAAAATAAATAAATGGACAAAACCAGTTTGTTACTTTTGAGGAAAAATAAATAAATAAATGGACAAATGTATTTCTTGTCGAGGCATATTTCAGAAAAAAGGTGAAGCTTGTGAAGTGAATTTGCCTGCAGATGGCTGTTCCATCAGCTTTTGATTTCGCTCAAGTGACATGGGTAGTGGTGATGTAGAGCCAGAGAAGAGCGGCAAGGAGGACATTGCGGATAGGTGCGGCGCTGGTTCAGAGAAGAATGCAGAGGTAGGTGATGCTGGGAGACAATGGCGAAGAGAGCAGGAAGAAAGATCGACAGTGGAATGCGGAAGTGATTGTACATACTTGTCGACGGCGACGGAGCAAAGCCACATGACTCATGTCGGTGGTGGAATATCTTTCCTTTCCTTGAGACGCCAGGGAATGATTTGTGTGCCGCTTTGAGTTCCTCTGTTTTAGTATATTTGTTGCGGAGAACCTTGTAGTGTATTGCTAAAAGAAATTTTCATGTTAAGAAGATGATGATGACGATTTTGTCATTACTGTATCACATTCTCATGGCTCTTTTTACAGTTTACAGTCTGATCAATTCTCTATATGTTCGTGAGACTTGCTTTTTCCTTGTGTTTTTCTAGGCTAAACTTGCCCGTTCTTGCATCCACTTTAAGTTCCAGCGATGCTCCATTGCTTCTCTTCTAGGCATAGTTGGGCACTCTCTGTTTGCCAGGATGACCTGGACCTGAGATGACCTTTGCCCGGAAAGGCAAAGCTGATGTGCATCTCTTTAGACAGAGATTCAGATCAGGATGCAGCTGAGCACTCACATTATCTTTAGACAATGTGGTTTATGCATTTACTTGCTAGAATTTCATGGACCTAACAACATTCTGAAGCAATCATGCATCTCGCAACATTTTGAACTCACAGTTGAAGCAGCACACGGAACTAGGGCACACAACACAACACAATGGTGTACAGATACAGCATGTATGTCTCCCTTGGTGACAGTTCTATTATCACCTGGCAATGGAATTACCAGAGGCACAATAGGGTTCCGTATTCTCTCAAATCAGATAGCACTACAGGTGGAGGGTTGTTTAACAAACACAAATAGTTCACCACATAGGCACTACAGATGGCACCGTAGAATCAGATAAACAGAACACAAAGTGCTACAGCTCTATTTGCGACTTGCGGATCAGATAGACCGTCATCTTGAGACTAGAGGTGTTGGTGTCTTCCAGTTTGAAGAGGCAGATGTCTCCCACCTCCAGCCCATTCTGCCCGGAGAACTACTTCCAGCCTCCAAATCCATCTATGATCAGGTCAGCAGCCTGCAGTGCCTCTGACAGAAGCTACTAAGCTAACGGTACTGCTCACTGCGGATGATATGGAGGCTTCAAAACCCTGTGCTCTGCTTCTTAGCCATTCATAGCTGGAGGCTGCGCACTGGGAATGTCAGTTGTGGCCGTAGGTTGGTTGATGAGCATGGTTTTCGTTGTCGCCGTTGGCGGGTGCACACAACACAGCACAATGGTGTACAGAGCAGAGCATGTATGTTTCCCTTGGTGACAGTTCTGTTATCACCTGGAGACACACATCCCAATCAGCAATGAAATATATGTTGTCTCAACAACAAATTACCGGAGGCACAATAGGGTTCAGAAATTCTCCCAAATCAGGTAGCATTACAGGTGGAAGTTGTTTAACAAACACAAATAGTTCACCAGATAGGCACTACACATAGCACTGCAGAACCAGATAGACAGAACACTAATAAGTGCTACAGCTCTATTTGCGACTTGCGAATCAGATAGACCGTCATCTTGAGACTAGTGGTGTTGGTGTCTTCCAGTTTGAAGAGGCAGATGTCTCCAACCTCCAGCCCATTCTGCCTGGAGAACTCCTTCCAGCCTTTGGAAATCCTCCTTGTGAGATGCAGATGTCAGTTCGAATATCCAACGTGGCCTGCCACTGCCTCTCTTTGCCCTCCAGCTGAAGGACGAGTTTTGACTTTTGTTCGGGAGATATTCCCCATATTCACTGCAGAAAACCTACCCAAAAAGTACAAGTGTCAGGACGATTGACCAATTTTGAAATTCAGATCCATGACTAATTCAGCGGAAAATGGTCTGGCCACTTCTTCTAACTATGTATGTGTGTTGTGCAAGCTCCGCAATGTAATGCATACGCCGGTCTCAATATTTTGATTAATAAGCCAATGACAAACTGCAAAATAATAAGCCGAGAACTGCATCCATATTTGCAGCCGTAGATAAAAGAGTAGGTAAAACTCACAATCTCACATGTTGCAGCCAGTGCTATCAACAGAGCTTCTGGTCATCACCTTCACAAAAATAGGAAGTTTAGGCCGAATGGCTTGGACTTTCTCCTCAACTTTCTTCTTCGCTTGCAAAGGTAGAGTTGTCCGTCTTTGTAAAATGTAGGACCCCCCGAGATTGCTGGAAAGAGGTTCTAAACCAACTCTAAGCTTCACAGGTGCTCTATCATGCGGCTTGCAAGCTCCATATCCTGAAACACATGCATAATCTCTTAGGGTGAGCATTGATTATTTGAAATATATGGCAAATTAAAAAATTGCACAGGCAACTACTACTACTATGACTTGGTTTAGTACAAGGGGAGGGCGCTGATGTTGTTTTCTGCTTTTTCGCACAACTATGTGTCACCCGCATTTGCGCCGTGAAAGATTCTCTCGTGCCTCCTCTCACCATGTCATCGTCATCGGAACTACTCAATTCAATAACTGCACGAGGGTGTGGATCAACAATGTGAAATCTCCAAACGTTTCTTGGGTACTAGATAAATTTTCCATGGCAAAACATGAGGAGATGTTTTCATGACCGGTTTGGCTATGCGTTGTACTCTATTCTAAACTTCTATTAATCAAAAATAGGCAAATCTGTTGCCTTCGTTTCAAAAAGAAAAAAAGAACTTCAAGCGACCTTGCTCCGTGCTTCTGAAAATGTGCAGGTCCTTCTCTTGTAATTTGTCAGGCTCAGATTCGGGGATCATATTCCTCAGATGGCCTCCAACCTCCCGCGGAATGCTCTGCTGAAGGACAAGGAAGATTCACTTTGGTTAGGGTTATAAATTTCACGTTAGTTGCAGGAACTGAATTCCTTTGTCACGCATATATACAGAGGAAGGAATAACAGAAAATTCAGGCGGCATAAAAATCCCCGTTGCTCTGTTCTTCCTCTCTGTTTTTGCAGTGCCAAAGTTGAGAGTTGTTTTTATCAGGGACAACAGCGGACAAGGTGTACTGCTGTCATCTATATGACATCTATTCCACGAGGCAAATTTAATTATCACGCACATACAGTAGCTCATAACGAAGTTAGTATTGGAAAGAAATTTGCAGTGAAGGATTCAGCATCTCTCGCTGTCTCTGGTAACAATTTTTCAGGAAATTTTCAACACCCAAAAAACCCCAAAGCTTTTTCTAGGAGCAGCACCGGCCGGAAGCAACTCAACGGTGGCTGGCTGAGAAGAGACTGAATCAATGCGGGAGGGAGGAAAGGGGCCAGGAAACGGTCGGTGGTCTCACCAAGATGTCGTCGGAAGCCGCGACGGGGAACTGCTTCGCGCCGTCGGCCTTGTGCTTGAAGCTAGCTAGCTCCCTCCAGAACGCGCAGACCTCGCAAACGCCGTCGTCGTTCATCTCGCATTCCCCTCCTCCGCAGCCGCCGCCGCCATCGCCGTCATAGCCTGGTGATTTTCTCGGCGACCAGACCGGAAATGGCGGTCAGAAATCAAGAAAAAGGAGACGGTTTTACATGGCAGCGAACCCCTGCCCAGGAACCACGAACGAGGCGGTTACCTGGGGTAAAGCCGTCGTCCATCGATCGCCGCCGCGTCGGTGCCCGGTCCGCCGCCGCCGCCGCCGTGGAGAGTTGAGTGGGGAGTGAGAGCCGGCGTGGGTTCTTTGATGGTTTTGGGCAAGGTGGTGGGTAAAGAAAGCTAGGCTCCCGTGCCAGAAGAGGAAATGTTGGCAGCGCTGGTAGCTCGTGACTCTCTCAACGTGTTTGTCCTGCCACTCTCGCATCAATTATTTTACCCACCGTGGGTGAGAGGGAGGTGGGTTGAAACGGTGAGAAGAATTATCTATACTACTATTACTAGCTAAATGCCCGTGCGTTGCAACGGGGATTTGGATAATACATTATTGAGAAGCATATTTCCGTGCTCTTCACTTCGAAAGAATAAATTGATGGCGGCGACCACGTTGTAGGTTACATGTGAGAATTTTCCGAATATGAATACTTGTACTGCCACAGGCTTAAAATTATTTGTCAAATCTTTTTTTCTCGTTTGATAAATTATTTGCCAACCCATCTGACCTCGGAATTTAGTGATCCTTGTTGCGTTGTAAACATGAAATAAAAAATCATCTACTAAAAATGAAAATAAAAAATAAAAATATATGCACAACCAAATTACGAATATTATTCACCGTTCATACCACACTTCCCTTAAGTGAGTTTTGTACTTCCCAAATTACATATGTGTACTTGTAGGCGGGATATTTTACCGTTTCACTAAACTTCTCGATGGTATTTGAAATTCTCTAACAAAATATCTGCACTTCCCTGGAAACGTACTTAAACTTCTTAGTTGATGCGCGTGTACTGTCGACAGGACATTTTCACGATTAGTGGTCCATAATTCAGCGACAAATTTCTCATACGGTGCCCATTTCAGGTGTATGACCACCCAAAACGTTCTGTCAGATAAGACACATCTATTAAATTTACCGGTAAAACCAGTAATGAAAGTCTCAAAAATTGATATCTAAGTGGGATTTTTTGCGGTCAAATCGATTTTTGCGATCAAATCGATTATTTAGCAACCGATCCGACCTCGGAAGTGAGTGATTCTTGCTCCGTTGGAAAGATGAACTCAGTGACTATCTAATAAAAATTAAAAATTAGAATATACGTATAATAGAATTGCGAGTATTATTTACTAAAAATATTCATTCACTAAAATCAGTTCACGTTTCACTTGTACTTCTCATATGTGTAGTGTACTTCTTGACTGTTTTATTTATACTTCTTGATACTACTATGTTTACTGTCCAAAAATGGAAAACGTCTCTGAGAGACACACTTGGGATAGTACTGCCGAATTCGCAAAAAAAAACACACACACACACACACAACTTACCGTGCCCTTGGCCAAGGGAAGATGGACAAGTCGAAAAGCTGATATTCTTACCCATACGAAAGCTGCCTCCGACTACGCCCGAGCGAATGCCATATTTTTCTTTCATCCGTATACAGCAATGCATCTATGAAAGCGTTCACTTCCTTTTTTCAATGATGTTTCGTTATTAGTTGTGTAATATATGATCAACAGTCTGCTGATTGATTTTTTGCACTGCCGTGCTGAACCAGCCACTGTTGACATTGATACTTTTCCACTGGTCATTGAAATCATGCCAAACTTAATACTAAAAGAAGATTGGTCGCTGCCGGCACTGTGAATGACTGAAGAAAATGCAAATCGAGGTTCCCTTTATACCGCATGGATGGACTGCACCTCACCACCGCTACAGTATTGGACTGATTGAATGGATGTTACTTGAACAGCAAAGGCCGGTTATAGACAGGCAAACTTCCAGAACACCTGTACTTCCTTTAGGTGTGGCGTCGCTGCAATTTTCTACATGAACAATTCCCAGGTTTGGCCAATCTAATCTAAAATTGATTAAATCAGCTGAATGGATCGAATTTTTAGTAACGACAGTTCAAGTACTGTACAAGAGAAAAATGAGGCCTCTAGCTCGAGGAGCAACAGAGAGCACAACTCGTCACAAAGAACAGGCAAAATCGACTAATGTTCGTCCGCGTTAAGAAATTATCCGCGCACTCCACGAAGTAATACCAGGGAGGCACAACTAAGGCAGAAAAAGGGCGTCACAATTTCTAAACTTATGCTAACCTGCACTGCCTCTATTAGCATAGTTTGTACTGCTGTAAAAAAGAGAAACAGAGGAAGCTAGTAGAGAAGAACATCAGAATGTCGAACATCAGAGCCGTGCGACCATCTGGTAGAGGAGGAACTCGCCCTTACACATGAGCTAGCTCGGGACGGCGACGAGACGTTGCAACGTGCGGATCCAGGTCGACCGGACTGCAGTGAGCTGGTGGCGGCGAGTTGCCGCGGGAGCTGGGACGGCGGTGGTGGATGCCAGGTCCGCAGCAGGGAGCGGCCAGTGGGCGAACGCGCAGCAGGAGTTCCGGCGACCGGCGGCGAGCTTGAGGACCTGTCCTGGGCTGCAGCGACAGGAAAATCGAGCACAGCGGCGAGGCTAGGGTGGAGCAGGGACCTCCTGGTGGCGGGGAAGGCATGGCGGCCGGCGGCCTGCGGCAGACGCGGGAGACCTGGGCGGCGCCGGATTCGGCGGAGATGGAGCTTGTGGGGACCCACGGCGGCAGTGCTGCGAGCTATTCCTGCAGGAGCCAGGCCAGCGGCGGTAATCCCGGCGGGCCGGCGGCGGAAGGGATGGGGAACGGGCCGCCGGCGGGGAGGAGGATGGGGCGCAGGCGGAGCCAACCCTCGGCCAGCGCGGCGGCGGTGCGGTACTCTGACGGGCAGCGCGTGGTTGGTGGGAGGTCGTGGGTGTGGGTCGGGTGGGGTGGGCTTTTCTTTTCCAAAGGAACAACGAAACGGTACATCTCATTTAGGGGTGGCAGGTGGTGTAATACTTTCTAATACTTAGGGGTAAAATTGGCAATATAAAAAACGTACCAACACCTCCTGAGGCCATATTATATCTACTAGCAAACGTGCCCGTGCGTTGCTACGGGCTGACTTTTATTGAATACACATCTATTTGACTAACTCGCACAACCCATCGTCACCAACAATCGGTGGCGGCTACTTCAGTGCTATATTTGGTGCTTAGCCGACGTGGCCGCTGCCGAGCAGCGGCAACTCCTTCACAACTACAATCGGTGCAGGCACCCGGAGTGGCCATTACCGGCGGTGGCGGCTCTTTCAGATCAACAATTGTAAATGAGCTAGCATATGCAGTTGCTACGGAATTACAGTTCTTTTGATTTCTTAGGAGCTACAGTTTTTTTAGATGTGACTTGAATTGTGTTAATATATTTTCAGTGCAATTACCCGTCAGTGTATGTTGAGTCACTTAGTCCACATACAATACAATCAAGGTACCGTCCAAAACAAAAACTGATGTATTTACTTTTGTCGGCAATGTAGCTTTTATATATAGTGCTCAAAGACTGAACATAGCTATTTCTATAACAACAACGTGGTCAAATGGCTGATACTCCCTCCGGACTTATCTTCGGAACTGAAGACTGTCATCGCAGCAAAACATTTTCCACTTTCTACTCTCCCCTTGCTGCATTATTTTCCCAACCACGTTGGTACTGCTACTGCACACGGACAAACTGAACCGAACTATCTATACAACACAGTTTACGGTGACAGATATTCTCTTCAGTCTTCACCAACGTTGAGCTGAGGTCCAATTCACTCCAAGATGACTTCAGAAGCATCTGCCTCGATGGGAACTCTGCGAGTAGGGGAGTAGTAGGAGGACGGAAAGAGGACGACGACCGCTTAGCCTGAAGCTTCAGAAGCATCTGCCTCGATGGGAACTCTGCGAGTGGGGGAGTAGTAGGAGGACGGAGAGAGGACGACGACTCTTACCTCATCCAATCGGGACTGGGGTGGATGGCAGTTCAGAGGGCAAGGCCTCGACCCACTCATCTCCTTCCCCAGCGTTGGCATCTCCTCCCCAGCGGCTGTGCGGCGCACCAGCACGATGGCCCTCGGTTCCCACCATGGGTCTTTGACTTCGAATCGCTGGGCGACTGCTGCGAAGAGCGCTAGCATGACGGCGAGCGCGACGCGTGCGAGGAAGAGGAACACGACGACTGCTCCGGGACGAGCACCGCGGAGGAGGACGCCATGGCCGCCGCCGTTGGGCTAACTCATCCGGGATTCAGGGAGGCACACGCGCTGCTTCTCTGCCTTATCCTCCCAAGAAGGCAAGCACACGCACGACTCTCATCTTCCTCTGCAGTTGGCCAACGACGCCGTCCACCGCTCCTGCTCAGCTCGCCCCTCATCTTCCTCCTCCCAAACTGCGAGTAGGGCGCGGGAGCCGGCAAGGGAGCGTGGGCGGGCGGAGCAGCCGGCAGTGTGCACGGCGAGGGCGGCGCGGCGCGGCCGCGGAGACGTGCAGATGGCGCGGAGACGCGGACGGGGCGGAGCAGCCGGCGCGGGTTGACCATGGCGGAGAAGCTCGCGGCTTTCTGCCGGCTAGTCGCCCTCTCCTTCATCCTCCTCTGCGGCCCAGTCCGCCATGGGCGCGGGGCAGCGGCGTCGACCAGCGGCGAGGACGGCCCCTTCTGCTCACCACCGACGCCGACACGCACGGTCTCCCTCGCACACGCCGACCATGGGGGTGGCCTCCCTTGCGTCGATGGGCGGCGGCGGCCTCCTCCCGGAGAAGTTCGCGCCTCTGAGCCTGCACGCCGCCGGAGACGCCACCGAGGGGGCGCAGGCGATGACCGCAGGGGATAAGGTGGGTGGTACTGCAGTCTATTTTTTCGTTTGGTCAAAGAAGACACGAATCGATAAGAGGAGACGTGATACGAATCGTTATTTTCACTCGGCGGTGGCAATACTGTAATATCTCCTAAAACTTAGGGGCAAAATCAGAAATTTAAAAAACGTACCAACCATCACCTGTAGCTATATTATATAGTAGAGACTAGCAGAAATGACCATGCGTTGCTACGGGCTAATTTATTTTGAAATATGTTTTAGTTGATAGAGAATTACTAATCGCCGCTGACAATCCATCTCTCCATTCAGACGCATGGCGACATTGCGGAGAGTACAATCGATATTTTTTTAGTGTGATGACAGATACAATCGTTCGTTGCGGACATAGTCAAAGTCTAATCATTCGAGTCCCTTATTCTTCCTTTTTTGAGAAACGACATCTATTTGTAATACATTATTTTGTTTTTTAGAACTACTATTTTTAAAGATTTTAGACCTATTATTTTTTTGGGTGATATTTTAAGATGGTACAGAGGAGTACTTGCAACGGCTTAGAAAACATTGTCACCAATTATTTTGCATGTCGTGATACGTTCACCTTTAAACATGGGTAGAGTATTATCAAGTTTTGGTAACAAAATGCCGACACAATCCCTATCGCCCCAACTCAAAGTAGATCGACCCGTATAAACCTCACATCATGTCATCTTAATTATCAGTAGTAAATATGTTCGTGTTGCTACTGAACTACTTTGAGTAAAACTATTTACTCTTAACCCATACTATTAAACCCCATAATCTTAACGTGGTGAAGCAAAGACTTGTGTTGCAACGGTTGTGTAAAGGTGAACTTGTATTCAACCATGTACTTCAAGAGGGCCTCATCCCTATTTATTATATTTTATTAATGTTGAGAACAAACATAAACAATTTGAAATCTAATTTTGAGAGCTAAATTGGTAGACCTTGCTATAAGAAACGTACCTTTTCTCCACCACAAATTGTTTTCTATCAGATACATATATAGCACTGACATGAGCATGAGTCCTTTCTTCTCCTCACAGCGCCACTCGTTTCTAATCCTGTGAACGCACTCATATCTCTCCATTGTTTTTTTTTTTTTGTTCTTCCGCGGTATTGACTGCAGCTTGGTTCAAATACTCCAGATGAAGCGCAGATGAAAGCTGCATGCTGTACGAGCTTCACGCCTCCAGCGACGGAATTTCTCCAGGAACTGGCCGCCGGTGCTCGACCAGCGGACCAGGTAGCCGAGAGCTGATAGAAGGGCACCGGTAGGTCGGTCCGCTCCTCTTGACAGGGACAACCGTTATGCTGTTGGCCAGCAGATGCATAGCCCCCAACAATTGTAGGATATGTCATTGCGTCTGGCTCCACACCATCTCTCTTCATCTCCTCCCACACCCTGATGCAGCCCTCCATGTGCCCCTCTGCGCACCATCGTCTTGACCAGTGTACACGAACACGTCCGGCCGGCACACCTCATCCCTCATCCTTGTAATCATCTCAGTCAAGCCTTCCTGGCCCAGCGCACGCACAATGATGCAAATGTCACCGGCATAGGCCTGCGGCCTAAGGATGTAAATGGCAGTGGCGCCCAACGGGCCCACTTACGCCACCAGCAAAAAACCTTTAAATGGCATATGTGGATTACTGATTAATTTAAATGGCGTAGGTGGACAAAACCATAAAGCCCACCGGTTCCTAGCGGCTAACCACTTCTCTCGCGTGAGATGAGACAAATCTCTGACGCCATGCCTTAATCCCAGGCGACAATACTGAGAACGAGATATACGCGGGCAGCGAGAGATGCGGGCAAGCTTCACGACGAGCAGGGACAGGGGACCTGAGCGAGCAGGGCTGCCGAACGTCGGAGAAACAGCCGAGGAACGGCACCGGCATGGCGCGCATGCACACATGCGACACGGACGTTGTGCACCTCAGACGTCCACGGCGCAAAGGCGACGTGAGCGGCGCTCGCAGTGGACAAGCACGACGCGCACGGTGCACTGGCGCGGCAAGGCTCGGTCCGGGCCACGTCTTCGACTCGACGGTGACACGAAGATCGGCGCGGCGACGCGGCACCCAGCGTGGGCCCGCTCGCTACTCCCATCGCACCTTGTACTCCGGCGTGGCGCGAGCTCCTACTCCCGTGGAGTCCATCCCCGGCGTCCCCATGTCAGCTTGTGCTCCCGCCGGCTCGCCACCCGGTCGCTAAGCTCGCGCAACTCGAAGACCAGGGATGCGCACCGCGCGTCACCGCCAGCCAGAAACCCCAGCGCCAAGCGGAACAGCGGCATCAACGGTGCCGGCCACCGCGCTCGGCGGCTGCTGCCCGTAAACCAAATCCCGCCAGCGCAAGCTCGAGGACGCCGCGAGGTCGGAGACGTGGCTATGGCAGCGGGAGGTCATGGTCGCGGCCATGAAGGGAATCATGAGCCCGAAAAATCATGCCATGGCCGGCACAACTCCAGCACGGGCCAGGACCCGGCCATGGACGCAGCCAAGGCGTCGCGGCGGGCGACACAGTGCTTGCCGCCAGGGAGACCTACGCGGACGGGCCCTTGGACGCCGGCAGCCGTACACCTTCGACACGGGCTACTTCAAGGCCCTGCTAGACAACCAGGGCGTCCTCGCCTCTGACGAGACCCTCAGCTCATACAACGCCACCGCCACGCTGGTGGCCCAGAACGCCTACAAACTCTACCTCTTTGTCATCAGGTTAAGAGACGCCATTGTCAGGACGGTAGCTCAAGGTCGCGGCCAGGGCGGCTGAAATCGAACCAGCTCGAGCTCGTTGGTTCGGCCATGGCGGATACTGTGAATTCAGAACGATACTGCAGAAAAAGCAATGGATCTGTCGGACCATGCTGCAAATCAGACTAATTTGAGCAGCAGCTATGTTCTCGTCTTGTGGTTCTTGCCTGTGAAAGCCGGGGAAAGTGAAACAGTAGGGGAGGGAGAAAGCAATGTGAGCAGGCCAGGAGCTAGGTGGCGTATAGCGGCACCACGAAAACCATTTAAATCCACTAAATAATATATGGCTGCCACATAATCCGGTTAATCTTTAGGTGGCTGAAGTGGACACGTCCAAAACGTCCACCGAGCTAACCATTTACATCCTGAGGCCTGCCCCCACCATCTGACATTTCAGCAAACAACTTGTGCGCGTCCTCGACATGCCCTGCCGCAGCCAGGGCACCCAGGACGCGGTTGCAAGCGTGGACCTGCGGATGGACGGAGAACTCGTGACGAAAGCTGCGAAGCGTGTAGAGCGCACGGAGGGGGCGGCGTGCGGCTGTGTGTAGCCGAACGAGGAGGGTGAGCTGAGGGTGGGAGACCGGCTTGCCGTGGGAGCGAATGAGGTCGGGGAGCTGATCGGCGGCACCCGGGAGGCCTGCATCGGAGAGGAGCGAGGCGAGAGCATGGAACGTGGGGAAGCAGTGTCGGAAGCCGTTCTGGCGGCCGGCCCAGTGGAAGAAGGGAAGGGCGAGCGGGGGAGGTGGGGGCTTGTGCGTGCTGAGGACCTCGGCCACGAGCGTAGGTGGCACACGGCGGAGCTTGGAAAGGTCGGCGACGACGGGAGGGTAGGCGACGGTGCTGTAGCGATGGTCAGCGGCCGTGGGTAATCTCGGCAGGCTATGGCGAGCGGACGTGAGGGACTCGAGCTCGCGAGGGCGCAGACGTTACGATCCTAACGGTGGGGTTTTTATGTCAAACAGTTTTTTAACTTACGGGTGGCATGGTGGGTAATTATGTGATTTGTGGAAGGGGCAAAATCGGAAAAAAAAATGACATACCAACACCTCCTCTGGCTATATTATATAGTAGAGACTAGCTAAATACCCGTGCGTTGCCACGGATAAAACATGAAAATATAGATAAAACAATTAACCCTAGAGGAGGTTGAATATTTTTGTTATTGCTAAATGTGGGTGACAAATGATTCCATTCCAACATGCCCATACTTTTTTATCCATTAGGACGAGAGACTCGAAATGCGATAATCCGCAACCTGAGGCAATAGGAACCTCGACAAAATATTATAAGAACTTAAAACAAACTCATGAATAATGATAGGGTATCAAGAAATTGAGATGAGGTGACGCGCAATGAAACAAGTCAGCAGAAGAGGTGTGAGGTAGAAAGGAACAGAGTAAAAATAGAGTACGCATTTGTATATTGAAACCCTTAGATGTGCTATTCAAGATTGAACAACCTCGAATGTGCAAAAATGTAGCAGCAATTGTCGATATCAAATTTGTGTAAATTTCTATTTGAATTTATTTGTATACACCCCAAAACTGGACATGTTGTTTCGGGTCACGGGTGCAGATGCACCTGTTGTGTAGACATTTTTTAATTTGTTTAAACCTAAAAAACAGAAAAAAAAAATTATACATAAGGACATTTTGTGTTAAGACAAAATGTTTCGTGGAAAAAAGACATTTTTGTGACCTATGTAAAAAATCAAAAGAAATATTTCGTACAAAGTCATTGTGAAGCGTCTGATTTATGCTAACATAAATGCCTTAAAGTATACTGGAAATTTTTATTTTGAATTTTTTAACATTTGAAAGTTATGTATTTCTGCCAAAAACTGATATAATTACTCGTGGACTATATAGTCAGTTAAGACATTTGATTGCATAAAATTTGCTATTGCACTTCAAGCACACCTACAGTTGACGATATTGCCAGTGCCTTGCCTGAAATTTAACGTGTGAACCAGACAAAGGATCTCTGTTGAATTAAGATATACAAATAAGGAACATTACTGAATCTCTGTTGCATTTTTTCCTTCCTCCATGCATCAGCATACAGAATGCTTACCACAAAATAGAATAGCCCCTCGGCAGCAGGCCTATACTGTTATTTTCCTGCTCCATAACAAATATGTAACAATTCACTCCCAATCCAAAAAGCATCCATCAGCGAGAGCGTCGATTGCCGCCGTCCTTGCGCTGAAGCGTCGCCAGCATGAAGCAAAGGGAGATAGATCTCTACATTCAGGAACATCTTTTTTCAAACAAACAAACGTGATGAGCAGTGCTGCAAGATGAAAAGAGAAAACAGGATGCAAATTAGCCGAACCCAAACAACATAAGGCAGAAAGTGGATGTGTCTTTCAAAGACTATTGCTGCTGAATAACAATGCTTTCTTTCAAAAACTTAAAAAAAAAAGTTAGTACTGAGACTGTCGGCGCACGATATCCACAAGCTTCACATCACTTTCACAAACAAACAGAACTGAACATACATTGCCTGCATAATGTAGGACAAAAGAGTCCATCCATTTACCTTCCAAGAAGCCATCACACACTTGCTCCTCGGAGACTCCCATCTTGCCCAGCACCACCTCAATGAACACCTCGGAACACAGAGCAAGCACACCTCCCTCACTGCCATTGCCAACGTGTTGTTTAGGTACATCTGGATCATTCATACTTCATGCTACATAACACAAGGGACATAGGCAGTCTCAGCATCAAGTTTAAATGCCAGGTGAAAAGAAAAGGCAAATGTGCCATGCTTGCTTACCTATTCGTCCCGGTCTTCAGCTTGTCGGTGAAGAGCAGCCAGAACATGCGAATGTCGGTCGTGCAGAACTCGGCGTCATCATCGTCTGACTAAGAAGGTTGCATCGGCGGAACATGCACAAAAGAGCTCAACACGTGTGGCGGCATCAGATTGGGTCCCAGCCGCAGGCTGCTAGATGGACAGCTAGTTAAGAAACGGATATAACAAGATGTCTGAAATAATTGAACAAAACTTCAACGATATTTGGACTATCTGCATCATTTATTCCCGAGTTATACTGATGACATAATTATCCGATGCTAGTTGTTTATAGTGTATATATGGAGCAAGGCCAATTCACAAAACGATCTTACACATGATCGTACATATTCTCTTACCTAACCTCATTTGTTCCCACACCTGAAGATATACAGATGACATAATTATTCAACGCTAATTGTTTACGGTGTTGAAGCAAACTAAATCAGGATACTGTAATCCTAGCATGGCTCCCTGGACACGCAAGGAATCAACCGGATTAAACAGTTAATCAGCTGCAATCAATTCAAGCGCTTGCGTGGACGAGGACGGGAGCAGGAAAGACTCGACTCCTCACCTCTTCAGACTCTGATGTCTGATCTTGACAGCCCCCTTGCTGAGCCCCTGGAAGGCTCCATGACTGGCGGTTGCCATGGGGAACATCAGGGGACGGGGAGGTAACGTCGAGGTCTGAGGAATGGTGAGAGGGCTCCGGACGATGGAGAGACCGAGAGAGGGCGCTGGGGGAAAGAAGTGGCCAAGTGGGGCGGCGGCCGATGAGGAAGCCGCGTGCCTGCGCGACACGGGCTGGAGGTCGTGGTCTCGTGGACAGGGTCGTGTGTAGGGGCAGCAGGGCAGGGGAGCAGGACTCGGGGCCGAGCGGGGCGGCCGAGGTCCTTCTCCGACGGGGCCGAGCGGGGCGGCGGAGGACGAGGCCGAGCATGAGCGCAGAACTCGGGGCGGCGACGGGGCCGACCGGCCTAGATTCGGCGGCGCGTTGGGAGGTGAGGAGAGAAGACCGAGGGAAGGAGAGACGGGCGGGGCGAATGAGCGGAAGAGATCCTCGCTCATCAATCCCCAATCCTGGCGCCGCTTGCGTATCCTTCCCAATCCCCGTGCCTTTTCTTCTTCTCCAGATCGCCGGAAGAGATCCTCAACCGCCGCGTGCTCCTCGATCTCCCTCCTCTCTCGCTCGCTTGCACCTCCTTCTCGTCTTCTCCCGTGCTCAGTTCCTGGGAGCCTCAGACCAGCGAGCGGCGGGGACGGCGGCGGCCGAGGACGCCATGGCCGGCGCCGTCGGGCCTAGCTGATCGGGAAACGCTGAGTGGATAAAGTGGGTGGTCGTGGACTGCGGGAGTGTGGCGACGTACCACAGATCGGGTTGATCGGTGGATTCTTTTTCTTCATCATCGAACCGGTACGGTTGCACTTGGCGATGGCAGTGGTGGGTAAAATCTCATAACACACAGGGGTAAAATCGGAAATTGGAAAAACGTACCAACCATCACCTGTAGCCATATTATATAGTAGAGACTAGCAAACTTGCCCGTGCGTTGCTACGGGCTTCATCAACTTGTAACAGAATACACGACCGATGACTATTAGAATAATAGATGCTTTTTATCCTCATTTTTGCATAATTACAAATAACAACTCTATATTTGAACAACAGAGTAAAGAAGAACCTCCCTGGCTCACAAGTATACAATGAAAAATCATGAAACCCTTAGTTTATTAAAAATTCTTCGTTTGAAGCCCTATAAAAAATATATGCATATTCAAGGGAAAGAGGTTGATGGTTAAAAAGAAACGCAGATAATAATGAGAGTTGAAGCATCCATGCATCAATTAAATAAAAATTGAATAACACGTAATGGAGACATGGTACGTTGGTAAATATCATGAAAAACCAACATAGATGGATGCACAAATCTGACCCACAAATGATTATTCCTGAATTCTTGGCAACCAATACTTTTTATTCCATGTTATCTCCTTTTGTGCAACTATGCATTAATACAAAAGTTAGAGATCAATATACAAACCATATAGCCAAAACTTTCTGAAAATATATGTACATGTGTTCCAATCATGACGTACGGTTTAGCCATAAAGAATGCAATATGTATGTAAATTGATGTACAATTTTTACTTGCTACCAAAACTTTCTGAAAATATGTACATGTCCTCCAATGGTCTATGATAGTCATACCCAAAAACCAGTTTGATCTGAACTATTTATCTCCTCCTAACAAATCTTCTTAACACGTAAACCAAGTGCACATATGGCAAGCAATTAATCAGGCACAGATGATGTCAGTAATGTTCAAAAGCAGGACGCGGCCGGGTACGTGTACCTCGATTCTGCATGCCCGTGCGGCCGTGCACATCGGCCTCTAAATATCATGTGGTATACAAAGAAAACCTGATAAACATCGGCCTCTAAATATACAGTAGCATCTCCTCGGCCTGATTTTTTATCCACCACACCCGTGCTAGCCTTATCCTCTCCTCTACGGACACCGCACTCGCGAGCCCGGCCATCAGAGAGCTGTGTGTCCCCCGCGCCCGCCCCACAGCGTTGTGGCCTGACGCGACTGGCCGGGCGTGTCCGCCGGCAGCGAGAAGGGCGCCGTCAGCTCTGGCTCCGGCGACGGAAAAGGGGAGGCCGGCGCAGCCCGGCCTCCAGCGCGTCGAGCGCGGCCGCGGCGAGCAGCTCCGCCTCAAGCGCGTCGGGCGCGGCCACCGCAAGCAGCCTGGCCTCCTGCGCCAGTGCCCATGTCCAGCGCGGCCACGAAGAGCTGCCCGGCCTCCAGCGCGGCCACGGCGAGCTGCCGACCGGCCTCTTGCATCGTGGAAGGCGTGGCGTCTCCGGAAATCGGGAGGTCGACTCGAATCGTTTTTTGACTTATCGGTGGCAAAGGTGTAAATACCTCTAAGATCAGCCTAGTAGCGAGGGGCAAAACCGGAAATTAAAAAAAACGTACCATCACCTCTAGCTATATTATATAGTAGAGACTAGCAAACTTGCCCGTGCGTTGCTACGGGCTTCATCAACTTGTAACAGAATACACGACCGATGACTATTAGAATAATAGATGCTTTTTATCCTCATTTTTGCATAATTACAAATAACAACTCTATATTTGAACAACAGAGTAAAGAAGAACCTCCCTGGCTCACAAGTATACAATGAAAAATCATGAAACCCTTAGTTTATTAAAAATTCTTCGTTTGAAGCCCTATAAAAAAAATATGCATATTCAAGGGAAAGAGGTTGATGGTTAAAAAGAAACGCAGATAATAATGAGAGTTGAAGCATCCATGCATCAATTAAATAAAAATTGAATAACACGTAATGGAGACATGGTACGTTGGTAAATATCATGAAAAACCAACATAGATGGATGCACAAATCTGACCCACAAATGATTATTCCTGAATTCTTGGCAACCAATACTTTTTATTCCATGTTATCTGCTTTTGTGCAACTATGCATTAATACAAAAGTTAGAGATCAATTTACAAACCATATAGCCAAAACTTTCTGAAAATATATGTACATGTGTTCCAATCATGACGTACGGTTTAGCCATAAAGAATGCAATATGTATGTAAATTGATGTACAATTTTTACTTGCTACCAAAACTTTCTGAAAATATGTACATGTCCTCCAATGGTCTATGATAGTCATACCCAAAAACCAGTTTGATCTGAACTATTTCTCTCCTCCTAACAAATCTTCTTAACACGTAAACCAAGTGCACATATGGCAAGCAATTAATCAGGCACAGATGATGTCAGTAATGTTCAAAAGCAGGACGCGGCCGGGATTTCTGCATGCCCGTGCGGCCGTGCACATCGGCCTCTAAATATCATGTGGTATACAAATTAAACCTGATAAACATCGGCCTCTAAATATACAGTAGCATCTCCTCGGCCTGATTTTTTATCCACCAAACCCGTGCTAGCCTTATCCTCTCCTCTACGGACACCGCACTCGCGAGCCCGGCCATCAGAGAGCTGTGTGTCCCCCGCGCCCGCCCCACAGCGTTGTGGCCTGACGCGACTGGCCGGGCGTGTCCGCCGGCAGCGAGAAGGGCGCCGTCAGCTCTGGCTCCGGCGACGGAAAAGGGGAGGCCGGCGCAGCCCGGCCTCCAGCGCGTCGAGCGCGGCCGCGGCGAGCAGCCCCGCCTCGAGTGCGTCGGGCGCGGCCACCGCGAGCATCCCGGCCTCTAGCGCCAGTGCCCATGTCCAGCGCGGCCACGAAGAGCTGCCCGGCCTCCAGCGCGGCCACGGCGAGGTTCCGACCGGCCTCTTGCATCGCAAGCGCAGCCAGGCTATTGGACAATGTGGACCTAGCACCAGCAGCGGAGCTAGGCGTAAGGCAGCCCCAGGGGAGACATGGGGCAGATGCGGGTCAGGTCAACGGCCTGATCTGGAGCTGGACAGGGGCGGTGGAGCTATGCGGGTTCGCGCGATGCAGATGTGGAGTCGGAGGCGGGAGGGCTGCAGGAATCGCCGGCGGCCGCCATGGGGGGCCGCGACCACTTCATGGTCGGCGGAGCCAGTAGAAACTGGGCTGCAGGAATCGCCGGCGGTGCAGCTACCGCAGTTCGGTGGGCTCCATCTGGCGTTTTGAGGCCGGCCATCGTGGAAGGCGTCTCGGGAAATCGGGAGGTCGACTCGAATCGTTTTTTTTGACTTATCGGTGGCAAAGGTGTAAATACCTCTGAGATCAGCCTAGTAGCGAGGGGCAAAACCGGAAATTAAAAAAACGGACCATCACCTCTAGCTATATTATATAGTAGAGACTAGCTAAATGACCGTGCGTTGCCACGGAGCAACACAATTTTTGATGGTGTTACCCTTATACACCTGAAATTAATTGTGCGTGTCATATCAAATAACTTATAAATTTGTAATTTTTGTAATCCTTCGCCGCCTAGAAACCTATTATTTTTTCTTGCAATCAGAACTGCAATTATTTCCAATTTTGGCCCTTCTTGTATGGCTCAGTTTATCTGGAAAAAAAGGAAATGCAAACATAATTGGCATATTTCCAAGATCGTACACTCATCTACAAGATGTACCGTACAAATAAGCTTTGGAAGATGTATAAGAGAAATATCATCACAGTAACAAATTGTTTAACATAGTAATCAGCTTGGAAGATGTACGGAGAGTTAATTGCGCCGGAGGTCACACATCTCGTCACGTACGTGCACATTGGTCACACATCTGGATAACGGGATTTTTTGGTCACACATCTCACAATTGCGTGCACATTGGTCACAAACGGGAAGTGTCATCCCGTTTTGGACGGTAAATTTTCAGAAAACCCCCTGGAGTAATATTAATTTTACAAAATGGTCCTCCTAATTTTACAAAATGGTCCTCCTAATTTTACAAAATGGTCCTCCTGATTTTTTTTAATTTTACAAAATGGTCCTCCTGATTTTTTTTAATTTTACAAAATGGTCCTCCTAATATTACTCCAGGGGGTTTTCTGAAAATTTCCAGTCCAAAACGGGATGACACTTCCCGTTTGTGACCAATGTGCACGCAATTGTGAGATGTGTGACCAAAAAATCCCGTTATCCAGATGTGTGACCAATGTGCACGTACGTGACGAGATGTGTGACCTCCAGCGCAATTAACTCATGTACGGAGTAGCAGAGAAATAGCATTACGGTGATAAATTGCTTAGCTAGGCGATTCCAGGCGACGCGCTCGTGACTCGTGAGGTCGGCAGGTCGCTCCCGAGCCCTCGATCGAACGAAACCTAGCAAGCTATAGCGCACCGCCATGTTCCCTGACCTCTTTCGGGCTTGTACGGACCGACGCCTCCAGCGCGGCTGTGACCCCGCCGGGCAATGGCTGATGGAGAGCATCTCTGAGCGAACCACGTCGAACAGGGACAACCACGTGGCGAGAAAGGGCTGTGCTCGCGAGGATGGCGAATTTGAGCGAGGTTGAGCACTTGAGTTCAAATAGAGAGGTCAGGAGAAAATCCCCATTGACCTCTGAGTCTCTGACCACTCGGATACAACGGGACACGGCTCGTCCGCATCCTGGCATCTAGGCCTCTTCTCCTAGCGCTGCTCTCGGCCAGGCCCATGGAGGCTCGCAAGGCAAGGAGCTGGTGTGACGCGTGTCGGCGTGTGAGCATACCAACGGAAGAAAACCGTCCAATACTCCCCCTCGCCAGCTCTTTATCACGTGCTCACGCCATTCGCGCACGCCATGCGCGGAGGCAGCGAGGTCGGGCGCTTCAACCATGGGCACATCCCCTCCAGCCAATGGAGTTTCAAATCCATGGATCACACATCGGAATTGAGTTGAAAGGCCCGCCATTCCTCTCCATTCCAGTCCCATGAATGAGATCAGAAAGTAAGAAAGGGATCGGTCTTGACCAGCGGCGTGTGAGGAGGGGGGTGTGCGCGGCCCCAGCCGGCGGCGCGCAGGGATGTGAGGAGCACCGGGTCCTGACCGTCTCGTGTGATGGGGAGATCCGTACACGTGCAACGAACGCCGGCGCGTGGGGATGCCGGGCCCGGGCGGCTGCGAGCACGGCCGGCGATGCGTGAGGATGGCGCTGGACGCTGGTGGAGGCGAGCACGGCTGCTGCACACGGTCTGGATGGGAGATGCAATAGGTCCCGACGGGCATCGCGTGATCGGAACACCACGTGTGCTGCGACACGCGAGAATGGCTGGAGGCGGCGAGCACGGTCTGTAGCTGCTGCGCGTGGTCAGGATCGAGCTGTGCGCTAGGACGGAGCTGAGAGCCTGGGTCGTGGGGAGGAAGGGGGAGATCTGTTCGCTTGTCAACGACGAACAGTCGTCGAAGGGAAAAGAAAAAATTGAACCGGTACATAACTTATGCGTGGCAGTGGTGGATAATTGCTACGAACTATAGGGGTAAAATTGGAAATTTAAAAAACGTACCATCACCTGAAGCCATATTATATAGTAGAGATATATATATACTACTATTAAAAGAGCAAACTTGTGTTGATACATTGAATCTGAGCCCTTCAATATTTGGCCAACGGTCCAGATCGCTCAAATGTTTGACAACTCAACACAAATCCACTTTTGCCCGTTTTACCCTTCCACCAAATCACATAATACTGCTAATGCCATCGTACCGGTTCGTTTTATTTCGTTTCGTGATAATTACGAGATTTGCCACCGCTAAAAGAAATTAAAAAACAGAACTTCCTGACGAGGCCGGTGGTCCGCTGCGCCTGCGCGCCGTCGCAGCCACCCGCTTCTCCACTTTCCTCAACAGCTTCCTCCAGTCCTCCGAGCTCCGGCGTAGGGTGTCGCTGCTGCTGGTCCGGATCCCGCTTGCTTGCAAAAAGTGGGTCTGTAGATCGCCGGGCGCGATGGCAGACAGCAGGGATAGAACTCTACTCGAACTTTGAGGCGGAGGCGGTCGCTGTGGACAAGAAATAGGAGGAAGAGGGAGGAGATGCCACGGCGGCAGCGGTGGTCGCCTGGATCCAGCGATCGAGCAGAGCATCGTCATGCTGGCGGCTGCTATTTCTTGGGAGCGACTAGATAAGGATAAGGTGTGGCGTTTAGGCCAGTGCTGTGCGTGCGTGCAGCCTAAAAGGTAGCAATCGTGAAGGCCTATATGGACATCCGATCCCTAGCAGATGTTGCTTTGTATCTTTTGATTAATCTATTGTTTACCTTTCCGATTTGTCTACCGGTGGAAATTCTGTAATTTGTACAATTTGTTGTTAGCAAGTTGAGTTTTTACGTGAAAATTTGGAACTACACTTTTCTTTTGCCATGAATTTTGCTAGGAAGTGCAAATGGATTTTTAGCAGTATATATTTTGCAATGTTTAAATTTATATGTTTGTTTTCATTTCTCAAAAATCACTAAAACAAGGGAGTGGCGCGTCCACGGTGCCCTATTTGAGGCATTTGCTGGAGCGGCGTGCCCAAAAATAGGCCATCTGAAAAACCAAAAAAAAAGTGACCTAAAACACTAAAACATGTGCCTTATAAGCGAAAACTGTTGTCCTATTATAGGGCATCTATTTGAGATGGCATTTTCAAACTGGCAGAGATGATCTACAATATCTGTTGGTAGTTTTGTTACTCTGGCGTTAACAAATGATTTGAAAATATATTTCTAACGATTTTCTATTATTGGTTCCAAAATTATTTTGTTGATTTTATAAAGGTCGTCCAAGAGTGTTTTGACCAACTGTACAGATGTGCGTTGCACGTACATATCCAGATAAATCATGGTACGTTCCTATTTCTAAATTGAACCATTTAATTGTGAAAACGTGCGTTGCACGTACATGTCAACTAGTAGTAGAGAAAAGAGCAAACTTGTGTTGATACATTAAATCTGAGCCCTGCAATATTTGGCCTAAGGTCCAGATTGCTTCAATGTTTGACAACTCAACACATCTTTTCGTTTCGTGATAATTACAAGGATTTTGCCACTGCCTAAAAGAAAACGAAATACGACCGGATGAATGCCGCGATCTCTCCCGTAATACTCGCGATCCCCTCTTTTGGCCATCTTTTCCCATTCATCTTCCTCGCCGGCGCCGCTCAATGTCTCCTTACGGCAGCCCCAGCCAACGTACTTGTACCTCTCCTAGCACAGCTGCCAACTCCAATAGCCATCGTCCTAGACCAAGCGTCGCATGTCCTTGCCGATGCCGTAGTTGCGTCGGGATACCTAGAAATAATTCCTCCAAGCACCAGCATGCCAACGTCGCCTGTACAGCCTACCTGATGGCGGCAAGCTGGAGCAATCGAGGACGGCCGTGGAACCGCAAGCGGATTGGCAGCTTGCTCGTATGCCATGGCAGCTTCGTACCCTTGCCTCGTCTGGAGTATGACGAGGCGACAGAGGCGAGCTGAGTGTGGAGGCGGCGAGCCCATCGTCGCATGCTGAATACGCCTCCTTGCCGGCGGGCGGCGGCAAGCTGACATTCGGCGGGGAAGCCGAGAACGGCAGTGGAACCACAAGCGGTGTAGCCGAGTTGCTCGAGGCCAACCAGCTTCCTTTTCCTTTAGTCACGTGAGCATGGCCAGGCGATGGAGGCCAGCTGATCGCGGAGCCGTCGTGTCCATGCAGGGAAGGAGGTACGTACAGCAGTTCGTATTACCATGGTATTTCCTGTTTTGTTTTTTCTTATAAATCACCGTCCGGCCGGACCAAACTGATTAGTGATGATATGTAGGTTGCGCAAAGCTTGCGAGATGGGTCGCCCGCTAGAGAAACTCCTCTTGAATGTGGTCTCGCTCACATAGCTGATTATTTTTTGACTTAAGAATTATTTGTGTACATCAATATTTATTAAACCGGACTAATTGTGTATGTATTAGTGCACGTGCAATATTTTTCACTTATAAATAGCCCCCTTTAATTATGAAAACGTGCATTGCACGTACATGCCAACTAGATTGGCAAAAATTGGCGAAACCTAGATTGGTTCGATGTGTGACGGCGCACGCAGTGCAAGGCAATATTGGGAAACCCTAACGGGTACAACGTGGGCCAACCACGTCGCACACGTCCGAGTCGGATAGTTGCCCACGATCCGGGAGCGACCCGAACTGGCAAAACTATACGCGTACGCAAAAACTCGTTTTTCCCGAACAGCAAAAATATAGGCATCGGCTCATTCCCGCAACCCGCGGCGTGTCGTGTCGAGACGGACGGACGGACGGCGGCGGAGGAGGAGTGCGCGGGAGAGAGCCTTCTATATGGTTTCTTAAAGTTTTTTTTAACAACACATATGGGGCATGTGTGATCTTTTTTTTACAAGGCAAAAAACTTACCATTCGTATTAACTACCAAGATAATTATTAATGGAAACTAGGTTGTAGATTTTGCAACAAAAAAACTCCTTGCGATTTCTGTCGTGGGATATTCTGAAAAAAATGATTGTCGCCTCCGCCATGACCGATGAACCTATCGTGTTCGATGATACGTCACTAGGTGACTAGGGAGGGATCCCGCGGGCGAGTCGGATCTCTCGCCTCGCAAAGAGCGATAGGTAGGGGAACCCCTTCTTTCTACCTTGGTCCCTTTCTTCATCTTGGGCTTCTTTTTTACTTTATTTTGACTTGTTTGACATGTTAGAAACTTGGACCTTTGAGCGTCTCCACTAGAGTTCCAAAAGTCGCTCTCAATTCTAAAAAACCCGCCACACTTCCAAAATAACAGGCAAACATAAGCTCCAAATGTCTAGTTTTTCGGAGTACCAAATTCCAGCTTCCTTTCTCCCTCCCCAAAAAATGAGAGAATTCCTTATTTGGCCCTTCCTTAAATTCGTCTTCCTTATTTGGCCCTAAAAAATAAATTCTTCCTAATGTGACATCTAAATTTCGTTTTCTTCCTAATTTGGCCCAACCGTTAGTGCCGTTTCGTTTTGCCGTCAGTTGACTTTTCATTGGACCAAAATACCCTCCCTAACCAGACCGAACCAACTCACCTGGCCCGATCGATCTCATCTTCTTTCTCTCGCATCTCCTTTCGAACCCGACCAAAACGCACACAGTGAACCCTACCTATGGCGGCGGCGGCGTGAGCTGAGGGGAGGAAGAGATGGCTGTGGCGGCGGCGCGGCGCGGGCACGGATGCGGCCGGCGGCTCGAGCGCGGGCACGGAGGCGGACGGCGTCGTGTGTGACGAGATGGCGGCGGGCACGGCTCAAGGCGGCGCGGCCACGGCTGCGGCCAGCGGCGCGGGCACGGCAGTGGCCGGCGGCACGGGCGTGGCTCCAGGCGTGAGCACGGATGCGGCCGTCGGGTGAGTTTCAGCTACTCCTAAGTCTTGAAATTGCAGGAGTGAGATAGCCATTCTCATAGCCATATCATTAGCAAACTAGCAACCTTTATGCCTATATTTGTGTTCCATTTGCAGGATGGATCCGAATTCAAGTTATTTGCTGAAAATTAGATTGGTTAGCAACCAGAAAAAGGCTAGAAAAGGAATTTTAGGTTTCTACTTTGAGAAGATGATTGATTCTGACTTGACAAATTATAAGGATTTGGTTGAATCAATTGTAGACCAGTACCCGCCAAGATATTTGGAAGTTGCACATGTTCAATACTACGATGATGTTCTGAAAATATTTCCAGAAGTAGAATCTGACCAAGAGTTGATGTTTATGTTTGAGAAATTCTCCAAGACAAAGGTTGTGCAGATGTTTATTTCTTATTGTGATCTTGCTGAGCCATATGAGCCTATAACTGAATATTCGGCTGCTGTGTTTACCCAACCTGAACACAACATAGACGAGGATAGTTACCTTCGCAACCCAATTCCCGAGAATGAGCATGTTGGTATTGATGAGGAGAATCTGTACCTAGAGAAAGAACCTACACCTATACCTCTAAATGTGGTTCTTTTTTCTGGTAATGAGAAGGACAAGGAATATGTTCTGGAGGATGACAGCGAGGATGGCAGTGAGGAGGATGAGCCTGAAATAGAGGAGGATGAGGAGGTGCATGAGGCAGAGCATGCGCCAACTGTAGAGTACAATAAAGAAGACCCTCCAATGACCGAAGGTTCCAAGTATCCCAATATGGCTGAGTTTAAGTTGGCCCTTTCTCAACATGCAGTCAAATAAGAATTTGAAATCAACACTCAGAAGAGTGCACCACATAGGTTCAGGGGCTATTGTAAAAGAAGAGATGAAGATAAGTGTCCATGGAGGATATATGCTTCCACAACGGATGATATGTGCACCGTAGTGGTAATGGTTTAACTCCATTGTTTCATTGTAAACATTTTTTGCATTCATATTGTGTAAGTGTTTCGAACTAAGCAACTAATATTCCTGTTTTGTAGGTGAGAAAAAACCCTTGTGAGCATGATTGCTCTAGTACAACAAGGAAAAAGAAGGTGAAGAATGCAACTAAGCATTGGATATGTGAGAAGGTGAAGGATTGGCTCATTGAAGATGCAACTCTGGAGCAGCGGCATTGCGGATTAAGCTTAAAGAACATTACAAGGTCAAACTCCATTACAAGAGAGTATATATGGGTAAGCAGCTAGCTTTGAAGCAACTATATGGTGATTGGGATAGCAGCTTTGACAATCTATATAGGTTTAAGGCACAAGTTGAAAGTTGTTCTCCTGGTAGCATAGTGCAGATCGAACATCAAACAATAAATGGTAAAATCAGGTTTAGAAGAATTTTTGTTGCTTTGAAACCTTGCATAGATGGGTTCGGTAATGGTTGCAGACCATATTTAGCAGTAGATAGCACATTCTTGACAGGAAAGTTTAAGGGGCAGCTGGCTAGTGCTACCGCTGTTGATGGGCATAATTGGATGTATCCTGTTTGTTTTGGAATTTTTGATTCCGAAACTAATGAAAATTGGATCTGGTTTATGCAATTGCTTAGGCAGACTATAGGATCACCAACAGGTTTAGCCATATGCACTGATGCTGGCCAGGCAGTGATGACAGGGGTAAAAGAAGTGTTCCCAGAGGCTGAACATAGGGAATGTATGTTCCACTTGGTGAGCAATTTCAAGAAGAAGTTCCACGGAAAGGTGTTCGATGATCACCTTTGGGCTCCTGCGTACTCATGGAACCCATATCTGTTTGACAAACATTGGGTTGCAATGGAGGCAGTAAAACCAGCCGCAATTGCATATATAAGGAAGTGGCACAATAGTCTATGGTCTAGGAGTCAGTTCTCCACAATATGCAAGGTGGACTACGTAACCAACAACTTGGCAGAGTGCTATAACAATTGGATTAAGCACCACAAGTCCTTGAACTTGGATGACTTCATGGACAAGGCTCGGCAGTTGTTGATGATCATGTGGAACGAAAGGAGAACGGTGGGAAAGAAGTTGGATGGACTAATTCTGCCCCACATAATTAAGAAGCTGAATGCAAAGACTAGAGAATTAAACTTGGAGGTGGTACAGAGCTCAGAAGAAGTGGCTGAAGTGACCGCATTAGGAGGCAGCGGCTTTAGGTTTGTGGTCAACTTGCAAGAGAGGACGTGTTCTTGTAGACAATGGCAAGTTTCTGGCCTTCCTTGCAAACATGCTCTTGCATTCATTACATCACTTAGCAATGCACATATACAAAACTATGTTGACTTGTATTACTCCATCGACAAGTTTAGAGGAGCATATGCCCAACTAATCCCTGCTATGCCTGACAAGACCCAGTGGCCTAAATCTGATCATGGATTCGTCATGCATCCACCACTCCTAAAAGCCATTGCTGGTAGGCCTAAAACTGAGAGGTATAAAGGCGGCGGTGAGAAGACAAGAAAATCAGGCCAACACCTATGCCCTATTTGTAAGGGCTATGGGCATCATTGGCACAATTGTAAAAAGGGTAACCCAGATGACATCGCTGCAATGTTGACAGTGAGGTAGTATAGGTTTAATCTTTCTTGTATAATATATTTTCTAACCAACTATACATATTGACTGCTTTTCTTATTGCTAATGCAGAGGGCCACCAAAGAAGAGGATAAAGAGCACCAAAGCAACTGATTCGGCCATTGTGCCATGTGTGGATGAAGCACGAACTAGGATGTGTTTCCCACCTAGGTAAATCATTTTACATTTATGCTCATGATTACATGAAGCTGTTTTTGACCTGCACTAATTAGCTTCTATCTCACCTTAGCCAAATCCTTGAAACTACAACAAAAAAGGAAAAACATGGAAAATCTAGTGCTGGAGCTTTAAAAAGGTAATCAACTAGTTCTGATTTCACATGTTATTTATTGTTTTCTCTATATATATTCATATAACTGCTGCTGCCATACATACGTGCATGAGTGCAGGTCAAAAACCAGCTCAAGTCAACCTATGCCCAGCGAGGAGAACCTTCCTGTGAAGGCAAGAGCCAAGAAAAAGAAGAAAGATGTTGTTGTGATTCCTGCAGTGACACTTGACAGCCCTACAATGAGTACAAGAAGCAAATCTTTCATCCCTACTAGCCCTGCAATGAGCACAAGAAGCAAAAGAAGGCTCAGCATGTGATTCCATCTCTTCTCTTCATGTCCTGAGTCGTGTGAGAGGTGCTTCTATGCTTTGCCATGTGATTTTTGTGGAACTTACCTCATGTACGTGATGTAAGTGAGACCAAGTGAAGTGGTCCTGCTTTTGTGCCCTGTTTATGTGATGTATTTGGACTTGACCTCAACTATGTGATATAAATTGTAGAACCAGTAGTGATGTTTCGTTTATGTGATGTGGATGTATTGTTATAAAATGTCTATGCATATATGTTTATTGTGTACAGAGAATGGTTAAATTCTAGGGGAAGTTCTGCCCAAAATTTTTATTTTTTAAAATTACAATCTATTATATAAAATGGTTCCATGCAGTTCGCTACTTTCAACATTTTTTGAGCTGACTGATACATTTCTTATTTGCTTAAATGTGTCACAAAAATTAGAGAGTTTTTTTTGTCACATAATTTGTCAGGGGTAAAAGAGTCTTTTCACATCCCAATTTAACACCGTTAGTGCTGAGAATGCACTACGGGGTCATATTAGGAAGGAACGAAATTAAGGTGTAAAATTGGGAAGATTTTATTTTTTAGGGCCAAATAGGGAACAAGATTTTAAGGAAGGGCCAAGGAAGGAATTCTCTCCAAAAAAATTCCCATGCGTGGGAGCAACAACCGTCGATACAGAAATTTCCCATGGCCACCACCTCGTTGCCCCCGACCAGCTCCGTCGTCATGTGGCCACCGCAACCTTGCCACCGCCATCTCACATCCCCGCCGCACCTTGTCCGACATGATTTCTTCTGGAGAGAAGTTTCCCAGCCGCCTGCGGCCTCCTTCACCGCAGCCAGAGGTCGTCCAACCAACTGACGACCCCGCGAGCTCCGTCATCTCCCACACTCGTCCCCGCCACCCTCAAGCACATTGTGACGCCGCACCATGAAATCATGTCCCTGTAGTAGAGCCTGGCATCGATGCCCACCGTGTGTCACGTATATGGATCTTGTGTGAAGTACTCATAAAAAACATGTTTTTTTAGGAATCGAGTTCTTATTTAAAGAGGCTACTGTTGTTGAAACCAAATTCACACAAGATTGCTCTATTAGTTGATCTTGTTGCAACTCGTAGAAAATTTTCTTCAATAATCAGCGCTTGCCAAAGTGTTTGCACCTAAAACAATACTAGTTTCATCAAGCAATTCTTGCCAAAGTGTTTGCACCTAAAACAATACTAGTTTCATCAAGCAATTCTTGCCAAAGTATTTGCACATCAAAACTTATAATATTTACTTGACAACCAGAAATTTAGATCTGAACATGCAATGCTTCTAAAATTGTTCACACGTAAGAGATTACAGTACTTAATTTATCCATGAAGTAACTTCACACTATAGGTATGCAACGTTGACTAGCAAATTTCATGAGTGAGATAAAATTGAAACACAACTATCGGTAGAGTTGATGTTGAAGTACAACTGTACAAGTGAATTGTCCACCTTGCTTCATCACCTAGGAGATTTTGGGTGTACATACTTGCTGGTGTATTCAATTCTACATCGTATCAGAATCAAAGATCTATTGTATCGTATGCAACAAATTGTGCATTTCCCTATTACTCCAACGAAATTTACCTGACAAAGTGATCAATCATTTGGCTTTCTGTTTCCTTTTTTCTAATATGTGTCAATTAAAATCCAAAGCACGGCAATCTGATAAAAAAAAGGCACCAATATATATTTGCATTTTTATCTAGAAGAATGAACCGAGGGCCCACCGTAAGGGGACAATCCAACATTCATAAGTGACAACCACACTACACAAGTAAGATCCGGATATCTAGCACATCTTCAACCTTGAGCTATACACAAGTAACTGTTGGAGATATGCCCTAGAGGCAATTAATAAAGATATTTTATTTGTCATATCTCAATTGTTCGTAATAAGTTTTGTACCATGCTATAACTGTATTAAGCGGAAACATTAATACACGTGTGGTATGTAAACAACCAGATCCCTAGTAGCCTCTTAACTAGTCCATTGGGCAACCGATGATCAAGGTTTCCTGATCATGGACATTTATGTCAATTGACAATGGAGTCATGTCATTAGGTGAATAATGTGATGAACACACACCCAAGATATATATAGAAACGTAGTGTTCATACCTTTGACCGTGAGATCATATTTAATCGCTGCTTCTGGAAGGTGCTTTGATTGCATCAAACGTCATGTCTTATCTAGCGTGACAATAAAGGTGTCCCTTTCGGGTATCCGAAGGAAGTGGTCGAGGCGAATGATCAAGAGCGGGATTTGCCAATCCACATAGCAGGATAGATACTCTGGGCCCACTCGGTGAGATTATATCAATAAGCTTGCAAGCATGTGACTAGGTCACGAGGATGTAATATCATAGACGAGTAAAGATAGAATTATCAAGTGACGAGATCAAGCTCGGTAATCGTGATACCGGAGAACGAGTCTCGAACAATTTAAGTATCGCTAGGCAAAAGGTTAAAACTGGACGTGTAAGGTTCAAACGATAAAAAAGATATTCGTGGACACACAAGGCCTATCACGGCAGTCCAGCCACCGCTGATAGTCATTGATCGGAGAACGTGTCTCAATCATGTCTGGAGTGATCCTGAACCGTAGGGTGGCACACTTAAGGGTAGGCGACAGTTTTATAAAGATTGGATATTGAAGAGAAAATAGAGAAGGGTTCCGGGACATATCCGATGAAGTTCGGAGGGAAACGAAAGATGGTTCGGAGGTCGAATAAATTAAATAACATATATTTAATATTAATTAATGTAATTAATGATTAAATATATATTTTATTTGATTTAATTTGAATTGGAAATTCGCCCCCCAGATGGGCTCCAGGCATGGCGCAGGGCCCACCTAGGGTTGCCGCGCCAAGGAGGGAGGCGGGCTGGTGTGGGGTTTAGTCCCACACCGCCCAGCCAGCAAGATTGGCAGCTCCCCTCCACCTTTATATAGGGATGCCCCTTGGCCTTTTGAAGGCATCCTTCCTCTCTCTTTCTCTCATCCCTTTAAGTTGTGGCTCCGCAATTGGAGCTGCACACGGCTTGAGAGAGTTCTCTCCACCATACGCACACCGCCGTGCTGCTGGGTCCAAGTCTTCGCTTCCGCTGCTTCGCTGGATCTGGAGCCCGGAGGTCATCGTCTACACCGTATGTGTGTAGAGCTACGAGGTGTTACACGTGTGGCACTGAAAGTATGTCTTCTTCCTCTACACGACCTTAAGGTTGGCGCCGCCATCGTCTTTGCCACCCGTCTTCATCACGCGTCGTCATCGAAACAGATCTTTTGATCGTCGACGCTTACGGTCTATAAGGGTATGTACACCGTTCCCTCTGTTACTTTATATCTGCAAAGTAATAGATACTGGCTTTTTCGGTTATCGTTGTTAGGAAAAAAATTGTTTTCTGCACATGATCCCCTTCAGTAACTCTATCAGTTCATCCACAGATCATATAGCCACCACTCCACCCTCATATACATAAGAAGGCATATACTCCGGAAAAAATGCAGAGCTTCACAGCTAAACTTATGAACATCAAGCTACTCCCTAATTTCTATGAATAATTCAGTAACATACGTTATTTGAAAGGCGTCCATCCATTGCTTCTCGGTCTTACATAGTATAATTAGTTGTGCAATGGGTATTTTTTGACAAATCTAGCCCTTTTGAGCAACTAAACACATATGTGGCCTCTTCTCAAAACTATTTTCAAATCTGGCCTCTTGAGGTCGGCGCCAATGAGGATGGCGCCGAACTGAGTCACATAATTTTCCTAAGGATTTAGAATTTTTAAAATAGGGGGTCGGCGCCAATGAGGATGGAGCCTACATGTACAAGGTCGGCGCCATCCTCGTTGGAGCCGACCTCAGGGGCCAGATTTAAAAATAGTTTTGGAGAGAGGCTAGATTTGAGATTAGTTTCGCCAAAAGGCCATATTTGACAAAAAATACGTGCAACGGCGTGTCCCAGTTGGTGATGAAAAGGGATCTGGTGCACGAACAGACCCCAATTCTTATTTTGGACTACTACTAGGGTCTTTGTAACTTGTAGACCACCGAGATGAGGTTGAGGAAACAGAAGGGTGCAGCTAGAAACCAGCTCAAGAAAGCCATGGCAGTAGCAGCCATAAACCTTGGGCAGTGATTTTCGTAGCATATTTCCAGATCATTGTTAATGAAAACGGTGATGCCTGCGGATGCGCATGCAGCATTGAAGGTTAGCGCTCCTGTGATCTGCAGCCAGAGAACAACATCAAGGGTCAAAACGTGGGTTGTTTCGGAGAAGGAATTATCCGCAACTAGTTGCGGGTGCAACTAGTTGCCGGATACCCCACTTCCGAGTTTCAAAAAATTCCGAAAAAAATCACGGACATGTGTCATGTTGAATCTATTACACCCATAAAATTTCAACATGCACATATGATAATATTTCGGGATGAAATTTTATGGGTGTAGTAGATTCAACATGACACATGTCCGTGATTTTTTTCGGAATTTTTTGAAACTCGGAAGTGGGATATCCGGCAACTAGTTGCACCCGCAACTAGTTGCGGATCGTAGTTTCCCGTTGTTTCGGGGGAAATTAAGAGAAACACACACGACTGTCAGAGAATAATTTGCCTATATATTCATGTATTTATAACATGCTAATCTACGAGTCCACAGGGACGACAGACAGATGGGTGCAGTTTGATTGAGATGCCTGAGAAAATATGACTTACCCAGTCCCCAATGCATAATATACAGACAGCTCGGGGAGATCGGAAGGAACGTCCAAGAAGAATCGCATAGACAACCACAATGGCCACGGCGAGGCTCCACAGGCATTGCAAAGCTGCTGCTGATACGAGGTAACTGGTCAAAAGAGAAGCAGTAAGTTCATCGATAGAAGAAATCAATCCTGAATTCTAAGTTCTACAAGAAAAACCCCAAAAGAAAAGGCTATGTTTCATGCGTGGACACCAACGAAATGTTTTTTTTTCTTTGCTGGATTTTCACAGAAACGGTTATGATCTGCAAACAAGACTGATATTTGACAGGAGGAGGAGTAGGAGGCACCGGAAGGCGGTGACGGAGGTGAAGTCGCGGGCGGAGACCATGACGGCGGCCGAGGTCGCCGCGAGGAAGGCGTGCGCGAGGCGGAGCCCGAGCCGCGCCCCCGGGTTGGGGCCCTTCATCAGGACCCCAGGCGGCGCGTCCTCCCCCTGCCCCTGTCCCTGCGCCGGCGCCGGAGCAGCGGCCGCAGCCACAGCCGCAGCGGGAGCGGGCGGCGGCGCCTCCACCGGGTGCACCACCGGATGGCTCACCACCCGCGGCATCTCGTCCCTTCCTTCCCTGCGTCCTTCCCTGCGTCGTCGCCTCGCCGACCCAATTTCTCTCCCTCTCTGCTTCGGTTTTCTCAGATTCTCTTCTTCTCATTCTCAGTAAAGCGAACGAGGGCGGGAGCGCCTGTTCTTTCTTTCTTTTCCTTTTGGCAAAAGCGTGTGTGAAGCTGAAGCTGCTTGCGTAGGAAAGCTGATCTGAGATTTTTTTTGCTGATTTACGTGTAACAAATTATTCTAAGAAAAGTGTTACGAATGCACGTGGACACTACAATTAAGAAACATATGGATCACTAGATATTACCATGGATACACAAAAATATACATACCAACTAATTCATCAAATATATATTTGTCCAAAATACATATCCATGCCATTGCGCTACATACATATCCATTACTGCCAGCCTATTTTCAAGCTCGGGCAGCCCAGCCCAAGAGAATGAATAAAATTGCGGGGTTACGTACTCTGTGTGTGGATGTGGAGGAAGATAAAGTGAAGTCCAAACCATTTTATCAAAATTTGTACACGTCTCAAGGCTTTAATGATATGTCTGAGCTCTTACATTACGTACCGAGTCGTGTTATAACTGAGATGAACTACTCGTTGTATAAACCCTTTGAGGCTACTGAGGTGCGAGCTACCCTTGTTCCAAATGGCATCATCTAAGGCACCTGGTATTGATGGTTTTACAGTGAATTTTTTTCCAGCATCACTGGGATATCCAAGAGGATTTAGTGTCGTTTGTCCTCGATTTCCTAAATGGTGGAGAGCTGCCAGTTGGGTTGAACGATACTTCTATCACGTTGATTCCGAAGGTACGCAATCCACAACAAATCTCCCAATATATGCCGATTTCTCTTTGCTCTGTCTTTTACAAGATTGTTACTAAGGCCATCACAAATAGGTTCCGTTCGTTGATGGATTATATAATTGGAGAGGAGCAGAGTGCTTTTGTTCCGGTTCAGTTGATCACTTATAATGTCTTAGTTGCATTTGAGAGTGTCCATGCGATGCGGAGAAGGAAGAAAGGGAAGAATTACTCATGTGCTATAAAGCTAGACATGATGAAGGCCTACGATATGGTGGAGTGACATTTCCTAGAGGCAATTCTTCCGAAGCAAGGTTTCAGTATTGATTTTGTCAGACTAATCATGAGCTCTGAGGATGGGCGCTAGGGATGTGGGCAACGAAGAGGACTCCATCGATTTTCTGTCTGTCGAGAGGGTAGGGTTTTTGGTTTTGAGACGATCAAAGCATAGAAAGTTTTTCGTGCGATTTCGGTTTCTTGATCGACTCGCCAGCGCTAGCAAGGGAAGAGGATGGCTCTCGATACCATGTAAGTGGAAGGCAAACGATTACCCTTTAGGGCTCGTGCTCGTGTTAAATAGATGGAAAGGCTCCCTGAACCGTAATACGGAGGGATACGAGTCCGTATGTAAATTTTGACTTTGACTAAACCTAGAACGCGAAGAAAATAAAAACGGATGGAGTATAATAAAAGCAATAACAATGAGTTAATTTGAGCATCTAGAGTAAATACTCATAGCAACAAAATGAGTGATGTACAACATGGAGGAAATTTCATCGCAACATACGGAGCGAGTTTGTCCGGTGGGCGTCCACGACGCGGTTTTGCCCAAAACGGAAAAGAAAAACAGACGCGCTCAAACATTGAGGCGAAGCAGAGTGAGTGAGAGCAATGGCGGGCCCTCGACCTCGTGCTCCTGCTAGCTCCCTCCCTCCCGCATTCCTCCTCCCATAGAATCCTCCTCCAAAAGCCTCCACCGCGTGACACCAGCTCTCTCTCGGAACCGCGCAAGGAGTTGGGTGGGTCGACTGTCGAGGAGGAGCGGACGGACGGAAAAGGAGTGGGGCGCGATGATGAGGCCGGTGAGCCATCCGCTGGTGCACCCGGACCCGGACCCGGCTCCGGTGGAGGCCGCAGCACCGGCCCCGGCTCCGGCTCCGGTGGAGGCTGCAGCTCCGGCCCCAGGTCCGGCTCCGGCTGCGGCGGCGCCGGCGCAGGGACAGGCGGAGGGGGCGAACGCGGTGAATGCACCGCCTGGGGTACTGATGAGGGGCCCCAGCCCGCGAGCGGGGCTCGGGCTCCGCCTCGCGCAGGCCCTCCTCGCGGCCGCCGCGCTCGCCGCCATGGCCTCCTCAGACGACTTCGCCTCCGTCACCGCCTTCCGGTCAGTGCGTCCTCCTCAACAACGTTTCATCCTGAGGACGCGCTGTGGCGCGTTGGTCAGGTTCGGCAGTGGCCAACCGACCGGCCCGAGCTCGACTCCCAGCGGGAGCGAGTTTCGGGTGCCTCACCCGCGCGACACTGTTCACGTGAACAGTGTTTACTGTGAACAGTGTTGCACTGAGCCATTTCCACCACGGTTCGACACTGGTATTGTGGTGTGCCCACCACCGCAGGGTTTCCCGGAAGATCTAGGCTCGCGGAAGGCTCATAGTCTTAGTATAATCTGGTTAGGTCTAGCTTACGCACAGGTGGCGTGTGTGTGGTGTTGTGTGTGTGTGGAGTGCGTTGTGCGTGAGTTCAGATACTACAGATGTACTAAGTCTTGGAAATCTCAAAAAAAAAAAACAATGTTTCATCCTCTCCTGCTCCCCTTGGGTTTCAGACTTTCAGTCCACGGCGCTGGCAGCCTTTTTTTCTTTTCTTTTGCAAAACAGAGTACCCAGTTTTACAGAGTCGATGAAATTTTACTCCACTCGTCCCAATTTTACGGAGTCAGTGAAATTTTACATAAGCCACCACGCAGCTAAATCCCTGAAAGTTTACAGTCTCTCTGTAAGAGATATGTGGAATTAGTTTCCCAGTAGAAACTATTATTATTGGGCCCTTTCCTAATTCTCCAGAGAGAAAGTGTTGACATTCATTCTCCAAACAGAAACTAGTATGCTACGCCTTCTGGATTAGTTTGGAAATCTTAGATGGTAACTGACATGATCATGTTCTCTGTGATACCATTTTCAGTTCTTCTCTTCGGATACAAGCAATGTTTATGCTTGAGTCTTGTCTGCTGATCATAACAGTTTCTTCGAAAAAACAGGAGTTTGGCATTCAGCAAAAAAATCATTTCGCTGTCTCGTTGATAAATTTGGTTAATATTCTGGTTGTTATTGCGATGGACACGCGTATGCATACATGTGTTGTCTTTGAGGAAAACTTCTGAACATGTACGTTCAGTGCTGGGATAGAATTTTCACTTAGGATGTTGCTTTTACAACAAAGGATCAATCGGTTTCCTTGTGCAGATGAACTCACTGTAATTCTTTTTTACCAGCTACCTCGTATCAGCATCAGCTCTGCAATGCCTGTGGAGCCTCGCTCTGGCCATCCTGAATCTCTACGCTCTTCTCGTCGGACGTTCCTTCCGAAGCCCCCGAGCTGTGACCATACTCGGCGTCGGAGACTGGGTGAGTCATGTTTCCTCAGGCATGCACCTTGATGATCAAACAGCCACTCTGAGGTTCCTTGCGGAATCAAGATTAAAATGTTATAAATACTATTTGACGATCATGTGCATTCCTCTTTCCCCCGAATTTTAACAACCCACCTAAATTGACCCTGATATATGGTGTCCTCTGCAGAGCACAGGGACGCTCACCTTCAGTGCTGCGTGCTCATCGGCAGGCATCACCGTTTTCATCAACAATGATGTGGGGTTTTGCTTTGGAAATCACTGCCCAAGCTATATGTCTGCCACTGCCATGGCTTTCTTGAGCTGGTTTGCTATTGCTCCATGCTGCCTCTACAACCTCAGCGCAGTGGTCTACAAGTTACAGAGGCCGTAGTTTGATGTTTAAAAGGGTTGATGTGAAGCTCTGCATTTTTTCTTTCTTTTCTCCCGGAGCATATGCCTTCTTATATATATGAAGGGTGGAGTGGTGGTTCATGGTCTGTTGATGAACTGATGGGTTACTTACTTGTGTAGAGCTCAAAGTTGTTGATATGGTAGTATGTCTGATTAATTATATATCCGCATCTTCGGTCCCGAGATTACCTGTGTATCACGGTTATCACTTATGCATGTCGGAGTATTGGTTCCGCCTTTGGTTTGTTCTTCTAGATAAAAAATCGAAGTAGATGCTATTACCTGTTGGGTGCACTCAATAAATTTATTTACTACTTCATACATAATAGCCAAGACGAAAGAAAAGAAACAGCAACTTAACCCCATCCAATGTTATCATTCTGGAGAATACATCCCCGATGACAAAAAGCCTATAACCACCTGTACTATGGATTAGAGAAATAAATAGCTCATACCAATGACAAAGTCAACCATACACATAACCGAGTCAATTTGGATGAAGAAACACACAAAAATATAGGTGTACAATATTGTTTGGTTCATAGTATAACTATAAGAATGTCATGGAATTCCTTATGGTGAAGAGAATAATGGAGTAAATTTAGTATTATTAGTATTTCTTAAAAGATTAATTAGATTCTCTTTTCTAATGTAAACCACCAGTGGTACTACCTTCTAAAAAACATTGCGCATACAGTTTTGCTAAAACTTTAATCATTATGTGTCCCAACACACTTTTGGTACATATTTATGGATCTTCTTAGAGAAGACCATGTCTCACCCTCTGCGCAGTGGAACATGAGATTTTTATAGTATATATTTTTTGTGATTAATTAGGAGAACCATGTTTAATTACACAATTTTCAAGAGTTAGCGTCTCATAGAATAACATAATAATACCACATTTCTGTCAAAAATAATTAAAGAGTGAGTATATGTGTATTTCTCATGGTATACATACGAAATCATACAAATAAAACTCATCTAACTATTCAGTAAGAAGAAGAAAACATGTAAGCTCATATATCTAGAGAATGAACTACAAATATGTAAAACAATTTAGTATAAGTAATTGTTTTGTCTAAACTTGGACCCACCAATCGCCTCGATCGACAATACTCATTAGTCTTAGCTAACCATAATTCTCAACCCAATGGACGATCTTCACATCAGCTTCTCCATAGCCGACATCCACCATGCCAGAATCTGGTTAGGGACGCCATCATCCACGATATCGTCACCTCTTCACCGGATATGCTTCCCTGAATCCTTGGTCCACCACACCAGATATGCTTCACCGAGTCCTTGGTCGACCGCACCAGGTATGCTTCCCCCACCCCGCGGTCCACCACACTAGAGAGATGAGTGGTCAGTGAATATATGATTTCCCGACGACGACCTGCTTCCCTAAATCAACGACGCCTCGTCCTCCAAAACTGAGAGGTTTTTGTACCTTTATATGCCTACTTTCGTTAAGCATTTGATTTTTGTAAGTAGTTCATCGCTTGCTTGCACTACCTTATCGCTGATATTAGTTCAGTGTAGATAATAGTTTGCCATGTAGCAAGAGGTTTTCGAGAATACTCGCGTAGCTAGTGGTGATCTTGACCATTCTTAGGAAGTTCTTGTAACATGTGTGTATTTTATAAATGCCTCCGGTTTAGACGCAAAATGCCTCTCCGTAAAGCGTTCGATGGTCGATGCACTAGAGCAACTGAATAACTCTACACACTCTAGTAGTGCATTCCCAAACTGTATTATGAGATGAAGGTATACATCATGAAATTGGGACTTTCACATGATAAGATCGATGTTTGCAAACATACTGGTCTGGAGGGATAATGAAAAACTTGATAAATACTCAACATGTAAGGAATCGAGATGGAACAATGGAGAGAAGACATAATTTCTTGGAATGTTATTTTCCCATTGTACCAATACTGTAGAGGTTACTCGGTTCAAAATAAATATATAAGCAAACAAAATGACACAAACTAAATCTCAAGCCCGACAAGTAATTACTTGGACATCCAGTTGATGGCGATGCATGGAAAGATTTCCATGAGAAACATCCAGATTTTGATGAACATCCCAGAAACCTGAGATTTGCCTCACTACAGATGGATTTAACCCATTTGGCAACATGAGTAACTTGTATAACCATGTGGCAAGTCTACTCGTTATACCATACAACCTGCCACCTTGGAGATGCACTGATTAATCGAACTATTTGATGTACTTAGTCAATTTGTACATCACAGATCCCAATCTCTCTAAAAGTATTTTGATGTAATCATGATTGCATTCTCATCACATTATCAAGATTACAACATGAGTACAATGACTAGAAATCAAATTCATTCCTTAAATACATACAATATGATTGCAATGGCAGTAGTGGTGCCATTATCTTCATGATTGCCACTATTCTTTGCAGCTCTCCAGCAATGAGCATATTCAAGTTATTTTTTCTTCAGACAAATTGATCATCATGTCCATCAGCTCAACCTCTCCATCACCCTTTTCCTCCACCACGCGGAACCGATAGCTTGCACACTTGATGAATGGGAGGGAACCGTACTGTGGGTGGCACACAGAGCTAGAGTTTCTCGAAGACGCCATGGCGATGAGCGACGTGCGATGACGGTGCTGGAGCAGAGAGGGGACCAGGGAGAGGCTGAAACGATTGGTGATATTTTTCCAAGCGATTTCGGAGTGCCCAATCCAATCTGTTTCATATCGAACAAGTAAGAAATTGCTCCTGCCAATCTGATAAAATGCGAGGACCTAATCACAAAAAAAAAATCTGCGCATGCTTCTCCGTCTATTTGGCACTCCACGTTGTCCTTGTGTTTTTTTTTATAATATAGCTACTTGTATTCAAACAGAAAGAAACACAATACAGAGCCAAGTACAAGCAAAGAAAAAACAGAGAGGAAACAAAGAACAACAAAGTTGGCACACTCCATCTTCAACCTCGAGGTCACCAGGCGCGCAAGCCCTCCACCGTCGGAGACGCCGAAGAAACCAGCCGCCAGGAACACCCACCGCGGGAGCAGAAGAACTCCTAGCCCGGAGGCGTTGAAGAGCCGTAGTATCCACAACCTCCGAGGAGCTAGATCTGAAGACGAAGAAGAAGCAACGGCCGGGGCACACCCCAAGCTCGAACTGCCCCGGATCTGGGGCCAGCGCCACACCACCTCACCAGAGATGGCCAGATCTTCCACCTGCACACCACGAACCCGCACAACCGCCGCCTTGAAACCCCTCCGCCAACCTCCTGTTGAAAGTGCATGTGTTGCCCCATGCGTGGTTTTGGTAATTAATGACAATCCTTATGGACTAATGTTTACATTGAGATATCTTTATAGATCTTGTCCATAAAGAAGATTGGAGTTCATGTGTTGGACTCTAGAAGATTGCATGATGACCAATGCTCTATTCAAGGGTTTATATGAAGAATGGTCATGTGAAGAGTTGAGCTTATTGCAAGCATGGCTTGGAAAAGAAGATTGAGTGAACTTCATGTTTATCTCCAAGCCATCATCTTTATCAAGAGAAGAATATGAAGCGCAAGTGGTTACATGAAGACGAAGCTTAGCGAGGCTCTCCCATAATGGAGTATGGGGGAGCATTTGGAGAAGTCTTCATCAAGCATGTGCTAGCAAGCACAATCAAGAAAGGTGTTCCAACTTGAGAGAGTCAAGATCGTCATCATCGAGCTCAAGTGGAATGCGCAAGGCAAAGGTATGATCTTGATAGGGTTTCTATTTTACCGGTCTCATGTTGTTAGTTTGGAGACCGGGTTATAGGATAGACGGCGTACTATCAAGAGGGGCTCTCAAGTGAGTAACTTGATCGCATCTTTATGGAGAGCTCAAACCTTTGCATATTTGGCATATCATCTTTCTTGGTTCTTATTTGGCTTTTATCCATGTGAGAATTTAGAGCTTGTGTTCATCTCCATACCAAGCTCTAGTTCATCAAAAACGGATTTCATTTGGATATCTAGTGGTGTTTTTTATGTTGGAGGTTTTACCGGTTCGTCTCTTGTAGAGAGGTCAAACTCTCCTCTTGTGTTATCCTCCTCACATGATGGACTATGATGTGTATATGCATGATCTTGTAGTGCTTGTGATTATCTTCGGAGCAAACCCAAGATCATTGAAAACGGAGTCCGGATGGAGAACTTGTTGCGTTCTCGGTGTTGGAAATATTACCGGTCCTCCTCGAGATAAGATCCACACCTCCCATGTGTGATATCTCCTCCATATTTGCGTTCTCGGGGTTTTCTGCCTGCGCAGAGTTAATTCCATAAAAATAGGAAAATCATGAAATATTCCAAAAATCATTATAAAACAGTGATATAACCCTTATATGATGCAAATATGACTGGAATATAAATAAAATAATGCAAAGTTCATGTATGCATTTTACATGCATCAGCCGTCATGGCTACCCGCTGAAACACTGACCGTTTCGCTCCATCCACAATGTCCACACAATGAGAAGGACAAGGGAGTCAAAACCCTTCCTGTACTGCCGAGGAACGCGAAGACGCCCGCGAGGCCACCACTCGATCAGACTTGTATCGGCCGCCGGCATGAGCACGTGCAGATTGCATCGCCGGAGCAAGGTGTGCCAGACTTCTCGGACAGGGCCAGGCCGGCAAAATCAGGGGCCCTGTGCTAAAATCTGAGAAATAGGCCCTACTTTCTCTTTGTCAAAATCCACGACCAACTCTACCGAAGTGCCGATCGGAGTGGGCGATTGTTAATCGATCGCAAAAGCGGAGGAAGTCATGAAGGAAAATAATGGACTATCGCTTGGCGGCGTGTCAGCTCGACGATTCTCGCCTAGAATATTTTTTGCTACGCTGGCGTGATCAATTAATTCACCGGGGAAGGGGAGGGGAGGGGAGGGGACTGCTCGCTCCATTCTGAATTCGTATGAGTCCATTACCTCGTTGTAACATCCCAAATTTTGGAACCAAGAAAAACTTAGTTTTACAAGACCCAAAATTCAGAACCAACAAAAACTTTTTGAAATGTTTCACGGATGATTGTGTTTTCCTTCCCATTGCTATGTTTGAACTTGTGTGACTTGTTGTTTAAGTTGTTTGACTAGTAAATATCAGACCCAACCAATATAAAAATATATTTAACTTTGGTGATCATGTTATGACAAGAAAATATTCCATATATCTTTTCCATTCTTATTTTGGCCAACTCCATTTCAATGATACTTGGTTTATCAACAACCAAAACTAATACCAGTATTTGAGAAAGTCAAAGTATTTCCAAAATTGTGTGTTTCCAAAATATGGAGATCTATATGCTATCTCCTACCTAATTCTCAACCTTGATATTTTGTAGGTGTATACAACTCCCATTTTTATAAACTCCTAATTTTATTCCATTTGAAAATAATACTAGTGGGAAATATGTTACCCCACATATTTCCTTTCTCAAACCTTTTTGAAAACTATTGAGTTATAAGTTGAGATACTCCCTTAAACATCATCTTGTCATAATTAGGTGTGATCATTTTTATAAGATAGCATTGTGGAAATGGTGGTATGATTGAATCTTGTGGCTTGAATTGTGTGGACTTGATTGTGATGTGGATCTTGTGGTGTTTGTTGCTTGTGAGGATAATTCCTCTGTTGTGCTCAACACTAAAATAAAACACACTTGATCACAATGGTGGAGTGTGACTTGAAAATAAAACAAGACCTTTATGTTTCCTCACACCCTCAAATTAAAATTCTTGATTAAAGGAAATGATCTTATTTAAATTCCCTCTCTACCTAATTCTCTATTTTGTTATAACAATATTTTATCTTATAAAATCCAGGAATGAGATGATAACCATCTCATTATCATGTTACTCTCTCCTCAAAATATCTAATCTCCAATTTGAAAGATATTTCCATTTGTGAAATTGGTTTTATCCAAAAATAATATATTCAAACCTTATGAACAAATGTTGTTCAAAACATTTTATTTTCCCAACACCAATTTTGGTGGAGCTTCTACATGTATATGGGAGGCTACATGAATTTTCTCAGAATTTTTAAAAATGTTTAGGTACCCCAAATAAATCCCCACATTGCCTCTGGTTTTAAAAGAAAAATAAAAGAAGCAGACAGGGACTTGTTTGTGATGGAAAAACATGTGCCAGGGGGTTTTCTGCAATTCTGTCGTCGTGTTCCTGTAGCAGCAGTGGCGCAGCGTCGCCGTGTCGTCGTCCTGCGTTGCTCGCCGCCGGACCCCCCCCCCCCCCGCTCCTCCTGCCGTGTCGAAGAAGGATAAGAGACCCCCCCGAAGCCGCTCTGCTCTCCTCCTCCCTCGCTCGCTCTCTGCTCTCCCTCTCAATCACTCTCTCCTTCTCCTCCATGGCCGAACCCTAGCTCGGGCTGCCGTCGCGCATCGCCGGCGATTGGAGCATCCCCGACCAGATCGAAGACCACCAGAAGATGCGCCTCGTCGTCCTCTGCGTCCTCGTCCAGGGAATCGACACGGGAAGCCGCGAATCGAGCTGGGCGTCTGCGTCTTCCTCCGCTCCGGCCGCCACCTTGCCGGGAAGCCCGCGAGCAGTTCAGTCCATCGTTCTCCGTCATTTTTGCCTCCCTGAGATCCCATCACCGTAAGCTAACCCTAGGACATCGCCATTTCTTTTTAGGATCACCGGAGCGCCGTCGCCGTCCTCGCCTTGTTCCCGGAGCGCCGAGCTCGTCTCTGCGTGTCGACGAGGAAGACGAAGGCGCTGTACCGCTTCGCTTTGCGCGTGGGCCGTGGCTGGGCCTCGATCCGCGCCGCACGGCCGGATCTGCCAGATCGAGCCCAGTGCATTTTTATTTCTATGGATCTATTATCTGTTTATTTCCCTGTTTAATTTACAGTGGTGCTTTAATTCGTTTATGGTAGTTGTGTGATAGCTATTGGAGTGATTCAAATTTTGTAGTGTACTTATGTGTTTTCTTGAACATCCAGTACTGGTGCCTTGCAAAAATATAATTTTGTGTGCCTTCTAGATTTAATCTTATAAAAAGTATGCTTTGCATTAAAAATTAAATATCTAGAGTTTTATAGATCCAAAAATTGCAAACTAAAATTCTCTGGATAGGTTGAGATGCTACCTTTCCAGATCTGTTGGCCTTGCTTGCAAATGAAGCCTAAAACAGAAGTTCTATTCATTCTTAAAAACACATCAGTGGCACTTTGGTAATTTTTGTAGATTTTTGTGAGATGAATTTTGGAGTAAATCCAATTGGCTTGTCTTCTATATGTGTAGGAGAACATATCCCTAAATTAGTTTGAATTTAGGAGTCACTGATTGACTGTGGTGCTAATTATAAGGTTTAGGTCTTTTCTGCCTATTTTTATTAAACCTTTATAAATTGTTGTGTTATCACCTTATTGTTATAAAGGTGTTTCCTAGCATGTGTAGGGTGGTAACCCACTGTTGTGGTGTGTTTCCTTATTTTGCTAGCATGTTAGGAGAGCTTCTTGTGAGTCATGTTTTTGTTAGGGTTTTATTCCCTATATAACTTTTTACCTAGTAATTAGGAGTTGCTATGCTTATTCATTTTGATGTGAGGATGTTGTGTGTGATTAATATGTTAGTACTGTTAGTGGTATTTGTTAGACATATTGGTATGAGTAATATGTTTGCATGGTTTGATGAACTTGATGGACTTTGAGTTGAGTACTAGCTTAAATATCTTGTTAGTGTATCCACCTTGGCTTGGTGAGATATTTTGAATTACAGAGGTTAAATTAGTGGCCTAACTTTTGTCTGAAGTATTTCCTGTTTAGGGAAACATGTTTATTAGGTACCTCTAATTGAGGATATCTTGGTGCCCATTTGTTTTGGCATGTGTATGGTGTTATACTCCTGATTAGTATAATGCCCTTGTAAATGTAGATCTTAGCTTGTTGCTTGATTAAATTAGTGCTATGTTTGTAGTTGATTCCTTGTTTGTATACCCCTTGTGGTTTGGTTTGCTCATCGAGTGTTGTTTTATTTTCATGTTTGCGACGCTAGAGTTAAACGCTACCGGAGTGGTATTTGGAGAGGATTTATGGAAGAAGGATGAGAGTTTATTTCTTTGATCAATGAGAAGAAGTCCAGGAGCATTATGCTGAAATCAGGCAAGCTATCCTCTGAGCTTGCATTTATATACATCTATTTTGGTTCACATGTTTTACTTATAAAGAGCAAAAGTGATTTATGTGGTGTTTGCCACTAAAGCTATGATTTTGAAAACCCTTTTTCCAAATTACAAGTATATTATTTTGACACCCTATATGGAGATACTAGCTGGAATTTCTTTTCCAAACTATAGGATGGGAAAAATATTGTTTACTCCAAACTCCTTTGAAAATACTTGTGTGGATATGGAATGCCGAGATGTCGGTGTTGAAGTGGAAAAATGGAGAATGGTGATGTTTATGAAAAATGCACATTGTGTCCTTGTACTTACAGAACAACCAATACCCTGTGCGACCACATTTACCCACCTATGGGAAAAGGGCTTAGTCATATAATTTGCTCATATTAGTATGGGAGACCTCATCGACGGAGACGACTCCGTTATGCATGAGGGGATAGTGTGTTGATCTACCCCTGACCCGGGTCCTCGCTCAAACTCTATGGAAAGATAAGGAGGAGGATTGAAGGTTCCACCATAAATCGCCGGGCAAAACTATGAGTCCTCACACTTAGATTCCGACGGGCTGGGTTAAGTGTGGTGGGAAATATCATAAGGGCAGGATCCTATACTAGCATGAGCAAAGGACAGGCTATGGTCGGTGGCTCAACTTCGCATACACCTTGTATGGCGGGACGTGGCTGACACGATGAGTTACCGGATGGATGTGGGAAAAGCGTGCTACCTCTGCAGAGTGTAAAACTATTCGAATAGCCGAGTCCTCGGATATGGACAGTTGGAAAGAACTGCTTTGACCATGTGCAAGTTTTGCAAAGTTTTGAGATTTGAAAATAAAATGGAGATGTGTTGTATCTGCAACTCTACCGACGGGCTGGTATGAGGTTGCTGGAGAATGATTTGACCATGACGGGCTATGGTCGAGAAGTGAAGAGTTTTGTGATTTGAAAGTGGAAAATGTTTTAGGCAACTATACCGAAGGGCTGGTATGAGGTTGTTGGGATTGAATGACCATGAAGGGTTATGGTCGAAAAAGGAGGAGTTTTGGAGAAATAAACAAATGGTGATTTTTCGGGAAAATGTTTATTAAAGAGACTTCTTACCTTTTTCAACAAAGTTGTATTTTCGGGAAAAAGTTTTAAAAGAAAATTCTTACAAAGATAGATTTATGGGAAAAAGTTCTAAAAGTCTTCTTTCCTCAAAATAAAGATTTTTATTATAATAAAAATGATGCTATTGCACGCTCATGTCGGGGTAGTTTGCGAGTACATTCAAATGTACTCATATTGGTTTCGTCCCTGGCTATTGTCTTAGCCAGATTTCGAAGAGGAGCCGTTTGAAGAGAAAAGGGCATTCATTGACGTCAATGCGAACTAGGGCGCTTCCCAGTCAGCTGCCTGTAGGGTTGGCAAATGACTTGGGCTCCACGTTGTTTTGGTGAATTCCGCTGCAAGTACCTGTTGAAGTTATGGCTTCAATCAAGTAAGTAAATTCATTCGGTATTTATGGGTGTTCTGTGATGCCAATTCGAGTTATGTGCAACAACAGACTGATCACGGGATTGTTGCAGGAAACATAACGAGTATCTCGGATAGCTAATCCGGGGTCCCCACAGACTTGGTATCAGAGCCATCCTGACTGTAACAGACCTTAGTTAGCATGGACGTTAGTTAGGAAAGAAATATTTTGTTAAAAATATATTGTTACCAAAAACATATTTTTATCTAAGGAAGTCCCAAAAATAACTTCCAGTCTTCTCACCTTCTCAAATATTTCCGAGTCTCATCCCTCTATTTTAAGATTTTCTAAGGATTTCTCTACTCCCTCTTACCCGTTCAAAATACTTGACGATGAACCCAAGTGAGACCTAATTGGCTTGTACCCAGAAGAAGAAGAAGCTTCCATCTCAAATACTCAACATTTAACATAAAGGCGATTGATGTGTGAATACCAAGATCGTCAGTATCAACAAGGCAAGAGACCTCGAAGACCTCACTCAATATCAACAATTCCACTCAGTTACTACCTCGACAACCTCAAGTATTCCAGCTGAAGACTAAGGCGAAAACTATTTTTGGAAAGAAATATATTACTACCTAAATTATTTGTATCTAAGGAAGCCTAAGTATAACTTCCATTCTTTTCAACTTCTCGAATTATTCTACACCTTGTCCCTCGTTTAAAGGTTTATCAAAAGTTTCCGTCTGTTGTCTTACCTCCATTCAAACTTACATACTTGACGATATCCCAAACCAGACCCATAGGATCGATAGGATAAGCTCGTTTTACTTGAGCAACCCCCACCTTCCACGGTATTAAACGTCTGTTGGTGCTAAAAGTGCCTTGATTGATCTTTGCTTGTGTGTTGCATTTATTGTGTGTTGTTTTCCTTGTGTGTTTCACAAAACACGCCTTGTCGGGAACCCAAAGTAACCACACTTTTATCTGTTGCTTTATTTTTGACTGTTAGCAACAAAACTTTCTTTTGCCTTGTTGGCCATAGATGTACTTTTTGTATCCTTTCAAAAGTCCGACTTAGAAAACCCTCCAGAAAATTTTCTCCTAGTAAGAGAAGCAAGGTATGGAATACTCTCTAACCCAAGACTCTGTGATCTTCTGCAAGACGGATAGCGGCCTTCATTCGTCGTTTTGTACAACCACATCAAGCCATCGAGAAAGATGAAGATTCAAGACCCGACGGTAGATGACACTGGTCGTATCCCGTCGGGCTAACCAAACAATATGAAAAACTAACATAATTTATCTAACTTTAAATCTCTCATCTAACCAAATTTTGCAAAGTTACTAACTGCTTTTTCTAGACCAAGGGAATAAGTGCCATAGGACGACTCAAAACTAGTTGGTACAAAGGAGACTTTAGGAAGATATAAGGGTGTTGAATTGTAAGTTATTAGCCAAAAGTATCTCGATGAGATCAAAATTTGGTGGATGATGTTGGTAATATCAAAAATTTGGGGTTTAGAATAGAAGTGAAAACTGGAGTGGATCGATAAATTAATTGGGATTGGGCAGATGATATATTTGATTAATACACTGGGGCTGACCAGTTGCGGTCCCCAAATCATTGGTGGTTATCTGGAGCTAGAAGACGTGACCCTTGATTTAAGGTTTAGAAATAAAGGTGAAGGTTATTGGATTTTTAGGAAGCACTTGCTGATAAAATGATGTTTGGATTGGTTGGAACCAAGTAAATTAAGAAGAATACTCCGGTGTTGGAATGTTTAGGGTGGTTCGTAGCGCAAGTAACCCTTGTACTAAATTCTTATAGAATTATAGAAAGTGGTCAAAGATGAGTTAGCAAATGAGTAGATCGTTGTATGCAAGAAATAATTGGTGGAGGACAAGTGAATGTTTATCGGATTCTAGGAATCAATGTGACTTGGTCTAGTAGCAAGACATTTTAGGCGACAGTAGTTTTCAGAGCTTGTCCCGCTCTGTTTGGATTATTCTTAGAAAGATCTTTTATCTTTGATTAAGAGATCAAGGCCCGAAAGTGTCGAGATAAAATCTGAATTTGGTTAGAAAGTGGGGCAATTCTTGATGGTATGATTACATGACTGTTGGATGTTTTATTTAGCTTTGATGATATGATCGTGGGAAAAATGACCACCTGAAGGAGTAAGATAATATGAGATATACCTATCTGGGGAGAGAAATCCATCAAGAAATAATTGGTGGACCACTACGATTTTTGTGATAGAATGTAAAGGGAAGACTATGCCTGAAAGGTTTGATGGATATCCGATAGATTGAACTATATTATGATAAAGAGTTACGCCCGAAGAAGATGATGGTGGACTAATGACTTTAGCTTGGGCAAAAGCCATGATTCAGTAAACCAGTTGATAGTAGTGGCCTTACCAGAGATATTGGAGTGGTATTTTGAAGACTCGAGAATTAGAGGCCTATGTAAAGTTGGTTGTTTTGGATCTTAGGTACAATAAGTTTGATGTTCAGAGTATAGCACCCAACTCCCTTGAAAACTAACTTAAGCCCCTCAACCAGAAGAACTCCTAGCCCGGAGGCGTTGAAGAGCCGTAGTATCCACAACCTCCGAGGAGCTAGATCTGAAGACGAAGAAGAAGCAACGGCCGGGGGCACACCCCAAGCTCGAACTGCCCCGGATCTGGGGCCAGCGCCACACCACCTCACCAGAGATGGCCAGATCTTCCACCTGCACACCACGAACCCGCACAACCGCCGCCTTGAAACCCCTCCGCCAACCTCCTGTTGAAAGTGCATGTGTTGCCCCATGCGTGGTTTTGGTAATTAATGACAATCCTTATGGACTAATGTTTGCATTGAGATATCTTTATAGATCTTGTCCATAAAGAAGATTGGAGTTCATGTGTTGGACTCTAGAAGATTGCATGATGACCAATGCTCTATTCAAGGGTTTATATGAAGAATGGTCATGTGAAGAGTTGAGCTTATTGCAAGCATGGCTTGGAAAAGAAGATTGAGTGAACTTCATGTTTATCTCCAAGCCATCATCATTATCAAGAGAAGAATATGAAGCGCAAGTGGTTACATGAAGACGAAGCTTAGCGAGGCTCTCCCATAATGGAGTATGGGGGAGCATTTGGAGAAGTCTTCATCAAGCATGTGCTAGCAAGCACAATCAAGAAAGGTGTTCCAACTTGAGAGAGTCAAGATCGTCATCATCGAGCTCAAGTGGAATGCGCAAGGCAAAGGTATGATCTTGATAGGGTTTCTATTTTACCGGTCTCATGTTGTTAGTTTGGAGACCGGGTTATAGGATAGACGGCGTACTATCAAGAGGGGCTCTCAAGTGAGTAACTTGATCGCATCTTTATGGAGAGCTCAAACCTTTGCATATTTGGCATATCATCTTTCTTGGTTCTTATTTGGCTTTTATCCATGTGAGAATTTAGAGCTTGTGTTCATCTCCATACCAAGCTCTAGTTCATCAAAAACGGATTTCATTTGGATATCTAGTGGTGTTTTTTATGTTGGAGGTTTTACCGGTTCGTCTCTTGTAGAGAGGTCAAACTCTCCTCTTGTGTTATCCTCCTCACATGATGGACTATGATGTGTATATGCATGATCTTGTAGTGCTTGTGATTATCTTCGGAGCAAACCCAAGATCATTGAAAACGGAGTCCGGATGGAGAACTTGTTGCGTTCTCGGTGTTGGAAATATTACCGGTCCTCCTCGAGATAAGATCCACACCTCCCATGTGTGATATCTCCTCCATATTTGCGTTCTCGGGGTTTTCTGCCTGCGCAGAGTTAATTCCATAAAAATAGGAAAATCATGAAATATTCCAAAAATCATTATAAAACAGTGATATAACCCTTATATGATGCAAATATGACTGGAATATAAATAAAATAATGCAAAGTTCATGTATGCATTTTACATGCATCAGCCGTCATGGCTACCCGCTGAAACACTGACCGTTTCGCTCCATCCACAATGTCCACACAATGAGAAGGACAAGGGAGTCAAAACCCTTCCTGTACTGCCGAGGAACGCGAAGACGCCCGCGAGGCCACCACTCGATCAGACTTGTATCGGCCGCCGGCATGAGCACGTGCAGATTGCATCGCCGGAGCAAGGTGTGCCAGACTTCTCGGACAGGGCCAGGCCGGCAAAATCAGGGGCCCTGTGCTAAAATCTGAGAAATAGGCCCTACTTTCTCTTTGTCAAAATCCACGACCAACTCTACCGAAGTGCCGATCGGAGTGGGCGATTGTTAATCGATCGCAAAAGCGGAGGAAGTCATGAAGGAAAATAATGGACTATCGCTTGGCGGCGTGTCAGCTCGACGATTCTCGCCTAGAATATTTTTTGCTACGCTGGCGTGATCAATTAATTCACCGGGGAAGGGGAGGGGAGGGGAGGGGACTGCTCGCTCCATTCTGAATTCGTATGAGTCCATTACCTCGTTGTAACATCCCAAATTTTGGAACCAAGAAAAACTTAGTTTTACAAGACCCAAAATTCAGAACCAACAAAAACTTTTTGAAATGTTTCACGGATGATTGTGTTTTCCTTCCCATTGCTATGTTTGAACTTGTGTGACTTGTTGTTTAAGTTGTTTGACTAGTAAATATCAGACCCAACCAATATAAAAATATATTTAACTTTGGTGATCATGTTATGACAAGAAAATATTCCATATATCTTTTCCATTCTTATTTTGGCCAACTCCATTTCAATGATACTTGGTTTATCAACAACCAAAACTAATACCAGTATTTGAGAAAGTCAAAGTATTTCCAAAATTGTGTGTTTCCAAAATATGGAGATCTATATGCTATCTCCTACCTAATTCTCAACCTTGATATTTTGTAGGTGTATACAACTCCCATTTTTATAAACTCCTAATTTTATTCCATTTGAAAATAATACTAGTGGGAAATATGTTACCCCACATATTTCCTTTCTCAAACCTTTTTGAAAACTATTGAGTTATAAGTTGAGATACTCCCTTAAACATCATCTTGTCATAATTAGGTGTGATCATTTTTATAAGATAGCATTGTGGAAATGGTGGTATGATTGAATCTTGTGGCTTGAATTGTGTGGACTTGATTGTGATGTGGATCTTGTGGTGTTTGTTGCTTGTGAGGATAATTCCTCTGTTGTGCTCAGCACTAAAATAAAACACACTTGATCACAATGGTGGAGTGTGACTTGAAAATAAAACAAGACCTTTATGTTTCCTCACACCCTCAAATTAAAATTCTTGATTAAAGGAAATGATCTTATTTAAATTCCCTCTCTACCTAATTCTCTATTTTTGTTATAACAATATTTTATCTTATAAAATCCAGGAATGAGATGATAACCATCTCATTATCATGTTACTCTCTCCTCAAAATATCTAATCTCCAATTTGAAAGATATTTCCATTTGTGAAATTGGTTTTATCCAAAAATAATATATTCAAACCTTATGAACAAATGTTGTTCAAAACATTTTATTTTCCAACACCAATTTTGGTGGAGCTTCTACATGTATATGGGAGGCTACATGAATTTTCTCAGAATTTTTAAAAATGTTTAGGTACCCCAAATAAATCCCCACATTGCCTCTGGTTTTAAAAGAAAAATAAAAGAAGCAGACAGGGACTTGTTTGTGATGGAAAAACATGTGCCAGGGGGTTTTCTGCAATTCTGTCGTCGTGTTCCTGTAGCAGCAGTGGCGCAGCGTCGCCGTGTCGTCGTCCTGCGTTGCTCGCCGCCCGGACCCCCCCTCCCGTTCCTCCTGCCGTGTCGAAGAAGGATGAGACCCCCCCGAAGCCGCTCTGCTCTCCTCCTCCCTCGCTCGCTCTCTGCTCTCCCTCTCAATCACTCTCTCCTTCTCCTCCATGGCCGAACCCTAGCTCGGGCTGCCGTCACGCATCGCCGGCGATTGGAGCATCCCCGACCAGATCGAAGACCACCAGAAGATGCGCCTCGTCGTCCTCTGCGTCCTCGTCCAGGGAATCGACACGGGAAGCCGCGAATCGAGCTAGGCGTCTGCGTCTTCCTCCGCTCTGGCCGCCACCTTGCCGGGAAGCCCGCGAGCAGTTCAGTCCATCGTTCTCCGTCATTTTTGCCTCCCTGAGATCCCATCACCGTAAGCTAACCCTAGGACATCGCCATTTCTTTTTAGGATCACCGGAGCGCCGTCGCCGTCCTCGCCTTGTTCCCGGAGCGCCGAGCTCGTCTCTGCGTGTCGACGAGGAAGACGAAGGCGCTGTACCGCTTCGCTTTGCGCGTGGGCCGTGGCTAGGCCTCGATCCGCGCCGCACGGCCGGATCTGGGCCAGATCGAGCCCAGTGGCATTTTTATTTCTATGGATCTATTATCTGTTTATTTCCCTGTTTAATTTACAGTGGTGCTTTAATTCGTTTATGGTAGTTGTGTGATAGCTATTGGAGTGATTCAAATTTTGTAGTGTACTTATGTTTTTCTTGAACATCCAGTACTGGTGCCTTGCAAAAATATAATTTTGTGTGCCTTTTAGATTTAATCTTATAAAAAGTATGCTTTGCATTAAAAATTAAATACTAGAGTTTTATAGATCCAAAAATTGCAAACTAAAATTCTCTGGATAGGTTGAGATGCTACCTTTCCAGATCTGTTGGCCTTGCTTGCAAATGAAGCCTAAAACAGAAGTTCTATTCATTCTTAAAAACACATCAGTGGCACTTTGGTAATTTTTGTAGATTTTTGTGAGATGAATTTTGGAGTAAATCCAATTGGCTTGTCTTCTATATGTGTAGGAGAACATATCCCTAAATTAGTTTGAATTTAGGAGTCACTGATTGACTGTGGTGCTAATTATAAGGTTTAGGTCTTTTCTGCCTATTTTTATTAAACCTTTATAAATTGTTGTGTTATCACCTTATTGTTATAAAGGTGTTTCCTAGCATGTGTAGGGTGGTAACCCACTGTTGTGGTGTGTTTCCTTATTTTGCTAGCATGTTAGGAGAGCTTCTTGTGAGTCATGTTTTTGTTAGGGTTTTATTCCCTATATAACTTTTTACCTAGTAATTAGGAGTTGCTATGCTTATTCATTTTGATGTGAGGATGTTGTGTGTGATTAATATGTTAGTACTGTTAGTGGTATTTGTTAGACATATTGGTATGAGTAATATGTTTGCATGGTTTGATGAACTTGATGGACTTTGAGTTGAGTACTAGCTTAAATATCTTGTTAGTGTATCCACCTTGGCTTGGTGAGATGTTTTGAATTACAGAGGTTAAATTAGTGGCCTAACTTTTGTCTGAAGTATTTCCTGTTTAGGGAAACATGTTTATTAGGTACCTCTAATTGAGGATATCTTGGTGCCCATTTGTTTTGGTATGTGTATGGTGTTATACTCCTGATTAGTATAATGCCCTTGTAAATGTAGATCTTAGCTTGTTGCTTGATTAAATTAGTGCTATGTTTGTAGTTGATTCCTTGTTTGTATACCCTTGTGGTTTGGTTTGCTCATCGAGTGTTGTTTTATTTTCATGTTTGCGACGCTAGAGTTAAACGCTACCGGAGTGGTATTTGGAGAGGATTTATGGAAGAAGGATGAGAGTTTATTTCTTTGATCAATGAGAAGAAGTCCAGGAGCATTATGCTGAAATCAGGCAAGCTATCCTCTGAGCTTGCATTTATATACATCTATTTTGGTTCACATGTTTTACTTATAAAGAGCAAAAGTGATTTATGTGGTGTTTGCCACTAAAGCTATGATTTTGAAAACCCTTTTTCCAAATTACAAGTATATTATTTTGACACCCTATATGGAGATATTAGCTGGAATTTCTTTTCCAAACTATAGGATGGAAAAACTATTGTTTACTCCAAACTCCTTTGAAAATACTTGTGTGGATATGGAATGCCGAGATGTCGGTGTTGAAGTGGAAAAATGGAGAATGGTGATGTTTACGAAAAATGCACATTGTGTCCTTGTACTTACAGAACAACCAATACCCTGTGCGACCACATTTACCCACCTATGGGAAAAGGGCTTAGTCATATAATTTGCTCATATTAGTATGGGAGACCTCATCGACGGAGACGACTCCGTTATGCATGAGGGGATAGTGTGTTGATCTACCCCTGACCCGGGTCCTCGCTCAAACTCTATGGAAAGATAAGGAGGAGGATTGAAGGTTCCACCATAAATCGCCGGGCAAAACTATGAGTCCTCACACTTAGATTCCGACGGGCTGGGTTAAGTGTGGTGGGAAATATCATAAGGGCAGGATCCTATACTAGCATGAGCAAAGGACAGGCTATGGTCGGTGGCTCAACTTCGCATACACCTTGTATGGCGGGACGTGGCTGACACGATGAGTTACCGGATGGGTGTGGGAAAAGCGTGCTACCTCTGTAGAGTGTAAAACTATTCGAATAGCCGAGTCCTCGGATATGGACAGTTGGAAAGAACTGCTTTGACCATGTGCAAGTTTTGCAAAGTTTTGAGATTTGAAAATAAAATGGAGATGTGTTGTATCTGCAACTCTACCGACGGGCTGGTATGAGGTTGCTGGAGAATGATTTGACCATGACGGGCTATGGTCGAGAAGTGAAGAGTTTTGTGATTTGAAAGTGGAAAATGTTTTAGGCAACTATACCGAAGGGCTGGTATGAGGTTGTTGGGATTGAATGACCATGAAGGGTTATGGTCGAAAAAGGAGGAGTTTTGGAGAAATAAACAAATGGTGATTTTCCGGGAAAATGTTTATTAAAGAGACTTCTTACCTTTTTCAACAAAGTTGTATTTTCGGGAAAAAGTTTTAAAAGAAAATTCTTACAAAGATAGATTTATGGGAAAAAGTTCTAAAAGTCTTCTTTCCTCAAAATAAAGGTTTTTATTATAATAAAAATGATGCTATTGCACGCTCATGTCGGGGGTAGTTTGCGAGTACATTCAAATGTACTCATATTGGTTTCGTCCCTGGCTATTGTCTTAGCCAGATTTCGAAGAGGAGCCGTTTGAAGAGAAAAGGGCATTCATTGACGTCAATGCGAACTAGGGCGCTTCCCAGTCAGCTGCCTGTAGGGTTGGCAAATGACTTGGGCTCCACGTTGTTTTGGTGAATTCCGCTGCAAGTACCTGTTGAAGTTATGGCTTCAATCAAGTAAGTAAATTCATTCGGTATTTATGGGTGTTCTGTGATGCCAATTCGAGTTATGTGCAACAACAGACTGATCACGGGATTGTTGCAGGAAACATAACGAGTATCTCGGATAGCTAATCCGGGGTCCCCACACTCGTGTCCAGGCAGGCAGGCACCAGCTGAGTGCCTCCGCATTTTCGGGTAACTAGTCTATAACCATTAGTTTTGTTCCCTCCAAGAAATATAGCCACCGTTCAAAGAAATTAAAAAAATTAACCGTTTAATACTAGCTCCAATCAATAACTTATATGCGTGCCTTGACGAGATGATGGGTGGCATGTCCTAACTTCCCAATACATTCTCTAAAAACAAATTCCAAGACATATGTAGTTTCACGGTAACCCAACCCACAGTTTCAAATTTCAGTTCGCAATTAAAACAAGGCAAAAAATTAAAAATGTGGGTGTTAGGATTCGATCCCAGTACCATCACTGGAGAAACAACGGTTCTGACCACTACACCATACATTATTTTCCGTACATAATTTGGTACAAGTTTTTTTGTTCTTTACGTAGAAACATAAATTCAAATTTATGGGCCCCCAAAAATTTGGGGCCCCTGTGCGGATGGCATAGTCCGCACCACTGTGGGCCCAGGGCTGTTCTCGGACGAAGACGCATCCCATCACTATGTGATCAGCTGTCTCCAACTCTTGGTCGCAGAGGGGACATATGGAATGGGATGCCTGTCCATGCTGCAACATGCGATCCGCAGTCCACAGACGACGTTGCAAGGCCAAATATGAATTTTGCACTTAGCCGGAGCCCACGTCCGCCAAATGGCTTTGCCGCAAGGGAAGAATTCCAATCCGGCGAAGAAGATCTTGTATGCAGAGCTCGTGGAGTACTCACCCGAGGGAGTCAATTTCCACAGCAAGCGGTCCGGCGTTCCATGAGCCAAAGACATGCCCTGCAACCTATCCGTCAGTTCAAGGAACTGAACGAGAACAGGGACGCAGAGGGGGCCGGTGATGTCGCGGATCCACCGACGTTCCAGCAGCGCCTCCTCCACCGTCCTGTTCTTTGCGGCATGTGCATCGACGGCAGTGTAGAGTGCCGGGGCGAGGTGCTTGATGTTGCAACCGTCAACCCATGCGTCAGCCCAGAACAATGCCATGCGACCATCCCCAGCAACGACTCGGACATATGCGTCGAACAGCGCTTCAACCTCAGGCTCCACCTGCAGCTGCAGATCGCGCCAGCATGCGCCTTGCCTCTTCTTGATCCACAACCAACGTGCCCGGAGTGCAAATCCCAAAAGTTTCAGGCTTAGGATGCCTAAGCCGCCAAATTCGACAGGCCGGCACACCCTATCCCACGCAACTAGGCACTGCCCACCGTGCACAGCTTCGGTGCCCTTCCAATCCTTCTATCCAGAAATTCCAGCAACCAAGTAGGGAGGCTCATGGCGATGGACAGATAGATGGGAATTGAGGTGATCACGGACTTGATCAGCACAAGGCGGCCCGCAGAGGTGTAGAAGCTTGCCATACCCGGTGAAAGTCTCCTACAGATGGTATCAACGATCGGCTGCAGGCTTGCTCTAGGCAACCTCTTATAGGACAGCGAAAACCCCAAATAAGTGTAGGGAAAGGGCTTGATCGCGCACGGGAACTGCTGGGTGGCAACAGCGAACTGGGCCTTAAGCTATATACATTAACGGGCTAGCCCTTTAGCTTATCTTTTTTTAGATTGCCTTTAGCTTATCTTGTACATGTGTTTCGGCTGTAGCTTTTTTTTCAATGGTTTGGACTGTAGCGTTGCCCCCATTTTCTTTTCTTCTTTGCTTATTCGCATGAAGCCTACAGCCTATAGGGGTTGCAAGTGCAGTTGCAACTGGTTGTAAGCGGAGTTGCAACCAGTTGCAAGCGGAGTTGTAATTGGCCTGTTTTAAGAAAAACTCTGTTGCAAGCGCAGTTGCAACTGGCCCGTTTCAGGGAAAAACTCAGTTGCAAGCGCAGTTGCAACTGGCTTCCAAAAAAACAATAAATAAATAAATAATAATTAAAACTAAAATTAATAAGAAAAAAGTAAATAAAAATAATAATTAAAACTCAGTTGCAAGCAGAGTTGTAACTGGCCTGTCTCGGGAAAAACTCAGTTGCAAGCGCAGTTGCAACTGGCTTCCAAAAAACTAAAAAACTAAAAATAATAAATAATAATTAAAATTAATAAGAAAAAGTAAGAATAATAATAATTAAAACTCAGTTGCAATTGTAGTTGCAACTGGCCTGTCTCAGGAAAAATCTCAGTTGCAAGCGGAGTTGCAACTGGCCTGTCTTAAGATAAAACTCAGTTACAAGCGCATTTGCAACTGGCCTGTCTCAGGGAAAAACGCAATTGCAAACGCAGTTGCAACTGGCTTAAAAAAACAAAATAAATTAATAATAATTAAAACTAAAATTAATAAGAAAAAATTAAATAAAAATAATAATTAAAACTTAGTTGCAAGCGAAGTTGCAACTGGCCTGTCTTAGGAAAAACTCAGTTGCAAGCGCAGTTGCAACTAGTCTGTCTCAGAAAAAACTCTGTTGTAAGCGCGGTTGCAACTGGCTTAAAAAACTAAAAAAAAACTAAAATTAAAATTAATAAGAAAAAAGTAAAAATAATAATAATTAAAACTCAGTTGCAAGTGCAGTTGCAACTGACCTTTCTTAGGAAAAACTCAGTTGCAAACGCTGTTGCAACTGACCAGTCTCAGGAAAAACTCAGTTGCAAGCGCAGTTGCAACTGGTCTGTCTCAGAAAAAACTTAGTTGCAAGCGCAGTTACAAATGGCTTAAAAAATAACAAAAATAATAAATAAAAACTAAAATTAAAATTAATAAGAAAAAAGTAAAAAAAAATAATAATTAAAACTCAGTTGCAAGTGCAGCTGCAACTGACCTTTCTCAGAAAAAACTCAGTTGCAAACGCAGTTGCAACTGGCCTGTTTCGGGAAAAAACTCAGTTGCAAACGCAGTTGCAACTGGTAGTCTCAGAAAAAACTCAGTTGCAACTGATTTGTCTCAGGAAAAAGTCAATTGCAAGTGCGGTTGCAACCGGCTTCCAAACAAAAAAAAAAAATCAAAAATCCGAAGCTCAAAAAAAAAAAAATTCACATTTCTAAATCGTCCTACCCCTAACCCAAAAAATAAGATCCGACAAAAAAGAGTAAATGCCTTAACACAAATGTTTTGTTGCGTTTATTTAAACCTATTTGCAACACAATTAAAATCAACACAACAAAATGGAAAAAATTCATCCATTACATAACACAATTATTTTACCTCAAACTCATGTGATGTTATTCAAAAATTCAGAAAAAAGGACGAAAAAGAAATTAATACAGAATCAGACCAAACAACAACGCCATACACCAGAACCCAGCAACAAAAATCCAGCCCAGTTATCTAATTTGAATAAATATACAAGAAAAAATAAGAATCGGACCCCAAATAAACAATCAAACAATATCCAGCCCAGCTCGCTTACCAAAACTCCAGAAAAAAAACGCTCACCACAAAGCCCATCCAGAACTGGTATTCGGCCCGGTCCACTTAAAGCTCGGTAAAAAAAAAAACCACGCGAGCCCAACAAGTGAAAACAGAAGACAAACGGGCCAACCCACAGCAAACACGAATCATAAAGCAAAGGAACGAATCGGACGGTCACGGATGTGACTGAGACCTCGAGATGTGACGCCGCGTCAGAGCGAGCGCTGTCTTTTTCGCACCGGATGCGGTCACTAGCACCTGGGTCCCAGCCACCTCCGGGCCCACTGTATCCCGTGCTCGAATTCGAAATCCCAGGCACCCGAAGGAAACTCGCGCCGCACATGGTTGCCACCTAGGAGTTGGCGCCCTCCCGCAAAAGTAAAAGTAAAAAAAAGGAAACGAGAGACAAGCGCTGCCATTTCCACTGCTGCTCCGGTCGCCGCAGCCAGGGCAGGTTTTCGAATTCAAATCCCATCTCCGCAACTGCTATAGGACTACCAGTTCGTCTCTCTCCTCTCCAGCCAGCTCTCTCGCGGAGAAGGTGGGGGAGGAGGAACGGAGACGGAGGTGCACAAGACGCCGCTGCTCCCGCTGTAAGTGCTCTGCTCCCTTCCTCGCCGGCCCGCCCGCCCGCCGAGATTTTCCGCTGCTGCTGCTGCTGCTCCGTGCCGCTCATCTTCGCACCGCCGTCTAGCGCCGGGAGGAGTAGGGGGCGGGTAGGGAGGGAAGCAGGCGGCGGGGGCGGGATCCGAGCTTGTCCCCCGCTGCTGGTTGGTGGTCGGCCATTCATCTGAATTATCGGGCGTTTTGCTCCGATTCGGGGTTGTGGCCCGTTTAATTTGCGCCGGAGACCGAGCTTGTCCCCCGCTGCTTGGCTCGCTGTTTTCAGATTCGTTCCTTCCTTCCTACTAAAAGTATTGCAGCAGATTTCTCTGAATCCTACTGCAAACATTGAGATTATCCCCAGCTGCTACCTAGTCTGTTACACAGGTAGTGCAATGCAAACGCTGGATCTCACCGTGCTCAATTTCAAAATGTTCTGTTCTGCAGGGATCAAGCCATGGGTGGGGAAGCTACTGCCAAGACGACCTCCATTCCCCAGGTGGAGATGGCAGACACACTGTCCCCCTTGTCCCTTCGCCACTGAGATCTTCGTCGCCCTAGCGGCAGGCACCCCGAGGCGGACGCCGAGAAGATGAAGTCCAACGCAGCGGCGGTCTCATCCAAGGGCAAGGCGGCGTTCGAGCTGAAGCACAGGCTAGTCCAAGCCGTGAACAAGATCGGCGACCGGGACACGTACCAGATCGGGCTCACCGAGCTCGAGAAGGCCGTGGAGTCCCTCTCCCCCGACACGGTCGGCCCCTTCCTCTCCTGCATCACCGACACCGATGCGGACCAGAAGAGCGCGGTGCGCAGGGAGTGCGTCCGGGCGATCGGCGCGCTGGCGGCGCGGTCGCCGCAGGTGCTGGCGCCGCACATGCCCAAGGTGGTGGCCAGCGTGGTCCGGCGGCTACGGGACGCCGACTCGGTCGTCAGGGACGCCTGCGTCGACACCTGCGGCGCGCTCTCGGCGTGCGCGAGGAGCTACGGGGACGGCGGCGCCGCGTTGGTGGCGTTGGTGAGGCCCCTGTTCGAGTCGCTGGGTGAGCAGAATAGGTATGTGCAGGCTGGGGCGGCGCTGTGCCTGGCCAAGGTTATCGATGAGAGCAGCTACTTCCCCGGCCCTGTTCTCCCCCAGATGCTTGGCCGGGTTGTTAAGATACTCAAGAACCCACATTTCATGGCCAAGCCTGCGGTGATCGAGTTGATTAGAAGCATTGTTCAGGTTTCTCTCCTGCTCTTTTGTCACTGATCAGTGACATTCCAGTAGGGAACTCTCTTCATGCACTAGTAACACTATTTGCATATGTTGTCTAGCATATTTTGACATGATTACCTTGCTTATGTTGTGAGATAAGTACTTTGCTTTTATGATCTACAGTCTCTAATATATCTAGGACGATCACTTCTTTCAGCACATGGTCTAGGTAGTTGAATGTATAATTTGTCATGATGCGCATCATTAATTGGTCTAAGTATAATTAATAGTATTAATAACTAGCTATTTAATGGTTGCTCAGCAATTTGTCACACAAAATACTTGCTTGTCCCAAAATGGGAGGTGTGTTGTTGTTTGTTCACTCCTAGTATGCTTCACACTACTAGTACGATTGCGTCTCTTTCTGCTGGAAATTCAGCAACCTTTTCAAATTAATTTTCAGAAGCAGAGTAATTATCTATTTATCTTCATCCTCAATTTGATTTCGCAAGTAGTAACTTAAGTAAGAGAATTGGCCGTTAGCCTTCTGTTTCTCTTCTTATTTTGCTGTGGTCCCAATTTTGTAGGCTGAAGGTGCTTCTACAGAGCAGGCTTTATCATCAGCACTAACAAGTATTATGGATTCCCTGAAGAGTAGTGACTGGACTACAAGGAAAGCAGCTTCTCTAGCTCTTTCTAGTATCGCTGTCAGCTCTGGATATTTGGTTGCATCTTTCAGAACTTCCTGTCTTCGCTCCCTTGAACGTTGTAAATTTGACAAGGTAGGTACATATGTGTATTGTGAAGTTGATGCAATGACAACTTTTGCGTATGCTACACTTATATTTGTGCTTCCTATGATAGGTAAAACCGGTGCGTGATGCAATTACCCATGCCATTCAGTTGTGGAAAGCTATTCCAGGGTCTGATACTCCTGAACCATCAGAAGCTGGATCATCCACAAAAGGTATTCCTTTTATATTAGCTCAGTGTCTAGTGTGTAGGAAAGCAGATGCAGTACTTTGTTGTGAATAATTAATCAACTAACACAATTAGTTCCTTTCATTTGTACTGAAATCTTCTCTTCTATGGCAGAAAACTTCTTTGGTGACCATCATGATGGCAGAAGTGTGCATGATGGTGGATCAAGAGAGACTTCTTTTAGGAGAGTTGATCCTACACCTTCAGCATCTGTTATCAGTGGCAGTTCTATCACTTCAGTAAGGAAGAGATCCCCGTTGTCCGTCAACAAAATACCCCCAAATAGTGCCTCGAATCAGCAGCATTTGAAGTCAAGTGACTGGCATGTGGAGATATCAGTCCCTAAGCAGAATACAATGCCAGATCTTGGGAAAAGGGGATATGGCAACGACTGCATGTTGAAATATGCAAAAAGAAGTGCTTATGGAAACGTGGATGAAGACACCAAGTCTGACTATGACCCCATGGATGATAAACAAGAATGCTCCTCTTTATCAGAAGTAGCCAGCAGGAGTTGTGAGACAAAGCATGTCACCTCTGCTCTGGAAGTCTCTGAAGATTGTGATTCAGCACAAGTTACTGAGCTGTGCCCTAGGGCTCGAGAGAGTAAGAGCATAGAGTCCACTGTTACAGATGTCACTTCACATGGCACACATACTTGTTGTCTGAGTGCGACGAAAGAATTAGCCCTTATTAGGAAGCAACTACAAGAAATGGAAAGGAAGCAAGCAAACCTTTTTGATCTTCTGCAGGTGATTCTCATTTTTTAAGTTGTGAATCATCTTGTTGAATTAACTACTCTCTGTAGTTGCCTAATTTTCAAAATGTTTATATATGTGATCTGATAGTAAAGCGTGGCAACTATTTAATTCAAAAGTTAACAGCACGTATATAATTTCAAATACTTGATAAATTATGCCTTTTTTAATCACCTGCACTGCTGCACAGGCCTATTGACAGTTCAAACCAAAAGAAGGGCCATTCAGGATGATAATAATAAACATCATGATCATGAACCCACGTTCATGATTCCATTATCGTCCTCATATAATCATTTTATAGAAAAACAATCAGATTCTTCATATGGAGAAAGTGCTGTGCTATATGCAAGTACTGATGCGCAAACCTTATATGTACAGATGTACTGCAAAGAATTGCCTTCCCAGGTGCTTACTCTCTTTCACTGGTTTCTTGTAGGAATTCATGTCAAACTCTGTGGAGAACATGTCCGAGCTGAACTCAAAGGTGCACAATTTGGAGAATGCTGCAGACAAAACCGTGTATACAGTTACTCAAAGTGAAAGCCGCTATCAACTTCCGGGCTCCAAGTTTTTCAAGAAGCAGAGTGTCTCTTCTTCACCCAGGCTTTCTAATTCGACACCAAGATCATCTGTTGATGCCAACTTTAAGCCACCGACAATTCCTCATTTGAAACATGAGAAGAAGTGGGCTCAGGATCTACCATCTAAGGGCACACGCACATGCGTGAAAGAGGGACCTGAATATCTAAAGGCCCATGCGCGTGACAGAGTTATGAAGTCTGGGACTGTGAGCTCAGAGGAAAGTTACATTCCAAGTTCAGTGCGGAGTCGAGCATCAGGGATTAAGGGGAGCTTTCAGGTTCCATTTCCATGTGATCAGCCTGAGCTGCAAAATGCACTGTGTGCTTCTAATCAGGCCGGTGAGTTCCGCGGCGCTGACGGCATGGAGCCTGCGTATGCAGAAGCCCTTAGCTATGGTGATTGTGATGATCTGATTGACCTGATGGATAGAACCGGGCCTGTTCTTGACAAGCTGTCGCGTGAAACAGGAAATGAACTCTTAAGGGTCATTGCTGGCCAATTCCTCAATACAAAGTTATTTGACTTGGCGCTGCCTTGGATTCAACAGGTATGCTTACTAGCAACAATCTTCTATACTTCGCCTCGATTTCCATGTCTGAAGAACTACTATTGTGATTTCGCTGATTTGTGACTGTCTGTCCAGGTACTAGATTTGAGCACCATTTACAAGCCAAGCCAAGTCTTTGTGTCCGCGAGAGCCCAGAGGGAGTTCCTTTCTGCGCTGGAGGAAGCAGCAGCCAGTGGATCCACAGAACCAGCCGTCAGAATCGCCATCGTGCAGCTTGCATTCAAACTGACCAAAGTTTGCGACGCTGCCCAATGCAGGTAAAATCCACAGTGTCCATTGACTGTGACTAATAAGTGTTCCACCTGTTCTGACACTTGATTTCAGTTTTTTATTTCACTGATGCGTCCGTTCTGTTGCTGTAGGAAAATCTCAACTAGTGTGTCCAGAGGAACTGAATCCATCATGGCCACTGTGATGTGAAGCATTTCGCCCCTTGTGATGTAACCCTAGTCTATGTCCAGAATGGTGCTTTGTTGAGGTTCTTTTCTTTTCTTGTTGTGGTGATGATGTATACTAGGTCCTTCATTGTGTGCAACACTAGTGGTAGTTTGCTAGCTAAACGCATGTGTGTTTCATGATTGGGACAAGGCAGTTGTTCTAGTCTTTTTTCTTTTTTCTTTTTTGAACACGTGCTAGAGTGAGTATTAGAAGAACACGGTGAAGGCGCCAGTTGTTTTAGGCTTTTAGCCTTGTGTGGATTGCTGTTTTGCAAGAGGTAATCAATGAGCTTGGAGTTTATGTTTGATCAGCAATGTCTGTGTTCATGATCTTTGCTGTTACCTGGTTGTCCTTGGTGGCCGAAAGCCTTTCAGTGAAGTATCAGATTTACATGTGCTCTTTACATGGGTAAAAACAGGGTGAAAAGAAGAGTTCAGTGCAGTTACATACTCACTACAGTTTCAAACGTACACTCACTTTTGTTTACCTTCTCTAGTTTAACGAATCTTGTTTATCCTCATACTGTTCTAGTAAAGTATCAGATGGCCTGGTTCAGCCTTCAGCGTCACCAATCAGAGGTGTCGCTGCGCTGGGAGGCGCTATAAAGGCCGCCGCCCGTCCTCCTGTCGCTTGCGGAGCGCTGGATGCAGCCGGTGAGCTCCTGCGACACCTCCGACATGGGCGGCCGGAACTCTGGGTCAGACTGCGTTTGCATCCAAAAAGTTTTCAGAACAGGGTTTTGGTCATATGAGAATCGGTCATTTTCTGAGGATTTCAGTGAGAGGTTGACCTGGACGCAGCGTGCGGCGACATCGGCGTAGCGGGACAGTGACTTGGGCGGGTACAGGCCACGCAGAGCCGGGTCTGCCAGTGTTCCCAGGGCGTCCATGTCGTGAAGCTGCGGTGTCACAAACTTGACCAAGGACTGCTCCGTTCTCGGCTTTGAGCTGGAGAAATCACTCACAGATTAGCAGCATTTTGGCTTGCATTATTTTTGCAGGGATACAACCGGAAGAAGGCATTCTTACCTGTCGTAGGCCTTCCGACCGGTTAATAGCTCGAGCATGACCACGCCGAAGCTGTAGACGTCGCTCTTCATCGTGTAACCTGATGGCCTCACGCACTCCGGGGCGCTGTACCCTGGCCCCAAGCTCTCATTTGGATCCTAAAGAGAATTTCCATGCCAAAATTATGAGCAAGCAAAATCACTGTCTCAAATGATTTCGGCAAGAGTTCTTGGCACACAAACCTCGTAGAAGAACGCGAGGCCGCAGTCACCGAGGTGAGGGTTGAGATCGGCGTCGAGCAAGACATTAGATGACTTTATGTTCTTGTGGATGACTGGAGGTGAGCAGGTTTCATGCAGGTACCTGAACAAGGAAAACTTAGCATGTCACCTTTATGAACTTCACATGATCAGGTCATTGTTTTCTTCATGCTAGATAAAATACAAACTGTTGATCTTGGGCTTGAATGTTACTTGTGAACTTACTCCAGAGCTTGAGCTGTACCAAGAGCAATCCGAACCCGGGTGTCCCAGGTGAGTGGCTTGCTATAATCATCTGATAAATGCAGGAACTCGTAGAGGGACCCGTTCGTCTGGTATTCATATACCATCATGTAGTGCCCGGGCTCTGAGCAGTAACCCACAATCTCACAGATGCTCGGATGGCGCAGCTTGGAGATGCCGTTGACGATTTCCAAGAAGTCGCTGCTCCCCGAGAAGCTCAAAGGATCGCACTTCTTGACAGCTAGTACCTGAAAAAATCATCATGGCAGACGATAAACTTTACTGGAAATGCGTTTATGCCTTTAATTATGGGTATATGACCATTCTTCTTTCAGGTCACTTGACAAAAATAAACTGCCAAACTTCAGTTCAACTGTATGTTGCTGTAAATATATTATTATGTGCATATTTGACATCATCTTGTAGAAGAAAATCTAACTTTCAGACATGGCAGATTTCTTTAGATGATATTATGAGATAGTTCATTTTCTATGAATTTGGAGGGAGACCATGAGAGATTAAGAGCAACCTGCCCACCGGCATATTTTGCCTTGTAAACGCGACCGATCGTTCCCTGGCCTATTAGCCTGCTACTGTGCCAGTTGCCAGCGGCTGCTTGCAGGTCTGATGATGAGTAAGACACCATGCTTATTGGATCCAAGATTCGCCTCGAATTGTTCAGCTTGTTCTCAAACTCATTGTCGTTCATCGACTTGCGAGGCACAGCAGGCGGTGTTTTACAGTCCATCGACGTCGATTTCTCCAGCGACTGCATCTCGACTGATGACGTGCGACCTGACAAAGGAAAACAATAACCCTTACCCAAAGTCCAAATGTAGCAGTACCTGAAAACACTACTGACAACATCAAGGTAACGGGCACGCAAATCGTCGGTTCTGACCTGACTCGTCCATGTAGTAATGTGATGAGATGGGAGAGGATCTGTTCCGCTTCAACACTGACAAGAGAATAACAGCTGCAAGGAGCACCGCTATCACAATTGCTCCGATAGCAAAACCGTTAATCCCGCCACCACTCCCTCCTCCGCTCGACGAACTTCCCGCTGAAGATCCTTCACCATGCCAGGAGGAGCTGACCCGGATGACCACTGGTTCCCACCAGTCCTTGAGAATGCAGTTAAAACTGTCATGACTCATGAAAGGGGAATAAAAAGGAGTAATATCATGTCTAGTTTCCACTTACTTGAGACTGTCAATGTCTTTCAGTTTACTTGGAATCCACCCGGTGAACTTGTTGTTCTGCAGATTCCTTGAGCACAAAGGGAGGAAAACTATTCTGGCTTAGTTCTGAATCGTCATACTCAAACAAATTCATACATATATATTTTTTTAGTCGGTGTGAGATGCAGTGTTTATTTGAGGAATACTTACAGATCCTCGAGAGGAAGGTTAGCCAGAACATCGACATGGCCAGTAAATTGGTTTTTCTCCAGATTCCTGGATACATATTTTTGAAAAGATGGACGGTCAGTTCTTGATCCAAACAGCGTACCGAGGAATAGCTAGTACAGTTTATAAAATTCAGTTGCCTTACAGTGTCTTGATGCCTGAGAGGTACTGGAAACTCTGGGGCAGGTTACCTGAGAAGCGGTTGGAAGACAGATCCCTGATAACACAAATATGGACTGTCAGAAGAAAATTAACAAGCTTTCGGTAACTAAAGTATCTCAGGAATAAATTAATGCTTGGTTAGCTTTGCATAACATATAAGCTACTAAAATTGTTGTAGATTTGCTAACAGATACTAGAATGAATTTTGAATTTTATATGCTCAACTTACATTGTCGAGAGTTTTGGAAGGTGTGAAAACATATCCGTCAGCTGCCCGCTTAAGTGATTATTAGCGACATTTCTGCGATCCATTGAAAATGTAGTTCTGGTGACTGATTCAAGGAAAATAATCATGAAGGAACAAAGACAGTGATATGCATTGGATTTTTACAGTGTCTCCAGGTCTGACATCTGAGATACCGAATAAGGAACCCCGCCGGTGAAGGCGTTCCCTTGCAGATTTCTGCATCACAAAACATCAGAAAATACATTGAATTAATTTATCCGTGCCAACGGTAACTATGAAGGAAAAAACCTAGCGAACTTACAGCTGAACCAGGTTCGGTGGAAGCGCGTATGGGATTTCGCCGCTGAGCTTGTTGTCGCTCACGTCACTGTGCTACGCAAAAGAAGCAAAATTCAACTAAGTTGCACAACTACGAGGAACGGTAACCGGAGATGAATTTCGCAGTTGCGCACAACTCACAATTTGGTTACTGATTTCTGGCTCGACAACTGGTAACCGAGCGTGCCGCTTAAACCGAGCCCCGACAGGTCACTACTCTTTGATGCAACATGATCAAAAACAAAAGAGAGTCAAAGTTAAATATCCTGTGTAGGAAATTGTGTCTTGCAACATTTTATATATCTACTACATTGTCCGGAATTAAACTTCAGTGTGGAAGTGTCACGGAAATAACAGAGAATTGTTGATGTGGAATTGTACTTAAGGAAATATACTTAAGGAAGCCGGTACGGCTATACTGGAACACGGTGTTATATTATTACGCTGGAATTATACCCGGGAACAGTATAGAGCGGAATACCAGGTTGTCCATAGGATTGGCTCTATGGATTGTTAAAGCCTGCGAGTTTGATTTTGTATTCGAACTCGGCGCATGACTCACACATGCGTGTTGGGACCTAATTGTCGAACAGTAATATGTTCGGTAAATGACTGTTAATGATAGTGGTTGGTTTAACAAGTCACGAGTCCTATCTGGAAACAGATTGAGTTATCTGGAATTTGAGTCTATATAAAGGTCCCACCCTCTAGACTCAATATGCATTGTGAGCGACACCACCGATAAGGCAGAGGAATAGAGGGTAGACCGAATTAGCTCCTAACCCTAATATTCTTACATCCTGTACTCCAATCTTAAGCTAGCAGTTTTCATCATAGGTTAGTCAGATGCTGCAGGCAATTACATCTCCGTGACAGACGAGCCGCTGCACTCGATCCCTTTCCACTCGTCGTCATCGTCGCACGGGTCGCCACCGTCGGCCTTCCAGCCATCCAATTTGGACGGCTTGTTCATGCTAGTGAACAGCACATTGAGTGCCTCAACTGAAACGGGGCAAGACGCACACGATCTTCAGAATCTGGCAATTGCTGAATGCACAATGTTCAGATCAGAAACAGAAGCAATTGATTCCCCGTCTCTGGCTCACCGTCGGCCCGGTCGGTCTTGGCCACCGCAACGGCGACCATGATGGAGAGGAGGATAGCGAGGCCGGCCAGCGGCGGCGGTGGCCGTCGTTGAGCCATGGCGCAAGCATGCGGGAGGAGCCGCGGCATCACCTCTCGCTCATGGCATGCTAATGGTGGGTGGAGGATTGGGTTTCTAAAATTGGGAGGCGGGAGAGAGGAGGAGGAAAGGCAGCAGCTGAGCGGCGAGAGTGGCGCGAAGCCCCTCATTTTGAAGCCTCCTTGTCCCTGGGAGTCGGCCTGCAACAGTGCAGACTAATAAAATAATTAAGCTAATTCTAGGTAACAAGAAACAAGATCCGTCGTAGTCTAGGTGGTTAGGATACTCGGCTCTCACCCGAGAGACCCGGGTTCAAGTCCCGGCGACGGAAATTAGCTTTTTTTTTTCTTTTTTATCTACTTTGCTAATCATGTACTAATTTTTTTCCAGTTATTTCCAGCGATCAGGATACATCAATTTGAGAGGAAAAAATTGGAAGAAAATAATGATGATTGATTGATGGACAAAATATGCTGAATCTCTACTGCACAACCTAATTGTTCTGCTGGCCATAGCAAAATGGACATGAGTGAAATATTGCCCTAAAACATCATACTAGCATATATCAGTGTACATATCTGCTGAAAGCAATGTAATTACCAATATCCGGAATCCGAAAATGACATTTACTTCCACTTCTTTTCTATTCTCTATACCCTTGCAGAGGGAAACAACAATAGCCTAGAAAAACTAAATGCTTCCGCCACGGCCTCAACTCTGCAGTATCGTGTATATGTTGCATCTAAAGCTGGCGACGGCAGCAAAAACAGGTGTCAGGTGGCCCCTTCTAGCTCCACTCTACGATGCAATGTGGTCGCTCAATTTCCTCCCGCTGGTCTCCAGGGGGAAGTACGACACAGCAACAGCCGACACAAGCATCACAGTGATGAACACCGCAATGGCTGCGGTCTGGTGGCACGCGTGCACCAGGCCCACAGCCACAAGAGGGCACAGGATCCCGCCGAAGCGGGCGATTGAGCTCGCGAATCCGACGCCGGTCGCCCTGACTGCTGTTGGGTATATCTGCAGTAGAAACAGACAAGAGATAATGTCTTTGTGAGATGCTTGACAACAGAGATTTTAGTTAGAGTAGAGTGTGCTGGCATGGACTAACCTCAGGAGCGTAGATGTGCAGGACAATGAAGCTCGCGGAGATGCAAATCCGTGCTCCAAACAAGAAGACAGTCGTCAGAGTTTCTGTTTGAGAGAACATGAGAGGAGCTATGCACAGGCAACTGATATAGAGCATCGAGGACATCGAGAGCTTGCGCCCAAACTTGTCCACGATGGCGGCGGACAGAATAAGGCCAGGAACCTCTGCATCAATCAGCGTGACATGAATGTGAAATATTCTCAAGAAAGGGTTTCTAAACAAATATGATTGGCCTTAGGAAAAAGCACGCATACCTCCAAAGCTAGTAATAAATACATTCCTGTACAGATTAGCATCGATTTTGTGGGTGGTTTCTACTGCTACTGCTCCTTCTGAGCCACAAATCCTATTTCCGTGACTCAACTCTGAGGTTAGCAAAACAAGACCGTAGTATAAGAAGGCGAGACCAAGAAAGACAGTCCAAAGAAGAAGAGTTGATCTAATTAAATTTGGGGACAGAAGTCTTAAGATGGCATTGAGGCCCCCAATCCCAGATTTGCTAGCATTGTCAACAGGGTTGGTTTTCCTAGCTGAAACCAACTGCGCAGTTTCTGAGTAATCTGACATCTCATGGAGCTCCATTCGATGGCCACAAGTGAGCCGTCCAGAAGGGAGAGCTACACGGTTTACTCGAGCCATTGTTTCCATAACATGCAATGCATCGGCTATTCTGCCCTTCATGCATAAGTATCTTGGTGACTCGAGTGTCATTGGGTAGAAGAGTAGTAGGGCAAATGATGGCAATGATGAGAGTGCTAGCAGCCACCGCCAGCCAAAAGTTGGCATCACAGCCTGCAAATTACGAGGATAAGTGCTTACAAATCAATGCCTATTAGAGAGAATGCGTGTGTCCTGCTTATGCCATCTAGATCTGCATTAGATTACATTGACAGTGGTAATACTTCTGTAAAATGTAGAAACTTACCCAAGCAAGTGATGCTTCCATTATTGTACCAATGGTCCAAAATGCTGAGAAAATAACCATCCAAGTTCCCCGGTTAGGAGCAGGGACAAACTCTAGAAACCAAGAAGATAGAACTGGTCCACCACCTAGTCCAACGCCAACTAGAAATCTTAGTACAATCAAAGATGAATAGTTTGGCGCGAAGGCACTGAGGAGACCAGCCCCACCAGTTACAAGGGCTGTGAAATTGAACCCAACCCTGGAGAAGTACGAAGTAGCTACAATGAGAAACAAATACTTACAACGTGGAAAATATGAACTACTGACAAAAACAGATATACTAAAAGAACGGCTCTTAGTACAATCGGAGGTTGATAACAGATCAGGAAAATTAAGTGACTGGCAGAAATAAAAAAAAGTTAAAATGATAAAGGCGCCAACTAGACTCCGTGCATTAATGACTCCTACTTAATCCAAACATTTTTTCTCGTTATCCTTGCATGCAAAAAGACAGGAAAGAGGTAACGGGCATCTAGTTTGCCCACTTATAGTGTCTAGCAAAATCAATTAGTTTCAGCTACTGCGATGCGGCCACAGCAAATTTACCACCTAACCATGATGTTCTGTCTGTATCAGTCCACTGTACAGGTAATCCACTGTGAAGCAGTATGGATTGTCTAGGACTAGTGGAAGTAGTCCGGTGTGCAGATTCCAGACCGACATCCTATAGCTAAAACCTCTTGGCTCTCATCTTGAAGGCTATCAAGCTGTCACGCTCTAATTTCAAAAAAAAAAAAAAATCTGTCACGCTCTAACATAGACTTGGGTTACATTAATCTATTTCTCCCGGAAGACATCCTAGTCAAACTCAACTAATCTAGATTAAAGTAAAGGGATGAAGTGAAAGGTTTTATGTCCATAGTACTAAACAAATGTCATCCCACAACATTACTTGGCTCAAATGTCCACACGAGAGAAATTGCGCTGCTAGGGTGAATACATTTGAAAGGTAATTTTTCAACAAAGAATAGGAAAGCGGGAAAGGACCTACCTTCGCCCGTAGTTGTCCGAAACTAAGCCCCAACAGTATGCTCCCACAAGCATCCCTAGAAATACAACACTTGTGATGAGACTCTCTTCCTGTGCAGAAAGCCCCCATTCAGCTTGAACCGATTGCCCAACAAATGACAGAAGCATCATTTCCATCGCCTCCGAGATCTTAGCCATCCCGGAATAAGCAAGCACAAATGCTTGGAACTTTCCGAACCCCATGGAGATAAGTGCCTCATCGACAGTATAAGTAGACACACCATCCTCCATCTGAAAGAACAAAGAAGCAAACAATCGTGATATACAGATTAATTGATTTCCTGCCGGTTGGCAAAATGATTTTTCCTGTAAGACAGCATGTGGAGTCAAATGGGAGACATCAAAGGCTACGGAACGCGACTGCATATTTACCCCAACTACCGTGCCTTATAAGAAGCAGAAAACCTCAGTAGACTCTATGCAAAGGTAAAGCAACCGAAGGACCATATTAATTTCTCGCACGAGAATCTCTGATAGTCTAACAGACAACTAATCTCAAACAGTACCAAAGATATATTCTTTCAGAAAGTACCAAGGATATTCTTTCAGACAGTACCAACACTCTTAAGCCCAATGAAAAAAAACACTCCCAAGTCTGGTCTGAGATTCATGTTGTCAGATTGTAAGCAAACCCAAACGACTTTCGGATCTTTTTCCCCCGTTAGCTTCCCAAAAGCACCGCCTTTCCTTGCACCGATCCGAACAAAGACAACAGCTTCCGCCTCTTCACCTCACAAGATTCAGATTTGTCTCCCCAAAAACGGCTAACAGAACGGCACTACCAAACTACTGGACCAGATTTGAAATTTGAAGCCGCCAAGATTTCGCGATTGGATCACAGATCCTTGGATGCGTGTAGGTTACCCAGGTCGCGCATTCCAGCAGCCAGATTACTGGGCGGAACTGGCAGCGCATCGCCGAACGGAAACCGGGGGTTTAAACCTCCCCGTGGACTCGAATCGAGCGGGGTGATTGGGGTGGAGAGAGTTGGAGTTCGGGAAGGAGTACCTCGCCGGGAACGAACGCTTCGGGGACGACGACGGCGACTGCGTCGGGTGGCTCGGTTTTTGTCTTTTTTTTTTCTAACAAGGAAAATGGAAGAAAGAAAACGGCCGTTTTACGCCTAAGCTTGCACCTAACGTAAACAAGTCTCTAACTAGCTGGGCGATTCCTCGGCACTGTTCACTGCTACAGTGTTCTACAGTGAACGATCTGCACCGTCCAAATTCAATCCAACGGGCAGGAAAGCATCTCCGTAACACAATTGCAAAAAGCCCCCTCACAAATCCAGCGCGTGCTCCGCGGTCCGCGATTTTACGAAGCAATGGACCTGTTCGCAAATTGCGGAAAAGTCAGGGGGCTTCCAACAAAACCGTCCACAGACCTCCCCTCCCTCTCTCTCCTCACGCGCGACGCCGGAATCGGCGGCCCCGCCCCGCCGCGCCGGCCCTCCCCGTCCAGATCGACGGACACGGCGGGCTCCGCCGTCCTCGCCTCTGCCTCCTCGCCGACTTTCGCGTCCCGAGACGCCGCGGCCTCGCCGGAATCCACGCGGACGCGCTCGCGGCCCGCCGCCGCGTCCACACGCCGCAGCCGCTGCTCCGGCAACCTACAGGCGGCGGCGCCGCTGAATCCGGACACCCTGTCTCCGCGCGCATCCAACGCACCCACGCACGCGTCCTGGCTTGCCGTCCTTCGCCGCCGGCGTCCGCGTCGCCGCCGCGGCAGCTCCGCCAGTGGGTGACGTCATCGTGACGTCGCCACGGTGGGCCTGGGCTGGCAGTGGGCCGGTTGCTGGGCCGGCCTGCTTGCTGGCTGGCTGCGTCGGCCCTCTTTTTTTTTGTTCTTTTTTCCCCGCTTTTCTATTTTTAAAAACTTTCGAAACTTTTGAAATACAGGCCCAAACAATTGCTGCCCAAATTCTAAAAAAAACTAAATATCAAAACAGCCATTTCAAATGCTCTGGGACCTTCTCAAAATTATTTAAAATCCTAATTCCCAAAAAAATATAGTTAAACCAAAAAACAAATATCGGAAATTTCTAAAAAAAATTGTAAACATCAAAATAGTCATTCCATATGCCTTCGAATCTTTTCCAAATTATTTTAGATCTTATTTTCCAAATAAATATAATTGAATCAGAAAACCAACATTTACAAAAAAAAAATAATGCTTTGCATAACTTAAAACACTTTATAGATGCTGTTTAACGGTATTTATACAATTTCAGAAAACTACTACATGCTACAAAATCATAAACTTACACACTCACGTAATGTATTTCCTCCGAGTATGGAGTTACATTAAAATTTTAAAACAACAACATTAACTTATTGCATCATTTGAAATAGATTAATATTTACATGTAATTTAACTTAACTCTCTCCAATTATGCATAAAAATTAAATAAATGCTAAAAAATAGCCAACATTTCCACACAACCATAATATATTCCTTCTTATTATGTTGCTAAATAAGAAAATTATGGCAAAATGGAACCATTTTTGACTATTTCGGTTTAGCTAACATATTTGGAAAGAATATAACTTAAATTCCTGTAATTTTGTAGTTACGCTAAAAAAAATTGTTTGCTCAGATGATTATTTGAAGAATATACAGGTTCACTTTCTCAAATTATGGATTGAGTTTAAATTGAATTTTAAAAATGCTCAAACAATGTATTCCCTCTAATTGTTGAGTTAAATTACATACATAAGACAAGACACAAACATATTATATCAAACCGACTACATTAACATTTACAAATAATATAACTAAACTCGCTCCAATTATGCAATTCAATTTACAAAAATGCTCAAATTGAATTTAACACTCCTTAAATATGAAATTAAATTTAAATAATGCTCTATTACATTTCACTCCTTAAATATGAAATTAAATTTAAATAATGCTCTATTACATGCACATTTCAAGAAATTTCAAATTCTTTTCCTCCAAAGATGGATTGAATTTAATAGTTGCTAATACAGTATATCTCTTCTAACAAACGATCTAAATTAAATATTTACGGCGAAGTACAAACATAATATTTAGACATAAGCATTATAAATTCCCTCTAGATGTAGTGGATTAAATTTAAATAATGTTTTATTACATGCATATTTCAGGAGATCTCAAATTCTTTTCCTCCAAAGATGGATTGAATTTAATAGTTGCTACTACAGTATATCTCCTCTAACCAACGACCTAAATTACATATTTACGGCGAAGTACAAACATAATATTTAGACATAAGCATGATATATTCCCTCTAAATGTGATTGTAAATAAGAAAATTATGCCAAAATGGAACCATATAATATTTAGACATAACCATGCTATATTCCCTCTAAATATAGTGGTAAATAAGAAAAAAATGGAACTATATTTCAACATTTCAATTTACCTACCATATTTAAAATCAATATAACTTAAGTCTATCTAATTATGTACTCACAATTAAAAAAGAAACAAACTTGATTACATGAATATTTCGGCAACATACAAATTTGTTCCTCCCACTGTGCCAACAGGACAGCCCAGCCAGATTAAGTCACATGCAAAACTCTGGTTGTCTATCAATCGCAGGGACCATATACATAACTAAGGAGCTCGACATATTACATCAAAAAAGGATAGGAATGTGTGTGCAAAGCACCCACTGCATTCATGCAAGCACCCCGTAGCTAGGTTTTTGCTGAGTGGACCTTCATATGTTCTCATGTTCCATCACTACCCTAGCCGGCCTTTGGTTGAACAAAGGTGCGCGCATGGTGAATTAGTTAGCCCCTTGAGAATTACGCCATGTATAATTACATACAAACTACTTATGCTAAAGATTTTTTTTTGAATAGTCAAATTTTCTCACCATTTAGACACAATTCAAACACATTTCTCCTAATCTCAATTAAATTTTGCCGCTGAAATGCAAACATGTAATTTCGAATACTTAAATTTTGTCACCATTCTGAGGTAATTCAGATGCATTTCCTCTAATTGCAATTAAATATTGACGCCGAAATACAACCATGCTCGAACATTTCAAACTACCAAAAATTTGAATATTGGACAAAATTTTAAAAAAATGCTACCTACTCATACCAAAATAAAAAAAATCCAAATTCCAATTTGGTCTACATTTGGGCAAATATTCCAACATTCAATAAAATATATCGAAAATGCTAAAAGGAAAACTCTATGCACATATAGCAAAATACAAATATTTTTTCACATTACAATTTGCCCAACATTTCGATACCATACAAACAAACTTTCCCTAAATTATGAATGACATTCAAAAGAATATTTCTAATTTCAATTAAACAACGACGCCAACATACAAACATGTTTGAACATTTCACACCACCAAACACTAGAATATTCCACACAACATATAAAAAATGCCCACACAAAAAATACTAACTATTGGTAACAAAAATAAAAACATGTTTGCAAATTCCAATTTAGCAAACATTTGGCCGAATAAAAATAAATGCACATAAAAATCTCACCAAGCGTGGCGTGACGCCACGCAAAATTCAACTAGTATCATGAGTATGCTTTGCGCCTACAAAAGCACCAAGGTGCTCCTATGTATTTTCGCAGTATTCTAGGGTTACTATAGTTCTTTTTGTTCGAGATAACGTACTAAATTTCTTATTTGACAAAGTTTCTTGTTGGACAATAGATTAATATTTGCTTCCTATTTGGCATCGTAAAGAAAATTTTCTTATTCACTATAGGGCTAATTTTTTTCTCATAAAACGTATCGCCTAACAACAACCACGGTTGAGTTGGAAACATACAACGATTTATTTTTATTTTGTATAGGAATTGTTTGAAAAACTTCTATATCTATGTGTTCAATAATCAATCCTGACTCACCTCTATGAGAAAAGAGTTGCATCATTCCGTGCTTAAAGTCTCTGCACAAATAAGATTGTTGCCATAAGATAGTCCTGTTTGTGAGCGAGTTCCACTCCAAAGCTGTGTATTAGATTTTTACTCTTTGCACCACCAGTCCACCACTGCATACACATATTAGGACCCCATGAAAGTGGTGGAGAGTTTTCAACCCTCGCTCACGCGGTTTCAGGCGAACCCCTCTTTCGTGGCATTGCATTGTCTACCTGTTGAAGGATGGTTTTTGGGTCCAGCAAGCGGCACAGATCCAGGCTATGGAGCAAGGCATTGCCCTTCCGATTCCTCTGCTTCAATCGTAGAACCTAGACATACCGAGGTGATCGCGGTTGTGCCGGAGAGAACCATGGGCCAAACCTGCCTGGCAAAACCACATTCTGTCAAGAGTAGCAAAATGGTATGTTCCTCTATATCACAGAGGGGCATCAGACAGGATCAAGGTGGTATCATATATGTAAGCAACAAAGTCACAAAACCTATTTGGGACCAAATCAGATCTCACAGTACGTATTTATGCAACAGTATCACAAAACTACATAGCTAGGTTCCCGCAGTTCAAAGCACAAATGGTTATGATGTTGTACTGTCCTTAGTCCAAAGCATATACTGTTTAGGTTGTGCCCATCGGAGGGCGAAGTCCTTTTGAAGTTATTTTATAGAAGGTGGCCTCGACCTTCTTAGAAAGGGTTCGACAGTTTCACATCTATCTCTCCGCCAATGCACACTGACAGTACTAAGGAGTATTTACAATTTGTACTAATATTATATGCCTTGGCAGGCTGGCATCATCTGGTAATACATCGTCTTGATAAAACCGTCATTGCATTTCCTTGGAATTTTGCTGAATTATGCTACAAAGTGGCCAGAGGATTGTGATGCAAAATGAGCTCCCTTTAGTTTTCTATGTACTTAATATCCTATCTTTTATACATTTTCCATTTAATACATTGATTTTTTTTGAAGCTCTAACTACTGCAGGGGAGACCCCCACAACCTTTTATTCCCAAAAAATAATGGCAGAAGTTACAATATGTACAAATTTACATGTCAGAAATTAAACAAGGTTTTTAAGCCATGATTCTAAGAGGGTTAGAACCGAAGCCTTCACTCTGTGCCTAAGCAAAGAGACATCAAACACAAACCCAGCCTTCCAGCCTGTAAAAGTAGGCCTAATACTTTGAAAATCCAAGCATTACGCTGTTTCCAAATGTTCCAGCACACCAAGGTCAGAATCTCAGCGAAGCAAGGACCAGAAAAGTTCTTCTTCACATGCTTCAAACTCTCTTCATAAGATCCATCAATCCATTCTATCTGAAGATAATTCCACACTCTGTAACTGAATGTGCATTGGAAGAAAAGATAGCACCAATCTTCCAGAACATGACCATGGCACAACACACAATCATTATCATCTGTCACTTTCCAATTTCTCCTCACCATCATGTCCTTCGTGTTCAATCTGTCATGCAGAAACAACCAAGCGAACACCTTGTGCTTTGACATGCATTTGGACTTCCATATCCATCTGGAGGGGTTATGGTTTGGCAGGTTGGAGAAGTGCAAGTTATAAAAGCTCTTTGGGGAATAAACACCTTTACTGAAGTTGTATATCCACTTATCATCCCCCTGCTGAAGATTGACCTCATGCAACACATCCTGCAGTTCATTATATTCCTGGAAGGCTTCCACTGAAAGAGGAAGATGAAATCCTTCCGAGAGCTGATCAAGCTCCAAAACTTCCTTGATAGAGGCAAGTTTATCTTTGGCATTAGAGAATAACCTGGGAAATTTGTGAGCCAGAGGAACTCCTTGCCAAACATCCTCCCAAAATAACACAGAGGAACCAATGACCACCTGGCAATGTGAAAGACACCTCCAAGTGTCAGCTAGATTCAGAACAGCTCGCCACCAAAAAGAGCCACTCATGACTACATCATGTGGGACCGATTCAAAATAGTATGTCTCTCTGATAAGCTTAACCCACGACAGATCAATATTGTTAAAAAACTAATCCAGATGTTTTAAGAGCAGAGCTCTATTTTGGACATGTAAATTGATGATACCAAGCCCTCCATTGTCCTTTGGTGCTATATCCCTCTCCTTATTCTTGTCCTTTCTCCACAAACATCTCCTTCTGGCCCTATCAATAACTTCAATAACTCCTTTTGGAATTACCAGAATGCACATGAAGTATGTAGGCAGAGAAGGCAACACTGAATTTACCAAGACCAAACTGTCTCCATAGGATAGGAAGGTCAGAGTTGCTGACATTCTTCTCTCAATTCTGTCCACCAATGGAGCAAGATCCTTGATTGTTGGTTTGGTAGTGCCCATAGCCAACCCTAGATATGTGAAGGGCATAGCAGCAATCTGGCAACCCATGATTTGTGCAAGACTATCAACTTCCTCACCGTCCACATTAATTGGAATCATGGAGGATTTGTGGTAATTCACTTTAAGGCCAGTAAAGCCGACATACTGGTCTAACAGATCCTTAAACACCTTGAGCTGGTCAGGCTCGGCAGGTAGAACAATTAGAGTGTCATCAACATATTGCACAATAGGATACTTTTCACCCACAGGGATTGGGAGTTGCAGTCTACCATCAGCCAGAGCAATATTGACGATACTCTGTAATAAATCTCCTCCCAGTACATATAAAAGCGGAGAGAGTGGGTCTCCCTGCCTAACCCCTCTCCTGCACTGAAATTGTTTACCCGGGAGTCCATTCAGTAAAACTGACGAAGTTCCTGAGGACAATATCTCCTTTACCCACTGAATGACCATTGGAGGGAAGCCTTTGCTTTTCCAAATTTTCAGAATAGCATCATGTTCAATGGTATCAAAGGCCTTCTCAAATCTATCTTGAACAGAACAATTTTCCTTTTGGACTGTTTACAGTGATGTATGTACTCAAAACACCATGCTAGACAGTCTTGGATAGTTCTACTTTTAATAAACCCATACTGGTTCTCATGGATGCATCTGGTAATTACTGCCTGCACTCTATTAGCAATAATTTTTGTCAAGAATTTGAGGCAAGTGTTTGTAAGGGAAATAGGCCGAAAATCATTCACTGTTTCAGGAGTTTGCTTTTTCGGTACTAGGGTGATAAAAGAGCCATTTATATTCTGAAGAGAGACCTGCCCACGCGAGAAATCTGCACACATCTTATAGAAGTCACCCTTAATTATTGGCCAACAGTGCTTTATGAACAGACCAGTAAACCCATCAGGTCCAGATGCCTTATCTGGCTTTAAATATTTAACCACATTCTCAATTTCCTCCTGCGAAAATGGATCACCAAGATGCTGCAGATCATCAACTGTCTGAATAATATCATCCAAACAAAAAGGGGTGGCCGTGGAGAAAGACACACCCATCCTGTTCTTGTAACATTGCCAGAAAGCAAAAGCTTTTTCCTCATGTTCCACTAGATGGTTGCCATCACCATCCGTAATAGATGCAATTGTGTTGTGCCTATACCTCTCAGTGGCTCTCGCATGGAAATATTTTGTATTCTCCCCACTTAACTGCACCCATCTCACCGTACACCTCTGCTTCCAATAATCAGATTGAATACGAAGGAGCTTTTTCAAGTGCACCTTAACGATGTTTCTAAAATTAAATTCAGGGATACTCAGTCCTCTGTCATCCTCCAACTGACCAAAGAACAGAATGACATTGCACTTCTCAATTAAAGCCTTTATGTGAGAGAGAGAGATTTGCCCCATTTCCTAAGGATAGGCCTGAGAAGCTTAAGTTTAGTAGAGATAACTCCAACACTTGTTTTGGCTCGAACTGGCTGATTCCAAACATTAGTGACTAGCTCCACAAAACCAGGTTGCTTGACCCAATGGTTCTCAAACCTGAAAATCTTTGCCTTGGGAATTTCAGTGGAGATACGCACTAAGAGAGGAACATGATCAGATGTGGGCCTAGCCAAAGGAGAGACCGTGGTATTTGGGTATTTCAGAGTCCAAGCACAAGAGGTAAAAAACCAATCTAACTGCTCAAGAAGAGGCTGCTCCTGCATATTTGACCATGTCTACCCTTCACTGGGATTTCCTGAAGATCCAAGTGACTAATGATATCATTAAACAGGAAAATGTCGTTCATATTAGCCCCTGGTTTATTCCTATTTTCCACCGATCTTATGAAATTAAAATCTCCCAAGATCATCCAATTTTCAGTGCTCGGAATATTTAGATTATACAACCATGTAACAAAATTATCTCTCTCAATGCCTGAACAAGGGCCATACACATTCACCAAGTTCTCTAAATTATGTGTAGAGGTAAACTTCAATCGAATAGCTGATCTATGAATTTCCGAGAGTTCCCCTTTGAAAATGGCACTATTCCAAAGCGCAATTAAGCCACCAGAAGCACCCACAGAGGGAGAGAAAATAAACTGATCAGAACGTTTAGGACAGAAACCCCTGATAAAAGAATGATCAAAATTTTCACATTTGGTCTCCTGCAGACATACAATAGTAGCAGTGCTTTCATCAATTTTGTTATACACTGCAATCCTTTTATCTTTATCATTAAGGCCTCTGACATTCTAATCAAAAATCGACCAAGCAAGAAAAACTTTGGATGTACTATCCATTTAAACCCATATAAAGATAAGCAGGCATTGTGCCCAATATAATTGAGCAACACTTAGATAAACAATCCTTTAACAGGTCTGAAAGAGGTCCCATCAACACAACCCACACAGATACAATAATAAAAGATAAGCCACGATAATAAAGGTCCACAACATGATATGATAATAAAGAGCCTTCCAAAAAAGGCCACAAAAGACTCCAGGCCCCAATACTGCAATGGGCCTTATTATTCATCAGAACCAGTTGGGCTTGTGGGCTTCCTAGGAGCAGCATTAAGCTTCTCCACAGTCAACTCGGCCTCAGGAATTTCAAGAAGCTTTCCCGCCTTCTGGAGCATTGGGATCGGTGTCATTGGAGGGACCTCAGCTTCGGCTTCAGCATTCATCCTTGCATCATCCTGAACCCTTGGCTTTGCTGCCCTTGGCTTCTTCCTCTGTTCTGGATTGTCTTGCATTGGCACCAATTTAAACCCCATGTTCTCAACATCACTCCTGGTTGAATGGCGAACCTCAGTGGATACCAAAGCAGCGGTTTTAGGTGCCCTTGATCTTTTCTTGGACACCTTGACAATAGGAAATTCTGTCAGTTCAGTTAGCTCATTCCCTCCTTTATCAGCCACAGGTGACTCAGCAATATTCAGCAAAGCTGATTTCCAAGGCAAAGCAGGATTTCCTTGCAGGTGAGCAAACATGAAACTGAACTGGTGTTGGCATAGTACTCCATCCAAGCACTAATTGGATCCGGTAACATAACTCTGAAAATCTGAACCTGCTCCTGTTGTGCATCTGGATCAGCAACAGCAGGCATAAAAGGAATGATTGACAGAGGGTTATCTTGTGGCTCAACAACCCCTGCTTCAGGGATCACAGGGTTTTCAATTTCCACAGCATTCACCATTGCATCGACCACAAGTTCTGGACCTTCAGTTTGCACAGCCTGAACCGAAGCCACAGAACTCCCAGAAAATTGGACAGTGATGGAAGACAACATCTGCTCCTCCTGTGGTTGTATATTGGGCTGTTCTCCCCAGCCTTCCTGACCAACATTGTCTGCAGCATCTTCTTGGTGCCACTCACCCCCACACAGGCTGCTGAGGATCATGCAAAGGCACCCAATCGTCATTACCAGCATTATGAGCTGGACCTTGACCTGGCAATGGGTGAGGAATCCCATTATGAGGTTCTGGGGACTCATCTCCAGGTAAGACATCTGCCTGATCACTGTTCATAATGAAATCTGGAACAGACCAGGAAGCAACAATACCCCCAAACCTCTGTGGCTCACGCACAACAATAGATTTAGGAATATCTCTAGCTCCAGCATAAGTACACTTGATCAGAGTACGATCAGGGGAGGGGTCCTCTCTATGCCAGCTACGAAGTTTACCAAACTTGCTAACTATCTCACGCAGAAACTCATCATTGCGGTAATCCATGGGCAAATTAAGCAACATAATCCACCCTAGCCTTGTGTAAGTAGTGGTTCTATAGTTCTCACCCTCATCATGACGAACAAAGGATAGCATGCGACCATTACCAAAAGGAACAGTAGGCTGAGCAACTAACAGATCTCTAGTAACCTGATCTTGCATGCGAAACATACCAATGCAAACAATGCTTTTAGTGAAACTCATTACCGGCCAATGGAGATACTGGAAGATGTAATCAGCAATAGCATCCAGGTTGTCGTTGATCTCAGCAGATGGTGGTCACGGAAGAAGCTGCGTGATTGCCCAGGACTCGTTCCGGCGGAGAGGAGCCGCCGTAGCAGTGGCGTACATCCTCGCCGGCCGCTCATCGTCGCCCCATGGCGCATCAATCATCATGGCCATCGGAATAAACCTAGCAGGATCAACAGGGAAGTTCGCCATTGCAAATTCAATCTGCGGCGAGGGCAGAGCAAAGCTTGTGGCAGGGTTTGTGTCAGAGGGCGAGGGTTTGGCAAAAACAGGGGAAACCGCAGGAATAACCTCCTCGGCTTCGACGGTTGATAAGATAGCTTGATTAGACACCTTGGGCACCCATTGAAAAGACTTTTTTAGCCTCGGGCAATTTTTCCTAAAATGCCCTGATACGTCTCAAACGTATCTATAATTTCTGATGTTCCATGTTGATATTATACCAATTGTTTCATGTTTTATATACACTTCATAGCATTTTTATGCATTTTCTTGGACTAACCTATTAACAAGATGCCACAATGCCAGTTCCTGTTTTCTGCTGTTTTTGTATTCTAGAAAAGCTAGTCTGCAAATATTCTCGGAATTGGATGAAACTTGGACAGAACCTCCTATTTTTCCAACACGAAGACGGAGTCCAGAGGAGACACGGAGGGGAGCCACGTGGCGCCCACACCATGGGGCCACACGGGCCCACCCCCTGCCGCGCCGTGGGGTGGTGTGGGGCCCTCGTGGCTCCGCAGCCGCCGCCCTTTCGCCTATTTATTCCTCCCGACGCGAAAACCCTAGATACCCGAGCCATTATCCACGAAAAGTTCCAGAGACGCCGCCGCCGTCAACCCTAGCTCGGGAGGGTTCAGAAGCTCTTCCCGGCACCCTGCCGGAGAGGGGAATCATCACCGGAGGGCTCTACATCACCATGCCTGCCTCCGGAGTGATGCGTGAGTAGTTCATCCTTGGACTACGGGTCCATGGCAGTAGCTAGATGGTTGTCTCTCCACTTTATGCTATCATGTTTAGATCTTGTGAGCTGCCTATCATGATCAAGATCATCTTATTGTAATGCTACATGTTGTGTTTGCTGGGATCCGATGAATATTGAATACTATGTCAAGTTGATTATCAATCTATCTTATATGTTATTTATGATCTTGCATGCTTTCCGTTACTAGTAGATGCTTTGGCCAAGTAGATGCTTGTAACTCCAAGAGTGAGTATTTATGCTAGATAGTGGGTTCATGCCTCCGGTAATCTGGGAGAGTGACAATAACTTCTAAGATTGTGGATGTGCTGTTGCCACTAGGGATAAAATAACCGATGCTTAGCTTAAGGGTACGCCGTTAGGTCTAATGCATTTGTTTACTTTACGCACATTACTTAATGCAATTATCCGTTGCTTGCAACTTAATACCAACGGGGAACTCGGTATGACAACCTGGCGGTGGATTATTAGTCATAGACTTTGTTGGATAACGGTCTATGTATTTTGTCGTAATGCCCACATGAATATCATAGTAATCATCATGTCATATATATGCATTGTTATGCGCTCAATATTTTGTCAATTGCCCAGCTGTAATTTGTTCACCCAGCATGTTAGTTATCTGTTATGGAGAGACACCACTAGTGAACTGTGGACCCCGGTCCATTCTTTTACACTGATAATACAACCAACTGCAAACACTGTTCCTTTTCATTCTCTGCAATTTACTACTGTTTTCCACACCATACGTTTAATCCTTTGTTTTCAGCAAGCCGGTGAGATTGACAACCTCACTGTTTCGTTGGGGCAAAGTAGTTTGATTTGTTGTGTGTGGTTCCACGTGTCAGATTCCCTGCGCCGCACTGACAACCTTCAGAAGTGATTTCTTGCTCCTACTGGTTCGATTAAACCTTGGTTTCATACTGAGGGAAACTGCTGCTACACTGCTTCATACCTTCCTCTTGGGGTCTCCCACGAACGTGTGATCCACGCAATCAAGCTCTTTTTCTGGCGCCGTTGCCGGGGAGCGAAGCACTTCGGTTCAAATCTCCTTGCTTCCCTTCCACACGCCAGCATTTTTCTGGCGCCGTTGTGGGAGCAAGAGGATTTCTGCAAGGGGAGTTTCACGCTTCCAATCTCTTTACTTTGTTATTGTCTTGCTTAGTTTATTTTTATTTAGTCTTGTTTGCTTTATTTATCAAAAACACAAAAAAATTAGTTACTTTTATTTTCAAGTTGTTATCTTTCTGTTTTGTTTTAATTTTGCTAAAATGAGTACCCCTGAGAACACTAAGTTGTGTGATTTCACTAGCACGAACAACAATGATTTCATTAGTACACCTATTGCTCCACCTGCTTCTAACGCAGAATTCTATGAAATTAAACCTGCACTTTTAAATCTTGTTATGAAAGAGCAATTCTCTGGTGTTAGTACTGATGATGCTGCTGCTCACCTTAATAATTTTGTTGAACTTTGTGAGATGCAAAAGTATAAGGATGTAGATGGTGATATTATTAAACTGAAACTTTTTCCTTTCTCTTTGAGAGGACGTGCTAAAGAATGGTTGCTATCTTTGACTAGAAATAGTATTGATTCATGGACTAAATGCAAAAATGCTTTCATAGGAAAATACTATCCTCCTGCTAAATTATATCTTTGAGAAGTAGCATTATGAATTTCAAACAATTTGATAATGAGCATGTTGCTCAAGCTTGGGAGAGAATGAAATCATTGGTAAAGAATTGTCCCACCCATGGACTGACTGCTTGGATGATCATCCAAACCTTTTATGCAGGACTAAATTTTTCTTCAAGAAACCTATTGGATTCGGCCTCTGGAGGTACCTTTATGTCCATCACTTTGGGTGCTGCAACAAACTTCTTGATGATATGATGATAAATTATTCTGAATGGCACACCGAAAGAGCTCCACAAGGTAAGAAGGTAAATTCTGTTGAAGAAACCCTTCGTTGAGTGATAAGATTGATACTATTATGTCTATGCTTACAAATGGAAAGATGCATGTTGATCCAAATAATGTTCCTTTAGCTTCTTTGGTTGCTCAAGAAGAGCATGTTGATGTGAACTTCATTAAAAATAATAATTTCAACAACAATGCTTATAGGAATAATTTTGGTAATAACAATTATAAGCCCTATCCTTTTAATAGTGGCAATGGTTATGTTAATTCTTATGGTAATTCCTACAACAATAATAAGAGTGTACCCTCTGATCTTGAAGTCATGCTTAAGGATTTTATTAGTACACAAACTGCTTTCAATAAATCTGTTGAGGAAAAGTTTGGGAAAATGATGTTCTTGCCTCTAAAGTTGATAGTCTTGCTCTTGATGTTGATTTGTTAAAAATTAAAACTATGCCTCATGATGTTAAAGAGAGCAAAACTCTCAATGCTATACAAGTTAAAATTGATAATAATGTGAGGATGTTAGCTGATTTACATGCTAGGTGGGCAAGAGAGGATGAAATTGCTAAAAAGAATAGTATTGCTAGAGTTTATACTATTACTACTACTGAAAATGCTGTAAACTCAAGTGTTAACAAACCTCCTACTATCAATGGTAAAGTAATTGGTGTTGGCAATGTCTCTACTTCTGTTGCAAAACGTTTAAAATTGCCTGAAAACACTGAAACTGTTCCTGATAAAAGTGCTGAAATTTTTCGAGATGTGGGAGACAATGGTCCTATTACTTTTGATAATAATGATTTTGATTTTGATGGTTGCAATATTTCTGAAGTAATTAAGTTCTTGCAAAAGCTAGCTAGAAGTCCTAATGCTAGTGCTATAAACATGGCTTTTACTAAACATATTACTAATGCTCTCATGCAAGTTAGGGAAGAGAAATTAAAACATGAAGCTTCTATCCCTAGGAAGTTAGAAGATGGTTGGGAGCCCATCATTAAAATGAAGTTGAATGATTTTGATTGCAATGCTTTATGTGATCTTGGTGCTAGTATTTCTGTTATGCCTAAGAAACTCTATGATATGCTTGATTTAGCACCTTTGGAACACTGTTATTTGGATGTTCACCTTGCTGATAATACTATAAAGAAACCTTTGGGGAGAGTTGATGATGTTTTTATAATGGTTAACAATAACCTTGTCCCCGTTGATTTTGTGTTTTGGATATTGAATGCAATGCTTCTTGTCCTATTGTTTTGGGAAGACCTTTTCTTAGAACTGTTGGTGCTATTATTGATATGAGAGAGGGGAATATTAAATACCAATTCCCACTCAAGAAAGGTATGGAACACTTCCCTAGAAAGAAGATGAAGTTACCTTTTGATTCTATTGTTAGAGCAAATTATTCTGTTGATGCTTCATCGCTTGGAAACACTTGATTCTTACTTTCTGCGCCTAGCTGAAAGGCGTTAAAGAAAAGCGCTTATGGGAGACAACCCATTATTTTATTTCTGCAATTTTTTTTTTTTGAGTCAAGGAGTTGTTTACTTCTGTAACAATTCCTTTGTATCTTTATTTTATCGCATTGTTGTGCCAAGTATTGCCTCTAATAGGAAGATGATGCTAGATTTGGATTTCTGCGCAGGAACAGATTTCTGCTGTTCACCGTTTTAATTCTGTAAAATCACAGAAAAATTATTTAAATCTGAAATTTTTTGTGCGTGATCCTCAGATATGTACGCATCTTTCGTTAGTTTAAAGTTTTTCGATCTGAGCAACGTAAGTGCCTCGAAAAAATTCGTCTTTGCGGACTGTTCTGTTTAGACAGATTCTGTCTTTTATTTTTCGCATTCTCTCTTTTACTAGTGTTGAGTGGAATTCTTTTTTAGGGTGAAGAGCTTCACATAACATCAGTGGCAGTAGCTAATGTTAAAAGTAACGGTCATGTTTGTGTCCTTATAGAACATGTGAGTTTTTGATTGTGCACTAACCCTCTAATGAGAATTACTTTGAGTTTGGTGTGGCGGAAGTTTTCAAGGGTCAAGAGAGAAGGATGATATAATGTGATCAAGAAGAGTGAAGAGCTTAAGCTTGGGGATGCTCCCATGGATCACCCCAGCAAATTTCAAGAAGACTCAAGCGTCTAAGCTTGGGGATGCCCAAGGCATCCCCTTCTTCATCAGCAACTTATCAGGTCATCTCTAGTGAAACTATATTTTAATTCTTTCACATCATATGTGCTTTACTTGGAGCGTCTGTGTGCTTTTATTTTCAGTATTTTATTTTTCGTATGGTCAACTTGATTGGACCCCAGCATTCTTGATTGGGAGAGAGACACGCTCCGCTTTTTCATATGAATACTCCTATTCTTCACTTATACTTGTTGAGTATTCTTGTCTAGCTATTGCTATGCTTTTAGCTCCTGTTTTTCATGCATCTCTTATTCAGAGCTGTTAGTTCTTTTAAAGAAAGTACTCTCTTGCTTCACTTATAATTGTTTGGAGAGTTTATGTTGAAATAAATTGATTGGTGTTTGGTTGGAACAGAAAATGTTGCATGTGGTAGATGGTATAATGGAAAAAGCTTACATATTCTTGTAGATCGCTGTATTGGATAATTTGATACTTGTCAATTGTTTTGAGTTATCAAGTAGTTCATGATTAAGCTTTTGTATCATGTAGTTAAAACCTATTAATGAAGAACTACCGTAAAGCTCGTTGAAATTTGGTTTGCATGTTTGGTATCTCTAAGGTCTAGATATTTTCTAGTAAAAGGGTTTGGTTAACAAGGAAGACAGTGTAGAGTCTTATAATGCTTGCAATATGTTTTCATATAAGCCTTGCTGTGTCGGTTGATATCCTGTGTTTGCTTCAAATAACCTTGCTAGCCTAAACTCTGTACTGAGAGGGAATGCTTCTCGTGCATCCAAAACCTTGAGCCAAATCCATGCCATCTGTGTCCACCATAACTACCTATATGTGGTATTTTCTTGCCATTCCAAGTAAATTTTTCATGTGCTACCTTTAAATTATTCAAAATTGTTATTATTCCTTTTTGTGTCAATGTTTACTAGCTCATGAGGAAGTAGTGGGTTATTCTTTATTCGACTTGTCAAACAGACTTTACACCTGGACTAGTGGCATATACATCCGCTTATCCAATAATTTTGCAAAAAGAGCTGGCAACGGGGTGCCCAGTCCCAATTAATTACAACTTTAACCGCTTAATTCTCTTCACATTTTTGCCCTGATTTATCAGTAAGCAATGACAAACAGTGAAATACCTGCATGTGTAAACAAAAGAGAAGAGGGATGATCTGCCTTGCTGGTAGAAATAACGTCCTTCATGGGAGCCGCTCTTAAAAGTCTGTTTGATAGGGAGAATACTGTTTTCATCCGCTACCATTCGTTGACAATTAACAAACACCTCTCAAAACTAGACACTCCTCCATGGTATGTGATTGATGGTAGGCACCCGAGGATTCGGTTAGCCATGGCTTGTGTTAGCAAAGGTTGGGAGGAGTGTCAAATATTTTATGCAATCTCTATATGTTTTTCAAAACTTAAAAAGCTCTAGCACATGATTTAATCCCTGCTTCCCTCTGCGAAGGGCCTTTCTTTTACTTTTATGTTGAGTCAGTTTACCTACTTCTTTCTATCTTAGAAGCAAACACTAGTGTCAACTTTGGTGCAACAATTTTTATATGCTCATATATTGCACTTATTATATGCTTTGTGTTGACAAATATCCATGAGATATATATGTTGAAAGTTGAAAGCAATTGCTGAAACTTAAATCTTCCTTTGTGTTGGTTAAATACCTTTTGCTTAGAATCTATTGCTTTATGAGTTAACTCTTATGCAAAACTCCTTGATGCTTGTCTCGAAAGTACTATTCATGAAAAGTTTTTGCTTATATGATTCAGTTGTTTGCTCATTATCTACTTGCTAGCAAACTATAGACCATTGACCTGGATCACTTCATTCATAACATGTGCTTTACAGTATTATTTGATCAAGATTATGATTGTAGCATGTCACCTCAGAAATTATTTTGTTTTTATCGTTTTACCTACTCGAGGACGAGTAGAACTAAGCTTGGGGATGCTTGATACGTCTCAAACGTATCTATAATTTCTGATGTTCCATGTTGATATTATACCAATTGTTACATGTTTTATATACACTTCATAGCATTTTTATGCATTTTCTGGGACTAACCTATTAACAAGATGCCACAGTGCCAGTTCCTGTTTTCTGCTGTTTTTGTATTCCAGAAAAGCTAGTCTGGAAATATTCTCGGAATTGGACGAAACTTGGACAGAACCTCCTATTTTTCCAACACGAAGACGGAGTCCAGAGGAGACACGGAGGGGAGCCACGTGGCGCCCACACCATGGGGCCGTGCGGGCCCACCCCCTGCCGCGCCGTGGGGTGGTGTGGGGCCCTCGTGGCTCCGCAGCCGCCGCCCTTTCGCCTATTTATTCCTCCCGACGCGAAAACCCTAGATACCCGAGCCATTATCCACGAAAAGTTCCAGAGACGCCGCCGCCGTCAACCCTAGCTCGGGAGGGTTCAGAAGCTCTTCCCGGCACCCTGCCGGAGAGGGGAATCATCACCGGAGGGCTCTACATCACCATGCCTGCCTCCGGAGTGATGCGTGAGTAGTTCATCCTTGGACTACGGGTCCATGGCAGTAGCTAGATGGTTGTCTCTCCACTTTATGCTATCATGTTTAGATCTTGTGAGCTGCCTATCATGATCAAGATCATCTTATTGTAATGCTACATGTTGTGTTTGCTGGGATCCGATGAATATTGAATACTATGTCAAGTTGATTATCAATCTATCTTATATGTTATTTATGATCTTGCATGCTTTCCGTTACTAGTAGATGCTTTGGCCAAGTAGATGCTTGTAACTCCAAGAGTGAGTATTTATGCTAGATAGTGGGTTCATGCCTCCGGTAATCTGGGAGAGTGACAATAACTTCTAAGATTGTGGATGTGCTGTTGCCACTAGGGATAAAATAACCGATGCTTAGCTTAAGGGTACGCCGTTAGGTCTAATGCATTTGTTTACTTTACGCACATTACTTAATGCAATTATCCGTTGCTTGCAACTTAATACCAACGGGGAACTCGGTATGACAACCTGGCGGTGGATTATTAGTCATAGACTTTGTTGGATAACGGTCTATGTATTTTGTCGTAATGCCCACATGAATATCATAGTAATCATCATGTCATATTATGCATTGTTATGCGCTAATATTTTGTCAATTGCCCAGCTGTAATTTGTTCACCAGCATGTTAGTTATCTGTTATGGAGTGACACCACTAGTGAACTGTGGACCCCGGTCCATTCTTTTACACTGATAATACAACCAACTGCAAACACTGTTCCTTTTCATTCTCTGTAATTTACTACTGTTTTCCACACCATACGTTTAATCCATTGATTTCAGCAAGCCGGTGAGATTGACAACCTCACTGTTTCGTTGGGGCAAAGTAGTTTGATTGTGTTGTGTGCAGGTTCCACGTCAAGAGTTAGAATTCCCTGCAACAGCTCTTTTCTGGCACCGTTGACAACCTTCAGAAGTGATTTCTTGCTCCTACTGGTTCGATTAAACCTTGGTTTCATACTGAGGGAAACTGCTGCTACACTGCTTCATACCTTCCTCTTGGGGTCTCCCAACGAACGTGTGTCTACACACATCATGCCCCTGTTCCGAGCAGGCCTAGCAACGAGGTTTCCTGGTGCAGTCCTTTGTTTTGTGCTTGAAACTCAGACAACGAGAGCAATTCCATACTTGGGCCGCCATCTTGTCAATCATCTCTAAAAGGCCAGATCCTCCTGGGCAGAAGAATTTGTGTCCGTTTCTGCCCTCACTGGTAAAATTGGCCCAGAAGGCTTCTCATTTGAAACTGAAACCCCGCCAATTCCGCCTGAGACTGCTGCCGAGACGAGGAAGGCAGATCGAAAGAGCCAAACTGAATTGGGGTAACAGTCTCCTTCAGAGATTCAGCAACACCGATAGAACTAACAGGTTCAGAGCGAGCCTTAGTGCCTTCAGCAGCTGGATTAACCACAATCGATGCCAGTTTTTTCTTTTTAGTAGTGGTGGGTCTATGCTGCTAATGCTTCGCAGCCGGCCTACGTGTCTTGATCAAGGATTTTGCTTTCGCTGACGAAACTGTCTGCCATTCAGAAGAGCACTCAAAACTACAATTCCTGAATTCCTTCCTCCAATTAGGACCCCCAAAACCCCAGAGATGAAAATAACATTGAAACTGAAAGCATTGGAATTTCTTCAACTTAAGAACATGAAAGCCAACTTCTTTGGAGGAAACCATGAAAGAGAAAACCCTGTTACTGAGAGCGGTGACCTTGAGACTGCCACAATATCCACCAAGAACAACTTCTAGTGCCAGACTGATAGTGTCCTCATCTAATCGGAAAGAGGCCCGGCCAAAGGATACCACCATTTTAAAACCAACAGATCTCTCAGATGGATGAACATTAACGTGAAACAAATTTTGGACTTCCTTTGAAAAAGCAGAACCACGTGAAAAGTTCAGGTCCAAAACCCTAGCCGTATGAACCAACATGGTGGCCGGATCAATTGGATTTTCATCAAGATATTTAACTGGCCCTTTATCAAGATCAATAACGACAGGTTTACCACGATCACACAAGGCCCCATCGATCAAGGTTAGGCGATCATGAACCTTAACCCGATGAGAAGGGAAAGAGATCTCAGATCCAGGGTGGATGCACTCACGTACCTTCATGGGACGTTGATCATAGACATAACCATTGGCATCTACAAGATGTAACTTCTTAGCCTTTGGATCCAGCCAAATAAAACCTTTATAGATGTTATCAACATTCCTTCGGAGATCGATGGAGTAGAGAGCCTTCCATCGCCAACAACCCGTTGCAGTGAGAAAAGCCTTGGACATGGTGAAGGAGCGAGGAGTGGCCGGCGGCAGCGGGTGCATACGCTAGGGTGGATGTTGCATTACGCTAGGGTGATGTCAGCCGGCCGTGAAATCTGGCATGGATCCAAAGTAAGATGGAGCACGTTCAGACTAACAACGTAAAAGCATTTGTCCAGAGTACAATTAATTTTCAGCCCACCAAGTGTTTGTATGCATCATGCTAATAAAAGTGAAAGCAATTGTTTTGGGTCAATACTAATATTTTATTGACCATAATTATTTTTCATTTCCATCATTTTTTCTGCACTCTATCATGTGTCCTATATCTGTTCCGCCATTTGCGCCAATGGCGCATCAGGTCATCGAAAGAGAAAGACACTAGGTGCGGCGAGGAAAAAATCTCGCGCGTACCATATGAGTCGCTCTCTCGCCGCGGCGTGGTGTGTTTGGAGCCGCTTTGATCGGTGGAGGGCGACCTCCACTAGCCGTTCCTGAGAATGATTGATGATAGTAAGCCATATATATATACTAGGGGATTAAGCGCGGCCTTCGCCGCACCCGTGGGCAATTTTTTTTGTTTTTTTCAATCGTAAAAGTGTTGAAATTTAATTAGAAACGATATGGAAATTTGGAATTTAAATTAGAAATGATATGGAAATTTGAAATTTAAATATTGGTCGTGCATATGTAATTTGATGTGATCCTGTTGATATATTTGTCATTTTTTTGTATGAACATGTTTAAATTGATGGTTTGCATTATTTAGAATTACTTCAAAATCATATGGATAGGTTGGATTATTTTCAAAAAGAAAAAAAGGGGGTATTTTTGAAATTATTAGTTTGCATTATTTTGATTTGTTGCAAAATCATATTTAGAACTACTTACAATTATTCAATCATGAAGTCGTTGAAAATTTAAAAACTGTTACATTTCGAGAACTCTTCAAATCGGAGGTTATCCAGTTTTTGAATAGTCTAACGCATTTGAATTTGTTTTTGACGCTAACGAAATACACAAATTTGGGAAGCACATGCAAATTTGAAATTTGAATTTTGGGCGCGTATATACATTTTTTATGTGATCGTGCTGACATATTTGCCATTTTTTTCTGTGGACATGTTTAAAATTATTGGTTTGCATTATTTAGAATTACTTCAAAATCATATAGATAATTTGGTTGTGTGTACTTATTTTAATTTAATGTGAACCAGTCGGCATATTTGTCATTTTTTCTTGTGAATATATTTAAAGTTATTGGCTTACGTTATTTAGAATTATTCCAAATTACATGGATAGTTTGGATCATCTGTTAAAAAAACATTGGTATATTTAAAACTATTGGTTTGCATTATTTAGTTTTTTTTTCATTATTTAGATTTTTTTCCAAAATTATATGGATAGTTTGGACTATTTTTTCAAAATAAAATTATGTAAACCGTTGACATATTTGTCATTTTTTCCTAGGGTTATATTTAAAAGTTTTGGTTTGCATTAATTAGAATTATTTGGGCTATTTTTTTTAAATATGGGTGTATTTAAAATTGTTGGCTTGCATTATGTAAAAAAATTGCAAAATCAATATGGATAATATGGTTTTTTTTTCCCGAAAAAAAAAATGAAAAATCTGACTGGGTGGGCCCACTGTGACGTCAGCACGACGTCACAGTGGCCAACCCTAGCCGCACCGCCCGCGGCGGCGTTGGGCTCGCCGGCGGCGCACCGCCCGTGGCGGCGTTAGGCTCGCCGGCGGCGCGCCGCCGCGCTCCGGACGCGCGCGTGGGCGTGTCGGACGCGCCTCGTCGCGGGGAGGCGGGAGGTGGCGGTGCCGCCCCCTTTTGGTCGCCGGAGCGGCCAGGGCGGCGCGCGGACGCGGCGGAGCACCGCGCGGACGGCGGCGCCGATTCCGGCGGCGGCGGGAGTCTTGGCAGCTGTCCGTCGGCGAGGCAGCAGATCCGCCGACGGCGGAGCTCACCGTGGTCGGGGATCCGGCGGGGGAGGTGTGTAGGGGCGGCGGCGCGCGGCGGCGGCCGCGGCGACGACGGCTCCGTGCGGGAGAGAGAGGGAGTGCGGGGACGTTTTTGCTCGAAAGTCCTCGAACTTTGGAGAAATTTAATTTAGGTCCCTCTGCAGCGGGGAAACGTGTAGCGCGCGTGAATTTCTGAAATTGCGAGGGTTTTCTTGCAAATTGGCATGGTGACCTGGTGGGCGACCGGCTGGGAGCCCGGCGACCGGCGGGCTACCGGGCCACGCGTCGTTCGCTGATTGGCAGAAAATCGGTCGCTACAGTAACATCCGCGAAGGGGGCGACGTGGTTGAATCCCGGCCGTCCATCACGCCGATCGGACGGCTGAGGTTTGCCCGCGACGTGGAGGGCTGGATAGGCCGCGATTTTCACCAGCTTTTATATATAGTAAGATATACCTCGAGAGGGGCACGACAGTACAATAGGGCAACATACGTCACAGTGAAGGCACGACAGTCACTTGTGTCATAGCGACAGAAAAACCTCCACATATGCTCGGTCGGATATACACTTACAGATAAAGCTGTTGCTACTATACTCCACATATAAGATATTTTACAACTCCAAAACATGTGGACACCGCCGCTAGAATAATTGTACCGATGGAACCTGTAGCTACAGTATAATGAAGCCATCACCACGCATTTCTGTTGCAGCTAGCATGCATAGCTAAGTAGTAGCATATCCCCCTGCTACTAGCATGCATAACTTGAACGTCCGCAAAGAAATCGGTCCCACCGTCAGCGACGAAGGGCGCTGGACAACCAAGCACGAAATCGCGAGGGGCACAAGAAACGTATAACGGTAAATGAACAAAATCAGCCAATGGGAGGAACACAGTGCGAATCTCGCCCCTCCGCCACACCGATTAAACGCGCAGCATGAGGCCGACGGGTGGGCCCTCGAGCTACAGGGGTGATCCACATAGGATGTCAAGGAGAGTGTGGTGCACGAAGGTTGGTACGGTTAGCGACTTTGCGAATCCCTGTTCATGCCGACTCCAGGAACCGACGGTGATCGGACGGTGCGGAGGCACAGCGGGGGGAGGATTGGACGGCCAGAAAGCCCAAATCGCTGGAGAGTCTCCAATGGGTCTCACCGTTTATATCTTTAGATAATTTGTAGTTGCAGGATCTATTATTGCACTACTTAAGTGAGGATGATAAATCCGTCACTCAAATCAATCGGCAGTTCGCAAACATAAAGTCATAAAGTCAGTGAATCTCAATCTCAATGGCATATAGTGACATACATGGATATCAAAATAAGATAAAACTTATTGCTAAAGTCCCATTTCGGTTCCGCCATTTGCGCAACAACAAGTCATCGAAAGAGAAAGACGCTAGGTGTGGCGAGGAAAAAAAAATCTCGCGCAGCGCTCCCTCGCCGCGACGTGGTGTGTTTGGAGCCGCTTAATTTGATCGGTGGAGGGCGACTCCCAACAGCCGTTCCCGAGAATGATTGATGATACCTCGAGAGGGCCACGACAGTACACAAAAGGGCAACATACGTGACAATGAAGGCACGACAGTCACCTGTGTCATAGTGACAGAAAAACCTCCACATCCAAGCTGATATGCTCGGTTGGATACACTTAAACATAAAGCTGTTGCTACTATACTCCACATACAAGATATTTTTCAACTCCAAAACAGTATAAATGAAGCCATCACCTCGCATTAATTTCTATTGCAGCATGCATATCCCCTGCTACTGATAAGAATGTTATTTTCGTTCTCTCAAGAGATGCTTCTCTTCTCCACTGTCGTGGTACTTGTTTCCCTCTACTTGTACCTGAGATCTAGAAGATCCAAGCTCCCCACAAACTGGCCAATATTGTACAGGTTCCCGTCCCTGATGGCCAACCTTCACAACATCCATGGCTACTTAACCGTCCTCCTCGCCGGCTCAGGCCACAACTTCAGGGCGCACGGTCCACCTGGGACCGGTATGCGGTCCTTCATCACCTGTGACCCTGCCAACGTGCGACACATCTACACGACGAACTACAGCAACTACCCCAAGGGCGCGAAGTTCGCCGCAATCTTCGACATCATGGGAGGCAGCCTCTTCACCACCGACGGCGAGACGACTCACCGGATGCACGTGAATGCCCAGAAGTTCTTTAGCAGCCAGTTATCCATTGGCCGTGTGGCGTCTCACTGCCGCGACAAGGTGGAGCATGGCGTGCTCCCGTTCCTTGCCCGGATGGCTAGCACCGGCACTCCGTTCGACATGCAGCAACTGATGGGGCGGTGTATGCTGGACCTGACGACCCTGATGGTCTTCAGTGTCGACACTGGCCTCCTCTCATCCTTGGCGCCCATGCGGTCCATGGATGTCTCGGACGCCATGGACACGGTCATGGAGGTAGGCTTCCTCCGGAATATAATTCCGGTCTCTTGCTGGAAAGCTATGAGGCGGCTCAATATCGGGCCCGAGAGGAAGCTCCACGCTGCTCACAGGGTGCTACGCGCGTTCAACGAGGAGATGCAGGAGAGTCGGCGGAAGATCAATGTAGGACATGAAGTTAATGTAGTGGATCTGTTCTCTGCCTGCCTGAACGACCCACTCTATGACGATCATGAAGTGCTTCGTGCCACGCTCATTGGCTCCTTGCTCGCTGGGCGGGACACAGTTGCCACCACCCTTTCATGGATCTTCTACAACCTCGCCCAAAACCCAGACATAGTGTCAACTATCCGCGATGAACTCTCACCCATTGCGTCAGGCAAAGTAGCTGGCGGGAAGGCCGGTGCCATGCTGATCTTTGACCCAGAAGAGACCAAACCTCTGGTCTATCTGAGAGCCGTCTTGTATGAGACTCTCAGGCTGTACCCACCGGGGCCTATCGAGCTCAAGACAGTGGCCTTCAATGATATCATGCCGAGTGGTCATGAGGTGCGCGCCGGTGACGCCATCTTTATTTCTCTCTACTCTATGGGGAGAATGGAAGGCATTTGGGGTAAAGACTGCCTCGACTATAATCCAGATAGGTGGCTCTCAGAAGACGGCAGCAACAACCTAAGGTACGTGCCATCTCACAAGTTTTTGGCCTTCAACTCAGGACCGAGGGCTTGTCCTGGAAAGGAAATCGCGGTTATGCAGATGAAGACAATCGTCGCTGCGGTGGTGTGGAACTTTGATGTGGAGGTGGTGGAAGAGCAAACCATCCAGCCCAAGGCATCTTGTTTACTGCAGATGAAAAATGGGCTCAAAATGAAGCTGAAGAAGCGAGAAATGTAACGATTGGTTTTATTTGAGGTTCTGCATGATCGCCTCGGTGTTGTGTTTATGTACGATGCCGTGCTATATATTTGAATAAGAATCATCATGAGAATCTGCCTGTGGTAAGATGGTTATGGGGGTGGTTGTACCCCCAGCCCATCAGAGTTCAAACCCGGTTTTTCTCATTTAGACGGAATACTATTCAGTGGGAGGCGATGTTCCCATGGACAGCGAGGCGTCCGTGGTGATTTCGCCAATGTCAAGACTTGATCCGCCGGCAGTCTTTCGGAGGTACTCACAAGGGTCGGATATGCGTGCGTGCGTTCATAGGGTGAGGGTATGCACCAATGTCCATGAACTATTGAAAAATCAATAAAAGAGAGAAAATATGGGTCGCAAAAAACACTCTTGCGGTACAACCATACAAATGAAAAAGATCCTTGGGTTCAAGTAGGCCATGCCCGGTATATGGGCCACCATGTGCACATTTCGTGATGTCACACACTACTGGACGAGAAAAATACTAAGAATTTCCCCACTTCGCCCTGAGCTAAGTTGAGAAACACTCATCGGTTTTGCACTTAGTTTTCGTCTATGCTCTGTTTTGCCCCTGCTTAGTAGGTGGTGAGGTAGAGTTACGATCCCACAATGTTTCTGTCATTCAAAGCCCTTTAACCTACATTGTTAAAGGGCTTTAAACCACCAGTGGAAACATGGGCATTAGTCCCGGGTGGTAAAGGCCTCTCGTACCGGCTCACCACCCGGGACCCCGCCTCCGGGACTAGAGCCCCCCCCTCTAGTTCCGGGTGTCCTACGACCCGGTACTAGAGGGCGATACGCGGGGCCGCAGCAGAGCCAGTGGCAGGGAACCTCTAGTACCGGGTTGTAATACAACCCGGGACTAGAGAGTCCCCACGTGGCGGCTTCGTGTTTTTTTCATTTTCCTGTTGTATACTACGATTAATCTTGCAAAATATGTGGTTAATTAATTATAAATCAGAAAAATACATATAGCATATCAAAATATTCATAAAAGAAAGCTTTATGAGAATTCGATTATTTTTAATTGATTAATGTTGATCACAACCGGGACTAGAGCCCGTCTATTCGATTAATTACATATAGATCATATATAAAAGGGACTAGAGCCCGTCATCTATTCGATTACATGGAGATCATCAGGGACTAGAGCCCGTCTATCCGGTGGCATTGTATTTTCCCTTTCTGTCTATGACATAGTTTATCAAAAATCCCGCAATTTCCTCGCAAATTGGTCGAAAGCGGTCCTTTAGTTGCAGCTCCCTCCGCATTCCATCCATCTATAAAAGAAGGGAGATCAATATGAATATCAATCATCATAACATAAATTATGAATGACACTCAACACAATTGATGGTTATAATCTAAAATTGTGAATATATTTGTTCACTTACTTCGATAAATGTCGATGGGTCCGCTCAGAGACCAGCTGGCGAATCCACTCGCAGACGTAATATCCACACAAATTGGCCCCCATTGGCTGCCTTTCCAAGTACTTTACGAGAATAGATTTCAATCAAATACTAATCAAGCATGGTATGACGATGGCTTTGAAATTTGAATTAAAGAGATGCGCGAACCTAGCTCGTACTACTTACTTTGGGGTAAACAAAACTAAGCTCCTCTTTAAAATCACCAGATGTACTCTTTCAGAAATCTTTCCAAACCATGCCCGGCAAACAAATGAATAAATGAGTTATTAATTAGTTTCTTGATATCTCAGGAATTGAACAAAAGAGACCGTTATAATACGATAATGATTGAAAATACCCTTGGAGCACATCTTGAATATATTTGTACTTCTCTTCGGGCCACCGCAATGAGTCGCGGATTTCAACTTCTGCTCTATCAACTTCAATGATTAGCAGAATGTAATGGTCGCTGCGCACGTTTATATATGTCAGTAACTAATCAGTTACACTTAACATCGAGTAAGCAAAAACCAATGTGTACAAGACAGTAACACTCTTACCTGAAGTGGTAAGGAAACAATATCGTCCTTTTATAATTTTGCCTCTCTATAGACCTAAGCAAGTTGTCCACCGTTTCCTTGTGGTAGCGGCCCCGTAGCATTTTTTCATTAACTCGGGTTGGGTCAATGAACCCAATCTCAAAGATGCTTTTTCTGTCACATTCATCGCTCTTCATTCTGCATAATAGCGTAGAGAGCATAATTAGAACAGGCAATGACCGAGCTAAGCTATAGACTTTATTTTAGAAAATAAATGAATTGAATCACTTACAGACAATAGGTACTGACGACACTCAAGTCGAGGGCGTCAAGCTGGTATAACTGATAGAGTTCTTCAAGATAAATAGTTAACTCGTCTCTACCGTTGAAATGTTCATCTGTAACTTACACAAGGAGCACTTTTCGATCAAGCTTTGTGACTTGCATGTACTATTTATGCAGTCTTAGCATCTGTGTTGGTAGATTCTCGACCTGATCAGGTGGCAGTAGAGGCTTTCCGTATTCCCAGGTCCAACATCTATCAGGTTGACCAAAGCCAGGGAGATGATTTGCATCCAGTTGTGAAACTGAAACACCAATTTCTGCAGCAAATTGCGCACGGTAAGCTGGATCCTCCGTATCAGTGGGCACCTTGAGCGGGGAGATGGACTGTTTTGACTGGTTTCCGAGTTGGGCAACCTCTCTTCTTCTTTTCCCACCGGAGGGAGTTCTACTCATAGCACGTGTATAGTCATCTGGCCTATTTATCGAAATTTGCGATGGTTGGTTAAGAAAACCCGTAGCCCAGCTTATTTGCTTTTCCGTATACACTTCCTTTGGGGGGAATTTCTTTTCGCAGCCATTTCCGCAAACTATCTTCTCGAATCGGCTTGTAGCCAAGCCTTGCCTTGCTCTGGAGTCGACACGATGTCGTAAGGTCTCGGGGGAGGAACCTTAGGTACTTTTGGGAGGGGCTCAAGTCGGGTTTTGGGTCGGGAACCCGAGGCGGTCTTCTGCCCCTTTTGACCCTTAGACTTAGTGGGCGGAGGCGGTGGATACGGCTGAGGAGTCGGCTGACGCGGCGGCGGAGTCGGCTGACGTGGCGACGGAGATCGAGATGGACTCATGTTGTTGTGGTCGTCATTGTCGTCATCTCGTCTCGAAGGAGACGATGGTGGCCTTGGTGTCCAGCCTGGAAACTTCATCAATTTCTTGGGCCATAGAATGAGTCCACCCTGCACATCTCCCAGTTTCCTCTCATCATCATCTCCAGGGAAACAAAGGTCGAGTGATTCAAATCCGGGTTCAACTTGATCCACGCCGACACGAGCATAGCCATCTGGAATCTCATTGCCACGATATTGTGATGTAGATTCACAAGTTAAAGCATAGCCGTCTGTCGCCTTCATGGTTATGTTTCTCACTGCCTCATGTAGCTCACAACATGTCTTCTCAGTGAGTAAATCCACGGGGTAGGTTTGGTTCGATGCCTCAGCAGCACCGACCGTCGTGGAAGCCACGCTGCTTTTCCGTTGAGATGGATCACCTGCTTGACTATCTTGCAGCTGCAACTGATGAGTTGCCCCTCGAGAAGATTGCGCGCGCCGCAATTCATCTAGTTCCCGTTGTTGTTGGCTAATGATATTTTCTACTTTGCTCAACCGGTCATTGTTCTCCTCATCCTTCCTCCTCTTTGCTCTTGCTCGGCTTCTATAGGAATCACGGTCCTCGGGAAACCCTTCTTTCCAGGTCACACCTCCCTTGCCTCGAACACTGCCTCCTTTTTCTTTAGTACCGAGGGCCTTTGACAGCTCGTCTCTTTCTCTGTCGGGAAAAAACCTTCCCTCACGAGCATCGACGATTGCATCAAGAATTGTTTGCCGGGGTATAGGAGTTTCTTTCGTTTCATGAACTATTAGATCACCTGATGCGTCATACTCCGCCCCATGAGCAAGCATCCAATTTCTGACCCTATGGGGCCAGTTATCTGTAACTGGAATGATCCCTTTTTCGCGCATAGCGGGCTCAATCAGATCCCACTTAGGCTCAGCACTTACGTAGCCAACTCCACCCAAATGATGGTGATATTTCTTTTTCGCTGCATTCAACTTATTCTGTGCCGATCTTTGTTGCGCTAGTTCTGAATCCTTGTATTGCAGAAATGCTTTCCAGTGAGCCCGCTGCCTCTCTAGTGTTCCAGTGAAATCTGGAGCTTTCTTTTTCGAGTTCCACTCACGGTATAATTTGTTCTTCCAGATATTGAATTGTTGAGCCATCTTCTTCAGAGCCCAATGCTTGACTGCTTTCGTCATGGCTTCTGTCCTTTCAGGAGAATCCAACACCGGCATGGTGAAATGTGCTCTGAGCTTCTCCCAAAGCACATCTTTAGTTCTGTTGCTGACAAAATAATCGTCTCCCTCCATGTTTTTGAGCTCATTCCATTCCTGAATGCTGATCGGAACATTGTCCCTAACAACAACTCCGCATTGATTCACAAACTTAGATGCGTTCGCCAGGGGCTCCATCGGTCTGCCATCTGCAGAGACGACATCAATTCTGAAATGCGCATGTGATCCCAACCCTTTGGCATGGCCTCGTTTACTAGTTTGGGTCGATGCAGAGGTCTAAAAGAAGAAACATTTGTTAATATATATATTGCATCAAATTTTTTGCATCTGATCAACAGAGGCTTAATATACCTCGCCGGACTGCGGGGGTACTTCACCAAGTTGCAAGTCGTCATTGCACTCTGTGCTCGTTTGCGCGTCGACGCTTCGTTCCGGCTCCTCCATTCCCGGACCGGACTCGTTCAAAAACTGTGAGCCATCTTCTGCTCCACTGTCTTCAGCACCATCCGGGTTTTGCCGCATAAAGCCGAAAATCACTTCTTCCCCTTCTCTGCTTGTGAAGGGAGGAACATCCTCATCCATTGCCGGAGGAACATCTCCATCCATTGCCGGAGGAACATCTTCTCGCGTGCCATTTTCAATTTAGAATGCATTAACAAATTTAACCATTTTGAAAGTATTTTTAAAATGCATTAACTAATATTGTTTAAATTTAAAATGCATTAACTAATATTGTTTAAATTTAAAATGCATTAACCATTTTTGCTGGCTCGGAGGCCGTAGGATTAGGGGGAACGGCGGGAGGAGCCAGCCCCGTTCTCGCGCGCACGTTTGATGCGGAACGGCCTTTGGTCCCGGTTGTTAACACCAATTAAAAAATGCATTAACTAATATTGTTTGAATTTGTAATAATCATCTCTTTATTTTAAAAACATCATTAACAACATCCCACACAGTTACATAAAAGGATACATTATTACACATCACTAACAGTTACATTACTACATAAACGGACTTGCTGGCTCGGAGGCCGTAGGATTAGGGGGAACGGCGGGAGGAGCCAGCCCCGTTCGCGGCCGCCCGGTTCTCGCGCGCACGTTTGCGGCGGAGGGCAAGATCTATGGAGGATGAGTCTTTCAGCGCCCAATCTAGCTCGGAAGCCTCCTTCGCCTTGAGCTGGCAGGCAGTTCTGACTCGCTGTACACGGTCGTCGTGGACGGACTGGAAGGAGGCTTTAATGGCCTCCTGCATCTGCGGCCGCCGCGCTCTTCTCCATGGTCGCTCCAGTCGAAGTAGTCATCGTCGTCATCCTCCTCGTCGTGGTGTTACCAACCGGGAGTAAAGAAGCACACGGATCGTGTGTTTCTTTCAAACGCTTATGAGCCGTTGGATCAGCGGTGTGTTTCTTTAGAGGGCTTGTAAGCCGTTGGATTTTTAGAACCAAATATCAGTGTTTACGTGACTGACCCGCCTTTAGTCCCGGTTGGTAACACCAACTGGGACTAAAGAATCACACGGATCGTGTGTTTCTTTCAAACGCTTGTGAGCCGTTGGATCAGGGGTGTGTTTCTTTTGAGGGCTTGTGAGCTGTTGGATCAGCACTATCACGACCACTTCGTGAGCCACTTGACCCGGTTGGTGTTACCAACCGGGACTAAAGAAGCACACGGACCCTATATATAGCATCCATCATTGGTAGTACACGGGTAGCAGAGAGCAAGATTTCTGAGAGGCAGGGGTTCCTAGAGCAGTGACTGAAGGTGAACCCTCCCCTCGGTCGGATCCAAGCAGCGGCAAGGATCTCTGATGATTAGCAACATCCCCAACACTTGTTCGGATGGTTGCAGATCATCAGAGACGTCTTGCCGCTGTTTGGATCGAAGGCCGATTTGCCGTCTCACGACCACGCGATGATTTGCTGATTTGCCGGTCAGAGTGGCCACTGGAGAAGGTAGGCAACTTCAGAGTGACCAAAACACACGGTTTCCCGTCATACAACCCAACGGTGCATTTGATATGCAGTCACTCACGAGGCACCGTTGGGCTGTATGACGGGAAAACCGTGTGTTTGGTCAGTTTTTTTCTTTTAACTTTTGCTTATATATAAGGAGGCTCCACACCGCCCTCCGTCCTCTCCCCAAGGTGCTGCCCTCTCCCTCCCCTACCTAGGTTGCATGCACCTTAGGTGTTTGATCAAATTCCCCACTCATTTTTTCAGATCTCAAAGACGATGTCCGGCCTGTTGGATGCGAGGAGCGATGTCCGGGACTGGGCTCCGCCGGGCTGGCACTAGGAGGTGGTATCTTCCGGCACGCGTCGCTTGGTGAGGAATCTGGGTGACGTCGTCGACCCGGATCTTGTTTGGTGGAAGTCGCGTGGGCCACACTCGGTGCAGAGGGAGCCGACCCCCGAGGAGGTGGTACGTCGCCGTATCAGGGAGGAGAACGAGCACATCTCTTCTGAGTTTTCTCCATGTTTTACTTTGTTTCCACTTTGTTTTGCACTGATAAGTATTTTACGTACCCACACTTTTGGCATCACAATGCTTGCACATATATCATACTTAAACAGGGATATAATTAATAGAAATAATAGTTCAGATAACCATTACAGAAAGTACTGCATAATTGAAGATACCCATATATATGAAACTGCGAACACTACTCTCTTCCAGATGAGGAGACCCTCAAGCACTACATAATATTAGAGATAAAGTGTTTGCCATTGCAAACACTAGTACTGATCGTCCTCCGGATTAGAATACCCCCAAGCAGGAGACCCATGGGGCACTGGTGGCGGTACGAAGTGACGCTACCCATAGTTGACGATTCTAATCTTGCGTTACACCTCGTATGCAACGTACGCATCTATTGCTGCATACTCAATGTTGGAAGCGTCAAGTGGGGTCTTCTCCCATAATTTGTGCTGCTTCTTGGGGAATCTTGTCTTCATATCAGCGTACTCGTCCTCGTCGATCACGGCGGCTGCCATATCAGCCATTCCAGTCTTGACATGGTCAAGCCTGAACACGTCCTGGAGATCAATGTGGCAGGCAGATGGTATCTTAAGACCCCAGGTGCGTCTCATCTTGATCTTGTCATTCGTTATATCAACGCTAGCAAAATGTATGCCGCTGCGAAGAAAATCCATGAGTATTGGACATTGCTTGTCACTACTGCAACAACAAATGGAACACATGTTAAATACTGCTGTAACAAAGTATAATTTAGAACAACAAGTATAATAAGAATAATAACAAGTATAATTTTAGATCAAGTATAATAAGAATTAATCATAACAACAAGTATAATAAGAATCATATATAACAATTATAATTTAGAACAAGTATAATAATTAAGAATCATAACAAGTATATTTCGACACAATATATATAATTCTTTCACTACAATCAAAGAGGAATTGCTATCCTATGCAATTTTCCTATCCCTATGAATCAACAAAGAAAATAAGCCCCAATTTAAAACTAAGACAAGTTTTTATATTACCTTGCCCACTGGAAGACCATGACATGTTTCTTGAAACAAAGTTGGATGACGATAACATCTCTTTGATCGGCCGTGTACTCGAGATCAAGGCCCATGAACTTGTCTTGCTCCCGAGTTTCGTCAAGCCAATACTCGAAATCGGAAAGAAAATCCGGCACCTTAGCACTGTCGTTCGTGTACACGACATTGAGATAGGTGTTGCCATGTGCAAGCACCTGCCCGTAGCGAGTGATCGATGGTGGATTCATGGTGGAGGGGATCGGATGGGGATCGAAGAAGAGAGGAGAGAGAGACGAACATAAATGGCCGCGGTTACTGTAGCAAATCGCGTTTTCCCGTGTGTTAAAATCGTGTGCGGGAGACGAACGGTTGGAAGGCAAACGGTTTGGGACATTTAGTACCGGGCCGTAGCACGACCCGGTACTAAAGCTCCACCTTCTAGTACCGGGCCGTTAAACGAGGAGGTGCTAGAGGTGCTCACGCGGGCCCCGCGCTGCTGCTGCCCTGCCACGGACCTCTAGTACCGGCTCGTATTACGGCCCGGTACTAGAGGTCCACTACGACCCGGTACAAGACCTGCGCGGCCTCGTAGCTTTTGAACCGGTACTAGAGCCACACTCTAGTACCGGTTCGTAAGCCAACCGGGACTAGAGCCAATTTTGACTCTGGACGAAAGGCTATGTTTTCACTAGTGAACAATATTGTGAGGTGGAGACGTGGAGTTACAGATCCCACATTGTTTCCGTCATTGAAAGGTGGAGTGCTATCTTGTGTTTGCGTCCGATCTTGTCGACGGCCTGGACTCGAGGAATCACGCGGGATTTGCCGGTCGGAGAAACAATTTCGCAGATCGCTCCATCGACATGCTTGGCAACGCATGCATGCATACATGGGCTGATCGACACCTGGTCTGGTTCAGGCGTGGACGGCGCGATCACCGCCCCGTATTCAGCTCTCGTCGAATAACAGCCTTCCCGACGCCCCTTGTCCGCTCTCCCGCTTCCATTCCGTGTGCCCGGCCGCCCTCTTATACAGCGATCGTTGCACCACGCCCTTTGCATGACCCCCGCCCGGCGCGTTTCCCAGCTCGCCCACTCGATCGCGCGCATGCCGGGATCAGCATACAAACACGGTTGTAGCGACTAGCTAGCCAGGCGCGTCGATCGATCATGCGGCCGGAGGCGGCTTTGGTACTTATGCTGCTGGCTATTCGCGGAGTGTGCGGCGTGGACGACGCCGTGCCCCGGCTGCCGGAGGTGGCGGCGCCTGCGATGCTGCTGGTTAGTGCTCGCGTGACGAGCTTCAGCGACGGCGGCGCCGGCGGTAGTCAGAAGCTGGAGGGAGCGGACGAGGAAGACGAGGACTACGGGTACGTGGACCCTCCGCCGGACACCAACCGCCGTGGCGCCGGCGCCCCCATCCCGCACAAGTGAACTCATCGGTCGGTTCACCTTGATCATAGTTTACTTTTGCTTGTATCACGTACGGGTACTGTAATTCGCACCAAGAGATCGAATATCTGTATGCATCAGGGCATGATAGAATATATGGAACGTACTTGAGATTAACTTTTTTTTTTGAAATTAACTGGGAATTCGAGTAAACGTACCGTTCGGTATGCATGCAATTTTGTTTTTCCGAGAAGGATGATAAAATTATCGCTTATAGCTAGTGTCCTGGCCCACCTAGGCCTCAGCCGAAACAAAGCCAGCAGCCACACGACCCACGACTCGAGGTCGAAGGAGGCTCGGAATATGGCCTGTGGCCTCTCTGCTGTAGAATGGCTGTAAGTAGGCCCAAACTGACTTATGGGCTCAACGGTCTTTTTCCTATTTTGAATTTGCGAATCACACATCCAGACTCGGTCGATTAGTATTTTTTCTTCAACAAATCGATTAAGTTCCTACTAAGATCATGTAAAAATAGTGCGTGGTTCTGGTAACTATGTACCGGTCCCTTCATTCCCGAAAAGAAGACGCACATTCTTTAAAATTTAACTTTGATTAAGAAAATATGTGTCACGTATCACAAAAGTTACACCTTTTGAAACCTCTTTCGAACATGGTTCTATTGGCATCCGTTTTTATAACATAAATTATGTATCATTGGACTAATTCCTGGACAAATTTGAATTTTGGAAAACAAGTAGCCTTCTTTCCAAAAACGGCGAGAGTGCTGGCCGCCTGGCCGCATGCGCATGGTGTTTAATCAATGCATGCTCCAGTTTTTTCCGAGAATTCATATATGTGCCGAAAGTAATGTGGTAGTTGTTTCTGCTCTGCCAACGCCTACGATCGAGGGTTACGGGTAGAGAACCGAGATATTCCCTTAGAATTCAAGCAACAGTCGATATACTAGTCGTCAACATAAGTTATTTTTATTAATATTATTAAACCTGTTGGCCGAAAAAAGTAAGGACATTGTCTAGAAAAAGATCCCGTGCGTCGAACTTCTTGTTGAGGCCGCAGTGTTTTTTTTTTGAATTTGCAAGTGCAGAGTGTTAGTGAGAAGGGCGCTGACTAAGAAATAAGATGCGATGGCATGCATTATGTCCTTTTGCTTTAGGAACTTATCGAGAATGTACTTGCACATAGTCGTGTAGAGCCACGAAACGACCGTCTCATTGGTGTGTTTCCAAGGGGCAATCGTGCCGTCTGGTAAAGGCATCAACAGTGTTGTCGTTATGTTCCCACAGGCCGAGCTTTCCGACGACGATCATGTATAATGCGCTCGGTGACGTGAAGCTGATTGTGATCAGCTCAGGGAGATCAGGGACATGATGACATATGTTCATGTGTTAGATCGACCCGGAGTAACGGGATGGGATTCAGAGCGAAGGGGTTGGTGCTCGAAAGTGGTAAGAGTGATTTTCTTGAATTTTCTAATAATACGTGATTTTAACCACATGGTTAACTTCATGTTATTTAAATCTGATGAGGTTCATTAAGTACAAGGGATAAGGCCATAGGATTTGATGACTTTATGTTCTTTGCTGGAGGCCTGGAGCAATAGAATATCTTGTGGTAGCCTGATAACCGGTTGCTCCACAGCACCGTTCAATGCGAAACGTGTGCACACCCACCGCTGCTAGTGTAGTACCAACGGACTGATGGAGATGGAAGGAGCTTGTCTACAAATAAAACCATCCCCATGCCCAAAATCCATTGCAGCTCTAGCTACTTTCAGGGATAACCATGTCAATTCCATTCTTGCAAGGGCTACTCATCTCCATACTCGTGCTACTAGTTCCCTTGTACATTTACTTCAGGCGGCCTAGTAGCAGATGAAAGCTCCCCACGAACTGGCCAATATTGTACATGTTCCCTTCCCTCCTTGCCAACCTCCACAACCTTCATGACTACCTTGCCTTGGTCCTAGCCGGATCAGGTCACAGCTTCAGGGCGCACGGCCCACCGGGCACCGGGATGCGGCGCTTCTTCACCAGCGACCCCGAGAGCGTACGACACATATTCACAACGAACTGCCCTAACTATCCCAAGGTCCCGGAGTTCGCCGCCATCTTTGACATCATGGACGGTGCACTGTTCACCTCTACGGGGAGCCATGGTATCGTCCCCGCGCAAAAATGCAGAGCGTGCTGAGCAACCCACGGTTGGTTGCCCATGACGGCTTGCTGCCGCGATATGTTGAAGAACAACCTCCTCCCACAGTTTATGGGCATGGCGAGCACCGGAACTCCGTTTGACATGCAGGAACTGATGGTGAGGTTTATGTTTGACCTCACCGCCACGACGCTCATCAGCGTTGACCCGGGCCTCATGTCTTCGGACATGCCTCCCATGGACGTCTCCGACGCCATGGACACGGTGATGGAGGTGGGATTTGTGCGACACATTATGCCGACCTATTGTTGGAGGGCGATGAGGTTGCTAAACATCGGCCCAGAGAGAAAGCTCTCCATGGCACACACGGTGCTACGATGGTTCGTCTCAGAAATGACCAAGAGGAGGAAGATAATCGAGGAAAGACATCTTGGCAATGACGAGAAACAAGACGGTATGTATATATTGTCTTCCTACATCACCGACCCAGACTACACCGGCGATGATCTATTCCCGTGCGACAATCCTTGGCTTCATGCTCGCTGGGAGGGACACATAGCCACAACCCTGCCATGGATATTCTACATCCTTGCCCATAGACCTGACGTGGTGTCGATCATTCGCAATGAACTCTCGCCCATTGCGTCACACAAAGTAGCGGCCGGTACAAGAACCATGGTGATCTTTGAGCCAGAGGAGACAAAAGCTCTAGTTTATCTGGGAGCCGTCCTGTACGAGACACTCAGGTTGTACCCACCGGGTCCTTTTGTGCGCAAGACAGTGGTTGCCGATGATACCATGCCGAGTGGCCATGTGGTGAATGCAGGAGATACCATCATTGTCTCTTTCCACTCGATGGGGAGAATGGAGGGGGTGTGGGTAAAGACTGCCTAGAATATAACCTAGAGACGTGGCTCTTGGAGGACAGTGGCAATAAGCTGAGGTATGTACCTTCTGACAAGTTTTTGGACTTCAACTCGGGCCCGAGAATATGTCCTGGAAAGTGGAAAGGACATTGCAGTTACGCAGATGAAGACAATCGTCGCTGTTGTGGAAGAGCAAACCATACAACCCAAATCATCTTGTCTATTACAGATGAAAGATGGGCTCAAAATGAAGCTGAAGAAGCGATTATGCTCCGTTTATATGTAAACAACACATTTATGTATTCTGCATGACTCTTCTGACGTTTGGAGCATATGGTCGGGGATCTTAGGTAAGCCGTATTGATGTGTGTTATGTATGTCAATTGTTATGGCGCTAATTAGCGACCCTCGGGATTCTTGAAAATAAAACATCAAACATATATGCGACCGTCGGGATAGGCCGTCGTATAGTTGGGAGAGTCGAACAATGAGTACTTTTAGCTAGGTTCGACCTGGACTTGTGGGGCCGGTCTCATAACCAGACTACCGGAGCATAGAAGCCACATACTCCACTCCACCAAGACGACACACAATGCATTGTTGTACGCAAATAAACTTTTTAAAATTGGCGCGCGATTTGTCTTTTCATGGATTACGAAGAAACAGAGAGAGTACGAGCCATGGGTGGCGTGTGTTGCTTTTAGGGATGCATCTGTCCCCTTGCTGTTGCAATTTTTTTTTTTTACGGTTACACTGCGACGTCATCACATTTATTTCACAGGACAGGACAGCTACGAGGTAACCCTATGTGGTACTACCTCTGTCTATGTAAACGTTTTTAACAAGCTAAACTAGCTCGGTAAAAAAGCTTACATTGTGGAATGGAGCTAGTAACTGATTTCTATAATTCTATGAGTGCACCACTAATCTCCATGGAATATATTAGCTACTACTCCCTCCGTTTTTTAATATAAAAAGTTTTAGCTTTTGTCCACATGCATGTGCACACAAATGTACGTAGACACATTTTTGTGTACATGTTCACTCATTTTAGTGTGTATATAGATAACATGTGTATCACCTAAAACATTTTATATTAAAAATAGAGGGAGTAACTGCTAATCATGCGTTGGGAGTTGGGAGGTTCAACCTCAACTATCATCCTCGGCACATTTTTTGTTGTCGGTTTGACGCATGTGACTGTCCTGCCTTTAGTTTGACGTGGGTGCCCTGCTGTGTAGACCACAAATCCGGTTGGTTGTCCAAGCCTTAGGGCATGTTTGATTCGTAGGATAAGAAAGACGTAGGAATAGGAAAAGAATAGGATTGCTATGTAATGCATAATTCAATCCTATAGGATTTGGAACTTGTTTGATTCCACCAAAGGAATTCTAAAAAGAGGTTGGAGTGGAGGTTAGGATTCCTATAAGTAGTAGTACAAATGAACCCTTAGAAAAAAATCCTATAGGATTCAATCCTACAAATCAAACAAGCAAGAAAGGAAAATATTCCTATAGGATTGATTCCTACATAAATCCTATACAATTCCTTTGAATCAAACAGGCCCTAGCATCAGTCTTCTTCGGTAGTTGATACACAGCCATTTGGATCTTCAAAGATTTTTTTTGGATACTTGTCTCATTTATAAAATAACGATCAATTTAATTACAAGCCACATAAATATCGACCTAATTAATACAATTTGTAATATAATCTTTTGCAGGAAGAACCCTCAGCCGTAAAAGAAAATTACAATCCAGACCCCAAAAAAAACCTAAGCAAGATATGAATGTCTGTCCCTCACGACCGGCACCACCATATCAGCCAACCAAGAGAAGGTGGGCATATCATCTTTTCACCCGAATTTGACGCGGCTAAATTGAGAATCTAAAGATTTACAAACCTTCAAAATAGCTTGTCAAAGGCAAAGCCATTGCAGTTGAAAGAATCGGATAGGGACAGAACCCCCGATACATAATCGAACTCCAGATGTAGCACCATAGGTCGGAGGAGGAAACCAGATTTTCAGCCTCCAACCACGAACTCATCATGAGATTCACCATCTTCCAGTTGTCATATAGATCCCTCATCGATCACAGAGTAAACCACCGCATCAGAGGAGGATTTTATCACCGTCGTCGCCTTCTTCGCTACAACCAACATGTCGAGCGGTCAAACCTAAAAATATAAAGGACCTAGCCTAGAGTGCACTAGTCCACACACGTGGGTTCTTGTGACCCGCCCTCACCACCGACAACTGGGAGGTCGTTTGCGGATGGTAGTCGCCCGAGGGCAGCGTCGGAAGGCAGGTGACCTGGGCAACAAGATCACATTTTCTCTCCCTAGCTGCGATGTGGAGGAGAAAAACTTTTGAGTTGTACAAGAAAACAAGAGTTACCGAACCTCCGTGTCTTTGAAAGATTTGTTTCTTTAGAATCATTGAGCATGTATTTTCACAAAACATGGAACTAGCGAGAATCACTGCCTGAACATGGACATAAATTTGTCCTGCTGTGATCATGTGACCAAATGTGGCCCGTCCCTGTCGGGGGGGGGGGGGGGGGGGGGGGGGGGGGAGTTACAGGATTGCTTGAAGCTCCATGTATTCTGATATAGGCTTTTTAGTTATCTCGGCCTTTTTTTATACAGCTATGAAGGGAATAAATGAGGTGGGTTTATGATTATCAGTTTTAAACTCAAGTTCTCAACAAAGATATGGCCGTGTGCCCTATTTGCCGGTGTGGTCATGATTATCAGTTTGAGAATGGGAAAATTTGAATATATCTCTTCACATAAAAAGGCATATAGTCTTGCTTGAAGCTCCATTTATTCTGATATAGGACACCATGCTTGGCAAGTTAATCGTTTGGATCCTTGTAAACTTGTTTTAGGAAGGCCATTAACTAAAATCAATCTACACAAAATCTGCTCATTTTTCTTTTCCATCATGCGTTGATTCTTTGATCATTTGCCAAATAGGTATGGGTATAATTCACCTTCTAAATTGCGTCACATGCGGACGCATTCTATCGTTGTTCCATGGCAGGACCTATATTCAAACCATCGCTGACCCACATGTGGACGTAGTGAAAGGTAAGAAGCCGAGTCATCGAGAGGAGATCATAGTACACCCAAAGCTACCGCGATGACACTGCCTAGGCATAGTCGATGTTAAAAATTGGTAATTGGTATTGACATACCACCGTCAGTGAATTGCATCTACGAATTTTAAAAGACATTTTGAAGACATATACATTATTTCATGTCGTTACAACTTGTATTGGATTAAAGAGCCATCCAGCTACGCTAGCGTACAATTTGTATAGTCCCATCGAGAGTATATCTGGTGGAACCAAGTTTTAGTGGAAACCGATGAAAACCATTAAAAGATCACGTTTAAAACTTCTAAGAAATTCTCTACAAAAATGCATTACGTTTGGAAAGTAGAGTTCTATAGACATGTGAAATTACAAGTTGAAATTTAAAAATCTTTTAGGAGTTATGAAAATGACAAATTCAGCCTCCCTAAACAAATTTGAGTTTTAACTTGCAAATATGAATTTTTATAGAACCCTATGTTCCCAACATAATAAATTTTTGTTGAGATTTTTTTTAACTTCTAAACGTATTTATCATGATTTTTACTGGTTTGCGCTGGAATTTGGTTTCCGCCCGGATACTTTTTCCGTCCCATCAACTCAGGTGAGCGAGCACTCAGGACAGAATATCAGTTTGTTTTTAAATGGAAGGACAGAAGGCAGCTGGTCCATGCGATGTGCTTTTGTGGGCCTACTAGCTGGGCAGCCATGTGTTCATCCGTGCTCATTATTTTTGGATGTGCAGCCCAGTTAGTTATAGTCCACTGGTTGGTAGCATAAGGACTTCTTCATACACTGTCCGAATTTCTCTAGGAAAGCAACGACATGTTTGACAAGTGTTACAAACTAAGGGTTTTAGTGGGACGTCATTTTTTACCATTTAAAATTCATCAGGAAACATTTTTGAAACTGTTCGCTCGAATTACGAACATATTTTACAATTACATTCTTCACGTTGATCCGTTGAGATCTTCGAAACCATGTCCCATGCCGTTAGGTGTTGACAAAACTTTGTCATACATCAAAAACTAGTGTACTATTCTGTTTTAGTGTACACGTACTCCGGTTTTTAATTTGCATGTATACCATGTTTTTATGTGGGGCTTATTACTTCTGTGCCCTACTTCGCTCAGTTTTCCTCGTCTGTGTCCTACTTGCGTAGTTTTCCTCGTCTGTGTCCTATCTGGCTCTTTCGAGACCCGCGGATGGCCAAGACGGCCGTTTCCGTCTGGTCAATCACCTTTGACCCTCACTTGGCCTGACTGGTGGGGTCGGCCTGTGGCACCTCGTGAGTTGACAAAATGGGACCGCTCAAGTGGGACAGGAAGGTGGGGACGGAGTGCCAGGAATCGAGTCTGACGCCCAGGTTGGGATTAGTACGTCGTTAACACAAAAGATCCATAACTGAAATAATAAGCCTTCTTGGGAGACTGAAATAATAAGCCTTAATTTAGGAAACTAAACTTTAGAAACTGTTTTATTTTGCACTGGAAACTGAAACTTAAATTAGGAAACGGAAATTTAGAAACTGATTTTCACATTCAGTTTAGAAACTGATTTTCACATTCAGTTTAGAGCTATACAAAAGATTTTCATTACTACAAAAGATCCATAACTAATTAGACTAACTACTAATTACTAGTGTTAATACTACTACTAATGAAACTACTACTAATCAGTAGCAGTTGCACTGCTACTATGTCAGCGGTGGGCTCCAACTTCCTCCGCCTTGGCTCTTACATCCACCGCCTCTTCGCTGGCGGTGCGTCATCGTCGTCGGAGTCATCGTCGTCGGAGTCGTCATCGTCGTCTCCATCATCGTCGTCCTCCTCAGAGTCGGAGTCGTCGTTCGGCGGCTCCTCCTCCTCTTCCTCCTCCTCCTCCTCCTCATCTTCGTCGTCGCAGTCGGGGACGGAGTTAGAGCCATGGCCGTGGCCTTCGCCTTGGCCGTCGTCGTCGCCCTCGTCGTAATCGTCGATGTCGAGGTTTTCTTGCCAGTGCTCGTGGCCCTCGTCCCACCACGGGACGGGGTTGCCCTCACCGTCCAAGTCGCTTGAAATGACATCGTTCTGCCACCATTCGTCCGCCATGGAAGAGAGATTGGGGTTTTTGGGAGAGAAGAAGAGGTCGGAGAGAATGGGGGTTTTTTGGGGAGAGAAGAGAGAAGAACTGCTTTGGAACCGCATACGCATTGAAGTTTTTATCTTTGAGGACAGATATAGATGAATTCAGTGCGACGACGCGTAGATCGATAACCGCTTGCGGCACCGAACGGATGGATCGAACGCTTCGTTTTCGCAAAACCAGTGTGAAATGACTGCACATTTTACATATTATATTCGCAATGACGACATCCTGTGACTGCACTTGACGTCCAATTGAAATGACATGCCTGCAAATGTTCACCACGTCATCTGGTGCACCTTGACGCGTGTAGTACAAGTGTCAAACAGTTGATGTGCATTGACGTTCTGGTCAAATTGACAGCAATTGGAAACCTTGTGAGACATCTAGACGTATCGCAAGCATTTTGTGCGAGAACTGACGCGATTAAATTTTTGTTTACGTGCATATCTGTGTAGGTGCATCCGTGTCTACACACCAAGCGCGTTCTGGACGCGAACTGGACGCTGGCACCCACAATGCTCGCAGGTTTAAAAATGTATATAAACCTTGTTTATCAACTTGAATCGTTAGTATATAACATAAGAAGACTATGTGCGCAGGTTTTTCCTTTTTTTGATTGTTTTTGAATTTTTGAAGCTCATTTCAAATATTGGTCAACCTAAATTTGACCAACATTTAAACAAGTTTAAAACATAAAAATGAAAAACTACGCCTGGATCCTTCTTAGTCACTCCAAAATGAAGGTTTGGTGAGTTTTTTTGAAAACTTCATGTTGCAAATCCAAAACACCTTCTCTTCACTTTTGAGTTCACGCGACATAGTTTGAGATATATCACATTAGATACATGAATTTTTGGTTCGAATGTATATATACCTTGTTTATCAACTTGAATCGTTTATGACATAAGAAGACTATGTGCGTAGTTTTTTCCTTTTTTTGATTGTTTTTGAATTTTTGAATCTCATTTCAAATATTGGTCAACCCTAACTTTGACCAACATTTAAACAAGTTTAAAACATGAAAATGAAAAACTAAGAGTGGATCCTTCTTAGTCACTCCAAAATGAAGCTTTGGTGAGTTTTTTGAAACTTTCATGTTGCAAATCCAAAACAACTTCTCTTCACTCTTGACTTCATGCGACATAGTTTGAGATATATCACATTAGATACATGAATTTTTGGTTCGAATGTATACAGACCTCGTTTATCAATTTGAATCGTTAGTATATGACATAAGAAGACTATGTGCACAGGTTTTTTCTTTTTTTTAAATTTTTGTAGCTCATTTCAAATATTGGTCAAACCTAACTTTGACCAACATTTAAACAAGTATAAAAAATGAAAATGAAAACCTAAGACTTGATCCTTCTTAGTCATTCCAAAATGAAGGTTTGGTGAGTTTTTTGAAACTTTCATGTTGCAAATCCAAAACACCTTCTCTTCACTCTTGACTTCATGCGACATAGTTTGAGATATATCACATTAGATACATGAATTTTTGGTTCGAATGTATATAGACCTTGTTTATCAAGTTAAATCTTTAGTATATGACATAAAAAGACTATGTGCGCAGGTTTTTCCTTTTTTTGATTGTTTTTGAATTTTTGAAGCTCATTTCAAATATTGGTCAAACCTAACTTTGACCAACATTTAAACAAGTTTAAAACATGAAAATAAAAAACTAAGCCTGGATCCTTCTTAGTCACTCCAAAATGAAACGTTAAAACTTTGTCAAACTTTTCAAAACCCCGTTGACTGCCTCCAAACCCGTCCCAAACTCGCCGAACAATGACCGTCGATCTAACCCTAGCACTGAACTGGAGCCGTCCGATCGTTCTTCTAGAAGGAATCTGCGGACAGACTCTGGACGATCCATGAGAAGCTCATTCTGCGATCTGATTGGATGAAACCCAATGGGGATTTTGGCTGTTGTTTGCACGCTTTATGTTGTTGTTCTCAAAACAAGGCCAAATTTCATAGCTAAGGGGTGAATATTTCCGACATTTTTCTTTGCAATTGCGTAGATTCATGGTAGTACAAAATTATAAAATAGATCAGCAACTAAAATTCCTTGCTACCCTTGGCCTTGACCTTAAAAAGACTAATAACTAAAATGGAGTACCACTCGTCCTCGTCATCGGAAACCTCCACCGACTTGGTGGTGGCTCTAGGTTAATAGTGCCAGAAACAATGCTTGTACGTCACACGTCAGTTGGGAACCCCAAGAGGAAGGTATGATGAGTGCAGCAATAAGTTTTCCCTCAGTATGAAACCAAGGTTTAATCGGACCAGTAGGAAAACGAGGTTTGCTTCGAAGTTGTTGGTGAAGGAGTGTAGTGCGGCGCAATGATAACCCACAAGTATAGGGGATCGCGTGTAGCCTTTTCGATAAGTAAGAGTGTCGAACCCAACGAGGAGCTAAAGGTAGGATAAGTATTCTCTCAAGTTCTATCAACCACTGATACAACTCTACGCACACTAAACGTTTGCATTATCTAGGAAATAAAACTACGGTAGCAATACGGGTATGAGAGCTAGTTTTGCAAGATAATAAATACAAGAAAGTAAATGTTAGTGCTGCAGCAATAAAATACACTAAGTAACCTTAAAATAACAGTACCATGAGTGTGGAAAAGTGGTGGTAATTGTGGTGGCTTTGTCCAAAATTAATGAGTGAAGACATCTAGTTCATTGTCTTTGATGCAGTTTTCAATGTGGGAGAGGCTAAATATACATGCACTCCACTACTTGGGATTACAAGTACTATATGATTGGATTGTTAGCAAACATCCGTAAATACTAACAATGCATTAAGGTTTCCCCAACCATAGCCTTAAGTTTATGGTCCTCTTACTCCCATACATGCAACTAACCGGTTTGAGCCCTCAGGTTTCTGTCACTCCGGCAGAACTACGCCCCTTCCTTTGCACATACTACTAACCCTATGGTGTTGATCCATGCGCGCACAAGTATAATGGACACCAAAGGACAGTACCATATCAACATACAACTCTAATGAACCATAGACATTCAATAAAGCAATCGAAAGACAAATAAACTACATAAACATGACATAGATCATAGGATAAATATTATAGCATCAAACACCATGTTTACATAGGACGGTACAGAGGTTTGTGGGAGGATGAACCACTGAATACAAGGAGGAGTTGGTGATGGAGATGGCGGTGAAGACGGCGGAGAGGGCAGCGAGAGGCGCAGGGCGGCGCCGGCACCGGCGGTGGCGCAGGGGGCTCCTCCTGCGCCGCCGGTTCCATGGGGGAGCACCGCCCCTTAGCCCCCTTCCTTCATGGCTTCTTGGGAGCCCTCCCCCATGGAGATGGGATCCATGGGGGAGGCAAAAACGTGGCTTTTGGTGGCTGAAATTCGTGGGTGGAGGAGTCCTCCACGAGTTAGGTTTCCTCCCTTTATATATCTTCTCGGATTTTCGTCACCCCCTTTTAGGGTTCCACCAAAACGGGGCTCCAGGCCGCGTACGAATTCCGATTGGGCTGATCTCGGGCTTAAAATCTTCGTATGGAAAATTGTGACAACTTTGTTTTCGGGGAGACCTCCAATTGACGTCATCTTCGAGGGTCAAACTGGCAAACTTCGTAAAAAGTTCTCAGACAGATTTCAGGAAAGTCCCAATTCGACTCCAACAAGGTTTCCTCTTGTATTCTTGATAATTTCTACACATTAAAGAGTAAAACAAGAACATTGTGCACTTTTGCAACATTAGTAGGTTAGTCCAAATAAATAATAAACTTAATATAAAAACAAGTGCTAAAAGCATAAAAATGGCATGAAACAATCAAAAATTATAGATACGTTTTTGACGTATCAACATCCCCAAGCTTAATTCCTGCTCGTCCTCGAGTAGGTAAATGATAACAAAATAATTTTTGATTGTAAATGCTATGATCAGGTCTTTAACAATTGCATGATGTATGGATAATAAAACTTAGCAATCATGTTTCCTAATGAAAAGTATCAACGAACTAAGAGCTTATAACATGAAATTTATAAACATCAACAAGATTTTAATGACCATAATAGAGCATGGTAGAATGGTATCTCGCTTGCCTGAATTGTGCAGCAAAACATAAATGCCCGGGCACCTCTGAAGTTTACAGGAAGACTAGAAATAAAGTTTATCAAAGATAAAAGCATCAAGTTATGTCACGACTAACCGTATTCTGGGACAAGCACATTTAACTAAAAATGACAGTCATGCTCTCAAAGAAGTGCTCAAAGAAAGGATGGTGACTCAACATAAAAATAAAAAGATAGGCCTTCGCAGAGGGAAGCAGGGATTAACATCATGTGCTAGAGCTGTAGTTCCCGAAGGCATATAGAGAGCATAAAATATTGTTTTGTAAGGCAATGGTGTATACAGGTGTCAACAAATCAGCAAATAAGCAATACTCTACTTTACTAGTTGATCAAACTTTACAGAGCGGCTCCCATGAAGGACGTTATTTCTACCAGCAAGGTAGATCATCCCTCTTCTCTTTTGTTTACACATGTATTTTAGTTTCTTTATAGATGACACTCCTCCCAACCTTTTGCTTACACAAGCCGTGGCTAACCGAATCCTCGGGTGCCTTCCAACATTCACATACCATGGAGGAGTGTCTATTTGCAATTTAAGTTGTTTACTGATAAATCAGGGCAAAACATGTGAAGAGAATTATTAATGAAAGTTGTAATTAATTGAGGCTGGGCACCCCGTTGCCAGCTCTTTTTGCAAAATTATTGGATAAGCGGATGTATATGCCACTAGTCCAGGTATGTAAAATTTGATCAACCAGGAAATAAAGACCACCTATCTACGTCCTTATGAGCTTTTCAAGTAGTGACACAAAAAGGAAATGTAACAGTTTTGAGTAGTTAGTAGATAGCACATGAAGAAATTTACTTGGAATGGTGAGAACACCACATAATAGGTAGTTATGATGGACTCTTTGGAATAACTTGGTTTTTAGGATTTTGGATGCACGAGCAGCATTCCCGCTCAGTACAGGTGAAGGCTAGCAATAGACTGGGAAGCGACAACAAGAGAGCACAACTGTCATAATCATACTTGCGACATAATAAAATTAGCAATGGCATAAAAGTGATACAGAAACTCCGAGTCACAATAGATCTTCAAGGCTTGACTTTTGTTTTGGGTCATAAACATGTGTGAGCATGTGCCAAGTCGATTCAAGTAAAACATTCAGAGGAGGATACCACAATACCATACCATCTTATGAACAGGACAATGCATGTTGATATCAAAATAACATAATATGCACTATTAGCTAGTTGAGACTAACCATAAGAAAACATAAACTACTAAACAGTATTATTCACACATCAATTTTAAGTTTCAACAAGTAATCCATTAACCAAGTAAACATTGAAAACAGAGGATAAATAAAATATGTGATGATCCACTTATTAATGTAACGGTGTTTGATGCTAAGATAAATAGATAATAAAATACAGCCGCTTCAAGTTTAGTCAAGTTCATATGTTGCTCAAAAAACAAAGTTTAAAGGTTTGCAAACCGAGGGGTTATTGATGAAGAGGGATGCGGGGACATCCCCAAGCTTAGGACTTTGGGTTCTTCAATATTCCATAGTTTGGTGTTCCTTCATTCTCTGTGAAAAAACTTCAACACAAAAACTTTCCCATTCTTTTCTGCGGTTAGACATTAGTACAATAGATAATATTTCCCAAGTGCTACTATTAAACCAAATAAAATTTTGTTTTTAAGTTACAGAAAGGTTGCTTAAATGGCCAACTTATAAATGAAAGGTAAGAACCATTAAAAATCAAATGAAAACGAAAAGAGGCCACTCTTGCAACAAAAGTCAGAATCTGTCCAGAAAAACAGCAGCTGGAAAACGCAATTTTTAGGTGCACTTAAACATGCCCGAAATTTTAGCCAATTTTTGTACATGCAGAGGATTAGGTGCTACAACATCAGTAATTTTTTCGTGATTTTTAGAGCTTCCAGTAAAATATAAAAATCGCGCAATAAGCAGTAGATACCGAAAACAGAAAATCACTTTTTACATATGTATCAACTAAGCTAAATGGATAAAACTTGGTACTTTATTTTTGATAAACTAAAAACCAGAGGCTAAGCAAGACCTAAACATGCTAGCTACAGCAAGGAAAACTCTAAATAAAAATCAAAAGTAAAACCCAAATAAAATTAAAATAAAGAACCAAACAAAGAAGCAAAACAAAAGAAAATATTTTTGTTATTTTGAATTTATAAGTGAAAGTAAAGAAGCAATCGAAACCAAATAAGGAGCCTAATAAAACTAAAGAAGGTAAAACCAAGACATATAAAACAATTATAATACAAGTTAAGACAATACATATCATGTGGACGGGTAATATAGAGTATGAACGAGACAACCTCATGTTAGTTGATGAATAGGGGGATGACTCGGGCATCCCCAAGCTTAGATGATTGTATCTTCTTGAATATGTTCTTGGGATGCACCTACACATCCCCAAGCTTGAGCTCTTGCGTCTTCTTATTCATCTCATATCACCATATTGATTAGATCTTATAAGCTACATCCACATAAAACTTCACAAAACTCATTAGTAGGGTTAGTACTCATTAAATAAAATCCACTCATGTTCAAGCATTGACAAATTTCATAATATTTATTAAACATTAGCCACTGTAATACTAAGGTTTCATTATTTCCGTTGTCCGTCGAAAAACTAATGAAACTAAACCAAGTACAATATTGAATAAACAAAGAAATCTGTCAAAACTGAACAGTCCGTAAAGATGGCATTCAACGAGATAGTTAAGTAGCTCAAATCGAAAAACTTTAGTCTAATGAAAGAAAGATAATAATCTCAGGTTTATGCACAAAAATTTTCAAGTCAAAATACTATTCTGAGATTTATCACGATTTTATTTACAGAGAAGCACAAAATCTGTCTAAACAGAACAGTCAGTAAAGATCGAATTTTTCGACCTATCTACGTACCTTAAATCAGAAAAAGTTAGTCTAATGAAAGAAAGCTAATAAGCATCACTTTGCACTCAAGAAATTTCAGATCAAGATCACGTTCTGGTGATTTTAAACATTTAATACGGTGGAGCACAGAAAATCTGTTTCTGGACAGCAAAGTAAAACTATCAACTTTCAATTAACTAAAGACTATAATTAGCATTTTATTTTTATGTACAGAGGTATATACACAATATTTACAATATTTACATGTTTTTAATGAAAAGCTTCCATGGAAAGATTTGTTTTGGTTTCATAGGCATGAACACAAGTGTTCAAGGTCGACCCCCATTTAACCATTACTCATCTTTCCAATCACTTTTCTTTTTGAAAACGTTTTTAGATAACAACTACACCTAATTTTTTTTGTAATTCGCATTCCCTATCCATAGTAAGATAAAGAACAACTTGATACTGAAAATAAAAACTACTTAGAGATAAAGCAAACAAGTGCACACAAGAACATTAACCTACGCTATGGCTCCCCGGCAACGGCGCCAGAAAAGGTCTTGATAACCCACAAGTATAGGGGATCGCGTGTAGCCTTTTCGATAAGTAAGAGTGTCGAACCCAACGAGGAGCTAAAGGTAGGATAAGTATTCTCTCAAGTTCTATCAACCACTGATACAACTCTACGCACACTAAACGTTTGCATTATCTAGGAAATAAAACTACGGTAGCAATACGGGTATGAGAGTAGTTTTGCAAGATAATAAATACAAGAAAGTAAATGTTAGTGCTGCAGCAATAAATACACTAAGTAACCATAACAGTACCATGAGTGTGGAAAAGTGGTGGTAATTGTGGTGGCTTTGTCCAAGATTAATTAGTGAGGACATCTAGTTCATTGTCTTTGATGCAGTTTTCAATGTGGGAGAGGCTAAATATACATGCACTCCACTACTTGGGATTACAAGTACTATATGATTGGATTGTTAGCAAACATCCGTAAATACTAACAATGCATTAAGGTTTCCCCAACCATAGCCTTAAGTTTATGGTCCTCTTACTCCCATACGTGCAACTAACCGGTTTGAGCCCTCAGGTTTCTGTCACTCCGGCAGAACTACGCCCCTTCCTTTGCACATACTACTAACCCTATGGTGTTGATCCATGCGCGCACAAGTATAATGGACACCAAAGGACAGTACCATATCAACATACAACTCTAATGAACCATAGACATTCAACAAAGCAATCGAAAGACAAATAAACTACATAAACATGACATAGATCATAGGATAAATATTATAGCATCAAACACCATGTTTACATAGGACGGTACAGAGGTTTGTGGGAGGATGAACCACTGAATACAAGGAGGAGTTGGTGATGGAGATGGCGGTGAAGACGGCGGAGAGGGCAGCGAGAGGCGCAGGGCGGCGCCGGCACCGGCGGTGGCGCAGGGGGCTCCTCCTGCGCCGCCGGTTCCATGGGGGAGCACCGCCCCTTAGCCCCTTCCTTCATGGCTTCTTGGGAGCCCTCCCCCATGGAGATGGGATCCATGGGGGAGGCAAAAACGTGGCTTTTGGTGGCTGAAATTCGTGGGTGGAGGAGTCCTCCACGAGTTAGGTTTCCTCCCTTTATATATCTTCTCGGATTTCCGTCACCCCTTTTAGGGTTCCACCAAAACGGGCCTCCAGGCCGCGTCCAACTCCGATTGGGCTGATCTCGGGCTTAAAATCTTCGTATGAAAAATTGTGACAACTTTGTTTTCGGGAGACCTCCAATTGACGTCATCTTCGAGGGTCAAACTGGCAAACTTCGTAAAAATTCTCAGACAGATTTCAGGAAAGTCCCAATTCGACTCCAACAAGGTTTCCTCTTGTATTCTCGATAATTTCTACACATTAAAGAGTAAAACAAGAACATTGTGCACTTTTGCAACTATTATTAGGTTAGTCCAAATAAATAATAAACTTAATATAAAAACAAGTGCTAAAAGCATAAAAATGGCATGAAACAATCAAAAATTATAGATACGTTTTTGACGTATCACGCAACACCAGGGATTCCGGTGCCAACGTGGAACCTGCACAACACAATCAAATTACTTTGCCCCAACTTAACAGTGAGGTTGTCAATCTCACCGGCTTGCTGAAAACAAAGGGTTAAACGTATCGAATGGAAATGATGTTTGTTTGCATAAAACAGTAGAGAACAATGATTGCAGTAGATTGTATTTCAGATGTAAAAGAATGGACCGGGGTCCACAGTTCACTAGTGGTGTCTCTCCAATAAGATAACTAACATGCTGGGTAAACAAATTACAGCTGGGCAATTGACAATTGATAAGTGCATATAACATGCATGTGTGAGCTGTGGTGTCTACTATGAGATTCATTTGGGCATTACGACAAAGTACATAGACCGCTATCCAGCATGCATCTATGCCTAAATAGTCCACTTTCCGGTTAACATCCGTACCCCTTCCAGTATTAAGTTGCAAGCAACAGACAATTGCATTAAGTAATGTGCGTAATGTAAACAATACATTCATCCTTGAATAAAGCATTGCTGTTTTACCCCTAGTGGCAACAACACATCTACAACCTTAGAACTTGCTGTCACTATCCCAGGTTAAATAGAGGTTGAACCCAACTATCATGCATAAATACCCCCTCTTGGAGTTACAAGTATTCACTTGGCCAAGGCTTCAACAAGTAACGGAGAGCATGCAAGATCACAAATGACATAGACATGATAATATAATATTCAGCTCCACATAGGTATCAATATAAGTCAGATCCCAGCAAACACAACATGTAGCATTACAATAAGATGATCTTGATCATGATAGGCAGCTCACAAGATCTAAACATGATGGCACAAGTGGAGAAGACAACCATCTAGCTACTGCTATGGACCCATAGTCCAAGGATGAACTACTCACGCATCACTCCGGAGGCGGGCATGGCGATGTAGAGCCCTCCGGTGATGATTCCCCTCTCCGGCAGGGTGCCGGGAAGAGCTTCAGAACCCCCCGAGTTAGGGTTGACGACGGCGGCGGCAGCGAATATGTTCTGGATGAAAGGCTCGGTGTTTTAGGGTTTTCGCGTCTCGGGGAATAAATAGGCGAAGGGGCGATGTCGGCGGACCCCCGAGGGGCCCAAACCACCAGGCGCGGCTGGGCCCAGCCGCGCCCCTGGTGGTTTGGCCACCTCGTGGCTCTCTTCGTCTCTCCTTCGGACTCCGTGTACGTGCTGGAAAAATAGGGACTGGCCTTTTGTTTCGTGCAATTCCGAGAATATTTCCAGAAGTAACTTTCTGAAACCAAAAACAGCAGAAAACAGGGAACTGGCACTGTGGCATCTTGTTAATAGGTTAGTCCCAGAAAATGCATAAAAGTGATACGAAGTGTATATAAAACATGTAGCAAATGGTATAATATAAGCATGGAACAGCAGAAATTATGGATACGTTGGAGACGTATCAAGCATCCCCAAGCTTAGTTCTACTCGTCCTCGAGTAGGTAAAACGATAACAACAAATAATTTCTGAGGAGACATGCTTTCACACAATCTTGATCAATATATTGCAAGGCTCATGTCATGAATGAAGTGACTCAAAGCAATGATCTATAGTTTGCTAACAAATAGATAAAGAGTAAACAATGAATCATATAAGCAAAAACTTTTCATGAATAGTACTTTCAAGACAAGCATCAAAAAGTTTTGCATAAGAGGTAACTCATAAAGCAATAGATTCAAAGTAAAAGGCATTGAAGCAACACAAAGGATGATTAAGTTTCAGCATTTGCTTTCAACTTGTAACATGTATATCTCATGGATAGTTGTCAACATAAAGCAATATAACAAGTGCAATAAGTAAATATGTAAGAATCAATGCACACAAAGTTGACACAAGTGTTTGCTTCTAAGATAGAAAGGAGTAGGTAAACTGACTCAACATAAAGTAAAAGATAGGCCCTTCGCAGAGGGAAGCAGGGATTAAATCATGTGCTAGAGCTTTTTAAGTTTTCGAAAGCATATAGAGAGCACAAAATAAGTATTTGAGAGGTGTTTGTTGTTGTCAACGAATGGTAGTGGGCACTCTAACCCCCTTGTCAACCAGACTTTCAAAGAGCGGCTCCCATGAAGGACGTTATCTCTACCAGCAAGGTAGATCATCCCTCTTCTCTTTTGTTTACACATGTATTTTAGTTTCTTTATAGATGACACTCCTCCCAACCTTTTGCTTACACAAGCCATGGCTAACCGAATCCTCGGGTGCCTTCCAACATTCACATACCATGGAGGAGTGTCTATTGCAAAATTAAGTTGCTTACTGATAAATCAGGGCAAAACATGTGAAGAGAATTATTAATGAAAGTTGTAATTAATTGGGGCTGGGCACCCCGTTGCCAGCTCTTTTTGCAAATTATTGGATAAGCGGATGTATATGCCACTAGTCCAGGTGAAAGTCTGTCAGAAGTAAATGACAAGATTGAAAGATAAAACACCACATACTTCCTCATGAGCTATAAAACATTGACACAAATAAGGAGTAATAAAGTTTTGAATAGTTTAAAGGTAGCACATGAAATATTTACTTGGAATGGCAGGAAATACCACATAGTAGGTAGGTATGGTGGACACAAATGGCATGGGTTTTGGCTCAAGTTTTGGATGCACGAGAAGCATTCCCTCTCAGTACAGAGTTTAGGCTAGCAAGGTTGTTTGAAGCAAACACAAGTATAAACCGGTACAGCAAGAATCACATAAAAACATATTGCAAGTATTATAAGACTCTACACTGTCTTCCTTGTTGCTCAAACATTTTACCAGAAAATATCTAGACCTTAGAGAGAACAAATATGCATCCCAAGTCTCAACAAGCTCTACGGTAGTTCTCCACTACTAGGCTTTAACTACATGATGCAAGAGCTTAAACATGATCTACTTGAGAGCTCAAAACAATTGCAAAGCATCAAATCAAAACAAGACAATGATCTACAAGAATGCATATGTCTTTTCCAATACCAACTACTACATGTAGCATTTTCTTTCTTCCAAACAAACACCAATAATTTATTTAAACATAAACTCTCCAAATGATAATATAATGCAGCAAGAGAGTATTTATAAACAAGTGCTAACAGCTCGAAGAGATGCATGAAAAACAGGAGCTAAAAGCACTGCAGTAGCTAGTTAAGAATACTCAACAAATATAAGTGAAGAACATGAGTATTCACATGAAAAAGCGGAGCGTGTCTCTCTCCCACACAAGGATTGCTAGGATCCGAATTTATTCAAAAAAAAAACACACAGACGCTCCAAGTAAAGCGCATAAGATGTGAAAGAATTAAAATATAGTTTCACTAGAGATGACCTGATAAGTTTGTTGATGAAGAAGGGGATGCCTTGGGCATCCCCAAGCTTAGACGCTTGAGTCTCTCTGAATATGGTTGGGATGAACCACGGGGGCATCCCCAAGCTTAGGCTTTTCACTCTTCTTGATCACATAATATCACCCTTCTCGCTTGATCCTTGAAAACTTCCTTCACACCAAACTCAAGACAGTTCTCATTAGAGGGTTAGTGCATAATCAAAAATTCTCATATTCTGTAATGATACAATCAATCCCAAAGCTTCTGGACATTAGCTACAGCCACCAATGCTTTGTGGAGCAAAGAAATCCACACAAACACAGTAAAAGAGCGAATGCAAAACAAAAGGCAGAATCTGTCAAAAACAGAACAGTCTGGAATGACGAATTTTTTCGAGGCACTTAAGTTGCTCAGATGGATCTGGCCTAAAATAATGAAAGTTGCGTACATATCTCAGGAATATGCGTGATTTTTCTCAGAATTTTTTGAATTTTCTACAGGGAGATAAGCTCAAATCCGTGACAGCTAAAAATCTGTCACTGCGCAGAAATCCAAATCTTGCATCAACTTTCAATATAGAACTTTACTTGGCACAACATTGCGATAAAATAAAGATACAAAGGAGTTGCTACAGAAGTAACAAAAATCCTTGACTCAAAGAAAACAAAAATAACAGCAAATAAAAACGATGGGTTGTCTCCCATAAGCGCTTTTCTTTAACGCCTTTCAGCTAGGCGCAGAAAGTGAAAATCAAGTGTTGTCAAGAGAAGAAGCATCAACATCATAACTTGCTCTAACAATAGAGTCAAAAGGTAACTTCATTCTCTTCCTAGGGAAGTGTTCGAGCCCACATGAGGGCTTCCTTGCTGGCGAGAGGCGAACTAGTCAGACCAGATTAGTAGGAAGCTCATCACCTCAGGACAGAAGTCCAATTTTTCTTTTCCAAAGGGAGGCAACTGGCCCATGCGATGGCCATTGGTTGGCCTACTAATGAGCAGCCATGTGTTATCCCCGCTCATGATTCTGGATGTGCAGCCTACTTCCTTCATTTTTGCAGACTAAGGCATGGCCTAGTGGTGGGGAGGGGCTGATGCCTTCCCACCCACCTGAGTTCAAGTACTCATGCTTGCAATTTCGGTGATGTTGCACCCTCCTCTATCAAAAATCACGTGACTCTCTCACGTAGGAATCATTTTTTTTTCACTTCCTTCATTTTTGTAATCTGAACATTTTTTTAAATCTGAATACTACGAAAATCTGAATAATTTTCAAATCTAAACATTGCTCCAAAATCATATTAAAGTGCAAAGAAAAAAAGATAAGAAAATAACAGAAAAAGAAAAAGATAGAAGAAAACAAACCCGCCCCGCAGAGGCAGTGCTTCAGGCGGCACGAGCCAAGTGCGTGGCAGCGGGCGGCACAACGTGTGGCACTAAGGATGAGCACCCCACCAAAAGAGGTCAGGTCGTCCTGCCTATAGCTCACATCGACTGCTACGGTCGGCTCGCCTAGGCGGGCACGAGTGTGGCTTCCAACACGACAACAACCTGGGATGCCCCAATTGTCTTCTGTTTTTCATCTTTTATTTTATGTTTATTATCTTCATATTTTGTTGTTTTATTTCTTTTTTGTTCTGTTTATTTTTCATGTTTTTTCTATTTTAAAATCTGATCATTTTCTTGATATCAGAATATTATTAGGATTCGATTTTTTTGAAAATATGTACCTTTATAAAACATTTCATTTTCAAAATTCTAAACAATTTCAATTTTTTTGGAGCAATTTAAAAAATGAATATTTTCAAAAACTAAAATTTGGGTGAACCAAAAATAACAACGAACCAGCAAGAAACTAAAATTCAATTGAATCGAAAACAACAGAGAACCAAATATGCCGGTGAACCAAAAATAATAGTGAACAAAAAATGTGGGTGATTCGAAAATTGTTCACAATACCAAAAAAATTATTTAAGATCTCCGTAAATGGTTCAGGAGTTTGAAAAAATGTTCACGGATGTAAAGATGTTCTAGGATTAAAAAATGGTTCACGAATTGACAAAAAATGTTTACAAGAGCAAAAGTATGCTCACGGGTTTAAAATAAATATCCAGCGATCTAAAAATTATTGATTTTTCAGAAAAAACAATAATTAATTATGAACAAAAAATGCAAGGAAAAAAGAAGCAAAAATAAAGTAAAAATAAAATAAAAGAAACAAAAGCATGAAAAAATAACAGTAACAAAGGGAAAAGGAAAAAATAACACCGAAGGAGAAACAAAGAAAAAAGAAAATCAAATAATGTGCTGATGCCTAGGCATGGGATGCCACGGGCGATCCCGTGCTCCTTCTCCCAAAGGGCGATATTGTGGCGGGTCCGACAATCCCTAACCGGCGCTCACTGCGTCGGTTTGGCGCCCCGACGCGTACCCCACGCTATACACGAAGCTCCACCTAACGCCCCAATTGGGCCGGCCCATTTATATTTTTCAGATCGGTTCTTGCTGATTTTAAGAAGATTCTAGAAAGTTCTACTCCGGTTTTTTTCTTGAATTACAATTTTTTTTGGTCGTTTTTATATGTTTTCGATTGTTTTTTGTTTTTGTTTTTTACTCTTTTCAACTTCATGAATATTTTAATATTTATGAAAATGTTTATTCTTTGAAATTTGTACATTTTTAGATGGTCCAGATTTGAAAAATGTTCATTTTAAAAAATGGTTCAGATTTAAATGTTCATTTTGCAGAATGGTTCTTTTTTAAAAAATGGTTCATTTTGAAAATGGTTCATTTTTAAATGTTCATTTTGAAAATGGTTCTTTTTAAAATGGTTCATTTTAGGAAAATCATTTTTTTTTGAAAATGGTTCATTTTTGAAAAATGATTCAAATTTTTCATTTTTGAAAATGGTGCATATTAAAGAAATCAAAATGTGAGAAACATTTTTTGATTTCACAAACTTTCTCTGAAAAAGTATTAATAGAATAGGAAAAAACGAAAACAAAATCATCATTGGGAGCGCACCAGATATTGGGCTTGGCCCATATAGCCCCGCTTCGGGCGTACCTCGCGTGAGGCGACGACAAAACCTATATCGCATGTACCGCAGATGTTAATAGCGTCCGCGTACCCCCACGCAAAACTGGGCTGGCCCACAACGCTTACTTTTTCCCTTGTTCGTTTTTCTTCTTTGCTTTTATTTTTCCTTTTCCTTTTCTTTTTCTTTTCGTTTTTATTCTTATTTTTCGTTTTTTAATATTCATTTTTAAAAATGTTTTAGATTTGAAATTTGTTCATTTTGAAATTTGTTCATTACGAAATTTGTTCATTTTCAAAAAATGTACAGTTTTGAAAATTGTTCAGATTTTAAAATTGTTCATTTAAAAATGTTCATTTAAAAGATTGATCATTTTAAAAATTGTTCATATTTGAAATCTGTTCAGATTTGAAATTCGTTCAGATTAAAAAAATATTTTCGAAATTTTTCAAATTTAAATTTTTGTTCATATTTAAAAATTGTTTAGATTTGAAATTTATTCATTTCCGAAAAATGTTCAGATTTGAAAATTGTTCATTTCCAAAAATATTCAGATTTGAAATTTGTTCATTTCAAAAATGTTCGTATTTGAATTTTGTTCAGATTTTAAATTTCAAAATATGTTCCAAAAGTCCGAAGCGGCGAACAGGAAAAGAAAACGAACGCCGAGCAAAATGGCCAAGCCCATATAGTGTCATGCGGGGGCGGGGGGGTACGCGGAGGTCTGCTTCCGTCCGCATGCCGCGGAGTATAGGAGCTCCCCGATGCGAGGCGTTGTGAATGAGCTATCGTCACTGGAAGACATCAGCGGCCCCTCAACCACTGGACTAAAGCTGTTAAGTACACCAATGTTATCAAGTCCGAACCTGCAAGGCTGCAACTGCAGGATAGTAGCACACGTACACACATATCTGTGACCCACCCACCGATCAATCGAGCTCAGGTCGTGTCGCATTTCGACATCATGGCGACCTCCATTAACGTTGGCACCGAAGAAGAGTACGCGAGCGTAACAACGGTGCCGTACGTGCTGTCCTTCACGGATCTTTGCTACAGCGTCAGGAAGGGCCGCGGCGGCGGTCTGTTGGGCAGCTTCCTGCCGTCGAGCCGCAGCAACCGCCTGACATCAACGGAGTCGCCGCCCACCAACACCAGCACCAAGCCGCTTCTCTCCGGCATCTCCGGCGAGGCGCGCGAGGGCGAGCTTTTCGCAGTAATGGGCGCAAGCGGGTCGGGCAAGTCCACGCTGGTCGACGCCCTCGCCGGCCGGATCGCCCGCGACAGCCTCCGCGGAACCGTCACGCTCAACGGTGAATCTCTCCAAGGCCGCCGCCTCCGCGCAATCTCCGCCTACGTGATGCAGGAGGACCTACTCCACCCGATGCTCACCGTACGCGAGACGCTGCTGTTCGCAGCCGAGCTCCGCCTCTCCCGCGCGCTCTCCCCTGCCAAGAAAAGGGAGCGCGTCGACACGCTCCTCGACCAGCTTGGCCTCTCCAGCGCCGCCGACACAGTAATCGGCGACGAGACCCACCGCGGGGTGTCGGGCGGCGAGCGGCGCCGCGTCTCCATCGGCACGGACATCGTCCACGACCCCATCCTACTGTTCCTCGACGAGCCCACCTCCGGCCTCGACTCCTCCAGCGCGTTCATGGTAGTCCAAGTGCTCCGAACCATCGCGCGCAGCGGCAGCATCGTCGTCTTGACCATCCACCAGCCCAGCGCGCGCATCCTCGGCACCCTCGACCGCCTTCTCTTGCTATCCCGAGGGCGCACTGTTTATGCTGGCACGCCGGCGGGACTCAGGCCCTACTTCTCCGAGTTCATCGGCACCCCTGTCCCAGACAACGAGAACCCGGCTGAGTTCGCGCTTGACACCATCCGGGACCTCGAAACCCAGCACGACGGTGCCGTGTCGCTCGCCGACTTTAATTCCAGGTGGCAGTTGGCAGCGAACGTCAACACCAAGAAGGTCAGTACGATGTCGCTGGAGAGAGCCATCGCCGAGAGCGTCTCCGGTGGGAAGATGGTGGCCGGGAGCGGCACGGGGAAGTTTGCGAACCCGCTCACGACGGAGGTGTGGGTGCTGATCAAGCGGTCCTTCACCAATACGAGGCGCATGCCTGAGCTCTTTAGGACGCGCCTCACCACGATGTTGGTTAGTGGCCTCATGCTAGCGACCGTATTCTTGCGCCTGGATGAGACGCGCAAGGGCGTACAGGAGCGGCTAGGCTTCTTCGCCATTGCCATGTCCACCATGTTCTACATCTGCGCCGACGCTCTGCCGGTGTTCATCCAGGAGCGCCACATATTCCTGCGCGAGACGGCGCACAACGCCTACCGCCGTATCTCCTACGTTCTGGCTAACACCTTCGTGTCGTTTCCGCCGCTTGTCATCCTGTCCCTGGTGTACTCGGTCGCCACCTTCTTTCTCGTCGGCCTCGCCGGCGGTGGTGCGTCCTTTGCCTTCTACACGCTGGTCGTGCTGGCCTCGTTGTGGGCGGGCAGTGGCTTCGTGATGTTCATGTCCGCTGCGGTCCCGCACGTGATGCTAGCTTACACGGTGGTGGCGGCCATCCTCGGCTACTTCCGCCTCTTCTCCGCTTCTTCATCAACCGAGACAGGATCCCGAGCTACTGGATATGGTTCCACTACATGTCACTTATCAAGTACCCATACCAAGCGGCGATACAGAATGAGTTCAGCGACGCCACGAGGTGCTTTACACGCGGAATTCAGGTATTTGACGGCACTCTGATCGGCGGCATGCCAGAGGCCGTCAAGATGAAGGTGCTCGGCGCCATCAGCGCCGCGCTCGACACCAACGTCACGGCCAGCACATGCATCGTCACCGGCGCCGATGTGCTCACACAGCAGGCCGTCACGGACTTAGGAAAGTGGACTTGCCTCTTGGTGATTTCGCTATTCGGGTTCGTGTTCCGTGCTCTTTTCTACGTGGCCTTACTCCTCGGGAGCAAGAACAAACGGAAATGAATATTGGTGTGGTACCTCTTTATTTTGCGTTTCTTTTGACATGAGTAAGCATGGTGTTTTATGTTGTCTTCCTTAGTATTGCTGTGTGGTACCGCTTGAAAGTTATTTAGACATTATTTTCTTGAAATTTCGGCGACTTCAATGGATAATAACTAGATCGTTCTCAATTACATGTAAAAGAAAAGCTGAAAAATTGTCAAACCAAGCCTCTCCCGTACCCTGTATAACACCTCGGCGAGCAACCTCGCGTGCAGCTTGGTTAGCCTCCCGCGCGGATATTGCTTTATAGTCGCCCTGCCTAGAGTCATCAACAACTCTCGGCAATTATCAATGGTCACTGTTCTGATACCTATGTAATCTAATAGATTAGTCACAGCGTAAACCACATCCACTAAATCAGATTCAAGAATGATCAAGTGGCATCCAAGTTCCTCTGCCAGCCGAAGTCTAGAGAGCAAAGCCACGGCTTGCATGGTTGACGCGTCGAGGTAGCTATGTACATTTTCCACCAAAGTCTCAGATGACAGCTCCCATAGCCGTAGATTATGTAACCACTGAATAAGCTGCAATGACATTCATCCAGAAGCTCCGCCGACCTAACATGCTCACCTGTCATGATACATGAAGATTTCCCTCAAGGATCTCTCAACCGACCAGACAATGAAGAAATGTTACAAGATCAACTTAACACACAAGACATTAAGACCTAGATATATATATCAGAGGATCATCTTACCAGAAGGGAGGTTCAATACCGACCCGAGGGGAATACATTCACACCGAATCCCAAACATTTGTTGTCTGCATAGCCATAAAGTATAAGTTGAATTATTCTCGTCGGGAGCATATCTAAACCCAACGAGTTTCATCTCTCGTTGTCTTGTGCAATGTTGTAATCACACCATGATTGAAATCTTGAAACTTCATTATCATTTTGATCCTAAACTGTTGACAGGAGCTACTATCGAATAAATAAAGTCTTTTCGATTCTCGTAAGTGAGATTGTCGTGGAATTTTAAAAACCATCATCTTACAGTTGCCGTGCCAAGTAGGGGTTCTGCGTGTCATATATAACATATCTTCATCAACACATCCGAAGCAGATTGTCGACGGCCATGGAGATCATATCTACATAAAAACCTCAGAGAAGTAAGTCTGCCAGAAAAATAAGAGGAGCCTATTTTCTCCATTATACTATATGTGCTCTCTTAGAAACACAATTTCCTACTAAAATGTAATTAATTCTCATTAATTATTAGGATGGTAATAAGTTAATACATAGTATAACTTATATATTATTCTCTAAATGATGTGAATGGTTAAGAGAAGGTCCGCCTTCGTTACCATTGTACCTTCCCTTACACAATGAACGTGAATGTTAAAATCTACCTGGATTGTTTTCTGCTTGTGTTCTACTGGACATCAAGTCAACAACGTATAACTGAATGCGCTAAAGAAATGCAGGACGATCTTGCGGAATGGTTGTGCTGTTGTAATTAAATTGATATTGTCATTATTTCCTAATTTCTTTACTCTACAACTTACATGCAGTCATCTACAAGACCACGCGTCCACGCTTTAACAGATGGTGTGGTTGGGTCGAATATTTCGGCCTGTCTATATGTATAGAAAAATAATACCCTCAGTACTTCATAGTATATCTTTCCCTTCGAGCCAGATCTCCTGATATCTTGAGGGATCACATATCTTCAAGTAAATTCAATGTCGAGCTTTGACGTTAGCTCGTTTTAAAGCAAGTCATGTGCTAACTAACGATCGCGATGTCATGTGCCACCTAGCGACGATCATGCATGAATTCTTAATTAACCCCGTTCATGGTTTGGTTTCAGTGGTTTCTGGTTTGTGACTTCAAATATTTAACATGGTGCGCACATGGTCTGTGTCTAAAATTATAAACGGTGAGTCACCCTGGTGTCTTCTCAGAGCTTAGCTTTTCTTGGCTGTCCGTTTGGCTCTACGCTGTCCGTTTGTAATTGTCCATCGAACTACGTGGGTAGAAAGAGCAACTTCTTTTGATGGACATGATGTGCTTGAGAGGGCAGAAAAGAGATCAGTCGTGGCGATCTTCGTTGGCACTTTGGTTAAACCTTTCGAAGTTTGGATATTCAAGGAAAGTAAAAAATAGTGTACTCGTGTTTTCTATATTGGCCATTTTCAGACGTGTACCCTTTGTATGATTGTTGGTCGTAGGGGATTGAAGCGGTAGTGCCCCATATCACTGGTGCATTAATGTTGATCTACCTGAAATCAACGGGTCACATGTAACTTAAGTGCTTTAGGTGCAGTCAAGGAATTATTTTTACCTTTGTCATTCTTTCTTCACAGAGTCAATAATCTCATTGTTGGTCTTTCTTTGTTCTTATAGGTTAAAGGATAAGAAGCATGTTGCGTTGGGTATCTTACTTACAAGACATACTGCTGCCAAAATAAGTGTTCAGATTGACCTTGAGACAAAGTGTGTCCAGGAGTTGGTTCATTCAAATATCTGGGATTAGCTGGTTCGTTGCTGTAGTGATATACTGTATTTATTTTGCTGCTTAGTTTTTAAGGTGCTTACTGTGTCCTTTTCTCTTTAGAATCCAAGTTCCATTGCACTGTTGTCATCAAGCATCCGAGACCAAGACAACGTTGGTGGTTTTTCTCCCACACAAATTGTAATAAAGGTACGCTTCCTTATGTAGCTGCAAAGAAGTGTCTTGATCAATATTGTGATGGCATATTGGCATGGACAGATGATTATTTGTGTTTCCACGTTAATTTAATTGATTGCGCTTATTTCTACAATTTATTGGGCTTATTTTGTTTATATAGGCATCAAATATGCTATTTTGGGTCTAATGGTGATGATAAGGTTGAACTTGTGTTTTTTGATAATGCTGGCAACGAGATAACCAGCAAGATAGTCCTAACCCTTCTCCTCTCAAGAGTTCCACACGACATACAATTAGAGGAGGCCGTTATGTTGGTCCGTTCGGACCAAACAACCCGAAAGTAGGTACAAAGAGATAAAAATCATAATATTTGTAATTGTCCATCGAATATGGTCTATCTTACCTTTTGCACTAGCTTCACAAACAATACCCATTAATGGTGTTGAGAAAATGAAAACTCATTGTCTTCTAAAAATAATTTGAAAAAAAATACTTTGGCTCTATTGTTTGACTTGTCAATATAAACCTATGTGCACATAATCATGAACTACACCATGGATATGACCGTAAAGTTGAAACTCATGAATGTTTATACATAATCTTTTTTGTGAACACTTTTTTCCTCAAAAATTATCATCTTCCATGTCTGGTGTGTTTCCCAGCAACTAGTACACATAGATAGACTCTGTGAGGAATGATTTCCTTTTTAATATTATTTTTTCAAAACCGGGTCAAAATAGCAGACATAGCTATTCATCGGAAGGGGTAGGAGATTTTGTTTTGCAAATAAGTGATGCAAAAGTGTGTGATGTAAGGGGCAATCGTACACTGTTTTTTGAAAAAACAAATTGCGATGTAGTAGGTAATGACACATGGTTTTAAAACAAAATTGTGCGAGATGCTACATCAAAAAAATCATCATAATGTCCATATATGGCAAAAAGGTGGGTTTTAACAAACCAACCAATATTGACAAAGTGATTTTCTTTACAAAAGGTAACAAAGTAATGAATTTTGACTACCGTTAAATTGCCAACATAATATATGTGAGAACCACAAAGAGTTTGAACGATTCTACCCTTTCTGGAAAGTAGCCATGTCGGCCACTTCAATCCTATTTTAAAATAAATCAAAGGAAATGAAGAAACCTTTTGAAACTGAGTTGTTAGAAAACATACCAAACTTGGAATAACAGAACTTTTTAAGTTGTTAGAAGTGTTCACAAAATAAACCATTTATGAATAACGATGAGTTTCAAGCTAAATGACCACGGTGATGGCCCTACACATCATATAGTTCATGATAATCTGCCAATATTTCGAACATAATTGTAAACTAAAAGGTTGAAAACTCATTTGGCACTATTGGTTATAATGGTACAATGTATCTTTTTGCTAGAAAGGACAAAATGAGTGCTACTGAATTATACATCATACACATTAAAAAAACTTTGTAAGATTGCATTGTATATCATTTTATTTTAACCGTGCGCGTTTGCCAAATATCACACACATTTTTTTCCGAACAGTATGCGAGTAATTTGTTACCCTTTTGGGCAAATGACATGTTATTTAGGGCATTAAATTTTCTAATCTCTTTATGGAATTCCTTTCTTGAAAATCATGTACTTTTTTTTAGATCAAAAGAGGCATCGCCCCCTGGTTCCATTAAAATGCAACCAAAGCGTCATCAGGATCCGATCTGCACGCAGCAGTTTTTAGTTTGCAACCTTTACAGCCCAACGTAGGGGCAAACGAAACGTACAAAAACGGGGAGAGACCAACCAAAGATCACATGGAACTACAGCAGGAAAGCACGAGAGAGAACTACTCCAGATATGGCTTGGTGTTGTCCATCAGGCGCTCGCATGCTTTGTCGGAGAAAGTTTCTCCTGGTTCCTAGTATCAAAATCATGTACTTTCTCTGATCGGAAATGATGATGTGGATTTGTCTAAATACGGGTGTATGCACACACTAAAATACGTCTATATATATTTAGACAATTCTAATCGATCATTTCCGATGGGAGGGAGTAATAATTTCTATACATTAATACCTGGTATCATAATAGTATTTTTTAGTTCCTACTTTGTCCTTACAGTGGAAGGAGGCTTATTGTGGCAAGTAGCATCGTGCTAAGTACCCAAAGATCACCACCAAGTACTCCCACCCATCAAGGTCTGGTCGTCGTGTCGCATTTGAAGAACATGGCGACCTCCGTTGTCGTTGGCGCCGAGGACGAGCAAGCCGCGACTGTCACGCCGGTGCCGTACGTGCTCTCCTTCACGGACCTTTGCTATAGCGTCAGGAAAGGCCGCGGCGGCGGTCGGTTGGGCCGCTTCCTGCCGTCTAGCCGCAGCAACCGCCTGGCATCCACGGAGTCGCCGCCAACCAACCCCAACTCCAAGGCGCTTCTCTCCGGAATCTCCGGAGAGGCGCGGGAGGGCGAGTTGTTCGCGGTCATGGGCGCAAGCGGGTCTGGCAAGTCCACCCTCGTCGACGCCCTTGCCGGCCGAATCGTCGGTGACAGCCTCCGCGGCACCGTCACGCTCAACGGTGAACCTCTCCATGGCCGCCGCCTACGCGCCATCTCTGCCTACGTGATGCAGGACGACCTGCTCCACACGATGCTCACTGTTCGGGAGACATTGATGTTCGCCGCCGAGCTCCGCCTCTCCCGCGCGCTCTCCCCTGCCAAGAAAAGGGAGCGTGTCGACGCGCTCCTCGACCAGCTTGGCCTCTCCAGCGTCGCCGACACCGTCATCGGCGACGAGACGCACCGTGGGGTATCGGGCGGCGAGCGGCGGCGCGTCTCCATCGGCACGGACATCGTCCACGACCCCATCTTACTGTTCCTCGACGAGCCCACCTCCGGCCTCGACTCTTCCAGCGCGCTCATGGTAGTCCAAGTGCTCCGAACCATCGCGCGCAGCGGCAGCGTCGTCGTGTTGACCATCCATCAGCCCAGCGCTCGCATACTCGACACCCTCGACCGCCTTCTCTTTCTATCCCGAGGGCGCACTGTTTATGCTGGCACGCCGGCAGGACTCAAGCCCTACTTCTCCGAGTTCATGGGCACCCCTGTCCCAGACAATGAGAACCCGGCCGAGTTCGCACTTGACACCATCCGGGACTTCGAAAGCCAGCCTGCCAGCGCCCCGTTGCTGGCCGACTTCAGTACCCGGTGGCAGCACGGCAACACCAACAAGAAGGTAGGCAGAACTTTGATGCCTCTGGAGTTGGCCGTCGCCGAGAGTGTCTCGCGTGGTAAGCTGGTGGCCGGAAACGGCACGGGGATTATGTCTTCGTCGGTGCCGACGTTCGCGAACCCGCTCACGGCGGAGGTGTGGGTGTTGATCAAGCGGTCATTCACCAACAGTCGGCGCATGCCGGAGGTGTTCAGGACACGCCTCACCACGATGATTTTGATGGGCCTCATCCTTTCGACAGTCTTCTTCCGCCTGGACGACACGCCGAAGGGCATCCAGGAGCGGCTCAGCTTCTTCGCCATGGCCATGTCGAACATATTCTTTCTTTGCGCCGGCTGGTTGCCGGTGTTCATCCAGGAGCGCCACATCTACCAGCGCGAGACCGCGCACAACGCCTACCGCCGGATCTCCTACGTTCTAGCCAACGCCGCGGTGTCCCTCCCGCCCCTCGTCATCCTGTCCGTGGCGATCGCTGTCACCAGCTTCTTCCTCGTCGGCCTCGCGGGTGGTGGTGCGTCCTTCGTTTTCTTCACGCTGGTCGTGCTGGCCTCCTTGTGGGCGGGCACTGGCTTCGTGATTTTCCTATCTGCTGTAGTGCCACACTTGATGCTTGCATACACGGTGGCGATAGCCATCATCGCCTACTACCTCATGTTCTCCGGCTTCTTCATCAACCGGGACAGGATCCCGAGCTACTGGATATGGTTGCACTACATGTCACTCGTCAAGTACCCGTACCAAGCGGCGATGCAGAACGAGTTCAGCGACGCCACGAGATGCTTTACAAGAGGAATTCAGGTATTTGATGACACCCCCATCGGCGGCATGTCGGAGGCCGTCAAGATGAAGGTGCTGAGCGCCATCAGCACGGCACTCGGCACCGACATCACGGCCAGCACATGCATTTTGACCGGCGCCGACGTGCTCGCACAGCTGGCCGTTACGGACATAGGGAAGTGGACTTGCCTAATGGTGACAGCGCTGTCCGGGTTCTTCTTCCGTGTTCTATTCTACGTTGTCTTGCTCGTTGGGAGCAAGAACAAACGGAAATGAATATTGATGTGGTGCCTCTTTATTTTGTTTTCTTCTGTAAAGCGAAATGTAAGCATTGTTTTGTGTTTGTTTCCCTTCATATTGGTATATATATATGGTATACCTTAATGTTTTGCAGGCAGTTCGTCATAAACAACACATGCCAGTGATCATCGAATCTGATTGGGCAGAAGTAATAAGCAATTCAGTACAGCCTAGGGGCACGAGAGCGCCTGGTTGCAGGTGTTAGTGGAAACTATGAACGACACCGACACCCCGTGCATTGCAGCGGGTACCTCTTAACGTCTAATAAAACACATGCAACATGAAGCACGGTGTGATCTTATCATTCGAGCGGCAAAAAATTGATACAGACAATTTGATGGGTTAAAGAAAATGATGTGCATGGTTGAATGTAGAGATAGAAAATAATTAATAAATGTTAGTGGTATGACATGGACAATTGATTGGCTAAAAGAGCAATTGATGTGGATAAATTACATGTGGAGAAAAAATATTAATTACACTTAGACGGGTTTTGCTTTATAAGACGTATATATATGGAGCGTTCATAGACGCATTAGTGAAGTGCATTGGCACAAGATAAATAGAGGAACTAATAGGGTAGCTCATTAGTTGGCTGATCTGGGAATGAGATCAAAGGCGGTCTCGGAGTGGACTCTACAGCGCCCTCCGGATGTCTTAGAGATCATAAACAAGGAATGTAATCCTTATTTTTCTTTTTAGTAATGAAACCCCAAAAAAAGAGCGCAATTCATAACAAACATATAGTAGGGCATAGAGTCCGCACAGGGTGTTTCGGTTGACGGGTGCGGATGCAAATGTTATGTAATTTTTTATTTTTTTCTTCAAAATGTCAAAAAGTTTCAAATACAATTTCGGATATACATCATGACATTTATGTTAGCACAAAAAGTTTAACGAAGAAAGACATTTTTGTAACTTGTGCAAAGAAGACAAAAAACGATCGCGCATATAAAGTCATTTTGAAAATCCTGTATTTATCTTTTTTGCACAGCCCACAAAATATGTCTTTTCTTCGCAAAACATTTTGTGCTAACAACAAATGTCACGTAGTATATCCGAAAATTTTATTTGAATTTTTTTGACATTTTGAAAAGAAAATTAAACAGTGATTGCACCTAGACATATGAGCCAATATCGATTTCCGATAGAGTCCTTTACACTAACACATCAAATCATCATGGGCCCTTTATTATTGTTATCCAACGGCCTAAATTGGTAATACTACACCACAAATTAAGTACTACTCTCTCAGATTCAAAACAAGTGTCATAGTTTCGAGCTAGGATAGTGACACTTGTGGATTGGAGAAATAGTATATTTCGACAGTAGGGCATCTTTGATACTCTCTCTCTGGAAAAGGATATTGCTAAAATGATAAATCCATTTTAGTGACATCTTTTTCGGACGGATGGAGTGGTTAACAACAAAGAAAAAATAGATGTAAACAAACGGACCATGGCCGTTCCCCTCTTCATCTACAGTAGAGAGGGGGCGATTTGTGAGCTAGCCCGGTCGATCCACCTCGCCCACCGGGGATCCGGGGGTTCCTCCTCCTCCGTCGGCTGCTCCGGCAGCAGGAGGATGGGAAGCCCCAGATCTCGGCGTGTACATAGCGTAGGATCTAGTAGGGTTCCTGCCGGCAGCGTTGTGGAGGCGGCGGCGTTGTCTGTGTGGATTTTGGTGGCGGTGCTCGTCCCCTTCGGCGGTGGTGTTCTGAGGAGCTCAACGGCGGAGGCCTGCCTTCCCTATGCTCGTGGTTTGTCGGAGCCATGGTGCGCGTTAATCCCTCGCTGGATCTGCTTAGGCGGCGGATCCGTGTGTTTAAGTTCAAGAAGAAGATGGTGTCTCGAAGCTGTGCGGCGATGCTAGCGTTCCAGGGTGCAGGATCTTCGGATCCGTTGTCCGGCGACTTCCCGGCTGCAGAGGGGCTGGCTCCGATCCAAGGCGTCAAGAGGAGCAGCAGCACCGGCGCGCCACCGGCTCGTTCTGGTCGTCGGTGTGGTCGGGATCCAGAGGGACCCATGTGTAATTTTCTCTTTTTTCTGGATCTTTCTGTAAGATCGCAGCTTTAATATCATCTTCTTTTTCGGCAAAAAAAAAAAACAACAAAGAAAAAATATGCACGTTGTAACGTTTTTTTTTTTGCCTCACTGGGCCAGCCAGGTATGCCTAACGGGGTATTCTCCATGCCCGTGTACGGCGTCACGCGAGTGTAGCCCTGTTCAACTCACAGTGTGCTTTTCGCCGCCGTGCGCCTCGCCGACATGCATCTAGCACCCTGTCCCGTGTCCCTAGTTGGCGCGTGCCCGTTTTTCTGCCATACGCCTGCCCGACGTATGACTCGCTGGTATGCACGCTGCAGGTCGCAGCCCATGGTGACTCGCCGGCATCGGCGTCCTGGACAGCTTGTGTGCTGCAGCCTTCACTACAGGAACGACCTTCTACGCCGACGGCTATTTGCCGTCGGCAAAGGCCTAAATGCCGTCGGCTTAGGTCGGTCGGCTTACGTACTCGTAGGTCTAGCTCAGGAGGCCGTCGGCAAACAAAAAACCGTCGGCTTAACGTGTGCCGACGGCTAAAAGTGGGCCGTCGGCGTACATACCGTCAGCACATGGTAGGTGGGGCCCACGACACCCAGCAGCTTCGACAGCACCTAGCCCGACGGCTAAGCTGTCGGCTTACGTTGGCCACGTGGGGTCTTCTGGGCGGCCGAGCGAAGAATCTAACCTGACGGCAATGTCGTCGGCTTAGGTGTGACCATTTGGTCACCGCGGGGTGCCGTCGGCTTAGATATGCCAGGTTGCCAGATTTTTTTTAATTGCTGCATTAGCTCGTTTTTGCAAGATGACAGATAGGTTATATATCAGAAATTATTGGAAGATGACAGATAGGTTATATATCATCACAAACATGATCAGAAGCAATATCATCAAGTAGATACACACATAGAACTCTTTCATACATAGCTAAATGTCTAGAGGCCGAAAGCCCTACATCTAGTGCGGCCACGGTGTGTACCCCATGTCTCCCTGGGTGAGAAAAGACGACCCACGGCTCGGCCCAGCAATAGAACCACCAGAAGAAGGCGAAGGAGCAGGCGAAGCAGCACGCGAAGCACCAGGAGAAGGACCACCGTGATATACCGGTGTGATCTCACGTGAACCCAGCGATGCAGCACGCGAATAACTAGCATCGCGATCAGACGGCATGATCTCACACGAACCCGGCGAGGCAATACCAAAGTGTGGGTTCTCCGAACATCCCGGTCCCTACATGTTTGAGTAAGAGTTAGCAACTTGCGAGGCAAAGGAAAGCGGTAACCAGTGGTTTAGCAAAGAACTTACCGGGGTCGATGAGTAGTAGGTGAGAGCGAACTGGTACTTCGATGGAAACAGTGGACACGGCCCCACCTCAGGCGGCTCCTCAGGAGGGTCTTCCAGCCGCTCTCCAGTAGTAAAAAATTTAATCAATGCCTACAAGATAGTTTAGATGTCAGGCGTTGCAAAAGTAAAGGTTCAAACTAGGGAAGTGGGACTTGTCATATTTTGCAAAAAATAAAGGTTGAAACTTACAGCGTTCATGATCTTTGTGAAGGAGACGTGGGCCAGGTGCTTCGCCTCCCACTCATGATGGGCCTTCTGATACTCTGCATGAGAGGAAGCGTAGGCCGCCTCAAAATCGTCCTACGATTTCGAAAATAATGAATCTCGTCAATTTAGCCATGCAGGAACGAATGTCGGAAAGAGGATGAAAATGAGAAAAACTTACATTGGTGGAGGTGGATCGACAAGGCTGTGGACGAGGCGGGATAAGGGGGGTGTTTTCAGGGAGGGTAGCTCGGAGACGCGTGAAGCTGGAGGTAGGCTTGACCACCTTCTCAAGAGTGCGATTACGACCATGCTTCCTTCCGTGCCCCGATAGGACCACCGAGTTCTCGTCGACCTCCTCTCTCAAGGGGTTATCCACTTCCGGGTGAAGGTGTCGGAACGTCGTGCAGTAGTTGGCCTTCCCGTAGTACTTGGGAAGCGAGGGCTGAGGCTCCGAAAAATCAACCTTCTTCTGCTTCATCTTCTGCCTCGTTTCCATGTCAGTTTTCGCCTCCCCGGTCCCGGCCTCCTGCATCACGAAAAGAAATGTTATGCGTACCAAGTAGGAACGTGATGGGAAAATAAATGCAGGTCGTTCAATGTATGTATATACCAGCTTTTCCTTAAAGCGGTGGTGGTTGCGGTTTCCCCCACTCTGTGTTCCCTCGGTGCCTCGGTTCTTCTTGTTCCGCTGGCTCACGGCGTTGAACTCGGGGTCTTCCCCGACCCACCTAGAAACTAACGCCTTCCATGCGTCTTCTTTGTTGTCGGCCCAGTAGGGCATAATGTGAAAATACAATTCAAGAAGAGATAATGCAATGGCAACTTAGCAGCAATATAGAATTTCATTGACAGTTTACTTACCGACATGTAATCCGCCTTCGTCATCGCCGGTGGCGTCTTGACATTGTCCTTCTTCAGGGCCCTCTTGCCCTTCTTCTCAGACATGAACTAATTGGTGGTTGTATGCTTTTGGTTGTAGAATTGCTGCCGTGTCAACCTCACACAATGAGCACGCAAAGTTTTGGCCGCGGATTCCCTATGCTCGTCCGCCACCCGAAAATTCCGCTTCAACCATGCATAAAAAAATTGTGAGAGTCATGAGTTAGCACGGTGGGGTAATAAACTATGAACGGAACTCGAAAAATATGTCTTACCCGAAACCTGGTGATCACGGCGTCAACAGTTGATGCGAAGCCCGCGGACGGGACAACCTCATAGTCCGCCCAACATAAGGCTACCTTGGTCTCGCCGTGGGGGGCCGTCTCGTAGAAGCCTGGCCAAAATTTCTTAATCAGAGCTCCAAGCAAGCTCCCAGGTTCACGGGGAATCGGGGCTGGCCATGTCCAATTGCTGCACAATAATCAAACATTTGTACATATATTAAATTGTTATGACCCAAATAAAATCACATGTTCAAAATTACAAAATTAGTACTTACTCAATTGTGTTAGGAACAATGATGGCTTTCGCCTCCTCGCTTTTAGGCTCCTGAGCCTCGTCGGGGACTCCCGCTTCGCCATGACACCGCTTAAGCTTCGGCGTCGCCACCACCTCCTCCTCGTGCGCCACCTCAACCTCCTCCTCGTGCTCCACCTCGTCCTCCAACTGCAACTGGGAAGCCACGTCGCCAGATGCGGAGGGCAACTCGGAACCCACATCGCCAGAAGCGGAGGGTGGATGCTCCACGTCTCCTCCACCTCGTCCTCTACCTCGTCCTCATGCTCGTCCTTGTCCTCGTCCTCCTCACGCATCGCCAGAAGTGGGGGGGGGGGGGGGGTAACGCGGATTGGGAACTCCTGCTCGGTCACTTCGTCTAACTACTAACGGCTTCTCTTGGCGCAGCCTACTATGCACGGTCGCCGATCTTTCCTTTCCTTGGCTCATATTGTTCAATCACCTGCATTGAGAAAGAGAAAACAAGTAAGCATAAAGACATAATAAAATGTAGACACTAAGGATAAAGACGTAATGCAATTAAGAAGCATGTTGAAAAATAAATACTAAAGCTTAAAGACATAATAAAATGTAGACACTAAGGATAAAGACGTAATGCAATTAAGAAGCATAAAGACATAAAAGACGTCACCTCGAATCATCACTCTCATAATTAAGTTCGTTCTCATTCTCACTATCACTATCACTATCACTATCACGTGAGTAGAAGGTTGGAGGCTCCTCGCACGGTGGAGGCTCGTCATCGTTGTCATTGTCCGCATTTAACTTCGAGAGCATATCTATTTCCTTCAGATCCACAACTGACTCACCACGAGTGTGTGCATCGTTCTCGAGGTTCTCAAGACCACCCGCTTGTAAGGCAAAGTCCCGAAGTCCTCTTGCTCTTGATAGAAAATTCCCTCGTATGTTTTAGGGTCAATGTTGTTGTAATCGTCGGTGGAGGGCATGGGTAGCTTATTATGTGGCGATACACGGAACATGACTTCCCAGCCCTTGAGGTTCTCTTTCTGGTATGTGTAGGGCAAATAATAAACTTGCTTGGCTTGGTGAGCAACAATAAACTTATCGACTCCGCTGTAGGTGGTTGAAGGCTTAACTTCAACTAACCCAATGGAAGGGTCACTTCTCTGTCCACCGTGTGGTCCAGTGTGTTGGTCGAACCAGTGGCACTTGAAAACAACGAGCTTGAGTTCTACGTTCGTACCATTGAACGTCAGCTCGTATACCTTCTCTAACCTTCCGTAGTAATCTACGTAATCGGCTACATCGGCTCCTCTAGATCTTTTGGTGAAGACCCTAGTATTTATAGTTTTTGCATTCGGCCGACTCTTCTGGTGATCCTCTGTATGGAAGCGGTACTCAAATTCTTCCCCGGGTATTCTGGCCCTGGAATGATCAGCGACAGAAATATGAACTTCCTTTGCATTAGGACCCCGGGAGGGAGATTGAGCGGAATAACAAACACGGGCCAGCAGCTATACGAGGCAGTCGACATACCATATGGATTGAATCCATCTGTTGCTATCGCAATTCTGACATTCCGAGCCTCTCCTGCCTCATCGGGGTGTTTGGCATCGAAGTTCTGTCATGACTTACCATCAGATGGATGTCCCATTTTTTGCCGTCCGGCATCGTCTATGTATCTCTTCCCCTTCTTGTGCCACATCATCTGTGTGGCAGTCTCCTCGGACAAGTAAAGCCGCAGGATTATTTTTATGAATGGGAGATACTGAAGAATCTTCACGGCGACTTTTTTCTGCGTCTTCAGACCATCGGCGCCCGTTTTCTCATGATACCTAGAGACCTGACAAAGGCTACAGTACTTGTCATCCGCAAAATGTTTCCAAAACAAAAGGCAACCTTTTGGACAACAATCTATCTTTACATAATCCATGCTGAGCGATCCCATGAGTTTCTTCGTTTCGTGCTTGGTTTTAGGCAGACAATGCCCTTCGGGCAACATGCTACCAAATGTTTTCAGATTAGCTTCAAAGTCTGCACGGGTGGTGGAGTACCGGGCCTTATGACCTAGTGCTTGATAGATGGCACCGAGCTGAGAAATCTTTGCACCCTCGTATAGAGGCTTCTTAGTCGAGGCCATCATATCAAGGAAGGCCTTCGCGGTTGGCTCCGGTTCCTCCGGTTCATCCAGTTCCTCCGGTTCTGGCGGTCCCTCCTGTGGAGGTGGCGAATCCGACATGTCACCATCACGGAGATCATCTAGAAAGCCTAGAAGCCCATCGTGCTCATTGCCATCGATCCGCTGCCGCATCACCTCAACTTTGTCACGTTCGTACTCAGCAAAGTCGACTAGCATGACATAGTTAGGCATATACCCAGACAACCAAAGGTGTTTAGTCATTTCATCCTTTCCCTGACGGTAACGATTCTTGCATTTAGTGCAAGGGCACCTTGGACGAACTCCTGACTGTTTTGAACCACACCCTAACTCCTTCACTAATAAATCAGTCTTCCATTCCCACTCAGCTGTTCTTTCAGTCTTACTGATTCGGCCACTGTACATCCACCCATTATCAGCCATCCTCTACTTTATTGGGAGCCAAACAACAACGCATTTCGTAATATGCACCAAGCAATAATAAATTTATTCAGTGTCACCAGATTAATCACGGCCAAATTTTATTTTTTACAGTTGGCAAGGGTTCACCTACACTTCTAATAGGTAGGGGGCTATCCCGCCCGAGTACGTGTAGATCGAGTCGTGTTCCATGTTCTACCCCGACCCGAGACTGAATTTTGGCAGCACCTCCCCACTGGTCTTTAGAATACACATCTCGAGCTTGTCAAGTCGAGAGGGTGTGTATCCGAAGAACAACGGGGAGGTGCTGCCGAAATTCCGTCTCAGGAAGGGGTAGAACATGGAACACGACTCGATCTACACGTACTCGGACTGTCCAACATGGACAATTCAGAAGTGTTACGGTTATAAATATGCAAAGATGGACAATCCTGCCTATTTATAAATTTGTAACCTTTCCGGACGGGATTTGACTTGGGTTACGCGACTGACTTGGTGATCTAGACCAAAATAAACCTATGCAACAAGAGAGGCGAAAGATTTATACCCTTGAAGCGTGATCGGTGGCCGGAGAAGGTTGAGGACGTGCTCAGGAAGCAGGGCGACGGACCGACGGTGCTGGCTGGCGGGAAGCTACGTCATCTGAAAAAGCACAAACAATCGAAATATATAAACAAAAATACCTCCATTTTACCTAATAATCATCTCTAACCCTAACAAGCAATTAAAATCTACTAATTCAAACTCTAAAACTATCATTACAACTAACAATGGCACTAACCCTAAAACTAATACACACTAACACACACTAACCCTAACACTACCACTTTGTCAAAAAAAATGCACTAACCTTGGAGGAGCTTCGGTGGTGGAGATGCGGTGGAGGAGCGGCCGAAGGGGCGACGCTGTGGCCGGTGGAGGAGTTGCGCGGGTGGAGGGGGCGGGTTGGCGGCGGGGTCGGGGCTGGTCGGAGGAGCTGCGCGTCGGCGGCGGGCGGGGGTGGGTTGGGTATGGGCAGCAGCGGCAGGGTCGGGGTTGGAGGGTGGAGGGGGCGGTGTTGGCGGCGGGGTCGGGGCTGGCCAGAGGAGCTACGCGGCGGGCGGGTTGGGTATGGTCAGCGGTGGCGGGGTCGGGGCTGGCCGAGGAGGGTGGCGGCGGCGGCGAGAGTGGAGAGGGTGTGTGGCGTCGGGGTGGATCGAGGGAAGGAGAGGGTGGGTGGCGGTCAACGTGAGGCTGAGGCTGGGGTCGATCTGGTGGGTATAAGGTAAGTTAGGCCCGCCGTCGGCTCAGGTATTTTTTTTATTTTTCCTACTATTAGCTTTTTTATTAACATTTTAAACATTATAATTTATTCAATTATAAATTTATATGGCTTTATTATAATTTATTGTATTATATGGTAGGGCCACACGCAAATTATTCCGGCGCTCGGACTATCCTTTTCCAGCCAAACCCTAGTCTGGTGGCCCCGCATATCTACCCCGAGCTTTTTTCCGTACAATGGTTGATCTTGGACATTTACAACACAGAACACACTTGTATACATATGGTATGGCACAACCTTGATTTGGATGGGGTTCCGACGCTCCGGGGCCCCGCTTCAGCCAAAACCTAGATCCGCTGGAATAAAGTCAAAGTTTTTGTCTACCCCTTGACCGAAGTCGAAAGTCGGTAGGCCAGTGGACTTTTTCCTTGGTTGTGCTAGGTTAGGACATAGGAACACCCAAAACCAACTTTTATCACAAGTCAACAAAAGATTGACCTCGGTTTCCCCGAAACGGGAGTTTTCAGCTATAAGTCCAGAAACTCACTAGAGAGAAAGTGCGGTCGGTGAAGCCGGTCATATCCCGGAGTAGGATCTTGGACATTTACAACACACAACACACTTGCATACATATGGTATGGCACAACCTTGGTTTGGGTGGGTTTCTGACGCTCCGGGGCCCCGTTTCGGTGAAACCCTAGATCCGCTGGAAAAACCCTAACATTTTTGTCTACCCCCTTGAACGGCGTCGAAAGGGGGTAGGCCAGTGAACTTTTTCCTTGGTTGTGCTAGGTTAGGACATAGGAACACCCAAAACCAACTTTTATCACAAGTCAACACAAGATTGACCTCGGTTCCCCGAAACGGGAGTTTTCAACTATAAGTCCAGAAACTCACTAGAGAGAAAGTCTAGTCGGGGAAGCCGGTCATATCCCGGAGTAGGATCTTGGATATTTAAAACATACTGCACACTTGTATACATATGTTATGGCACAACCTAGGTTTGGGTGGGTATCCGACGCTCCGGGGCCCCGTTTCGGTGAAACCCTAGATCCGCTAGAAAAACCCTAACGTTTTCGTCTACCCCCTTGAACGGCGTCGAAAGGGGGTAGGCCAGTGGACTTTTTTGCTTTTTTGTGCTAGGTTAGGACATAGGAACACCCAAACCAACTTTTATCACAATTCAACACAAGATTGCCCCCGGTTCCCCGAAACGGGAGTTTTCACCTATAAGTGCAGAAAGTCACTAGAGAGAAAGTGCGGTCGGTGAAGCCGGTCATATCCCGGAGTAGGATCTTGGACATTTACAACACACAACACACTTGTATACATATGGTATGGCACAAACTAGGTTTGGGTGGGTTTCCGACGCTCAGGGGCCCCGCTTCGGCGAAACCCTAGATCCGCTGGAAAACCCTAACGTTTTCGTCTACCCCCTTGAACGGCGTCGAAAGGGGGTAGGCCAGGTCATACCCCGAAGTAGGATCTTGGACATTTACAACACACAACACACTTGTATACATATGGTATGGCACAACCTAGGTTTGGGCGGGTTTCTGACGCTCCGGGGCCCCGCTTCAGCGAAACCTTAGATCCGTTGGAAAAACCCTAACGTTTTCGTCTACCCCCTTGAACGGCGTCGAAAGGGGATAGGCCAGTGGACTTTTTTGCTTGTTTGCGCTAGGTTAGGACATAGGAACACCCAAAACCAACTTTTATCACAAGTCAACACAGATTGCCCCTGGTTCCCCGAAACGGGAGTTTTCACCTCTAAGTGCAGAAACTCACTAGAGAGAAAGTGCGGTCGGTGAAGCAGGTCATGCCCGATGTAGGATCTTGGACATTTACAACACACAACACACTTGTATACATATGGTATGGCTCAACCTAGGTTTGGGTGGGTTTCCGTCGCTCCGGAGCCCCGCTTCGGCGAAACCCTAGATCCGCTGGAAAAACCCTAACGTTTTAGTCTACCCCCTTGAACGGCGTCGAAAGGGGGTAGACCAGTGGAAGTTTTTCCTTGGTTGTGCTAGGTTAGGACATAGGAACACCAAAAACCAACTTTTATCACAATTCAACACAAGATTGCCCCCGGTTCCCCGAAACGGGAGTTTTCACCTCTAAGTGCAGAAACTCACTAGAGAGAACGTGCGGTCGGTGAAGCAGGTCATACCTCGGAGTAGGATCTTGGACATTTACAACACACAACACACTTGTATACATGGTATGGCACAACCTAGGTTAGGGTGGGTTTTCGACGCTCCGGGGCCCCGCTTCGGCGAAACCCTAGATCCGCTGGAAAAACCCTAACGTTTTCGTCTACCCCCTTGAACGGCGTCGAAAGGGGGTAGGCCAGTGGACTTTTTTCCTTGGTTGTGCTAGGTTAGGACATAGGAACACCCAAAACCAACTTTTATCACAAGTCAACACAAGATTGCCCCCGGTTCCCCCGAAACGGGAGTTTTCACCTCTAAGTGCAGAAACTCACTAGAGAGAACGTACGGTCGGTGTAGCAGGTCATACCCCGTAGTAGGATCTTGGACATTTACAACACACACCACACTTGTATACATATGGTATGGCACAACCTAGGTTTGGGTGGGTTTCCGACGCTCCGGGGCCCCGCTTCGGCGAAACCCTAGATCCGCTAGAAAAAACCTAACATTTTTGTCTACCCCCTTGAACGGCGTCGAAAGAGGGTAGGCCAGTGGACTTTTTTCCTTGGTTGTGCTAGGTTAGGACATAGGAACACCCAAAACCAACTTTTATCACAAGTTCTCACAAGATTGACCACGGTTCCCCGAAACGGGAGTTTTCAGCTATAAGTCCAGAAACTCACTAGAGAGAAAGTGCGGTCGGTGAAGCCGGTCATATCCCGGAGTAGGATCTTGGACATTTACAACACACAACACACTTGTATACATATGGTATGGCACAACCTAGGTTTGGGTGGGTTTACGACGCTCCGGGTCCCCGTTTCGCTGAAACCCTAGATCCGCTGGAAAAACCCTAACGTTTTTGTCTACCCCCTTGAACGGCGTCGAAAGGGGGTAGGCCAGTGGACTTTTTTCCTTTTTTGTGCTAGGTTAGGACATAGGAACACCCAAAACCAATTTTATCACAAGTCAACACAAGATTGACCTCGGTTCCCCCAAAACGGGAGTTTTCAACTATAAGTCCAGAGACTCACTAGAGAGAAAGTGCGGTCGGTGAAGCCGGTCATATCCCGGAGTAGGATCTTGGACACTTACAACACACAACACACTTGTATACATATGGTATGACACAACCTAGGTTTGGGTGGGTTTCCGACGCTCCGGGGCCCTGTTTCGGTGAAACCCTAGATCCGCTAGAAAAACCCTAACGTTTTTGTCTACCCCTTGAACGGTGTCGAAAGGGGGTAGGCCAGCGGACTTTTTTGCTTTTTTGTGCTAGGTTAGGACATAGGAACACCCAAAACCAACTTTTATCACAATTCAACACAAGATTGCCCCCGGTTCCCCCGAAACGGGAGTTTTCACCTCTAAGTGTAGAAACTCACTACAGAGAAAGTGTGGTCGGTGAAGCCGGTCATATCCCGGACTAGGATCTTGGACATTTACAACACACAACACACTTGTATATATATGGTATGGCACAACCTAGGTTTGGGTGGGTTTTCGACGTTCCGGGGCCCCGCTTTGGCGAAACCCTAGATCCGATGGAAAAACCCTAACGCTTTAGTCTACCCCCTTGAACGGCGTCGAAAGGGGGTAGGCCAGTGCACTTTTTGCTTGTTTGTGCTAGGTTAGGACATAGGAACACCCAAAACCAACTTTTATCACAAGTCAACACAAGATTGCCCCCGGTTCCCCGAGATGGGAGTTTTCACCTCTAAGTGCAGAAACTCACTAGAGAGAAAGTGCGGTCGGTGAAGCAGGTCATGCCCCGGAGTAGGATCTTGGACATTTACAACACACAACACACTTGTATACATATGCTATGGCACAACCTAGGTTTGGGTGGGTTTCCGACGCTCCGGGGCCCCGCTTCGGCGAAACCCTACACCCGCTGCAAAAACCCTAATGTTTTCGTCTACCCCCTTGAACGGCGTCGAAACGGGGTAGACCAGTGGACTTTTTTCCTTGGTTGTGCTAGGTTAGGACATAGGAACACCAAAAACCAACTTTTATCACAATTCAACAGAAGATTGCCCCCGGTTCCCCCGAAACGGGAGTTTTCACCTCTAAGTGCAGAAACTCACTAGAGAGAAAGTGCGGTCGGTGAAGCAGGTCATACCCCGGAGTAGGATCTTGGACATTTACAACACACAACACACTTGTATACATGGTATGGCAAAATCTAGGTTTGGGTGGGTTTCCGACGCTCCGGGGCCCCGCTTCGGCGAAACCCTAGATCAGCTGGAAAAACCCTACCATTTTCGTCTACCCCCTTGAAGGCGTCGAAAGGGGGTAGGCCAGTGGACTTTTTCCTTTGTTGTGTTTGGTTAGGACATAGGAACATGGAAAATCAACTATTATCACAAGTTCTCACAAGATTGACCCCGGTTCCCCCGAAACGGGAGTTTTCAGCTATAAGTCCAGAAACTTAGTAGATCTCGAGTGCGGTCGGTGAAGACGGTCACACACCGGATTAAAATCTTGCACTTTCAAAACACCCAACACACTTATACACACATGGTATAGAACCACCTAGGTTTTGGTGTAATTCCGACGCTCCGGAGCGCCTCTCCGACGAAACCCTAGACCCGCTCGAGAATAGTCACACTTATACATCTACCCCCGATACCGGCGTCGAAAGGGGGTAGCAAAGTGAAACTTTTTGCTTGCTTGTGTTAGGTTTGCCCCTAGGAACATCCAAAACAAAGTTATACCCCACCTCTAATGCAATTTCTTGACGTGCAATTTTGAGAGACAAGATTCAGATGTCATTTTATGTGGGTGGAGACCTCTATTCGGTGTAGCTATATACATAAAAATGAATAAAAAACATATTAAACATATTGAATTTAATTTAGAGTAATAAATACATACATAGAAATGAAGATTATAAAAAAAAAACATGGACCCTTTGCCGATGGCAAAGCCGTCGGCGTAGCTATAAGCATAAAAGAGATTTAGAAAAATAAAGATTAAAAACAAAGTTTTCTTTGCCGACGGCATAGCCGTCGGCGTATGGGAGGTTGCGACGTCGCCGAATTTTCAAATACACCCTACACCGACGGCCGGAACTAAGCCGATGGCTAGAAATCGTAAAAATGAAGATTGAAAATAAATTATTTCTGCTGACGGCATAGCCGTCGGCAGAGGATAGGCTGCGACGTGACTGAATTTTAAAAATACCCTACACCGACGGTATTTTCTGAGCTGACGGCAACTGTCAGCGCAAAAGACCTATGCCGACGGCCTTGCCGGTGGCTGGCCTCGTCGGGTGCTATGCCGACGGCCCCGACAAAAAGCCGTCAGCTTAAGATGGGGCCGTCGGCATAGTACCTCCTTCCTGTAGTGCTTGCTCTTCTTGCTATGGTAACTCCAATGCAAAAAATGACTACGAGAGGAAGAACCAGATGACGCAGGTATGCAAGACGATCGCCACATGTTGTTTGAATCTATAATACTTAGCTCATGTTTTACCTCTCGAAATATTTACTCATCAAGGGGTTTCGTGAAGGTATCCGCAAGCTACTCTTTGGTTGGAACATATGTAATCTCGGAATCGCCAGGAACACATGCTCTCATATGAATTGGTGATTAATCTCAATCTGATTCGTCTTGATGTGTTGCACACATGGTTGTGTGGATGATCTCGATAGTACTCTCACCGCCACAAAACGAGTAACTTTGTCTCAATTTGACAACGTAATCGATTAAAGTTTGTCTCGTCCATTATAATTGAGCACAACTTGCAACGGATATATACTCGGACTCGGTGGTTGAGAGAGCAACAAATTTTTTCTTATTCTAGGATCAACATAACAATGACCTACAAACAAATTTGCAAGTCCCGGATGTTGAGTGGCGGTACTTCTTGTCTCTCGCATAATCTGAATCAGTATACTCTAAAAAATGAAAGTTTGAACCTTTCGGATACCAAAGTGTCTAAAGTTTGGGGCATGAACCAAATATTTAAAGATTCTGATCTTAACAGTCATCATATGGATCTCGAAGGAGTGGCTTCATAATTTGCACTGACCCGCAGAAAACATGATATCCGAACTATGCACAAAGTTAAAGTGAAGAATCAATCATAGACCGATATACCTGTTGATCCACATATTTACCAAGTGGATCGGGATGCACGTCAGAATTAATAGCCATTGGAGTCTTGGGTGCTATTGCATCCCACATTTTGAATCTCTTGAGAATGTCGGTACACCATGTTTTATTTTCAGCCATGGTTTCGGTCAGCAATAGAAAGTCAAAATTTTGTCGAAAATGCGGCATAATGACGGATCGATCGATCGTTGGAACCTCACGTCATAGATGGTTTACGTGACATTTTGTAGGAAAAATTGAGGTTATGTGAGGGGAATCGACTGCCAGACTGGACGCGAGATCCACCCGGCCCGGTTCATCTTGACAAACCAAGCCGTCATGGTTGGCTGTCTCCTTGTCTGGATAGTGACGACACATGTACTATACCAATGATTGACTTGTTAGGATAGCCGGGTGACGTCAGCGTTGTCGTTTAGCGTGGCATCATGTGTAACGTGGCATGATGTGCTGCTTCCACGAGGCATTTGCAGAATACGACATGAGGACCTATCGTAACACGACGTGTGCAGTCTCCATACATGTCATCTGGACCACCAACATGGCAACACTGCCAGATTACTTCAACGATGTGGGAGGTCTCAAGATATCAAAGAAACCCGCCGCAAGGGAAACATGCAGATCACATCAACACTCTGAATATTAGGTTCCTATATATTCTCCAGTTGGACAGACTGAAATATTTGTCCCAGCCATGCTGTCACTTAATGAAAACAGAGTTTGCGGAAAGCGTCAAGCATGCAGCTGGTTTACGGGAAAAAAGATGGTGGCACATGATCGACTTATGAGATCGCGATCAGAAACATTTATAAACACACCACCCTGGAAACGCGTAGTTCATTTTCTGACAGTCAACTACAAATTTATAATCGGAGGCGCTGTGGTGTTGTCACATACACCCATGTTCATGACATTATGCATCTGGGTATCACATTGATGGAGATATTTGCGCTTTATACTATATAATGCTTCCAACTAGTCTATATCTATACTTCTTATAAAGCAAAACCCCACTAACTTGCATTAATTATTTTCTATCTCAACATGCAAGCTATCCACATCATCCATTCTCTTAACCAATCAATTGTCCATGTCATCTCCACTAATACTTATTAATCACACATCATCTATTCCTTAAGCCACATCATCCACTATTTGAGCCATTATTTATCAATGTCATCAAACATTTATTAATGATTTTCTATTCATCCATGAAAATTGTTCGCATTATAAATTATTTTATCCATACAATACCTCATCAATTTTAGTTATTAAATATACAAAGATTTTACATTTATTAAATCTGGACTCCCGATTATATTGCCCAATCGATTCCGGAATATTCCCGAGAAATTTTCCCGTTGCATGTGTCATATGTCATTTCCTTTATGTTACAATTTTTATAAAAAGTTCCCGCAGCAACGCGCGGGGTATCTTTCTAGTTGTTTATAAAGCAAAACCTCACTAACATACATTAAATTAGTCTATCTCTACATGCAAGGTGTCCACATCATTCACTGATTGAGCCATTCATTTATCCATGTCATCACCACATCATCCACTATTTGAGACATTCACTTAATCATATCATCCCATATTTATTAATAATATTCATTACATTATAAATTCTTTCAGTCATATAATTGTTCATATCATGAAAAAATTACCAATTTAACTATACGAGCATTTCATATTGATTAAATTTAGATTTTCAACTATTGTGGCTAACCAAATTCCTGATAGTGCTGAGATTTTTTTTTCATTTCACGCATCCAATGTATTTTTTTATATTATAATTTTTTAGGGTTCCGGCTGCAAGGCGCGGGGTAATTAACTTCAGTTAGCTTGCCATATTACTTGGATGATGTGGGAGCTCTCAAGATATCAAAGAAACCCGCCCCAAGGGAAACATGCAGATGACATCGAAACTCTCAATATTAGGTTCGTATATATTCTCCAGTTGGAAAAACTGAAATATTCGTCCTAGCCACGATGTCACTTGATCGACGCAGGTTATGCAGAAGCGTCAAGCATGCAAGTTTACGGGTAAAAAGATGGTGGCACATGATCGACTTACGATATCACGATCGGAATCATTTATAAACACACCACTCTGTAAACGCGTTGTTCATTTTTTAACACAGTCAACTATAAATTTATAATCGGGGCCGCAAATGGGTGGAGCTTTCACATACACGCATGTTCATGCCATTATGCATCTGGGGTATCACATTGTTTAATGATGTACTTGCAAGGTTTATAGTATTATATAATATCCACTAACGATCGACATGATCAGCAGATTTTGGAGCTAGTCAACACGAAGCGACGATATAATGCATTTTCGAACAGGTCACATGGACGATATAATGCTAGTTTTATCGTGGAATGATAGATCGAAGATTCGAAATGATCAAAATAGGAGCAAGTCAACACGGAGGGACAAACTGCATATCTTCGTATCACAATACTTTGCTTGTTTTATAATGATGCTTGACATGATCGGGGGAGCATATCAAGGTATAGCTGCTAGCTGATCTAGAAAAAATAAATAAAAAGATTGCGCTGCTGGCCACTATCGTGCAAAGAACAACGAATCCACGTTCTAGAGATATGCATTTCGATGTAACCAAGAACGAAGCATCGCCCATGCTATTGCTAACGACTCGAGCAATGAGTTTTTTTTTTTTTTGAGAATACCGAGCAATGAGTTAAGCTGGAACGAGCCAACTCACGAACGAAGGCCTCGATCGGCCCGCGAGGCCGGTTCGGATGGAGGACAGATCAACAAGGCCCAGGAATCGAAACTGCACTCAGCTTCTTTTTTTATAACAGGCCGAGAGGTCCGGCGTTAAATTAATAACGCCACGAACGGTGAAAAAGTACATGGTGGTGAACCCAACTTACAACAAAGCACTGCTCATACACAGGAAAATAGAACTACCGACGAGATTATAGGTGAAACACCAAAGGTGAGAAACACCGAAGAGGGAGAGCACAAACATGACGGAAAGAGGTGTCGGGCCGCAACTCACCGAGAGCACGGGCACACACCAACACATGCGGCACACCACCGAGACCAACTACACCATCTATGGAAGCACCAGCAGGATCATTACCAATACTATCAAGAATGCAGACGGGCTCAATCAGTAAGGCCGCACGCAAGAAAACCGAGGTGCAGAACAAGATACAAGTTTTGCCTGAGGGAGCTCGACGACGACACGGCACGAGACACATTCGTCGCCACAACACCTCCGTATAGTAGCACGCCGTGAACTCCAAGGCGGCGTCTTCAAAAAGCACACGACAAGGTGCGTAGACTAGGAATTTGTGCTCGGCTTGATGCAAGAACAAGTAAGAAGCCTCCAACACGGAAGGAAACTCGACCCGTCTCAAAGACGAGTTGGAAGCTTGCGGTTCAAGTCCAATACGAGTGTCGAAGAAACTTTGCTAGTTCATGCATAGAGTAGGAATTTGAGTCAAAAGATGTAATGCATCGCCGGAAGAAACTTGCCTAGTGGGACGCTTGCAGTCGAGTCCCGTACGAAGCCGAGAAGTCGATCCGCCCAATATAATGTAAGGGTGTGATTGCCGATTGTAAGGGTGTGGAAGCATACGGGTATGCGCGTACGAATATGGAAACCTCTCGTCCAAACATGTCTAAAAGGGTTGTACGGTGGGTTTGACCAGGTTTTGGAGTACCCAGATGAGGCCTAATGACAATCATGCCCTAATCCGGGACATGTAAGATTAGATCTCAGCCGTCCTTATATTCTGCTCAGGATGCCTTTTCGCCCTTGGGGGTCTATGGAAGCACAAGCCGATTGATAGCCAAGTTAGAGGCGAGCAAATTGATCTAGCTCAGCCAATCGTTACCGCAAGCCCCGACATAGTCCCTCCCAGGCGAGTGGGACGTCTTATTTAAGAGCGCCGACTAGAATGTCTTGCTTATTGTGTTTCGAGCCGTCCTTCGTAAACCCGTGCTTGAGTGCCGCCTTCCAAACAACGTCCATCCGGTCCACGTCGATCGCGCCAACCTCATGATGTTCCCACCCCTCCACGAAGTGCACCACGCCGCCTGCGTGGCACGCGTGCACCACCCCTCTCTCCATTGTGTACTGAAATAAAATGAGTACAACAGTCGTTACTCGTTAGTCGCGCCTTCAGGCCCCTCAGTGTGCAGTGACATGTATGGATCAGACGGTAGAGATTCATGTGAGGTCGTTGATGTTGTTGTTGTTACCTCATGGCGGGGAGCTTGCCATAGGTGCAGTCACGGCGGAACCTGATAATCGGCGGCACGACGAACTGGTAGAAGTGCGTCCTGGGCGCCGCCCACCGCTGCTCCCTCGGCGACAGCCACTTGCCCACGAGCCACCTCTGCAACATCAGGCACATGTGTGATCACCCAACATTGTATCACCAATATGAAAACACTAGTAGTACACATGCAGAACAAGTACAAATTAAAGAGGCATCATGATCGATGAGCAGTGCCGGTCACCTTGCAGTTCTGCGCAGATTGGTAGTTGCTGACGTGAACGAGGTACTGCTGGAACTCTGCCGGCGCCTCCCTCTGGATTTTCTGGAACCTCTCCGACGACCTTGTTAACATCTGAAACATTTTGTTTAGAAGTCAACTTAGCCTAGTGTTTTTGTCTAGATTCTCAACTAATCATCTGTGTGATCGACCGGGAACATAAAATGTACCATGACTTTGATGTTTTTCCGGCAGAGGTAGAGGGCGATGGCTCTGCCGAGCTTGGACGTGGCCCCAGTGAGGAACACGTCGTTGGTGTTGCTGGGGATCTCGTTTAGGATCACGGCTGCCGTCAGGGTGTTGCCGTGCACCACCCTCACCCTCAGGTCAGGGTGCCTCTCCACGAACAGGGTACCACCTCCATTCAGTGCCTCGTTCTGGGTTGAAATCAGACATGAAAACAACATATGTAATTCGGGTTGTTAAGATCAAATGCTTGTGAGAAACTGGTGGGAATGTCAACATCAGTTACTTATTGGCAAGCAAACGGAAAACATTTTCTTAATTATGAACTGTACTCTCGTATGATTCCTGCACTATATTTGAACGAGGTACTGCTGGAACTCTGCAGGCACCTCCCTCTGGATCTTTGGTGTTGCTGGGGATCTCGTTTAGGATCACGGCTGCCGTCAGGGTGTTGCCGTGCACCACACTCACCCTCAGGTCAGGGTGCTTCTCCACGAACAGGGTACCACCTCCATTCAGTGCCTCGTTCTGGTTGAAATCAGACATGAAAACAACATATGTAATTCGGGTTGTTAAGATCAAATACTTGTGAGAAACTGGTGGGAATGTCAACATCAGTTACTTATTGGCAAGTAAACGGAAAACACTTTCTTAATTATGAACTGTACTCTCGTATGATGTGATCACCCAACATTGTATCACCACCCTGAAAACCCTGAAAACACTAGTGATCGATGAGCAGTGCCGGTCACCTTGCAGTTCTGCGCAGACTGGTAGTTGGTGCCGTTCACGAGGTACTGCTGGAACTCTGCCGGCGCCTCCCTCTGGATCTTCCTGAACCTCTCCGACGACCTTGTTAACATCTGAAACATTTTGTTTAGAAGTCAATTTAGCCTAGAGTTTTTGTCTAGATTTCCAACTAATCATCTGTGTGATCGACCGGGAACATAAAATGTACCATGACTTTGATGTTTTTCCGGCAGAGGTAGAGGGCGATGGCTGTGCCGAGCTTGGACGTGGCGCCGGTGAGGAACACGTGTTTGGTGTTGCTGGGGATCTCGTGCACCACCCTCACCCTCAGGTCAGGGTGCCTCTCCACGAACAGGGTACCACCTCCATTCAGTGCCTCGTTCTGGTTGAAATCCGACATGAAAAAAACATATATATAATTATTTGTTAAGATCAAATACTTGCGAGAAACTGGTGGGAATGTTAACATCAGTTATTTATTGGCAAGCGAACGGAAAACACTTTCTTAAATAGGCACTGTTCTCGTATGATTCATGCACTATATTTGAAATTGTGCTGATAGAGACGTATATAGTGTAATGATTTCTGCCACTTCTGTTCATTCAGCACGCCTAAATCTTGCGGGGGACCAGGCCAAATCTACGCAGAGTTTTAAAATTTGAAAATATTTACGAGTTTTAAAATAATTTGAAAAAATCATGGAAGTACTCAAGGGTGTGTTCCACAAACAGTCAAAAAATCAAATTCAAATATTTTGTATTCTGTGCTACACAAAAATGATAAAAGTGTGGATCTAAGTATGCATCTTTTCAAAACTACAAATTTATCAGATTTTGTCTTTTTATGTAGCTTAGAATACGAAATATTTAAAGCTGATATTTTGCATATTTGTGGGATATACTATTAGCTACATCCAGCATTTGTTAAACTTTTTTGAAACTCCTAAAAAATTATTTAATTTTTTTTAATATACCAAGATCACTTGGTGCTCGGGAGTCGAGAACAGTTCTCGGCAGTGTTCCATTACACTGCTACCGTGCTACGTAGCCGATACCAATATATATAACACGCTTGTGAGCGTATTTAACTGGAATGGCGATTACGCAAAGCATGACGCATGGAAAAATTACACGATCAAGATCGAGAGGTCGGCACGGCGAGAATGCCATGAGCTAGCAGCCACTGGTACTAGCCTAGTGGTACCTTGTTGAGTGCGGCAAGGCTGAGGACCTTGACGCCCATCCTGTCGGCGCGGAGGATGGCGAGCTCAATCTGGTGGTTGATGCCCTTCTTGGCCGCCGGTATGAAGTACTGGAAGCCGTGCCGGGGCACCGTCCACGTCTGGTGGAGGCGGCCGCGGAGGTAGTAGAAGCTCACCATGAATGTCTTGGAGCAGCACCACATGAGCAGCATGTACGCGAACGCGACGGGCCAGAACGGGATCAGTACCAGGTGGTTCTCGAAGGGCAAGGAGGAGATGGACCGGCATACAAGCGGCACGTGCATCGACGCCATCACGTCCACCACGTGCGCCAGGAACACGAACTCCGGCACACGGTCGTTCTTCCCCGCACGCCGGCCGGCCATTGCTCGAGTTAAGCACTCAGGGTCCAACTTATCTAGTACTACTACAAGTTTCCATCAAGACAATATTTATAATGAATGACTAAACGGTACATTAATGTGCTTCACTTTTGTTCGTGCTAGCAGCAGTAGAACGACGGTCTAGATGTATCTTGACATATGAATATATCAATTTTAACGACGATTAATATGAAATGGAGGGAGTAGATGATTAGGGGTCCTCAGCACATTAATTGCATGGTCTGAGCTTACGTACCGTGATAGATCTCCTTTTGCAGCTGCCATGACTTGGAATTTAAGGTGCAACCCAGGAGGTCAAATAGAGGCATGAAAAGGCAAAAATTGGAGTAACAAACCGATGAATGATGCATTGAAATCGTACTGCTAATGACCTTACTCAGATACAAACCGATTAACACTAGGAGCCGAGAAACAGATAAAAAAACACATTAGTGCGGCATTTTACTAGCGTCTTCACCAGCGCCCCGTTAATGCGTCCGGTACTGTCCAAATATTATCTGCTTTAGGGCCCCTGGCACATGTACGAACCTATGCGGCTGGCTGCCCCCCACCCCCTACACAATCACACACCGGCTGGCCGGCCTTGTTCTTTTTTTTGTGTGGCTATTTTCACATTAGTATGTTCTATATTTCTATGTAAATTACTTCAACAATAATTTAAATATTATATAATCATATATTTAATACAACACAGGAAGTACAAGAAAATAGATGTCTCATAAAACCATTCAAAATGAGACTTGAACTATTCGTTAGCGCTCAAGTGCTCAACTAAATCATCTTACAGTTGTTGATGAACACCTTTGTCACGCGTTTCCTGATACACAACAAGTAATTGAGTAAACTCGGTCGGATGCCCTGATGTGGCTTGGCAAAAGAGCTCTTTTAGTCCTAGAACGACATCGTGCCCACTCGTCACATTTATGCTGTTTTGAATAGCACGAGCAAATTCATTACATTACAAATCTGATCTGGTGACCATTTTCCAGTAAGGTACCAGACAAATAGCAAAACGAGATTGAGCACACCAAATGCGCCTCTCAACATCCTTTCTACAACTCTCTTGTTGTGTACCAAAGTAAGATTTTTTTGTTACATGTAGGGTTGAGGAATATTTGCAAAAATGTCTACCATCGAGGATAGACATTGGCAGGGTAGTACCCCATGGTGTATTGGTGGTCACAGATCAAATAGTTTTATTACTAGCCTGGCCTTCATAAATTTTGGCAAATAACGGAGAGCATTATATTGATGTCAGTGTGTGAGTCTACCGTGTAAAAAAACAGGATCAAATCCACAAGTCATAATTTGTCACACCCTTAAGTATGACCATTATACAACTCTTGCCAATCGAATAGATAATTCTTCCAATTCCAATGTATTCAATTAGCATCACAGTAAATACTCTCACACCACCTCGTACCATAAGCAGTTGGGTCTGCTGCATTTGGTGCTCTCAAATTGGTCGGTACAAACACTTTCACCATCCCTATAAAAAAAACCGTACATCTCTACATGTGCGCTCAACCTTATGAATGTACTCCCCTTGTGTCTATGTAGTAGTTCCATATACAAGGCACCGCATAGTAGGAGTGCTTAAGTATGATACTCTTTTGCTACGTTTATTTAATATAAAAAGGTTGTGTGCATCATCATGATGCAGAGGCCATGGCTCCCATTTCTACAAAAAAGAAGTGTTTTTCGAATAGATGAGAACCTAATTAGTCCGGTGCCATCTTCTTCAGTTAGAAGTATACATCATACTCCCACACAACATATAGAAGGAGCATGAACACATCCTTCTTCATCCTAAAGCGTTGCCTAAATTGAATCGGACCAAGTGTTGGTTCAATAGAAAAATAGTGATTATATGGCCTCACATGACACATAGCCCTTTGATGATTTGGATTGGTTGGTCGACAAGTCTTCTCACCTCTGCGTCCGAGAGGGGCATTCACCTTCGCTTGCAAAGCTATAAGACAAGTGAGGAGCCCTGGTTCTAATCATCACTGACGTCCTATTGTGTCATTAATTGAACATGAACTAATCATTGCTATCCATAGTCAAAGAAATTTGAAGGATATACTATTCGAGAAAGTGGCTGAACACCTTGCGAGTTGGGTGGGAGAAAGGTAGTCTCGGAAGCCGGTTGACGAGTTGTCGGGAGCGGCCTGTCCCAAACAACAGTCGGAGCGGCGGCGAGTTGGCCTGTGGGGTCATGAGGCTCTCGACGGACGGATAGCCGGCTTCGTGGTTCAGTGGAGAGAGAGAGGAGAGGGCGGGGAAAATTGTTGGGTGGATGGCATGTGGCGATCGTCTGTAAGAATCCTACATTGTGGGGGTGTACGGTTGTTCCCATTATCCCGAACCGGCGGTTGGGCGTGGACAAGGAGTTGTGAGACAGTTCTTTTGGCTGCCAGGCCGCTAGAGAATTTTCGTGTCCCCGCCTCACTAGTCCAATGGGGGGACTTTACTACTTTAGGCTTGCCCATGGAGATCCTCCCACATGCCATACGGTATGGCAGGGGAAGAGAACAAGAATCAGTTCAAGTGAAGTACTGCTTTTACAGCGAAATAATTGTGTGCTCCAACGGAGATGAATTTGTAGTGGTAGAAACAACTTTCTGAAAGAGATTTTGGCTCACGTAGGGGTGTATATGAGGTATCTTACAGGGGGGAGAGCCTCAAAGACTCTGTGAGAAACGACCTCCACGTTGCTGTATCCCATGCTCCGGAGGCAGTCAAACGTGATGAGGTGCACGTGGACCAGGCCTATGGATCTGACTCCCATGAGGAATGCCCCGCCAATGGGACCCACATCGTCAACGTAAAAAAAATTATTCTATAGCCTCACATGACACATAGCCCTTTGACGATTCTAATGGCTTACCGACAAGTCTTCGAACCTCCACATCCGAGAAAGGGGCATTCACCTTCGCTTGCAAAGCTATAAGACAAGTGAGGCCCCCTGGTTCTAATCATTACTGACGTCCTATTGTGTCATTAATGGAACATAAATTCATCGTCGCTATCCTAGTCAAAAAAATTAGAAGGATATACCAATTCGAGAAAGTGGCCGAACACCTTGCGAGTTATGTGGGAGCAAGGTAGTCTGGGAATCCATTTGACGAGTTGTCGAGAGCCGCCTGTTTGAAACAACAGTCGGAGCGGCGGCAGGTCGGCCTATGTGGTCACTGAGGCTCCCGACAGATGGATAGCCGGCTTAACCGTTCGGTGGAGAGAGAGGGGGCGGGGCAATTTTTGGATGGCTGGCATGTGGTGATCGTCTGTCGGAATCCTACATGGCAGGAGTGTTTGGTTGTTTCCATTATCCCGAACATGCCCCGAAGGTTGGGCGTAGACAAGGAGTTGTGAGACGGTTCTTTTGGCCGCCCAGACTGCTGGGGAAATTTCGTGTCCACGCCTCTTTGGTCTGATGGGGGGGACTTTAGGCTTGCCGGTGGAGATCCTCCCACATGCCATACGGTATGGCAGGGAAGAGACAAGAATCAGTTTAGGTAAAGTACTGCTTTTACAGAAAACGGTTTTTTACAAGGGCATATGGCGCCAGGGTGAAATCTGGGCCGTCCGTTTCGGCGATCCGACGGCCCAGATTCGCCGTGGACCGGTCAATTTTTGTCCGCGGTCAACGGCGAATCTGGGCCGTCGGAACACCGAAACGGACGGCCCAGATTTCACCCTGTCGCCATATGCCCTTGTAATGTTCATTTTCGGCTTTTACAGCGAAACAATTGTGTGCTCCTATGGAGGTGAATTCGTACTGCTAGAAACAACTTTGTGAAAGGGATTTTTTTTTTGCGGGTTTGTGAAAGGGATTTTGACTCACGTAGGGGTGTATATGAGGTATCTTAGAGGGGGGGAGAGCCTCAAAGACTGTGAGAAAGGACCTCCACGTTGCTGTATCCCATGCTCCGAAGGTAGTCAAACGTGATGAGGTGCACGTAGACCAGGCCTATGGATCCGACTCCCATGAGGAATGCCCCGCCAACGGGACGCCAATCGTCAACGTCAGCAGCACAGCCTCTAGCGGCGTGCCAAATCCAGCTGCGATCAAAAAAGAAGCATAGCTTAGTCTTTGAGCCAAAGTGGATTTTCGAACGAGGAGGCGTTGTTTCACTCGTATAAATACTTCCATCTATCTATCTATCTATCTATCTATCTATCTATCTATCTATCTATCTATCTATCTATCTATCTATTTATTTATTTATTTATCTATCTATTCATAAATCTAATTAATTTTAATAGCTTGGTCTAAATATACGGTTAAGGTTCTATGAAAAAATAGTAGTCACGTAACATGTATTACACTATTTATGTTTAAAAAATCACGTCTCTGGAATCTCTTAATTAAGCAATGTGCGCCAAACACATACACGTCACAAGACTGTAAATATCCAGGTCGGGTTAAAAAACCAGCCGTGTACGAGAACATGTTCTTTTGACGTGTGTACGAGAGACTATCTTTTACCTGGAACGTGATAGCTGTACGGAAAAAAACTTGCTTGAACATGGTCGCAAAAATGTACTCCCTCCGTCCCAAAATAACTGTTTTAGATTTGTCAAAAAGTGGATGTATCTAGACATGAAACAAGTATAGATACATTCACTTTTGGACAATTTTGAGACACTTATTTTGAGACGGAGGGAGTATGCGACTAGGCTTTTGTTTCTTGAGATGAAAGTGTACAAGACTAGATATCTTGGACGAAAAGAGATAGCCGGCCGCAAGGAAATAATTTAAAACCTTGCTTGAACGATTTAGAAAAAGTTACACTGATTAGTATGTACTTCCTCTGTTTTATTTAGCTTGCCTTTCGGATTTAGTAAAATCAAATTTTATAAAAATTAACAAAAAATGTAGCAATAAATATCAACCAAATCTATTATACTGCTCCCGTGTGTTGCCACGGGAAAACAAAAATAATTGTAAGTTCTCTACACAATTGGAAAATTAACCGTGTGTGGTAGTATGTACGCCTATCGAGAAATTGTTGGACTCGTTTCCCCTCAACAAATAACGGTTTGGGCTAACAAAAACATACCTAATGGAGGAGGGTGGTAGGGTGAACGGACATTTGTATCCTCTCTGACTCATCGGTTAGCATGGGAAAACGTATGCAATTTTCGAGCTAAGAGTATCTTTAGCAAATTGTCTAAACTTGGTTGTATGTATTTCATATGTACAATGGTCTAAGACATCCCCTCTCACAATCTTCTAGTTTTTACATGATCGTCCATATCTACATTTATTTTTTGGCTCATATATTTTAGTAATAGTCTTTTATAATAAAGCTAAATCATCTATAAGTATTAAAATATGCCTACACACAGAGATGTATGTACACAAGTAGTACCATCAAGCACACAATACAGAGGGGGTGCTCCTAGATCCTTCCGCCTCTCCCCTGACCAATTACTCTCAAAATCGCTGAAGACTACAGATACCACTCAAAACCGCAGTTTGTTATTCTCCACATCCAAGTACCAAATTACCGAACTCTTTGTTATTCTCCACATCCGCTGCCTAGCTCCAGTCCCCACCAACCCGCCCCTCTCCTCTGCTTCTACACGGACGGGTGCAGCCCCGCCCCATCCCAGCCCCATATACCACCACCGACGCTGCCCAGCACAATGCCCACCTACCATCTCTCTCGTATTCCTCCACCAGGTCCGACGCCTCCCCACTGAGGAGCACCGGCCGGGGCGGGTTGCCGCAGACCGGCGCCTTCCCTCGCCATCAGCCGTCCGGCTCTGAATAGCACTGCTATGGTGAAGAACACCACGAGGGCAACGAAGATGCAGTGGCACGGGATCTCTGGCTGGACGTCCAGCCCGACCTTTTGAGCTCGGCCGAGTTTAGCTCAGCCCGCGTAACAAATTGACCGACCCAAGCCTCTATTCCTGGACCGCGGCGAGCTCGGGCCGAGCCAGGCTTGGCTCGGTCCAGCTCGTTTGGCTCGCATTTTATATTTTTTTAAGAATTTTTTTGTGTATTTGAGAGGACTGGGCTCAATTTGCTGGCCATTTGACTGGTCGACAAAGCATCAGGTCACACGGGACGGGACTATCCCGTTTCTTCCCCAAATCGCAAGAACTGGACACGGCCGCCGCCGCCACGCCAACGCACGGCCGCCGCCATGCCAATCCCGCTCCACTCTCGCTCCCGACTCCGGCCGCCACCATCCTCACACACGCACTGACCCACGCCGTCGGCGCCGCACATGGCCGTCCTCACCATCCTCCCGAATTCGTGCTGCACCGGAACCAGCAAGCGCCGCTGCGCCGCTTGCACCACCGATGTTGCGTATGCCGCTGTCGGGGAAGACGGGTCCACCTATCAGTGACCCACCACCGCGAGGCTCGCGAGCTGCACCGAGCTAGACCGAGCTATTGCTAAGCTCGGGCCGAGCTCCATTTCATGGCTCGCCGGCAACCTCGAGCTGGCTCGGGCTCGCCAACTCCGGCCCGAGCTTTTTGCAGGCTCGCCCCGAGTTGGCTCGCGTCCAGCCAGACCGGGATCATGGGAGGATCCTCGGCTGCATCGGGGAGGCATGGGGACGAACGGTGACGGCGCTCGGCCAGAGGTGAAGAAGACGAAGACGATTCGCTCGATTCCGTGCATCTCAGCTAGGTTCCTTCAAGGATGAGGACAAGGATGGCGAGGCATGGCTCCTGGGTATGGAGTCTACCGCCGCCAACCCAAGGTCGCCAGCCCGCAACAGGTTCGGAGCGAGGTCCGGCCCACTTGTTCGTCGGCGTGGGATTAGTGAGGCGTCGTGAACTGAGCTGGGGGTAGCCGGCGGTGGTGCGGTAGGCGCGGTCAGGTGGTAAGCAGGGAGCGGCGGCGGCGGCGGCGGCGGAAGGCTCACGCACGCACAACAACATCCCCCGGCGCCTTCGTGGCAGCGGCACCTTAGTGCTTCCTCTTCCTCACCAGTCACCATCCGATCTAGTTTATCTGGGAAGGAAGAAGATTGGCAGGGGAGGGCCGTCCCAGCGGACTTGAGTCACCGCCTCACGGGGACAGAATACCGAACCGATCATTATGTCTTGGCGGTGGCATATGGTGTAATATTTTCCGACTCAGCCTAACGTTAGATGCACCAGGTTAATCCTTAAGCCATATTATATAGTAGAGATACTAACAGTAATATAAGGGTTTCTAATAGAGACACCAGGTTAATCCACTTCATCTAAATTAATTTTAGTAGTTAGATATAAAATGTTTTGCTGAGATTTTATACAAAAGTAGTAGTTACTAACATATTTGATACAATTATGTTCACGAGATCACACATTTAGGTCCGCATTAATAGTTGCGTCCTTTGGAAAGACCAGCCGTACGTACCCATACAAGACTCTACCTTGGCTGTTTAAAAAAACATTGTCTGTTCTCCCTAAGAGGAACTCGCGTCATCACTGTCAAAAAAAAAAAAAAAAAGGAACTCGCGTGATAGCTTCAAACGAAAAAGAAATCTTTGCTGGAACATGGCGGGCTAGTGGCAAAAAGGTAGGACTGTTAGAATATGTACAGAGAAAGTTCAGAAAAACATTAAACTGATCAATACGACTACTTTAACTTTTTTATTTATCCTCTTTGCGAGTTTAAACAAAGATGTAACAATAAATATCAACATGCATAATACCAAATTCATATAATATTGGAATACATTTTATGATGATTTTAATAATAATGATTTTATATTCTAGATTTTGATATTTTTACTATATATTTGGTCAAAATTTGTAATGTTTGATTTTGACTAAATGGAGAACACACGGTAATTATGAACGGAGGAAGAATGTTGTTCCTATGATTAATTCACATACAGACAAATTTATTTGACGGCATTAACACACGCACAAAATGCCAGCAGAAGTTCAGAGCCGCGGAGTTTTAAAATTAATCAAGTCACGACATTAGCTGCAGTGCGTACATTGTTCTATGAACGTATCATGGAATTTCTTGCATAGTAGGTGAGCATTAATGATGTCCTGACATTAGCCCAGTGTACCAAAAAAATCATCTGACATCAGATGCTCGCACAAAATGCCCGTGGAAGTTTAAAGTTCAGAGTCATGTGATTTTAATATTAATGAAATCGCAACATTAGTCGCAATATCAACGGGGAGGTCCCTCACACTAAGACAATTACCGCCTTAATGATACACACATGGCTGAGTCAACACAAATTGTCGCGAGGATGAGAATGTCCCTCCACAGAAAGAACATTAGTCGAGACACTATTGACGGGAACACCCTCATACTATAAAATATGTTGGCTTCACAGTGCTAAGTCATCACACCTTCCTGCTTTATATGTTTCATATTTAGTGGTCACACGGTGTGTCAATAATTTTGTAGTCCAATGACCAAAAATTCCTCATGAATTGTTTTGGCGGATATTGCTTGGTTTGTATGATAGACATATTTGGACTATTGTATGTGCCTTTCTCTGATATAAAAAAAATCGACATGAGAAATATGTCTTTCCAAACGCACTTTAAAATTGACAAATCATTAAGAGGTCTTGAACTATGCTATCTAAGTCATCTAGTCATTTTGAATAACAGAGAAAGTACATGTGACTGTGTGTGTAGAACTTGAATGACAATAAGGATAAGTTAAGAGTCCGGAAAACTGAAAATGTAGTTCTCTAACTTTGGCTATTGATGTATTAAGTTGTTACCAAATATGCCTAGAAGAAAAGAATTGATGCACTCATGTTTCTAAAACGCTGCACAATGTAACACGGAGTGAGTAAATGAGAGGGGGAAACATGAGAACAAGATAATTGCGACCTGCTAATTAAAGAGGATCAACCATTTCATCTTGATTCAATGTTTTTGAATCAAAAGTGTACTTATCTAACATCATGTAAAAACTATAGTTCAGTTTACAGATCGAATATCACTCAGATGGGTGTTTGAGCATAGGGCATAATTATGATTTGTCCACAATTCAGATTGCCAAAGATGTTACTAACATAGTTATATTTTTCTTACCAAAATATTTGCGATAGTTGTAGAATAATTTTATTTATTGGCATATTATGGGAAATAACGTGATACCAATTAAACCTCATTTTTATTTCTTAGACAATTTGAACCAACTATAGATGATTGGTATAATATGAACATGCATTTTTGATGATCTAATATTAATGGTTTTATATTTTAGATGTTAATATTTTCTACATATTGGTCAAAGTTTATAAAGTAAGCTTTTGACTAAACACAGAATGCAAGATGATTGTGAATATAGAGGGTATCTCGTTTCTATGATTAAGTAACCATAAATGACAAATTTATTTGACTGACCAACACACTCACAAAACGACAACATAAGTTTGAAATCGTGGAATTTTAAAATTAATGACTCACGACATTAGTCTACATTGTTTGTATGATTAGCTACACATAAATGTCAAATCTATTCGACTCCCATCAGACCAACACTCACACAAAATGCCCGTGGAAACTTGTAGTTCGGAGTCATTGGATTTTGTTATTAATGAAATCACAAAATTAGTCGCACTATCGACGGGGACGTCCCACACACTAAGGAAACTACCGGTTGAATGATACACACACGGTTGAGTCAACACTATTCAGGCAGGGATGAGAATGTCACCCTATAGAATTAATATTGCGACTTAATAAGACCATAAAGCGTCAAACGTTCAAAATTGATGAAAATATAACATTAATCGACACACTATGGCTAATGATACACACAAGGCTAAGTCACCACATATTCCCATTTGATATCTCTCATTTAAGTATTCGCACTCTGGGTCAATAATATTTTTTCCGAGAACCAAAAGAGTACACTTAATTCGTATGAATTGTTTTGCCAGATATTTTTGGTTTATATCATATATGTTAGTCATATTTCGACTATTTTATGTGTCTTTCTTCAGGTAACAAAATCAACATAAGACCACATGTCATTCCAATTGGGCAGTAAAAATTGACGGTTGATTAATAGTCGAACACCGCCACTATCATTCCACCTGAGCGATAAAGAGAGAACTGGATTAGCCGGCTGGCCCTCCGACAGTGAGGTTCAATGTGCAGAACGCACCGACGGTCGAACCGCAGAGCCCTATAACGAGGCTGCAATGCGGCTGACAGATCTAAGCCCATCAAGCAGGCATTCAGAGCCCCAATCACATAGGCCCAGCCAGCCCTATCTAGGCCCGAAGGCCCATATCTGGACCAGGGCTGGGCACGCACCCTCAATGGCCCGCTCCTTGGGCAGCCGTCCAAGTTCGTGCCTTCCCCATCCGTGTTGTCGCGGGCTCTAGGGCTGCACACCGTAGTCGTTCCGACTTGCCCAACTGGCCAGAATCCGGGAGGACGATTTCTGGTCACCACCGTCATCATCGGCCTCGCAGCAATGAGCACCGTCCCCAAACGCTGCCTTCATGTGTGGACGCCCGCCCCTGCGCAGCACACCGTTCATCGCCGTGGCAGGCCTCACCGAGCTCCGACAAACTGTACCGCCGCCATGGAGCGCGCGTCGGGGAGAGGAAGGCCGGCAGCGGCCGGGAGAGAGGAGAGGAGGATGGGAGTAGGAGACGGCGCGCTAGGGTTCCCACCTTGGTCGCGCGCGGGGGCGACCAAGGAGCGGCCTTGCGAGCGAAGGAGCGAAGCAGTTTGCGATCCCTCTACGAAAATCTTATTCTGATTCAATCTTGGGTTACTTAAATACGATGTTGTCCGGTTTATGAAGAACTTCTGGTCAAAATATTTTTGCAGACATGTTTCTTATCACGATTACGCCTTTAGTATAAGGTACACATATAAATATCTTGCTCCCTACCTATTGGGTTTCTCTCACGTGTCTTGTGTTCTAAAAGTTCAGATAACATATTTGGTGAATTCCTAGGAGCAAACAGTTCTCCTTTTTTTCGCATTCCATTTTGTATCGTCATAGCATTAGTTTCTCACGGAGCAAATCTATGCATTTATTGTTAGCTACAATAGTACAATTAGCATGTTTAAGAAGTTCTCTTTTGTGTCGCTCCTACCATATTGCAAGATACAAAATTGTTAACCTGAGTCATTATCTGTTAGAGCTTTGACTACAAATATGGAGAATTCCATTAGTATCAGTATTTAAAACGCATATTTTCGCATAGTTGCCAGTTTGGTGTAGCATTTTCTCCTTCAATTTATTTTTGTTTTTAATTTATAATCCAAGCTACAAGTATCGGGAGATAGCATGCCTGCGATTTTATACTGAGGTGCAAGTTTTTTTTTTGAAAGTAAAGGGTGCACTTTATTTAGAAATCAAGAGAGAGGTGCTTGTTAGTTATATTTTGGTAATATAATTCGATATATATCCAGGTGCTGATAGGCTTTTTTGTTAATATGTTTGAAAAAAGGCTTTTTGTTAAAGTGTTTAGTAGCTAAAAGTTTGTCAAAATATGTATTTAGGACAAAAATAACGAGTTGGGGCAATCATATGCATCACCGATACAGCGCAATCTCGGTACAACGTACCTGTGAATGGTTGCGTGACCGGGCTGGAGTGGTGGCCGGCATGGTACTGACAGAAAAGCGGGGCGCGATGCAGGGCCCTGTGGGCCCAGTAGAACCCGGGCTCTGAGATACCCACATGAAGCAGAAGGGCGATCGCAAACCCACGCAGGTCCCACATGAAGAGATGCTCCAGGCTCGGAACCAATTGGGCGTTCACTACAGATGCACCAATCAGCGTTTGCAAGATCAGGAAATTATCCCTGCAGGTGGGGTCCAACAGAAAAAGAACACATCATTCATCTCGCTAGATAAATTACTCCATTCACCAAATTCTACCCTTGACATTTTTCTTGAGGTATAGAGTTCCGCCCTTTTGTGTTAGAGCATCTCCAACAGATGCGCGAAGCCTCGGAGCGCTAAATTTTAGTGTGCGGGAACGGTGGAGAGCTTTTCCCGCGCGCTATATTTAGCGCTCTGAGTTTCAGCTTTTCCAGGCGCGCTAAAATAGCGCGCCGCAAACACGTTTTCTCAAACGAAAACATGAAAACAAAATCAAAAAGAGCAAAATAAAATAGACTGGAAATAAAAATATATTTAGTTCATACGACAAACATAGTTCGTTGACTTAAACGATGCATAAAAGTAAATGATAGAGAAACGTAAAACTAATCCTAAACTACTCCTGCTCGGTGGTGTCGTCCGACGACGTCCAGCGGTCGTCCCACCTCGGGTCTTCGTCGTCATTTGTCGACACCTCCATTGCGAGCTGCGCCTCGGCGAATCGCTTCGGCGCCCCGCGTGTCCGCCCGACGCGCCACCCTCTCGGCCTCCTCTGCATCCAAAAGGCGTGCTCGTCCGCCACGTCCTGAGGGTAGCGCTCCCTCCACGCCGCCATGGCGCGCTCGTCCGCCTCGGTGACGAGGAGGCGACGCTGTCTTCAAAGGTGATGAGGCGCGGAGGCGGAGCAAGCTCCTGCGCCTGCTCGCGCGTCCACACAACGTGAAAATTCATCTCGCGTCGCGGACGCCCGAGCCACCACGCCGCAGCGTCGTACGCGCGGGCCGCCTCGTGCGCGGTCTCGTATGTACCAAGCGGCAGGCGCACGCCGCCGGAGCGAATCTTAGACCACGTTACCGAGCTGGTCCACGGCCGCGGTAGAAGGTGCCGGCAGGCCGCGCGTGCACGCCGCGGTAACCGGAGGTGCTCTAGCGGCGCGGTGACATCTCGGTCGGAGGGAGCGGTGGAGGAAATCGAGCGGCGGAGGAGGAGAAAGAAGCGTCGGGGCGAGCGAGAGGGAGAGAAAGCGGTTGGGCGGCGCGTGCTTATTCAACGCGCTGCCACTTTTTTCAGCGCGCGGGAAACAATTTGGCGCGCATGCTATTTTGCCGCGTCTGTTGGAACACGCGTGAAGCCTCTCCGCGCGCTAAACTAGCGATTTTTCCGCGTGCGACATATTTCCCGTGTCTGTTGGAGATGCTCTTAGACCACGTTCAAGAAAAACTATATTGTACATGCGAAGTCCAATAATAGTATAACAAAAAAAAGTGAAAACGTCATGTGGTTTGAAGAGTGAAATGCATACACAGTCCTTAAACTTGTTGGTCAGGTCCAAGATGGTCCTTGAACTCTAGAAATGATTCAGTATGGTCCTCGTTCTCGCTTAACACGTCCACATACGGTCCAAAACTGTATTCAACCGTATTTTTGCTGCAATGTCACCGCGTTAGCCATCTGGACCCGTCTGAACTCAGCGCACCTTCTTCAAAACAAAAACCCATGTGTGGCCATCGTCGCATTAGCCATTCCTGCCGCCGCCGTGCTCGCCTCTCTACGACAATGATATGGAAGAACCGTCTAACCACACCTCCACATTGCTCTCTCTCTCTCTCTCTGGCGAGTTCCCCCGAACGGATGTCGCCTGCTTCCGTCGCGACGACGTTGTCGCCGTCCCCGACAGACTGGTAGAGCACAACATCATCCTACCCATCACAATAATTGAGCCGGGACCCGGGACGCATGGGGCCGTTCGTCCTCCCGTGCTCAGCCTTGTTGCGGTGGTAGTCATAGGCTTATCGGCGTACGACCAGGCCGGCAACCTCATTTACATCGGCACGTCTGCGTGCCAAAGCGTGGTCGTCAGGAACCTCGTGGTGCTCGCCACACTCGCGCTCACGGCCACGCCGGCGATCACGCACGGACTGTCGTTCCCGGTGCTCGTGCTCACGGCCGCGCCCACGTCACGCACCTATCGCTCCCGGTCCTCGCGCGGGCCGCTGTTGGGGTCCGCAGCGCGCACATCTCGGTCATCATCCGCGCACTCATTGGTTGCCCGTTGTTGGGGATCGAGTCGTGGATCATTGTCCTCCTCCTGCCCACGCAGCTCAATGCATACGCTGCAGTCGCCGGTGAACGGCCTCAGGGCCTGGACACTATAGATCGCACACCTCCTTGCATTCTCGGCAGTGCAGCTTGTCGTAATCATGCGTGAGCGCGACATAGATGACATCCGACAAGCTCGAGAAGTACTCCGCGCTCACCTCTGTGCTGTTGGCCTGTGCCTACGTCGTCGAGCTTGTCACAGGCTCACAACCATGCTCGGCATCGCCTTCCAGCTGTGGCACCTGATTAGGCCTTACTAGTAGAGAACAGGGCATCAGTACCGGTCTTATTAGGCCTTTAGTACCGGTTGTGAAACCGGTACTAAAAGGTCGAGACTAAAGGGGTACCCCTTTAGTACCGGTTTTATAAACAACCGGTGCTAAAGGCCCTCCACGTGGCCGAACCTGCGCGCGCGCAGCTGAGGACCTTTAGTACCGGTTGTAATAGCAACCGGTACTAAAGGTTCCTGTTTTTTTGCCCCCCCTTATTTTTTCAGGGGGGTTAGGTTTTCGGTTTTTTTTCTTTTCGCTTATTTCTCAGGGTTTAGGGTTTCTGTTTTTTTCCTTTTCGCTCATTTTTCAGGGTTTCGGAGGAGATCACGTATAAAGTACTCACTACACATATAAAGTACTCTTTACACATATAAAGTACTCTCGTTACATATAAAGTACTCATAATTACAATGAGATCACCGTTAGCTAGTACATGCATGGAGGGAGTCTATTAATCACATAGTGGAATTCACCGAATTCATCTACGACTTGCGTCACAATGAATCCCGCCAATTCCTCCGCAATAGCTTTTACGCGGTTTTTTAGTAGGAGCTGGTTCCGCTTCCTTGCCATCTTTAAAAGAAGGAGATCAAATCAGTGATCGAAACTAAACATGATTGATGGTAGCAAAATAAAAGTTGTGTATGATGTTTACGTACCTCTCGATTTCTTATACTATTGACTCTCTCATTGACCCTCATGTGAATATACTCGCAAACGTAGTATCCACATAGTTCCGTCCCCTGTGGTTGTCGCAGACACCACTATACAAGAATTTAATTTAATCAAATAATAATCAAGAGAATGATAATGGTATTAGAAAGATACATAGACCTAGATACGTAGTAGTACTTACGTTGTTAGCCTTGAACTCCAGCTTAGGTTTCCATTCACCGCGTTCTTCCGCGATGAACCTTTTCCAAACCCTGCCCGGAAAAGAAAATGAATTGAGGAGTTATTACTTATACTTTTGATATCCGGAAATGAACGAAAGAGGACGATATAGTGCGATTGAAATTACCTCTTGAGCATTAGACGCACGCTTTTGTAATCATCTTGATCTTTCCTTAATGAGTCCCAGACTTCAACTGTCCTTCCTCGAGTCTAATGATTAGCAGAATGAAGTGGTACCTGCGCACATTTATATACGCAGGTATTCAGAACTCATCAATTACACTTAATATCGGGAAAGCAAAATAGAATGTGTACAAGACAGTAACACTCACCCGAAGTTGTAAGGAAAAAGTATTTCCTTTCTGGTACTTTGTCGCTTAAAACACGTTAGCAAAACGTCCTCTGTTTCCTGGGCATACAGAGGATCTTGTACGGTGACTTCATGAACTTTATCCGGGTCAATGAACCCAATGTCCCAGATTCCTCCCATTCGGCATTCACGAATCTTCATTCTGCATAATAGCGTACAAAAGAATGTTGTGAGGATAATTACAAGCAATGAACGAGCTTAACTATAAATAATTAAATTACACGAATAAATTACTTACAGACAATAGCAGCTGATGATAGATTTGTCGAGAGCAAGTTATACATCTGAAAAAGTTCGGAGAACGCAACCTCCACACCATATTGTCGGAAGAAGTGTTGTTCCTTAACTCCCGCCATGAGACACATTTTCCCTTCTTTAGCGGCGGCCATGTACCAGTTATGCAATTTATATAACTGTGTTGTTAGAGCACTCGGATTTTCGACCAGAGGCAGCCCGAGTTCAAATTTATATTGAATTGTTATCTGCGCTATGGGGCAACCTGTGTCGCCAATGACAACTTCTCCATGCTCGATTTCCCGAGCTTCAGAAGGCACAATGAGCGGGGCGATCGATTGTGCTTCTTGTTCTCCGAGCTGGGCAACTCTTTTCCCGCACGCTTTTTCTTGCTCCATCTGTGAGGAAAGTACCTTTTCAATACCTCGCTCATAGTCTGAAAGGGGCGGTGGTGGAGGGTCATATAGGTTGTCAACGGTTTGATCTTTTACCTCAGTTGGTATAGTCTTCAGAAGTTCCTTCATGGGGTCCAGTCTTGCCTCCAGTCTTTCCTTTTTTTCTGTTCAAAAAAGGCTCTCGCCTCTTCACGTGTGCTCACTTCTAATTCCTCCTGAGTCATCTCGCCAGCTAACTTCTCAGGAGCCTTGACTTCCTTGGGTTTTTTTGCACGTTTCTTGACAGGGGACGACGTGAAAAGCTTCCGCTTTGTCAAACTACTAGTGGGCGCAGCAGTCGGCTGACGGGACGGCGCGGGCGATGGACTCGCGGTGGGCTCCCAATCGTCGGGGGAGGAGGGTGGACTTTGCTGTGGTGAATTTCTAACCGGAGGAGTCGGTGGCCTTGGCGCCGAGTCTGGAAACTTGATATATTTCTTCTTCCATAGAACGATACCATGTTCGACATCTCCCAATGTCTTCTCGCCTTCAGCTCCGGGAATGTCAAGATGGATTGAGCTGAATCCCGACATAACTTTCGTCACCCCGACACGAGCAAATCCAGCCGGAATCTCACCAAAATGGAAGGTTGATCCAAGTTGATGCGGTAAAGCATAGCCATTCGCCACCGGATAACTAATGTTCTTCATTGGCGCATGTAACTCACAATTTGTCTTCTCCGTGATATCATCCACGGGGTAGCGCGCCGCCGACGGTTCATCAACTGGTTCATCAACTGCAGGATCTTGTAGCTGCGTGGAACCCACGCTGCTTTTCCGCTGAGATGGGCAGACATCGACTGCATGATCTTGTACTCGCGGCTGAGATTCCCTTTGCTGGGTAATTAAGGCCAGTTGCTCCTTCACATCCTGCATCTGGCGTTCTAATGCAGTAAACCTCTCCGCCTCCCTCTTCTTACCTCTGCAATGTTTTCTATAAGTTGCAGCGTGCTCCGGAAACCCTTCAAGAAAACCAACCCCGCCTCCTCTGCCTCGACATCGTCCCCAGTGTTCTTTATTCCCGAGGGCGAGTGAAAGCTCGTCGTCCTCTCTATCGGGAACATATTTTCCCTGTCGGACTAGTTCTATTGCGTCAACTAGTTTTTTGGTGACTCTTTTAATTCTTTTCTCCATTTTCCCTTTGCAACAATCAGCCCTGTGTTTGGGTCCAACACTGCCCCATGCGCAAACAACCATAACTTGGACCTGTCGGGCCAGTCATCTGTCTGTGGAATGATCCCTTTTTGACGCAGCTCGTTTTCATAGGCTTCCCACTTAGGCACGGCAGTCTTGTAGCCACCTGAGCCCAAACGATGGAAATATTTCTTCTTCTTAGCATTCAACTTATTTCGTTTCGATCGGGCCACAGCGACGGCCGATTTCTTATACGCCACAAATTCAGGCCAGTCGTCTTTTAGCTTCTCTAGATGTCCAGTGAAATCTGGAGTTTTTTTCTCATATTTTCTCCACAATGTTTTCTTCCAGTTGTTGAATTGCTCGGCCATCTTGCTAAGAGTCCACTCCTTGACTTTATCCTTCCTCCTCTGTGGGAGATTTGCCGGTAGGCTGAAATAACCCAATATCGACTCCCAAAGGGTTTCTTTAATTCTGTCCTCGACATATTTTGCGCCAATGTTTTTTTTCTTCGGCTGATTCCATTCTGCAACGGTGATCGGGACCATGTCCCTTACAAGAAATCCGCATTGAGCTATGTATTTAGTGGAGATTCCATCGGGTTTCTCCGGTTTGCCTTTTATGCTAACTTCGTCGATCGACAACTTTGCACCATCCGGCAGCTTTAACCCTTGGGCTGGGCCTCGTTTACGGATTGTCGACGTAGATCCAGAGGGCTGAAAGAAAAATGTTTCGTTAATAAGTGCGCATATAAATCAATTAATGCATCTAGCTAGTGATCAACAAGACTTAATATATACCTTGCCGGAGTTCTCTACGGAGTTTTGTAACGACACTTCTTCTTCGTCGTCGTCTCTGAAGTTTTGTAACTCAAGTCCCTCACCGGAGTCGTTCAAGCATTTCGCGCTGAAATCTTCGGCGTCTTCTTCGTCGGAATCTTCTCCATCGGAATCTTCTCCATCGGAATTGGGTCCAAGGGTCTTATCAAATATAAGTGCTTGAAAGCGTTCTTCTTTCTCCAAGTCTCGGATGAAGTCCGGGGCGTCGATGATGGGGGCATCGTCCTCCATAGCTCAATGTCACTGCAAATTTGTAATTCAAACTTAGTAATATTTCAAACTTTGCTAAATTTTGAAACTTTGCTACTAGAATTTTCAAACTTAGCAAAATTCACATATTTACTAGAATAAAAAAATGACAATGCACATATTTACTTATTTACTAGAATAATTTCTAACTTAGCAATATTTCAAACTTAGCTAAATTTTCAAACTTTGCTACTAAAATTTTCTAACTTAGCAATATTTCTAACTTAGCAAAATTAACTTTCAAAGTTAACTTAGCAAAATTATTTTTAGTAACTAAGCAAAATATTTCTAACTTAGCAAAATATTTCTAGCAAAATTATTTTTAGTAACTTAGCAAAATATTTCTAACTTAGCAAAATTTTCAAAGTTATTTTTAGTAATGTTTCTAACTTAGCAATATTTGAAACTTAGCAATATTTCTAACTTAACAATATTTCAAACTTAGCAATATTTGAAACTTTGCAATATTTCTAACTTAGAAATATTTCTAACTTAGCAATATTTCTAACTTTCAAAATTGCTAACTTTCAAAAATGCTAACTTTTGTAAATTGCTACATTTTGATACATTTTTAAATTGCTACATTTTTAAACTTAGCAAATTGCTACATTTGTAAACTTAGCAAAAATTGCTACATTTTTAAATTGCTAAGTTTTTAAATTGCTACATTTTTAAATTGCTACATTTTGTAAGTTTGCTAAGTTTTCATATTGTAATAAACTAAACAAAATGCTACATTTTTAAATTGCTAAGTTTTTTAAATTGCTACATTTTGTAAGTTTGCAAAAACTTCTATGACTAACAAAATGAAAAACAGTAATAAAAAAAGTAATAACAAAAAGAAAAAGAAACTTACCGTGGCGCCGGAGCAGGCGACGATGGCGCGCGGGCGTGGTGGGGTGGAGGCCGAGGACGCGGTGGCGCCGGAGCAGCGCGGGTCGCGGTGGTGGAGGGGTGGCCGAAGCAGGGGCGGTGGCGTCGACGGCGCGGCGGAGGGCGGCGTCGGCCGGGGCCGGGCGCGCGGTCGACCGGAGCACAGCGCACGGAGGAGGCGGTGGCGGAGGGCCGCGTGGCGGAGTGCGGCGGCGCCGTCGACGGCGTGCAGGGGCGGTGGAGGGCGTCCGCGGCGGAGGAGGCGACGGGCACGGCCGGCCGGAGCAGAGCGTCGAGGCGGAGAAGAAGCAGAGCGTCGATTTGGGATCGAATCGGCGGTGGGGAATTAAAACTGCTCAAAAGGCCTTTAGTACCGGTTGTACTACAACCGGTACTAAAGGGTCTTTAGTACCGGTTGTAGTCTACAACCGGTACTAAAGGTGCTTTTTGGGCCGCGGCGAAAATTCGCGCGCGAAGCCCAGCCCTTTAGTACCGGTTGTAGATACAACCGGTACTAATGGGCTTTTTGAATTTTTCTTTTTTTATATCTATTTGGTTTCTATTTTGTTTTTTTCTCTAGTTTCTTTTTCTTTAATATATATTTAATTTAATTGTCTACAAAATTGTAATAATTATCTATCTATTTGTTTCCTATAAAAATAGACCCGAGCTATGTAACTGGATTAAATAAAGATGTTTGAATATGAATATGAATTGAATAACTTGTGCATACTTTTGAATCTGACAAAAACGGACCACACAGTTACATAAAAGGATACATTATTACACATCACTAACAGTTACATAAAAGGATACATTATTACACATCACTAACAGTTACATTACTACATAAACGGACCACACAGTTACATAAAAGGATTAGGAGGAACGGCGGGAGGAGCCAGCCCCGTGGGCGGCCGCCCGGTTCTCGCGCGCACGTTTGCGGCGGAGGGCAAGATCCATGGAGGATGAGTCTTTCAGCGCCCAATCCAGCTCGGAAGCCTCCTTCGCTTTGAGCTGGTAGGCAGTCTTGGCTCGCTGGACAGGGTAGTCGCGGACAGACTGGAAGGAGGCTTCCATGGCCTCCTGTATCTGCAACCCACAACCCTCTTCCCCGTCGTCGCTCCAGTCGAAGTCGTCGTCCTCCTCCTCCTCCGCGGGAGGAGCGGCGGCGCCTGGTGGAGGTGCAGCGGCGCTAGGTGGAGGTGCGGCGGCACCTGGTGGAGCAGGAGGCCGGTAGGAGGGCATTCCTCTCCACGCCGGGCTCGTGGGCATACGGCGGGATAGGCTCCCGCGGTAGCGCCCAAGCGCGCTCTGCCGAGCACGCTCGACCTCGTCCAGAAGGCGCTGCGGCGGGCGTGGCGGATCCATCTCGTGGAGACGATGCGTTCGTGGCTAGGAATGGTGGATTAGGGTTTACCCCGTCGGCGACAATATATAAAGACCTCCAGGGCAGCGCTAGGGGAAGACACGTGGCTAGGGCAGCGCTGGGGGAGGACACGTGGCTCCGCAAAGCCCGACTTTAGTCCCGGTTGGTGTTACCAACCGGGACTAAAGAAGCACACGGATCGTGTGTTTCTTTCAAGCGCTTGTGAGACGTTGGATCAGGGGTGAGCCCGACTTTAGTCCCGGTTGGTGTTACCAACCGGGACTAAAGAAGCACACGGATCGTGTGTTTCTTTCAAGCGCTTGTGAGACGTTGGATCAGGGGTGAGCCCGACTTTAGTCCCGGTTGGTGTTACAAACCGGGACTAAAGAAGCACACGGATCGTGTGTTTCTTTCAAGCGGTTGTGAGACGTTGGATCAGGGGTGTGTTTCTTTTGAGGGATTGTAAGCTGTTGGATCAGCAGTATCACGACCAATTCGTGAGCCACATGACCCGGTTGGTGTTACCAACCGGGACTAAAGAAGCACACGTACCCTATATATAGCCCCCCTCCCGGAATTCCAGCGTCACTCACTCACACAAAACATTCCAGCGTCACTCGGAGAGGCATCTTTGGGCAACCAGCGGCAAGACGTCTCTGATGACCTGCGACCGTTCCAAACGGTTGCAGATCATCAGAGATGTCTTGCCGGACGGTTGTAGATCATCAGAGACGTCTTACCGCTGCTTGGATCGAAGTGGCGCTCAAACACAAAACATTCGGGTTTCCTAGCTATGCCCGACACTGAATGCAACGACATTCGACCGTGAATCAGTGTCGGGCTGTAGCTAGGAGAAACCGTGTGTTTTGTTTCCTAGGTTACTCACTCATATATTCTACCTTGTGCTCAAACACAAAACATTGTGTTGGTAAAACTGCAGCTGATTGACATAGTGTTTAGATCTCTCTTTTGAGTTTTCAGGACATAGTTACATAAAAGGTTTAATACATTATTACACATCAGTAACAACATCCCTATCTAGTGTTCACTTTTTCTTCTTGTGTGTCCCTTTTTTCTGATTGCGCCGTAGCCATGGACATTCTTCATCATTTAACACGATGCTTGGGTCAGTTTTCACTTTGAAGGGCGGAATTTCATCAAACTTATTGTAATCTTCTGACATGTCTGTCTTGTCCTCCACTCCCACGATGTTTCTTTTTCCTGAAAGAACTATGTGGCGCTTTGGCTCATCGTATGATGTACCGGCTTGCTTATCTTTTCTTTTTTTCGGTCTGGAAGACATGTCCTTCACATAGAAAACCTGAGCCACATCATTGGCTAGGACGAATGGCTCGGTGCGGTACGCAAGATTCTTGAGATCCACTGTAGTCATTCCGTACCGCCGGTCTATCTCTACCCCGCTTGACAGGTTGACCCATTTGCACTGAAACAAAGGGATCTTAAAAGAAGGTCCATAGTCAAGTTCCCATATCTGCTGTATGCAACCATAATATGTGTCCTTTGTCCCATCGTCATTTGTTGCATCAAAGCGGACACCACTGTTTTGGTTAGTGCTCTTTTTGTCTTGGGTTTCCGTGTAAAATGTATTCCCATTTATCTCGTACCCTTGGAAAGTCAATATAGTCGAAGATGGTGACTTGGCCAACAAGTATAGCTCTTGTCCAACATTGCTGTTATTAATGAGATGTGTACGCAACCAACTGCCGAAAGTATCCACGTGTTTCCCTTTAATCCAGAAGTTAGTCTCCTCCGGGTATTGGGAGCGTAAAATATCCATGTGTTTCACGATATACGGAGCCACCAATCTGGAATTTTGTAGAACTGTGTAGTGTGCTTGAGTGAAAGAATGCCCGTCCATACATGTTGTTGCTTTCTTTCCTAGCGTGCCTTTTCCACGCAGTCTCCCCTCATGGCGCGATTGAGGAACACCGATCGGCTTAAGATCAGGAATAAAGTCAACACAAAACTCAATGACCTCCTCTGTTCCATAGCCCTTGGACATGCTTCCTTCTGGCCTAGCACGGTTATGAACGTATTTCTTTAAGACTCCCATGAACCTCTCAAAGGGGAACATGTTGTGTAGAAATACAGGACCGAGAATGGAAATCTCTTCGACGAGGTGAACTATGAGGTGCGTCATAATATTGAAGAAGGACGGTGGAAACACCAACTCGAAACTGACAAGACATTGGACCACACCAGTCTGTAAACTTGGTAGAGTTGCTGGATCGATTACCTTCTGAGAAATTGCATTCAGGAATGCACATAGCTTCACAATGGGTACTCGAACGTTTTCCGGTAGAAGCCCCCTCAATGCAACCGGAAGTAATTGTGTCATAATCACGTGGCAGTCATGAGACTTCAGGTTTTGGAACTTTTTCTCTGCCATGTTTATTATTCCCTTTATATTCGACGAGTAGCCAGACGGGACCTTGATACTGCTCAGGACTTGAAAAAAGATCTCCTTCTCTTCTTTGGTAAGAGCGTAGCTGGCAGTACCTTGGTACTTCTCTGGATTCAGGTTGTCTCGTTCGTGCGTACTTTGCTGGTCCTGCCGTGCATCCGATGTATCTTTCGTCTTCCCATACACGCCTAAGAAGTTTAGCAGGTTCACGCAAAGATTTTTCGTCACGTGCATCACGTCGATTGCAGAGCGAACCTCTAGGATTTTCCAATAGGGTAAATCCCAAAATATAGATTTCTTTTTCCACAAGGGTACGCGCTTGTTAGCGTCTTTTGGAACATTTAGACTGCCAGGACCCTTTCCAAATATTACTTCCAAATCCTTGACCATGCCATATATAACATCACCATCAGGGCGTGTAGGCTTCGTTCGGTTATCTGCCTCACCTTTGAAATGCTTGCCTGGCTTTTTTACGGGATGCCTGTTTGGAAGAAATCGACGATGACCAAGGTACACATTCTTGTTACCTAAATATATACTGTCAGTCTTATCTAAACAGTGCGTGCATGCATTGTATCCCTTGTTTGACTGTCCTGAAATGTTACTAAGAGCAGGCCAATCATTGATGGTTACAAACAGCAACGCTCGTAGGCCAAATTCCTCCTGTTTGTACTCATCCCACACACGTACGCCTTCGTCAGACCACAACTGTAAAAGTTCGTCAACTAATGGCCTCAGATACACATCAATGTCGTTGCCGGGTTGCTTCGGGCCTTGGATAAGCACTGGCATCATAATATACTTTTGCTTCATGCACAACCAAGGGGAAGGTTATAGATACATAGAGTCACGGGCCAGGTGCTATGACTGCTGCTCTGCTCCCCAAACGGATTCAAGCCATCTGTACTTAGACCAAACCTTAAGTTCCTTGCGTCAGCTGCAAATTCCCAAACGCACTGTCGATGTTTCTCCACTGAGACCCATCAGCGGGGTGTCTCATCATCTCGTCTTCCTTACGGTCTTCTTTGTGCCATCGCAACAACTTGGCATGCTCTTTGTTTCGGAACAAACGTTTCAACCGTGGTATTATAGGAGCATACCACATCACCTTCGCGGGAACCCTCTTCCTGGGGCTCGGCTCGCCCTCAACATTACCTGGGTCATCTCGCCCGATCTTATACCGCAATGCACCGCATATCGGGCATGCATTCAAATTCTCGTACTTCTCACCGCGGTAGAGGATGCAGTCATTGATGCATGCATGTATCTTCTGCACCTCTAATCCTAGAGGGCAGACAATCTTCTTTGCTTCGTATGTATTGTGCGGCAATTCATTATTCCTTGGAAGACTCTTCTTAAATATTTGTAGCAACTCCTGAAATGCCTTGTCAGATATTCCATTCTTTGCCTTCCACTGCAGCAATTCCAGGGTGGTACCCAGCTTTTTCTGGCCATCTTCACAATTTGGGTACAACAATTTTTTGTGATCCTCTAACATGCGCTCCAGCTTCGACCACTCGTTTTCAGTTACGCAGTTCATCTGTTCATCACGAATGACCTGACGAAGATCATCATCGTCGGACTGATCAACAATGACCTCGAGCTCAACTACTTCGTCTTCCCCCATTGTAGTATCACCGTGTTCAGAGAACACGGGATAGTTGTCATCATCCTCTTCTTCAGGGTTTTCCATTATAACCCCTCTTTCTCCGTGCTTGGTCCAACAAAAATAATTGGGCATGAAGCCTTGTCGCAACAAGTGGGAGTGTATGGTTCTTACGCTCGGGTAATTCCTGTTATTCCGACATTCATCACATGGACAAATCATAAAACCATTCTTCAGCTTGTTTAACTTAACCACATCGAGAAAACGATGCATGCCATCAATGAACTCGGGACAGCGTCGATCACCGTACATCCATTCTCGGCTCATCTACATTACATAAATATATCAAAAACCATTACACCAGCTAAATAATGAATAGAGATACGTGACCAAATTAATTTATACAAGTTCATCACATTAAAATCAAAGTAGAGTAGTGCCCAAATGTAATACATAGTTCTCACGAAACATACATCAATCGAAACTAACATACAACTATCTAAAGAATTTAAATCCAACAACAAATGCGATCAGAATCGCAACCAAGGTAACTATTGAACCAACAGCATAATGATACCAAGCCTCTTGACTAATGGCATATTTTCTAATCTTTTTAAGCTTGGCGCGCATTGCATCCATCTTCCTCTCGTGAGCAGTGACGACGTCGGCAAGCTCGACCCCGTGAGCATCAACGATGTCGGCAATCTTCAAGTCCAATTCCATCTTCTCTTCTAGGCATTGGAGACGAAGATCTTCACTTATCTTCAATTTTGCTCTCAAATCGTCGTTTTCTTTTTTGTTATAAAAATATATCTACGTCAAGTTGGTCGGCATGATTGTTATAAACACGAAACAAAATAAATAGTTAAAAAGATATACCACATCCGAATCATAGACCGGACGAGGGCCGAAGGGGACGGATATCAAAACCATGACACTATACATATATAAAAAAACATAAGAAAATTATACAAGAAATAATTATGCATTTAAATCATATAACTAACAATTTTTAAAATAAAAGATAAAAAAGAGGCTCACCGAGGTGGTATCGGTGACGGAGCGGCGCGGGCGATCGATGGCGGTGAGGAAGGGGACACTATATAAAACCACAAATTATACTTTAATTTGAGCTCAAAATGCATATAAAATAAATGAAATCCTAACTTAGGCATTTCATCAAACACCTTGCAAGAACCACCAAAATCAAACTTGCTAAACTTGCACGAAAATGAGCTATACTTGAAATGCCGGAAGAGGAGATGAAGAAGTTGCTAACCCTTGTATAGGGTGCCACCAATCTTGACAAATGTTGGAGAAAAAAGCGGTAAACTAGAGCTTGGGAGAGAGGAAAAATGGAGTTGGGTCGAGTTGCTTCTAGCTCGGGGTGGAAGAAGGCTTATAGTGCCCGAAACCTTTAGTACCGGTTTTTCAAACGAACCGGTACTAAAGGTCTCGCCATGGGGCCACCAACCGCGGCCGCATGTGGCCGCGTGGCCTCCAACTCTTTAGTACCGGTTGCTATTAACAACCGGTACTAAAGGACCCTTTAGTTACTAAAGGTCCTCGCCGCGGTGACACAAACGCAACCGGTGCTAATGCCCCCCTTTAGTACCGGTTTTTGTGCAACCGGTACTAAAGGTGGCGCACCAAAGCCTCCTTTTCTACTAGTGTATAACAAAAAAAAGTGAAAACGTCATGTGGTTCGAAGAGTGAAATGCTTACACAGTCCTTAAACTTGTTGGTCATGTCCAAGATGGTCCTTGAACTCTAGAAATGATTCAGTATGGTCCTCGTTCTCGCTTAACACGTCCACATACGGTCCAAAACTGTATTCAACCCGTATTTTTGCTGCAATGTCACCGCGTTAGCCATCTGGACCCGTCTGAACTCAGCGCACCTTCTTCAAAACAAAAACCCATGTGTGGCCATCGTCGCATTAGCCATTCCTGCCGCTGCCGTGCTCGCCTCTCTACGACAATGATATGGAGAGAACCGTCTAACCACACCTCCACATTGCTCTCTCTCTCTCTCTCTCTCTCTCTCTCTCTCTGGCGAGTTCCCCCGAACGGATGTCGCCTGCTTCCGTCGCGACGACGTTGTCGCCGTCCCCGATAGACTGGTAGAGCACAACATCATCCTACCCATCACAATAATTGAGCCGGGACCCGGGACGCATGGGGCCGTTCGTCCTCCCGTGCTCAGCCTTGTTGCGGTGGTAGTCATAGGCTTATCGGCGTACGACCAGGCCGGCAACCTCATTTACATCGGCACGTCTGCGTGCCAAAGCGTGGTCGTCAGGAACCTCGTGGTGCTCGCCACACTCGCGCTCACGGCCACGCCGGCGATCACGCACGGACTGTCGTTCCCGGTGCTCGTGCTCACGGCCGCGCCCACGTCACGCACCTATCGCTCCCGGTCCTCGCGCGGGCCGCTGTTGGGGTCCGCAGCGCGCACATCTCGGTCATCATCCGCGCACTGATTGGTTGCCCGTTGTTGGGGATCGAGTCGTGGATCATTGTCCTCCTCCTGCCCACGCAGCTCAATGCATACGCTGCAGTCGCCGGTGAACGGCCTCAGGGCCTGGACACTATAGATCGCACACCTCCTTGCATTCTCGGCGGTGCAGCTTGTCGTAATCATGCGTCAGCGCGACATAGATGACATCCGACAAGCTCGAGAAGTACTCCGCGCTCACCTCTGTGCTGCTGGCCTGTGCCTACGTCGTCGAGCTTGTCACAGGCTCACAACCATGCTCGGCATCGCCTTCCAGCTGTGGCACCTGATTAGTTCAAGCGAGCTGCTCAACTCCTTCACGTGGCTGCTCGTGTCGGGATGTAACCCCGGGTACCCCAAAGTTAATGGTTCTACGGGGTTAGTAGAAGAGAGAAACAGGAAATAAATAAGTTTAAGATAAAGAAACGGGAAGAAAAAACATCCTGGGCCGAGTTTAGCTGAGCCCAGACCGACATATGCAAATCTCGGCTGGGCTAGCATATCTCTAGCTCGGTTAGGGCCAAGGTGCCCAGCGGACCGAGTTACCCGCCGCGTCCTCGGATGGGCCGAGTTATCTACCGCCCCGAGCAGGCCGGATTCCCCAGGCCTCGGACGGTCCGGCACAGGCTAGCCTCGGTGGGCCGACTTGGCTCGTCTCGGGCAGGCCTCGCCTCGGGTGGGCCGGGCTCGCCTCGCCTCGGGCAGGCCGAGCTGGCCTCGCCTCGGGCAGGCCGTCTTCTGCAATCTCGGCGGGTCGGGATATGGAGCCTCGGCCAGGCCGACATATTCTCAGGCTGGGCCGCTTCCTTGACCGAGGTATCCTCCCAGCAGCAGCTTCGGTCAGCCCCGAGTCGCATGGGCCTCTTCTTCGCTCGATCGTTACCAGTGTATGTAAACCGAGTTGATTCACAACTCGGCAGGGACTCGGGCGGGACGAGTCGATCCCCACCTCGGTTGGACCTGGATATCTGCACCTCGGCGGCTACCTCTTCTCCAACTACCCCGATATATCCACGCCTCCGACATACACAGCCGCTCCTCGACAAGTACAAGATACCCCCTGCCACCTGCCGAAGATCCCGGAGACAGGAGCTAGAAGACAAAAGTAAGGACAAGGACAAGACAGGCCACGCCCATCCTGGACGTGGCTTAGCGTGGCTGCAGTGCAGAGGACGGTACGAGCGTGACGCTTGTATAGTGTTGACAAGACCCCAGTAGTCATATCATCTATAGTGTGTACAGTGTCTAGTGGGTCACCCCTTGTCCCCTGAGCTCTCTCTATATAAAGAGCACCAGGGGAACGCTCACAGCGACCACGCCCCACACGGGCTCGTTGGCCCCTTGAGCTCTTTCTTCTTCCTCCTGCTCCCATGAGAGTTCTTCCTCCAGCTAGAAAGCCTCGTACAAGCAGCATATACACAGCTCGAGGAGCATCTGTACCAATCACATATGAGAGGAGAAATACACAGAATAGGCTAGATGCTGCAGTAGGGGTTTTATCTCTCACGAGAGCCCCGAAGCAGGGTAAATCCCCATGTTGATCTGTTCTTCTGCGTGCGCTCTTCAGTGCGCTATCCCTCCCTGAATCCTCTAGCGTCCATCGGCCTCAAACATAAGCCTACCCCTAGGCATCTGTTGTTTCATACCACGACAGTTGGCGCCCACCGTGGGGCTGACAGTGGCCCTTGCTGGATCAATTCGGACGGGACCTTCGTCATCAACGTGGGGACTCGACATCGCCATTGTCCCCCGCGCTCTAGCTTGCCGCTGTGAGCAGAGGCTAGCGCTGCCTCCACCAACGGACATCATCGGCAGATCCCGGATAAGAAAAGTGACTCGGAGACTCAACTTCGGCATCGTCCCCGTGTGTTAACTTATTTTCGAGTTGACTACAGTTCGAATCCGAGATATGCTGGTATGCTGGTGATACGTCTCAAACGTATCTATAATTTTTGATGTTCCATGCTTGTTTTATACCAATTGCTACATGTTTTGCATCTACTTTATATCACTCTTATACATTTTTTGGGACTAACCTATTAACAAGATGCCGAAGTGCCAGTTCCTGTTTTCTGCTGTTTTTGTATTCCAGAAAAGCTAGTCTGGAAATATTCTCGGAATTGGACGAAACTACACGGGGGTCCCTATTTTTTCAGAACTCCCCTGACGGAGCGAAGAAGCAACAGAGGAGGGCCACCAGGTGGCCACACGCACCAAGGGCGCGGGGCCCCCTCTGCCGCGCCCTAGGGTGGTGTGGGCCCCTCGGGGGTCTCCAGCCGCCGCCCTTTCGCCTACTTATTCCCCCCGACGCGAAAACCCTAAGTGCCTGAGCAAATATCCACGAAAAGTTCCAGAGACGCCGCCGCCGTCAACCCTAGCTCGGGAGGGTTCTGAACCTCTTCCCGGCACCCTGCCGGAGAGGGGAATCGTCACCGGAGGCTTCTACATCGTCATGCCTGGCTCCGGAGTGATGCGTGAGTAGTTCATCCTTGGACTACGGGTCCATAGCAGTAGCTAGATGGTTGTCTCTCCACTTTGTGCCATCATGTTTAGATCTTGTGAGCTGCCCTACATGATCAAGATCATATTATTATAATGCTACATGTTGTGTTTGCTGGGATCCGATAAATATTGAATACTATGTCAAGTTGATTATCAATTTATCTTATATGTTATTTAAGATCTTGCATACTTTTCGTTACTCGTAGATGCTTTGGCCAAGTAGATGCTTGTAACTCCAAGAGAGAGTATTTATGCTAGATAGTGGGTTCATGCCTCTATTTAACCTGGGACAGTGACATAAAGTTCTAAGATTGCGGATGTGCTGTTGCCACTAGGGATAACCTAACGATGCTATGTCCACGGGCATATGTGTTTGTTTACATTACGCGCTTTACTTAATGCGATTATCTGTTGCTTGCAACTTAATACCAACGGGGGACTCAGATGACAACCCGGCGGCGGATTATTAGTCATAGATGCTGTTGGATAACGGTCTATGTATCTTGTCGTAATGCCCAATTAAATATCATAGTAGTCATCATGTCATGTATATGCATTGTCATGCGCTCAATGTTTGTCAATTGCCCAGCTGTAATTTGTTCACCCAACATGTTAGTTATCTTTTCTGGAGAGACACCACTATTGAACTGTGGACCCCGGTCCATTCTTTTACACTGATTAAACCACCACAAACTGCAAACTGTTCCTTTTTCATTCTCTGCAATTAAACATCATTTTCCACACCATACGTTTAATCCTTTGTTTTCAGCAAGCCGGTGAGATTGACAACCTCACTGTTTCGTTGGGGGCAAAGTAGTTTGATTGTGTTGTGTGCAGATTCCACGTTGGTGATCGTGTTGCGCTGTGCGAGCCACCAACAACCTTCTGAAGAGTTGCTGCTCCTACTGGTTCGATAACCTTGGTTTCTTTCTGAGGGAAAACTTGCTGCTGAACTGCATCATACCTTCCTCTTGGGGTCTCCCAACGAGCGTGTGATTCACGCCATCAGCTGGTAAATCCGAGGTATGCTGGAAATCCGAGATATGCTGGTGTGCTGGAAAAATCCAAGATACCCTGGAAATCCGAGATACCCTGTGAAATCCGAGTTAAGGCTTGGAAATCCGAGATAAGGTTAGAAAATCCGAGTTAAGCTTGGGAAATCCGAGTTAAGGCTTGGAAATTCGAGATAAGGTTGGGAAATCCGAGTTAAGGCTTGGAAATCCGAGTTAAGGTTGGAAAATCCGAGTAAGCTTGGGAAATCCGAGTTAAGGTTGGAAATCCGAGTTAACCTTGGAAAATCCGAGATAAGGCAGGAATCCGACATATGTTGGACAAATCCGACATGTGTTGGGCAAAACAAATGTGCAGGTGGCTCAAACCAGGATATTGGTGGCTCAGGCCAACATGTTGTTGACCAGGCAGGCACAAGCGTCTTCTTCGACTGCTCCAACAACACTGCCTCGTGAGTATTAATTATATGTCTGCATCAGTCTTTTAAACAGTCTCAAACAGTACTCGAGGACTGCCCCTTCGTATCTTGCTTAGTTGTTTTCCCCGGGGGCAAGATGTCTTGACTCGGGGACTGGACAGTCAGTCCAGTTCTGCTTTTTCTCCTAGATAAGAAAAATGACTCGGGGACTCGGTTGTGACCGAGTCTGCATCCTTGTGCATAGTCTTGCTGCTAGATTTAGTTTACCGACATATGCTATAGCTAGATTTACCTTGGTTTGTTAAACGAAGTTGCTGTCCCGTTTAATATTAAGTATACATATATGACTGTACTAACGTTGAAAGGTGGCATCGGTTTTACCGAGACAATATTCGTCTTCAAGATCATGGTTATATTGGTTATCTGGAATCACCCAGGATATCATGGTATTGTCGGTATTCTCCAGATCGCCGTTTATTTCGGTTCGCAGTTATATCTCAACATCACCTCATATCTCAAATCGCCGTTTATTTCGGTTTGCCAAGATATCACGGCATTTATCTCATATCATCGAGCGTCTCATAAATGCTATCTTTATCGACTGAATCAGTTATCATGATTCTTCAGTTATCCGAGCTTAACAGAGTATCATAGCATCATTATCTCGGCATAATGAGTCAAAAGGTATCTGATCTCTCTAAGTATTACGTGTTGAGAAATGTCTCAGCTCGTCATCTGACAAGTGCCTATGAAGGCAATATGTCGGATTTAGCCAATGACGGCTATATATGTTGGATCAGCTAAGGCTGCCAGCATATTTGTGCGGTAATGCCCAGAGTGGCTAAAAACCGACATATGAGATATGCCCAGAGAGGCCGAGATACCGACATATGAGATATGCCCAGAGAGGCCGAGATACTGAGACATATGAGATATGCCCAGAGTGGCTGAAAACCAACATATAAGAGACACATGAGATATGCTGATGACTTGCGCCTTCGGTAATGCCCATGTTGGCTAAGAACCGACATATAATGATGCCCATGCTGGCAAAATATTTCTTAAATGGAGATTTTGGTGTTGGATATTTGTTTTTGTAAGTCTGCACGCGACTCTGCGAGTCCCCCGCAGCCTCGGGGACTATTGTCGGGGATGTAACCCCGGGTACCCCAAAGTTAATGGTTCTACGGGGTTAGTAGAAGAGAGAAACATGAAATAAATAAGTTTAAGATAAAGAAACGGGAAGAAAAAACATCCTGGGCCGAGTTTAGCTGAGCCCCGACCGACATATGCAAATCTCGGCTGGGCTAGCATCTCTCTAGCTCGGTTAGGGCCAAGGTGCCCAGCGGACCGAGTTACCCGCCGCGCCCTCGGATGGGCCGAGTTATCTACTGACCCGAGCAGGCCGGATTCCCCAAGCCTCGGACGGTCCGGCACAGGCTAGCCTCGGTGGGCCGACTTGGCTCGTCTCGGGCAGGCCTCGCCTCGGGTGGGCCGGGCTCGCCTTGCCTCGGGCAGGCCGAGCTGGCCTCGCCTCGGGCAGGCCGTCTTCTGCAATCTCGGCGGGTCGGGATATGTAGCCTCGGCCAGGCCGACATATTCTCAGGCTGGGCCGCTTCCTTGACCGAGGTATCCTCCCAGCAGCAGCTTCGGTCAGCCCCGAGTCGCATGGGCCTCTTCTTCGGTCGATCGTTACCAGTGTATGTAAACCGAGTTGATTCACAACTCGGCAGGGACTCGGGCGGGACGAGTCGATCCACACCTCGGTTGGACCTGGATATCTGCACCTCGGCGGCTACCTCTTCTCCAACTACCCCGATATATCCACGCCTCCGACATACACAGCCGCTCCTCGACAAGTACAAGATACCCCCTGCCACCTGCCGAAGATCCCGGAGACAGGAGCTAGAAGACAAAAGTAAGGACAAGGACAAGACAGGCCACGCCCATCCTGGACGTGGCTTAGCGTGGCTGCAGTGCAGAGGACGGTACGAGCGTGACGCTTGTATAGTGTTGACAAGACCCCAGTAGTCATATCATCTATAGTGTGTACAGTGTCTAGTGGGTCACCCTTGTCCCCTGAGCTCTCTCTATATAAAGAGCACCAGGGGAACGCTCACAGCGACCACGCCCCGCACGGGCTCGTTGGCCCCTTGAGCTCTTTCTTCTTCCTCCTGCTCCCATGAGAGTTCTTCCTCCAGCTAGAAAGCCTCGTACAAGCAGCATATACACAGCTCGAGGAGCATCTGTACCAATCACATATGAGCGGAGAAATACACAGAATAGGCTAGATGCTGCAGTAGGGGTTTTATCTCTCACGAGAGCCCCGAAGCAGGGTAAATCCCCGTGTTGATCTGTTCTTCATGTCTCTTTAGTGCGCTATCCCTCCCCGAATCCTCTAGCGTCCATCGGCCTCAAACATAAGCCTACCCCTAGGCATCTGTTGTTTCATACCACGACAGTTGGCGCCCACCGTGGGGCTGACAGTGGCCCTTGCTGGATCAATTCGGACGGGACCTTCGTCATCAACGTGGGGACTCGACATCGCCATTGTCCCCCGCGCTCTAGCTTGCCGCTGTGAGCAGAGGCTAGCGCTGCCTCCACCAACGGACATCATCGGCAGATCCCAGATAAGAAAAGTGACTCGGAGACTCAACTTCGGCATCGTCCCCGTGTGTTAACTTATTTTCGAGTTGACTACAGTTCGAATCCGAGATATGCTGGTATGCTGGTGATACGTCTCAAACGTATCTATAATTTTTGATGTTCCATGCTTGTTTTATACCAATTGCTACATGTTTTACATCTACTTTATATCACTTTTACACATTTTTTGGGACTAACCTATTAACAAGATGCCGAAGTGCCAGTTCCTGTTTTCTGCTGTTTTTGTATTCCAGAAAAGCTAGTCTGGAAATATTCTCGGAATTGGACGAAACTACACGGGGGTCCCTATTTTTTCAGAACTCCCCTGACGGAGCGAAGAAGCAACAGAGGAGGGCCACCAGGTGGCCACACGCACCTAGGGCACGGGGGCCCCCTCTGCCGCGCCCTAGGGTGGTGTGGGCCCCTCGGGGGTCTCCAGCCGCCGCCCTTTCGCCTACTTATTCCCCCCGACGCGAAAACCCTAAGTGCCTGAGCAAATATCCACGAAAAGTTCCAGAGACGCCGCCGCCGTCAACCCTAGCTCGGAGGGTTCTGAACCTCTTCCCGGCACCCTGCCGGAGAGGGGAATCGTCACCGGAGGCTTCTACATCGTCATGCCTGCCTCCGGAGTGATGCGTGAGTAGTTCATCCTTGGACTACGGGTCCATAGCAGTAGCTAGATGGTTGTCTCTCCACTTTGTGCCATCATGTTTAGATCTTGTGAGCTGCCCTACATGATCAAGATCATATTATTATAATGCTACATGTTGTGTTTGCTGGGATCCGATAAATATTGAATACTATGTCAAGTTGATTATCAATTTATCTTATATGTTATTTAAGATCTTGCATACTTTCCGTTACTCGTAGATGCTTTGGCCAAGTAGATGCTTGTAACTCCAAGAGAGAGTATTTATGCTAGATAGTGGGTTCATGCCTCTATTTAACCTGGGACAGTGACATAAAGTTCTAAGCTTGCGGATGTGCTGTTGCCACTAGGGATAACCTAACGATGCTATGTCCACGGGCATATGTGTTTGTTTACATTACGCGCTTTACTTAATGCGATTATCTGTTGCTTGCAACTTAATACCAACGGGGACTCAGATGACAACCCGGCGGCGGATTATTAGTCATAGATGCTGTTGGATAACGGTCTATGTATCTTGTCGTAATGCCCAATTAAATATCATAGTAGTCATCATGTCATGTATATGCATTGTCATGCGCTCAATGTTTGTCAATTGCCCAGCTGTAATTTGTTCACCCAACATGTTAGTTATCTTTTCTGGAGAGACACCACTATTGAACTGTGGACCCCGGTCCATTCTTTTACACTGATTAAACCACCACAAACTGCAAACTGTTCCTTTTTCATTCTCTGCATTTAAACATCATTTTCCACACCATACGTTTAATCCTTTGTTTTCAGCAAGCCGGTGAGATTGACAACCTCACTGTTTCGTTGGGGGCAAAGTAGTTTGATTGTGTTGTGTGCAGATTCCACGTTGGTGATCGTGTTGCGCTGTGCGAGCCACCAACAACCTTCTGAAGAGTTGCTGCTCCTACTGGTTCGATAACCTTGGTTTCTTTCTGAGGGAAAACTTGCTGCTGAACTGCATCATACCTTCCTCTTGGGGTCTCCCAACGAGCGTGTGATTCACGCCATCAGCTGGTAAATCCGAGGTATGCTGGAAATCCGAGATATGCTGGTGTGCTGGAAAAATCCGAGATACCCTGGAAATCCGAGATACCCTGTGAAATCCGAGTTAAGGCTTGGAAATCCGAGATAAGGTTGGAAAATCCGAGTTAAGCTTGGGAAATCCGAGTTAAGGCTTGGAAATTCGAGATAAGGTTGGGAAATCCGAGTTAAGGCTTGGAAATCCGAGTTAAGGTTGGAAAATCCGAGTAAGCTTGGGAAATCCGAGTTAAGGTTGGAAATCCGAGTTAACCTTGGAAAATCCGAGATAAGGCAGGAATCCGACATATGTTGGACAAATCCGACATGTGTTGGGCAAAACAAATGTGCAGGTGGCTCAAACCAGGATATTGGTGGCTCAGGCCAACATGTTGTTGACCAGGCAGGCACAAGCGTCTTCTTCGACTGCTCCAACAACACTGCCTCGTGAGTATTAATTATATGTCTGCATCAGTCTTTTAAACAGTCTCAAACAGTACTCGGGGACTGCCCTTTCGTATCTTGCTTAGTTGTTTTCCCCGGGGGCAAGATGTCTTGACCCGGGGACTGGACAGTCAGTCCAGTTCTGCTTTTTCTCCTAGATAAGAAAAATGACTCGGGGACTCGGTTGTGACCGAGTCTGCATCCTTGTGCATAGTCTTGCTGCTAGATTTAGTTTACCGACATATGCTATAGCTAGATTTACCTTGGTTTGTTAAACGAAGTTGCTGTCCCGTTTAATATTAAGTATACATATATGACTGTACTAACGTTGAAAGGTGGCATCGGTTTTACCGAGACAATATTCATCTTCAAGATCATGGTTATATTGGTTATCTGGAATCACCCAGGATATCATGGTATTGTCGGTATTCTCCAGATCGCCGTTTATTTCGGTTCGCAGTTATATCTCAACATCACCTCATATCTCAAATCGCCGTTTATTTCGGTTTGCCAAGATATCACGGCATTTATCTCATATCATCGAGCGTCTCATAAATGCTATCTTTATCGACTGAATCAGTTATCATGATTCTTCAGTTATCCGAGCTTAACAGAGTATCATAGCATCATTATCTCGGCATAATGAGTCAAAAGGTATCTGATCTCTCTAAGTATTACGTGTTGAGAAATGTCTCAGCTCGTCATCTGACAAGTGCCTATGAAGGCAATATGTCGGATTTAGCCAATGACGGCTATATATGTTGGATCAGCTAAGGCTGCCAGCATATTTGTGCGGTAATGCCCAGAGTGGCTAAAAACCGACATATGAGATATGCCCAGAGAGGCCGAGATACCGAGACATATGAGATATGCCCAGAGAGGCCGAGATACCGACATATGAGATATGCCCAGAGAGGCCGAGATACCGAGACATATGAGATATGCCCAGAGTGGCTGAAAACCAACATATAAGAGACACATGAGATATGCTGGTGACTTGCGCCTTCGGTAATGCCCATGTTGGCTAAGAACCGACATATAATGATGCCCATGCTGGCAAAATATTTCTTAAATGGAGATTTTGGTGTTGGATATTTGTTTTTGTAAGTCTGCACGCGACTCTGCGAGTCCCCCGCAGCCTCGGGGACTATTGTCGGGGATGTAACCCCGGTACCCCAAAGTTAATGGTTCTACGGGGTTAGTAGAAGAGAGAAACATGAAATAAATAAGTTTAAGATAAAGAAACGGGAAGAAAAAACATCCTGGGCCGAGTTTAGCTGAGCCCAGACCGACATATGCAAATCTCGGCTGGGCTAGCATCTCTCTAGCTCGGTTAGGGCCAAGGTGCCCAGCGGACCGAGTTACCCGCCGCGCCCTCGGATGGGCCGAGTTATCTACCGCCCCGAGCAGGCCGGATTCCCCAGGCCTCGGACGGTCCGGCACAGGCTAGCCTCGGTGGGCCGACTTGGCTCGTCTCGGGCAGGCCTCGCCTCGGGTGGGCCGGGCTCGCCTCGCCTCGGGCAGGCCGAGCTGGCCTCGCCTCGGGCAGGCCGTCTTCTGCAATCTCGGCGGGTCGGGATATGTAGCCTCGGCCAGGCCGACATATTCTCAGGCTGGGCCGCTTCCTTGACCGAGGTATCCTCCCAGCAGCAGCTTCGGTCAGTCCCGAGTCGCATGGGCCTCTTCTTCGGTCGATCGTTTCCAGTGTATGTAAACCGAGTTGATTCACAACTCGGCAGGGACTCGGGCGGGACGAGTCGATCCACACCTCGGTTGGACCTGGATATCTGCACCTCGGCGGCTACCTCTTCTCCAACTACCCCGATATATCCACGCCTCCGACATACACAGCCGCTACATCGACAAGTACAAGATACCCCCTGCCACCTGCCGAAGATCCCGGAGACAGGAGCTAAAAAACAAAAGTAAGGACAAGGACAAGACAGGCCACGCCCATCCTGGACGTGGCTTAGCGTGGCTGCAGTATAGAGGACGGTACGGGCGTGACGCTTGTATAGTGTTGACAAGACCCCAGTAGTCATATCATCTATAGTGTGTGTACAGTGTCTAGTGGGTCACCCCTTGTCCCCTGGGCTCTCTCTATATAAAGAGCCCCAGGGGAACGCTCACAGCGACCACGCCCCGCACGGGCTCGTTGGCCCCTTGGGCTCTTTCTTCTTCCTCCTGCTCCCATGAGAGTTCTTCCTCCAGCTAGAAAGCCTCGTACAGGCAGCATAAACACAGCTCGAGGAGCATCTGTACCAATCACATATGAGAGGAGAAATACACAGAATAGGCTAGATGCTGCAGTAGGGGTTTTATCTCTCACGAGAGCCCCGAAGCAGGGTAAATCCCCGTGTTGATCTGTTCTTCTGCGTGCGCTATTCAGTGCGCTATCCCTTCCCGAATCCTCTAGCGTCCATCGGCCCCAAACATAAGCCTACCCCTATGCATCTGTTGTTTCATACCACGACAGCTCGGCAAGGCAGTTGTCAGGTTTTTTTTTCTTTGAAGAAGATGCGCTGAGTTCAGACGAGCTACCGATGGCTAACGCAGTGACATGTCAGCAAAATACGGAATGAATACAGTTTTGGACCGTATGTGGGCGTGTTAAGCGAGAACGAGGACCATACTGAATCATTTCCTGAGTTCAAGAACCATCTTGGACATGACTAACAAGTTTAAGGACTATGCATGCATTTCACTCTGGTTTGAACGATGCTACCAAAATTCTCTTGAAATAGGGAGCTCAGCAAATTATCGGCGAGATGAGATGAGATGGCGTCATGTAACTAAAATATCATCAATCACGTCATCTAGCCAGTACCTGTCCCGCTCACTACATAGGGGATATGATGACCTGGACCCTATGAACTATGCTAGAGAATGATCACCGATGAGTTACCGATAGCCCCTCTACCAAAGCCGGAAGGGAGGAAGATTGGGATCGACGTGGGTGGTTGACCCCACGTCTTTCCCAGTTTTCGGTGTGGCTGGAACGTGGGCACGGTCTAACTGTGCACTAGCAAATCCGGTTTCGTCTTTACACCTAAATATTAGTATTTACTAATGCCCACACGCTTCGCGTTGATGAAGCAGCGACCTCCCGAGAACTCCGGCACCGGCGCCGGCGCGAGCGTTTCACTGCAGCAGTTAGCTAGCTAGCTAGCTAAGGCAAGCATGCAGAAGTACTGACCAGTCCGACTCGTGGTCGATTTGTTGGAAGTCGACGCCGTCGGGCACGACACGCCGGCGGCGGGTTAAGAAGAGCATGTTGCTGTAGGAGAACCACAACTGGTACGTGAGACCGCGAGCGGAGAAGAGCACCAGCAGGTGCAGCCACCACGATCCCAGAGGCGCGCCGCCTTGCTCCATCCACTCCTGGGCCACCTTCCACACCAGCGGGCCGAGCAAGAAATACTGCATCGATTCGTCGATCAATCACACACGATGTCAGGGGGAAGAAAAATGAGACGACGATCAAGATGAAGAACAATAAGGGGCCGCTCGGCGCCTGCCTTGTATATGCCCAGGCTCGCCCACGGCCAGGAAGAGAGAGGGTGCGCCATGGCCCGTGTCCTCGGCAGCTGGAGCTCGGTAGAGAAGAAAGCTGGTCGCAGGAAGTCTCGCTGTGTACACGCTTTTGCCTGAGACGACGTGCGGATATGGGCTTGGGATTCCCGTGCTTATAACAGGGCAGGCCGGGAAAACAAATGACGCCGTGCGAAACTACATAACGCAAAGTGATTAAAGTTTTTTTTTTGAGCCTCAACTGAGTATACAAGTTGTAGTATCTGATCAGACGTGCAGAACACACCACACTCACGCACGCACACCACAACTCACACCCCAACTAACTAGACCTATAACTTTATCCCTAACACGTCTTGAGAGACTTCCGAAACCAGGACTCAGGGAACGGCGGGCACGTCGTCCTCTCCTATGACGCGCAGACGTATGCGAGGTACCTGCGAAACTATTCGGGGAAAAGTCCTCAGGTGAGGCACCGCGAGCTAATCCCAGGGATCGAACTCGGGTGGGTGGGCTGGCCACTGCCACACCCTACCACCGAGCCACTGGCTCGTTCTCGCAAAGTGATGATTAAAGTTGAAACATCTCTAGTAGCAGATTACCCCAAAATTAGTACTACTGATAAGGCGCCTAAGGCTAGACGCGAGTCAACTTAGGTCCGGCTCAGCCCGAGCCTTGAAAAAGCTCAAGCTGAACCTCGCGAGCCCGAGCCAGCCTGACTGTAAAGATTTGGAAGCGTATCTACTCGGTAGCACATACCGAGCCGCGTATCGTTTATTTATATCGGGGTGCATTGCGGCACAAGCAATTACAAGAGTTCGGTACAAAGAAGGAGAAGGACTCGTATTGGCTTAATATTCACAGCCAATACGTTTTACATAATGTTTAAACTCCTATCTCTAACACCCTCCCTTAATCACAACTTGGACAAGTTGAGATTACGTTTAAACTCTTCAAAGGGCCGCACTGGAAGCGGTTTTGTAAAGCCATCTGCAACTTGATCTTTTGATGACACAAACCGAATTTCTAATTTCTTCTTCAAAACTCTTTCTCGAACAAAATGGAAATCTATCTCGATATGCTTTGCTCTCGCGTGAAATACTGGATTAGCAGATAAATACATGGCTCCTAGATTATCACACCATAAACACGGTACCTGGGGCAATTTAACTCCAAGTTCCTCAAGAAGCGACTGTATCCAAATAGTCTCTGCTGTAGCATTAGCCACTGATTTATATTCTGCTTCAGTACTTGATCGTGAGACAGTAGCTTGTTTCTTTGCACTCCATGAAACAAGATTTGGTCCAAAAAATATGGCAAACCATCCTGTAGATCTCCGATCATCTGGACAACCTGCCCAATCTGCATCTGAAAAAGCACTCACAAGAGTAGAGCCAGACTTGACAAATGTTAACCCAACATTCACAGTATGCTTGAGATATCTTATGATTCGCTTAGCAGCTGTAAGATGTATAGTAGTGGGAGCATGAAGATACTGGCAAACTTTATTCACCGCATAGGAAATATCTGGCCTTGTAAGAGTTAAATACTGCAATGCTCCAACAAGACTTCTGTATTTTGTACTGTCATCAGCACCAAGCGGCTTACCTTCATATGCTGATATTTTTTCAGAGGAAGATATTGGTGTAGGGGAGGGTTTGCAATTCTTCATACCAGCTCGGACCAATATTTCTTGAGCATATTTATTCTGATTTAGAACAAGTCCATTACTTACTTTGTGAACTTCAATTCCCAAAAAGAAGTGAAGATCACCTAGATCCTTGAGAGCAAATTCTTTACTCAAATCTCGCAGAAGTGCATTAGTCGCCATATCATCTTTTTCATCATGTATATGACTTTTTGCAACATATTTTTGGTACTTGCTTAATAAAAAAGTCATTTTATACATGTTTATAGATGATTGACTTTTGTGTGAAGAAGTTTTTTGAAAACTTTGTCAAAACTCATGTTTATCATTTTTCCTAGCAACTAGTACACATAAAAGGACTCCATGCCAAAGGATTTCATTTTTTGAGTATTGTTTCACTTTCTTTTATTTTGTTGAAAAAAGGTCAAAATGCCCGTCGTGCCTATTCATCCAAAGGGGTTGCATTTCTCAAAACTATCGATGGTTCTGTGATATAGCCACTACTGGTGTATCTTAAAATTATTTTTGTAAAATTTTCAGAGCAAACTATCACACACTTGTAGTTCAAAATTGAATTACTTTCGGAAAATAGGCATAAAGTCATTTAAATAGGCGAAATGAGGTAGAAACCGAGAAAATTCCTAATATTGCTGGATAATCGATAAAATATGGCCTACTTTGTGTGATAATTGGATGGGTGTCATTTTGCACCATATTTGTTGTACTTGCTTAAAAAAAATGCCATTTTTGACAATAAAAAAATAAAAAATGATATTTATAAACATAATTTGAAAAACTCATTTCTACAACATTGTTTGTCATAACAAGACAGACCTATGTCTTAAATATGGGCACATTATCACAAACTATGGCACGGGGATGATCATATCTAGATCATTTGACTCGAAACTTATGCATGTCTATAGATGATTGACCTTTTTGTGAATAAGTTTTTGGAAAACTTTGTCAAAACTCAGGTTTATCATTTTTCTAGCAACTAGTACACATAAAAGGACTCCATGCCAAAGATTTCATTTTTTGAGTATTTTTCACTTTCTTTTATTTTGTTGAAAAAACGGTCAAAATGCCCGTCGTGTCTATTCATCCAAAGGGGTTGCATTTCTCAAAACTATCGATGGTTCTGTGATATAACCACTATTGTATCTTAAAATGATTTTTTAAAATTTTCAGAGCAAACTATCACACACTTGTAGTTCAAAATTGAATTACTTTCGGAAAATAGGCATAAAGTCATTTAAATAGGCGAAATGAGGTAGAAACCGAGAAAATTCCTAATATTGCTAGATTATCGATAAAATATGGCCTACTTTGTGTGATAATTGGATGGGTGTCATTTTGCACCATATTTGTTGTACTTGCTTCACAAAAAATGCCATTTTTAACAATAAAAAAATAAAAAATGATATTTATAAACATAATTTGAAAAAACTCATTTCTACAACATTGTTTGTCATAACAAGACACACCTATGTCTCAAATATGGGCACATTATCACAAACTATGGCACGGGGATGATCATATCTAGATCATTTGACTCGAAACTTATACATGTCTATAGATGATTGACCTTTTTGTGAAGAAGTTTTTGGAAAACTTTGTCAAAACTCAGGTTTATCATTTTTCCTAGCAACTAGTACACATAAAAGGACTCCATGCCAAAGATTTCATTTTTTGAGTATTTTTCACTTTCTTTTATTTTGTTGAAAAAACGGTCAAAATGCCCGTCGTGTCTATTCATCCAAAGGGGTTGCATTTCTCAAAACTATCGATGGTTCTGTGATATAACCACTATTGGTGTATCTTAAAATGATTTTTGTAAATTTTCAGAGCAAACTATCACACACTTGTAGTTCAAAATTGAATTACTTTCGGAAAATAGGCATAAAGTCATTTAAATAGGCGAAATGAGGTAGAAACCGAGAAAATTCCTAATATTGCTAGATTATCGATAAAATATGGCCTACTTTGTGTGATAATTGGATGGGTGTCATTTTGCACCATATTTGTTGTACTTGCTTCACAAAAAATGCCATTTTTGACAATAAAAAAATAAAAAATGATATTTATAAACATAATTTGAAAAAACTTATTTCTGCAACATTGTTTGTCATAACAAGACACACCTATGTCTCAAATATGGGCACATTATCACAAACTATGGCACGGGGATGATCATATCTAGGTCATTTGACTCGAAACTTATACATGTCTATAGATGATTGACCTTTTTGTGAAGAAGTTTTTTGAAAACTTTGTCAAAACTCAGGTTTATCATTTTTCCTAGCAACTAGTACACATAAAAGGACTCCATGCCAAACGATTTCATTTTTTGAGTATTTTTTCACTTTCTTTTATTTTGTTGAAAAAACGGTCAAAATGCCCGTCGTGTCTATTCATCCAAAGGGGTTGCATTTCTCAAAACTATCGATGGTTCTGTGATATAACCACTATTGGTGTATCTTAAAATGATTTTTGTAAAATTTTCAGAGCAAACTATCACACACTTGTAGCTCAAAATTGAATTACTTTCGGAAAATAGGCATAAAGTCATTTAAATAGGCGAAATGAGGTAAAAACCGAGAAAATTCCTAATATTGCTAGATTATCGATAAAATATGGCCTACTTTGTGTGATAATTGGATGGGTGTCATTTTGCACCATATTTGTTGTACTTGCTTAAAAAAATGCCATTTTTGACAATAAAAAAATAAAAAATGATATTTATAAACATAATTTGAAAAAACTCATTTCTACAACATTGTTTGTCATAACAAGACACACCTATGTCTCAAATATGGGCACATTATCACAAACTATGGCACGGGGATGATCATATCTAGGTCATTTGACTCGAAACTTATACATGTCTATAGATGATTGACCTTTTTGTGAAGAAGTTTTTGAAAACTTTGTCAAAACTCAGGTTTATCATTTTTCCTAGCAACTAGTACACATAAAAGGACTCCATGCCAAACGATTTCATTTTTTGAGTATTTTTTCACTTTCTTTTATTTTGTTGAAAAAACGGTCAAAATGGACCCTGTGCCATAGTTTGTGATAAAGTGTCCATATATTGACACATAGGTGTGTCTTGGTATCGCAAACATTGTTGCCAAAAACAATTTTTAAAATATTATTATAAATATCATTTTCCATTTTTTTAAGTGCCAAAAATGACTTTTTATTAAGCAAGTATCAAAAATATGTTGCAAAAAGTCATAAACTTGATGAAAAAGATGATATGGATGTCATATTTGGATTCCTCTTATTATAAATATGAAGCCTTGTCGCAACAAGTGGGAGTGTATGGTTCTTACGCTCGGGTAATTCCTCGTATTCCGACATTCGTCACATGGACAAATCATAAAACCATTCTTCAGCTTGTTTAACTTAACCACATCGAGAAAACGATGCATGCCATCAATGAACTCGGGACAGCGTCGATCACCGTACATCCATTCTCGGCTCATCTGCATTACATAAATACATCAAAAAACATTACACCAGCTAAATAATGAATAGAGATACGTGACCAAATTAATTAATACAAGTTCATCACATTAAAACCAAATTAGAGTAGTGCCCAAATGTAATACATAGTTCTCACGAAACATACATCAATCGAAACTAACATACAACTATCTAAAGAATTTAAATCCAACAACAAATGCGATCAGAATCGCAACCAAGGTAACTATTGAACCAACAGCATAATGATACCAAGCCTCTTGACTAATGACATATTTTCTAATCTTTTTAAGCTTGAAGCGCATTGCATCCATCTTCATCTCGTGAGCAGCGACGACGTCGGCAAGCTCGACCCCGTGAGCATCAACGATGTCGGCAATCTTCAAGTCCAATACCATCATCTCTTCCAGGCATTGGAGACGAAGATCTTCACTTATCTTCAATTTTGCTTTCAAATCGTTGTTTTCTTTTTTAAAAACTCGACAATAGGGTCGGCTGGAATTTCCGGTTCAACTACCTCCTAAATAAAAATATATCTATGTCAAGTTGGTGTCGGTGACGGAGCGGCGCGGGCGATCGACGGCGGTGGGGAAGGGGACGGGACGACACTATATAAAACCACAAATTATACTTTAATTTGAGCTCAAAATGCATATAAAACAAATGAAATCCTTAAATTAGGCATTTAGTACCCGAGACCTTTAGTACCGGTTGTTATTACCAACCGGTACTAAAGGCAGTACCGGTTGGTAATAACAACCGGTAATAAAGGGTTGGAGACCTTTAGTACCGGTTGTTATTACCAACCGGTACTAAAGGGTGGCCTTTAGTCCTTTAGTTCCGGTTGGTAATAACAACCGGTACTAAAGGTCCTCGCCGCGGGGCCCTTGCTGGCGCACAAGCACAACCGGTGCTAATGCACCATTTAGTACCGGTTTTGTTTGCAACCGGTACTAAAGGGGCGCACCAATGCCTCTGTTTCTACTAGTGAGAATACTATGCTCGAGGTGCTTGCTTTAATCCGTATAATGCTTTGTCAAGCTTGCAAATATAATTGGGTTTCTGTTTGTCCTCATATCCTGGTGGCTGTTTCATATAGACCTCCTCTTCCAGAACACCGTGTAAAAACGCGTTCTTAACATCCAACTGTCGCAAACTCCAACCACGAGAAACAGCAAGAGCCAGAACAAGTCGAACTGTAGCAATTTTAACCACTGGACTAAAAGTATCCTCATAATCTATGCCATATCGTTGCTTAAAACCTTTTGCTACCAATCTAGCTTTATATCTATCCACTGTACCATCAGCTTTCCTTTTAACTCTGTAAACCCATTTGCAATCAATAATATTTGTACCATATCTCTGAGGAACTAAGTGCCAAGTTTTATTTTTCATCAATGCATTATACTCTTCATCCATTGCATTTTTCCAATCTTTCTTTTCTAAAGCATCACGTAAATTAGCAGGCTCATCTACTGAACAATTTAAACACCATCGTACAGTACCATTTTTAAAATCTCTGGGTTTATGAATACCTTTAGATGCTCTTGTAGCTGGCCGAAGAGGTACAGAATTTTTTGGGGCAGGAGCAAAAGATGCTGTTCCTTGTCTGTTTGCAGCGCTGCTAGCCAGAGCAGATTCTGTAGCCGACGCTGTGGCCTGTGGTTCTTCAGTTTCAGCCGCAGACGATCTTGACGTGGAGTTCCGCGACCCCACAGAGGCGCCAGGTGTCTGCTGCTCAGTGGATGGCGGGGAAGACGACAACCTCCGTGACGCAGCGGACATGCGCTGCTCGCTGGAGGCAGATCCGCCTGGCGACTGCGGCGATCCCGAGGACGATCGCCCTGACGCATACACCGATCCCGGGGAAGAATCAACATTGTTTTCAGTGCCCATGCTGTCTTCTTTCTCAGATGTTTCATGTGTGCTATTTTCACTGTTTTGAACTCCGTTTTCACCAGAATTTTCACCAAACTCAAAATTCTCATTTTGCTGCAATATCTCAGGAAACACATTAGTAGGATTAGTCTATGTTGAATATTCAATATTTTCGCCCCATGTTCAACATTGCGAAGAGAAGAATCAAGGAGAACAAGCTCTCGGCGCAACAATGCGCCCGCATTTGGAAGGAGTTCTTTGAATGGGAAAACTGATTCATCAAAAACAACATCTCTCGACACATAGACACGCCCAGTGGAAACATCTAAACACTTGACCCCCTTGTGAATAGGACTATACCCCAAAAAGACACACCGTTTGGAGCGAAAGGCAAGTTTTCGCGTATTGTATGGACGAAGATTGGGCCAACACGCACAACCAAAAACACGAAGGGAGGAATAGTTGGGTGATGTACCTAAAAGGCGATGTGCGGGCGTGTCATTTTTTATAACCTTGCTTGGAAGGATGTTAATGAGATGTGTGGCGGTGAGAAAAGCTTCATCCCAAAATTTTAAGGGCATTGAAGCATGAGCTAGTAGAGCCAATCCAACCTCAGCATTGCAGCACCATTCTGTTGATGTGCATGAGGACAAGAGACATGATGGGCAATGCCATGTGTTTGAAAGAAGGAATTTAGCTTAACATATTCACCTCCCCAATCAGATTGTATTGTAAGAATTTTCTTATCAAATTTTCTCTCAACAAGCTTTTGAAAATTCATGAAGGCTTGGAAAACATCAGACTTATTTTTCAGGAGATATATCCATGTGAATTTACTATAATCATCGATAAAGCTTACATAATAATTGTGACGCCCAACAGAAGTGGGTGCAGGACCCCAAACATCAGTAAATACTAATTGAAGGGGAAACATGGATACACTATGAGATATTGGATATGGAAGCTGATGACTCTTTGCTTGTTGACATGAATCACAAATTGACCTAAAACTGGAATCTCTAACAAAAGAAAGCTTATGTTTGCTAATAACTTGCATAACTACTTGCGATGAGGGGTGTCCAAGACGACTATGCCACTGAGCTTGGGAAGGCTTGCTAACAAGGAAGGCATGCTTCTGGTGTGATGGTTCGGCCATGAAGGATATGAGTGGATAGAGGCCGCCAACACATCGTCCTCTATGAAGAATCTTTCTCGTTTCCTGATCCTTAATCAAAAAGAAAGAAGGATGAAATTCAAGAAAAACATGATTGTCAAGAGTAAAGCGATGAACAGACATGAGATTTTTTGAAGCTTGAGGAACATGAAGGATATTTCTAAGAGCAAAATTTTTAATGGGGTTACGAATTATTGAATGTCCAACATGACAAATATCCATACCTTGTCCATTTGCCGTGTTCACCTTGTCATGTCCATTGTAGTTCTCTCTCATAGATAAGTTCTGGAGTTCTCCTGTGATGTGATGTGTGGCACCTGAATGAGGGTACCAATTTGTGTCAATTCCATAAGCATGAGCATCTTCAACCGGTTCTTCTTCTACATCATCCCACCGGTACCAACAGTCCGTTGCTGGATGTCCTTCGCGATTGCAAATCTAACAGGTTACATCGACCCACGGTGAGGTGCGGCGACGGCGTCCACGTCCACGTCCACCTCTACCATTGTTCCGACCGCCACCCCACGCTGATAAGAGGGGTTTCGAGGGCAATCATCACGACGCTGATCTTCACGGCGCCCGTCATACTGATCGTTGTGACGCCTATCATCTCGGCCACCGTTGTTGTTGAAGTTCCGGGGCCTGTATCCTCCACGATTGCGTCCACGCATAGCAGCGTTTGCCGACGACTCGAAGCCATCGTGGACAGGAGCGCTCTGGTGGCGCTGCAGCAGTTGGCGCTGCTCATAAGTCTGAACTTGGGAGTACAGTTCAGCAACTGAAAGTGGAGTTTTGACGACACCGAGGGCAGCAACCAGTGCGTTGTAATCTGATCCGAGGCCAGCAAGGAGAAAGGAGACAAGCTCTTCTTCTTCCAGCGGCCTTCCAGCACCGGCCATCTCATCTGCTAGACCCTGCATCGTGGTGAAGAACTCTGCTGTCGTCATGTTGATTCTCTTGGTGTTGGCCAGCGCGACCCTGAGGTTCGTGACCTTGGATCTGCTTTGCGCGGCGGACATGTTCTCTATCACCGCCCAGACATCGGTGGCATGCTCAAGTCGGAGGACGTGCATCATGACCTCCCTGGTGAGCGAGTTGATCAGATACCTGAGCACTTCTTGATCCCGGACAAGCCAGGCTGCGTACTCCGGGTTGGGAACCATGGTTGGCTCCTTTGTTTTGTCTGGATTTGCTACGGCGATCTTCTTCTCTGGTTCGGCATCTGTGCCATCGAGAAGGCCTGTGAGTTGTGCGCCACGGATCGCGGGCATAACCTGCGCTCTCCATAGCGGATAGTTTCCCCGCGTCAGTTTTTCCGACGGCGGGTTTCCGAGGTTCGGCACGACGATGGTTGAGGAAGACGCCATGGATTGAAGCTCGGTAATTTCGCCGGTAGGCTTCTCTTTCTAGGGTTTGATAGGAAGAGGCGGCTCTGATACCATGTAAAGATTTGGAAGCGTATCTACTCGGTAGCACATACCGAGCCGCGTATCGTTTATTTATATCGGGGTGCATTGCGGCACAAGCAATTACAAGAGTTCGGTACAGAGAAGGAGAAGGACTCGTATTGGCTTCATATTCACAGCCAATACGTTTTACATAATGTTTAAACTCCTATCTCTAACACTGACAGCCCGCGAGCCCGGGGAAATGGCAGAAAATGTCGCATGTCGGAACACGGACACCAAGGATGCGGTGCACCCCTATTTGTTCGGTTGGTTAGCGCAAAACACTCCAAACTCGGTTCCCGGGAAAGGACTCAAGCGCACACAATTTTTACCCAGCTTCAGGCCGCGTCACCGCGTAACACCCCAAGTTTTGCTTTTCTGAATATATCGAGGTGGTGTCTAATTACAATATGGGTGGCCAATTCACTCCTTCTCTCTTCTCGTGATGAGAGGGAAGATGAGCACTCAGCTTCCCGAGAGGTGCCCAATTCCTCTCGCTGCTATGTCTTGGGCGTAGCTTGGGTGAGAGTGTCGCTAATCCAACCCCCTCGCTATAGACCATGGTCATTCTTCTATACTGTAAGGGGATACCACCACGGTCTTCATGCATGCGTGCCACATAGGCGTGGCGCGTGTCGCGGTCCTGTTGAGGTGGCACCGGGGGGCGCAGGTGGCGCCAGCATAGCGCTGCGTTGTCCATCATGCCACGCATCTCGCCTGCGCCGAGGGGAGGCCACGTCATGTCTTGTCGAGCATGTCGAGTTTTCTATGCCAGGCAAGCAACCTCCGTCGCATGCAAGGGCCGCAGAAGATGTCGTGGGTTTTTTCACGGCAGATGTCATAGTGATATGACTTCGTAGGTGTGGAACTAGACGATTTGGGCGTCTTCGAGCTTTGGATCACGAGGCACGAGGAAAAACGATTTACCCAGTTTTGGTCCCTCGATGCAAGGTAAAGACCTACTCCTGCCTATCCTAGATTGGAATTGATACGGTGTTTCTGATTACAAGGTTGTGATTCGCTGGATCAAATCGCGGCTAGTCCTATGACTTGATATCTGAGAGCTTAGGGTTCTAAGTCCCACGAGCTGTCCTTATATACACGGCGGCTCGCAAGGTTTCAAGGAAACCTCTTCGTATGGCAGGTTTAAGCCGGAGTCCTAATTGGAGTCTATCTAGTCTTCGTGCTTCCCAAGTGAGGTCACCTCTTATCTTCTAGATCCTTCCCTTGGTACGTCTTGATCTTGAGTCGGCCCATCTTTTTGTAGCCCATGAGTGGCGCGGCCATAAATCAGTTATGAGCCGCATTAGTTGTGTGGGTTGCGGGTTAACTGTTAAGTATTCCCCCGACAGAAGGTGTGCGCCACGTCTCCGTCATGTCCTTCCCAGGGTCGCAGGTGTCCCGCTTGCCGAGACGGGGTGGCTCGGTCGCCTCTGCGGGTATCCAAGGCGGTGTCCGCACTTCTCGCTTGTCCGGGTGTCCCGGGTAGACGTAGATCTTGTATGTATCCACGCTCTTCTTTGCAACACACTGGGTTCCGGGGGCATTGACATCCCTTATTCCACTATGGTACTTTCCCTGTCATCTTCTCGGGAGGGCGGCGAGGCGGCCCGCACGTTGGGGTACCTCGAGGACACCGGCGCCGATAGTAGCCCCCAGGCGTTGAACGACAACGGTAGCTTGGGGTTGCCGGGGGCGCCTGCATGGCACGTGGGCCTTGGTCTTAACGAAATAACGATGCCAAAAATTCCAACCAAGCAGACTTGTCACTCTCTGCGGAGCCTCGCCCGGTTAGCCTCGATTTGGCGAACCGTTGGCGCATCGTTGGCGCATCGGCTCCTGCACAAAACTGAAAACGCAACCGAGGACGTGTTGGCAGGCCCACCACGCGCGTCTGGGAACCGAGGAACGGTTTTTAATGCAGGAAGGAGCGGAACCGCCCACGTGTCGTCCGCCCCTGCACTATTTAAGGCATGCGGGGGAGGCCGTGCTTGGTCATTCCCCACTTGCCATCACTCCATCTCTTCCTCTGCGTCTGCCTCCTTGCCTTCCGTGTGTTCGACACCGCGACCTTACCTCCATGGCGCCCAAGGAGAGGACGGCTAGGAAGGGCAAGGCCAAGAACACTGACAAGATGTCGGGTCGCGAGCTCTCTTGGGAGGAGATATGGTGACTCAGCCCTTCTTCACCCCGGGCTATGCCCGAGAGCACCTTTCAAGCCCGAGGGTGCCGTCGCGGGCAAGGACAACGAGAATGGCAGGTCCTTGATCCACCACGCCAGCACCTCGCCGGACACGCTGACGCCGCTCGACATGCGTGTCTTCGCGTGTTTTCTGTCGGCGGGATCGTCCCAACAACTTAGGCGTCTTACAATTTCTCATTATGATATGTAATTCGCCTTTTGTATTTTTGTTCTGAGACTTGGGAACTTGTGCGGGCTGTGTGCATCCTATCTATGCAGAGGCCGGGTGTAATTATTAAAACTTTTCTTTAAGTAATAAAACTCACTTTATCGGAAAAAAAATTATGAACCCTAAGACTAAATAACCCATTTTTAAAAAGTTATTACAACAAGAGGTGAACATTTTCTAACATTATTATGAACAAATTTGTAAATCGATTGGTGAATAAGATTGTTGTTGAGACAATAGAGAAGACAATACTACATTAGTTTTGTTGTAGATGACTAAATTAACTAATGAACATTTTTCATAAACAAATTCATGAATTCAGCTAGAACGTTTCTTTTTTCCATAAGTATCTATAATCTATACTACTATTAAAAGAGCAAACTTGTGTTGATACATTAAATCTGAGCCTTTCAATTTTCGATCAATGGCCCAGATCGCTCCAATGTTTGACAACTCAACACACCTTTTCAGTTTGAGTTAATTACATGTATTGCCACCGCTAAAACGTAAAACGGTTCTTTTCGGTAACTTTTCTCAACGCCGGCGACACTCTCGACGGCCTCCCCGCGAACCCCAACGGGAGCTCCCCACTCCCCAACGCGACGCCACCTCCCAGCGCAACGCCGCGAAACTCTCCACGCCCTCCCCGTGAACCCCGACGAGAGCTCCCCAGTCCCCAACGCGACGCCACCTCCGAGCGCAGCAACGCGCCAAGAATACAAGGGGATTCAGAGAGGAAGGGACCAGGAGAGGCGCGCAGCCGAGAAGAAGGGCTGGGTTGGCCGGATCTTGTGTAGTGGAGGTCGGAGCAGAGTTATCGGGGGAGGAGGAACGTGCGGCCTCCCAGGCTGCAGAGGCGACATACTGACGAAGGACGGCGGGAGGCCGATGCGTGCCCGGCGGCGATGGGAAGTCGGTCGGGCCAGAGGCAACGTACTGACGAATGACGGTGCTCTCTCGACATGAGGGTAATTCCGTTGCTTGCCGTCGTTTGAATCGGGTGTTTTTACTTCTGAATTTGTGGTTCTTCATTGCTGGTCCAGTTGCTAATTTTGCTATGTTGTCTGACGGATGCAGAAGGATGTGCTGAAGCTGGACCTGCAGGACGACAGGCAGGCTGCAGAGGCGACGCACTTAAGAATGACGGAGGGAGGCAGATGATCGCCCGGCGGCGATGGAGGTCGACCGGGCCGGAGGTATGTTGTTGGCTCATGGAGAGATGTCGAGTGCCCGCTGGCCGGGTTGCACATCGAGCTGTCCAAGTCTGAGTTGCACCCACGCATCCACCCACTCTCAGCGAACCAAGGAGTAGTGTTTTTCTTCAGCTCAATGTGTTCCAAATCCAACTCCAACACGAATTGTCCTTCCATACGAACTCAGTTCGAGCATGGATGCTTTGCCGGACATGGAATTCTTTTCCCGTTCGGGAAGGCAAACGCATCTTTACTACTATTAAAAGAGCAAACTTGTGTTGATACATTAAATCTGAGCCTTTCAATTTTCGATCAATGGCCCAGATCGCTTCAATGTTTGACAACTGAACACACCTTTTCAGTTTGAGTTAATTACATGTATTGCCACCGCTAAAACATAAAACGGTTCTTTTCGGTAACTTTTCTCAACGCCGGCGACACTCTCGACGTCCTCCCCGCGAACCCCAACGGGAGCTCCCCACTCCCCAACGCGACGCCACCTCCCAGCGCAACGCCGGCGAAACTCTCCACGCCCTCCCCCGTGAACCCCGACGAGAGCTCCCCAGTCCCCAACGCGACGCCACCTCCGAGCGCAGCAACGCGCCAAGAATACAAGGGGATTCGGAGAGGAAGGGACCAGGAGAGGCGCGCAGCCGAGAAGAAGGGCTGGGTTGGCCGGATCTTGTGTAGTGGAGGTCGGAGCAGAGTTATCGGGGGAGGAGGAACGTGCGGCCTCCCTGGCTGCAGAGGCGACATACTGACGAAGGACGGCGGGAGGCCGATGTGTGCCCGGCGGCGATGGGAAGTCGGTCGGGCCAGAGGCAACGTACTGACGAATGACGGTGCTCTTTCGACATGAGGGTAATTCCGTTGCTTGCCGTCGTTTGAATCGGGTGTTTTTACTTCTGAATTTGTGGTTCTTCATTGCTGGTCCAGTTGCTAATTTTGCTATGTTGTCTGACGGATGCAGAAGGATGTGCTGAAGCTGGACCTGCAGGACGACAGGCAGGCTGCAGAGGCGACGCACTTAAGAATGACGGAGGGAGGCAGATGATCGCCCGGCGGCGATGGGAGGTCGACCGGGCCGGAGGTATGTTGTTGGCTCATGGAGAGATGTCGAGTGCCCGCTGGCCGGGTTGCACATCGAGCTCTCCAAGTCTGAGTTGCACCCACGCATCCACCCACTCTCAACGAACCAAGGAGTAGTGTTTTTCTTCAGCTCAATGTGTTCCAAATCCAACTCCAACACGAATTGTCCTTCCATACGAACTTAGTTCGAGCACGGATGCTTTGCCGGACATGGAATTCTTTTCCCGTTCGGGAAGGCAAACGCATCTACAGAAAGCCCCAACCCACGCCCCAAGCTGCTGCTGTCTCGCCTTAAGCCGAAATCTCTGCAATTCCGTCGACCCTGCTCCACCCAAGATACGGCTGTTCCAACGGTGCTCAACTATAAAGTTAGCTAGATAGGTCAATCGCTCATGTACAAAGCTAGCTAGATATATAGGCCAATCGATCTGTGGTGCTTGGGGCGATGCAGACAACCCTGCTTGGTCTTCTCCTATATCTCTTTCGATTTTGTTACATCGATTGGAGTTTTTATTTTCTTTCTGAAAGGCAGTGTATATGATCAATAGAACAGTATCAGATTTTCCAGCGATCAATCAGGTCACTGTTCCTGCAAACTGCTATTTGCCTATTAGAATTCCAACAAGCAGTGCTATTTGCATCATCTGTGTTTTCAACAATTGAACAGAGCAAGATAAGCAGGTTCTCCTTTTTGAGCTACATGCTGCAATGAAAGTGAGATCTGTTCTCTGCTCATGACTTCGGTGCAAAATAGTGAAAACAGTCTGACCAAAAGTTCAGTTTTTTCTCGGTTCATATTGAATGGATGTTGTTTTCTTAAAAATATCGGCTGGCTGATCTAGAAATTATGATAAAACTGCACTTCACAATAACATGATTTATTTTCTTTCAATTATTACCGTACTGTAGCTCAATCAGTTCTTGTTGCGCTCTAAAATATTATCCGATCAAATATGCTAAAATAAAAGTAGCCATAATCACTCAAACTGGTACCAGAAATTTTTTTGTGGTCACATTCATATGCGTATCTGATGGATGAATTCTTTCTGTAATCTGATATGTATGGAGTTTACTACTGAATGTAACAACTTTTCAAGGTGATGCTTGCCTGCTTCACTGTGAGTGCTAGCAAATGTTTGTCACCGTAGTTAATACAACAAGGATCCATTGGTCGAGCTCCTGCAATTTTTTAAGCTTGGTAGATGCGCTAATTGATCTGTGCTGACTGTAGGTTTTTATCTGAAACTTGAATTATCTATATATTGTCCTCTCTCAAATTCGTTTTGATCTTTTTTTAGGTTGCAGTAGAAGTAAACCTGGTTTGGTTGTTTAACTTACATTTTTTTTAATGATGGCAGAACATGGATAACAAAGTTGCATCGGGCATTGTTGAAGATTTTGATAACCCACCTTATAAGAAAACAAAATGTACATCTAATGTATCTCAGCCATTCGTTTTTATTTTTGGACTAATGTACCTCATCCCGCGTTATGTTGTACATCTATCTCATTAACAATTAGACTATGATTTATTAGTTAAAACGTGCGTTGCACGTGCAAATTTACTATACTATTAAAATAGCAAACTTGTGTTGATACATTAAATCTGAGCCCTTTAATATTTGGTCAACGGTCCAGATTGTTCCAATGTTTGACAACTCAACACACCTTTTTGTTTGCCTAATAATTACAAGGATTGCCATTCAGATTAGCTCGACCGAAAAATAACGATTCGTATTCCTTTAGGAGTCAACATCCAAACGCACGGACAAATCCATGGGCATATAGAAATCTTTTCCTTGGTAGATAGGTTAGCATTAATTACAGCACGAATAGCTTCCTATTCCTACGAGGCTACGACACAACATCTTCCAATCGATCGCACGCTGGTGCTTCTATCTAGCATCTCTTTGGCCAACGATGCAGCGCCGACCGCCATGGACCGCACCAAAGGACTCCGGCCTCAAAGGTACGAACTCGATTTTACTTCAGGATGGAAGACGTGATCGTGAACTTCAGCTGACAAAGAACTGAACGCATCATTGTGCGACAGTGTTGTGATACCCGGCGGATCAAAAGCAAGATGAAAACAAGGACGTTGAATACGGATTCATGGAAGAGTCCCTGGATCGGAAAGGCACCACAAATTGGTTTTGATCGACGACCTCGGGTGCGGGGCAAATGGCAAAACCAGCCCAACAACATCGAGCGGAAACGGCCGCCGGAATTAGGAGGCCATGGATCGTTCAATGACATCCGGCCAACGGAGTTACAGTCAGAGGAGACATCATCGTGATGCTAGCTGGTCCAAAGGCCCCGTCGACGATCATCATGGAGCCTACTACATGTCTGTTGCTGACGTGTTGCAGAAAAACCCGCGGGCAGGCCCTCGAGACATGCCGGCGGCCGGCTAGCTAGAGGATGTACTACTCTCCACAAAGACAATTTGTTGTACGGAGCCATCCATGACTTATTTGATAGGCAAAACATTGGCAGAGGCGTGGAGCAGATTCTTGTTCACTACAGCTACACAACATGAGAGGGGTAACGAAAATTGTCATATCAGTTGGATTTTGTCAAAGGATAAATGGCTGGTATCTCATAGTACTAATTAAGATAGATTTGTTTTACAGACAATATGCATGATGGCCAAACTACTCTACCAACAGTCAAACGAAGGTTACGTTGCTCCATCCATATAAACTTGACCCGGTAGAGTCTAATTTTTGACAACTCATAAGCTGCAGTTATATGCATGGAAACTAGCATGTATTTTAGGCCCAGGTTGAGATGGACAGAGATCTACCTTTTATTTTATTTTTCAAGTTTAACACGTGATATACTGCATGCATATATGAGTTTTTATGCTGATTTTTTTTGCAAAGTTTATTTGATATATCGGCCGCTTATACATGAAGTAGTCTAGCTCCGCCCAATTCAAGGTTACACTATATGTATATTCGGTTTTACATACAGCTAAATTCAAATACAATAAATTAGGTCAGAGATCAGTTGAGGCATTTTTTCTCTACCGTGCGTTGCACGGGCATTGTTTGCTAGTTATATTAAGCGGACAACAATTACACTCGGCCTGGAAAAACATAATGTGAAGAGCTTCGGGAAATTCAGGACGTACACAGCCAAAGCCAAATGAACAAGAAAAGTGAAAAGAAAAGAAAATAAAGAAGAAGGGATCCACACCAAAGCGAAGAGTGACTCGCGGCAGCAGGAACATACAACACCACATATGAGTTGTAGAAGCTCATAACTCTTGGCAGCACCCGGACTTCTCCAAACGACGCCTCGACGAACAGAACAAAGTTAGATCTTGAGTTTTGTTTTCACCCTCGAGAACGTTTTCTTAGCCTCTTACTGAGAACTGAGATAGATAGATAAACACTCTGGAGGCAAACACCCACATACACGGCAACGTTTGCGTTTTCCGGTAGTGAAGTTGGCTTCACCTCCGTTTGTTCCTGCTGCCCAGCACGAGCGTGAAGTAGAAAAGGATGCGGAAGAGGAATCCCCAAGCGACGGTGGCCCAGAGGCATCCCCACTTACCGAGCTGGTCCACGGCCTGCTTCACCAGTATGTCCGTCGCCGTGGTGATGCATGAGCTGCTGTTGAAGTCGATCCGCATTGACTTGCTCATCCCGTTGAGCACCGTCACCTGGGTCTCCACCGCCAGCTTCCGAGGGGCGTCCGGTCGAACATCTGAACCCCGCGCATGAAGCACTTGCCGGGTTCTGCGCCGAACTCGTTCTGCATCACCGCCTCGTAGGGGTACTTGATCAGAGACATGTAATGGAACCATATCCAGTAGTCCTGGATGCGGTCGCGCGTCATGAAGAACCCGCTGAAGAGCAGGAAGTAGGTCAGCATTGCCACCACCACGGTGTACCCGACGATCACGTTCGGCACCACACCGGAAATGAAGGTCACGAACCCGATCCCCGCCCAGAAGGAGGCGAGCACGATGAGGAAGAAGAAAACAAAGCCGCCAGCGCCACCGGCCAGCCCTACTGCGAAGAAGGTGATTGCCGCGAAGGCGATGGAGAGTAAGACGAGCGGTGGGAAGGCGACGATGGCGTTTGACAGGGCGTAGGAGGACCGGCGGTACCCGTTATGCGCCGTCTCCCTCAGGAAGATGTATCTCTCCATCACGAACACCGGGAGCAGGGACAGAGCCAGGATTGGCACACAAGGGGGGCCAACTGCAAAGAAAATAACTTGGAGGGGGCCATCTATGTAAATTTGACTAAATTTGAGGTTAAATCTACCAAATATCAGGGGAGCTTTTGGAAAAAAAATCACCATGGGGGGCCATGGCCCCAGCGCGCCCCCCCTGGCTCCGTCCCTGACCGGGAGCGCGTCGCAGCTGGTGTAGAACATGGTGGACATGGCGATGGCAAAGAAACAGAACCTCTCGTTCACGCCCTTGGGCGTGTTGTCCAGCCGCCAATAAATAGTGGCCAGGATGAAGGCGGTTACCACCACAGTGCCGAAACGGATCAGGAAGAGCTCCGGCGTGTGCCGCGTGTTGGTGAAACTGTTAGAGTATTATACGAGTAGGACTCTATTAGACTTGTAGTCCAAGTAGGTCTAGTACTCTAGTCTAAGTCGGTTAGTTTTGCTTCTATATAAACAATGTATTGCAGCAGTATTGAATCAATCAAATATACGATCAACACAATCTTACATGGTATCAGAGCGGCGAGATCCTTGACCTAGCCGCCACCCACGCTTCCGCCGCGCCGCCCCCAGGGAGATCATCTCCGCCGGGGGCAGCGCAATTAGTAGATTAGATCGTCGCAATTTTCGTCGCCGGTCTCTTGACCGGCGTTTCTTCTTCTTTCGCCGATCATAGATCGGATTGCGTCGCCCGCCGCATGTCGTCCTCGTGCGCCTCTACTTCAACACGTCGTCGACTCATCTCCGGCAACTCGACGGCTGCAACCTCCGCACGTCACCACCACGCCGGGTCGTCTTCGACAACATCGACCAAGTACGCGCCTCGCCGTCAACACAAGGGCTGCACCAACAACGCTCGTGGTCATCATCGCCGACAAGTTCTACACCAACAACGCATCGGCATCTTCTTCCTCTACATCGCCGACAACTATCTACATCGACAAACGTCTTCAACAACCATCACGCCGTCTTCGTCCACCGCAACCGAGCCGCCAGAGTTGCAGTCTATTTTATTTTACACAATTTTTTTTTTCTTTTCGTCTACTCCGGCAACAAAACGGCGGAAAATCTGCGCTACGCGCTGCCGACCATGGAGATCTCCTCTGGTTCTTCATCCGGCTCTGACTCGCAAGGTTCATGGTGGTCCCTGTCTTCGCATGTCCGGTACTGGCAACACCGGCGCGTGCCTTCGTCCCCGACGCGCTCCCGAGTCTGGCAAGCTCGGCAAGGCGGGCCTACCTCGTCTACATCAACTCCAGCAAAAGTCTATCTCGTCTACCCCAACAACGGCAACCTCGACCACAACTACAGCGCCCACAACTCGGCTACATCGACATCGGCATAAGGGCTATCATCTCGGCTCCCTCTCCAGTTCGCGACTTCGGATTGTGCTCCAGTCAGACCATCCGTGACGCTCCAGCTGTACGCGTCACTACCGATCCGACTGCGGGGGGTGTTAGAGTATTATACGAGCAGGACTCTATTAGACTTGTAGTCCAAGTAGGTCTAGTCTAAGTCGGTTTGTTTTTTTTTTTTTTTTTTAAGTCGGTTAGTTTTGCTTCTATATAAACAATGTATTGCGGCAGTATTGAATCAATCAAATATACGATCAACACAATCTTACAGAAACCTCGCCGGGTAAGCACCCGGAGCTCCACCCACCACGGGTTCGCGTACATTGAAACTTCGGTAGTCACCGACACCTCCGTATCAGCGGCGCTGGTGCCGGAAATCAGCCTGCCTCGAGCGACGCTCAAGCTGATGGCCTCATTAAGCGGCAGCGATGGCTTGTGGAGCTGGCCCGTACTTGCCGCACGGGACGGCATCTTCTTTTGCCACCACTTGTTGAACTGCACGAGCTCCTCAATTCCGGCATGGGTGCCTTCCAGCTCGCGTATGTGATAGGGCGCGAACTCGGCGGCGTTCTCTCCATCAGGGATCGGTTGGCCCAACTCCGAGAAAAACAGAGGCAGAGCAGCCGGGGGGCCGTAGTACACCGTCCGACCCTTGGAGAGGAACAGAAGACGGTCAAGGAGGCCGAGGATGCGGTAGCTCGGTTGGTGGACAGACATGATCACCACGCTGCCGCTCTGCGCGATGCGCTGCAGTATCTTGACAACCATGAACGCGCTGGTGGAATCGAGCCCGGACGTGGGCTCGTCAAGGAACAGGATGATGGGGTCGTGGGGTATGTCGATGCCGATGGACACTCGGCGGCGCTGGTCACCGGACACGCCGCGGCGGCCCTCGTCGCCGATGATTATATTGGCCGCAGCGCGCAGGCCGAGCTGGTCGATGAGTGCCTCGACGCGGCTCCTCTTCTTGGAGGTGGGGAGCGATCGCGGCAGCCGGAACTCTGCCGAGTACATGAGCGTCTCGGCCACGGTGAGCATCGGGTAGAGCAGATCGTCCTGCATCACATACGCCGAAATGACCCTGATCAGGCGGCTGACGAGAGCGTCCCCGTTGAGCGTTACGGCGCCGGAGAGGCTCTCTCGCTGAATCCGGCTGGCGAGGGCGTCGATGAGCGTGCTCTTGCCTGCGCCACTCGCGCCGAGCACGGCCATGATCTCCCCTCCCGCGCCTCACCGGAGATGCTGTCGAGCAGCGTGTTTGTCCTTGTCGCCTCGACGCGGCTCCCGGCGAACGACCTCCTCGGCCGCTTGACACTGTACCTCAGGTCGTGGAAGGCCAGCACGAAGTGGACGGGCGGGCGGCAGATGAAGTCAACCGTGGTACTGTCATCACCGTTGTCGCCGGCCGTTGCCTGCACGTCCACGACACAGCTGGTGGCCGTGGACATGGAGCCATGTGATCGGACCGAAAGAAGATGGTCGACGGCGCCTCCTTCCATCGTTCGCTGAACCAACTAGTCAAGCAGTGTCACGGAACACCATGTAAGTTACTACCTCTGAGGCTTTGGTTGAGAGCTAACTCTTGTGTTTATTTCTTGTATATATAGAGTTATAGACGCGGTCGTGCGGCGCGCGCCCAGCTGACAGGAAGAGAATGTTCGTTAAAACGGAAGTGTTTACGATCGATCGAGCTAATTCATGTGCAACAGATGAACTAAAAGTGTGAAATGAATAGGTCCGTCGTCAGCGAATTCAGCTATGCGATCGTAACTTATCGGACACATCTTTGTCCGCGGTCAACGGCGAATCTGGGCTGTCGGATCGCCGAAACGGACGGCCCAGATATGCCCTTGGCGCCATATGAGTTGTAGAAAATCCATGTTCATGGACATCCTTAATCTGCACAGGTATGCATACGTGGCAGGGTTGCAAAGCGGCGCCCCATCCGCCCCGCTTTGTAGTCAAAAGTATTCAGCTTATTTTTAACTCTTTTTATGAATTAGCTGCAATTTGTTCTATGAACTGGTTTTACGGGGCTATGCAGGACACAAGCTTTCATCCCTAATACGTGGGGCATACTGAAACACATTTAAACGGAGAAGTGATCGTCACGTAATCATTTTCTATAAGCATAAAGGACCGCGCTGTAACTTTTTTTTTTGAGACGTCACTTTTGATAACCTTTTTCGCTACCTTTTTTTTGAAATTTTCCACATATATTAAGTCAGCAAGCCGACTCATTAAAAACCTTCCAGTCCCTGATTGGTACCCTGGTAAGAAAAAGAGTGCGTAAAAACTTGCCGCTTTTCACTGTTCGAACATGCTTACATCATTGGCCAGGAGACTCAAAATGCAATCTGGGGGTCCTCGTGCCACACCACGGAATGAGGTCTAGTCGCTAAACTAACTATACAATGAGCAACCTGGTTGCTTTCACGAGGTGTATATCTAAAGATAACATGAGCAAAACCTCTAGCTAGAAAGGAGAACTCCTCATATATTGCCGCAGCCGGGCCCAACGAATTTCCTCCGTCTTGCATCACCTCGATCACATCCGACCAGTCACTATTTACTTCAAGCTTGGTGCAACCAATCTATCCAGCGAATAGTAGTCCATCACGAAGGGCTCTTGCCTCGGCCATCGCAGCATCGCTGATGTTGTCGATGGGACAGCATTGTCTAGCTATGAAGCCTCCACGGTCATCTTGGACCACCGCTCCCGAACCACCGGAAGACGATTCCTGCAAGAAAGCTACATCAATTTTAAGTTTGACGTACCCTTCTCTTGGGCACTCCCAGTCTTGTCTCTGCCTCCCTCTGTTCTTCTTCTGAGCTGATCTCGGTGGCCTCTGCACCTTCTCATCATGGACAACTTTTCGTTTCACCCACCACATGTACCAGCATGCAGTTGCTAGCACCTCTCTGTGTTCAATATCTTGCAAAACTCCTTCTCTCTCATCAAAGCCTCAAAAACTCCTGACCCTTCATGATCGGAGGGACAGGCCGCAGCAATTTTTGCGCCTAAGCTAAGATTTTCCCAGATTTCAACTACTCCTGGGCATTTGAAGAAAGCATGCGCCGTGTCTTCATAGTGTACGTTACAGATCAGACGTACGCTACTCGTCATGATGTGTCGATTTGCCAGCACAGCCCTACATGGCAAGGTCCCATGTAAGAATCTCCAACAGAATATCTTCACTTTTGCTGAAACTTTGAGCGACCAAATGTTGTGCCACACTGGATTAACATATGCGGATCCAACTTCGTTTGTTCTCAGGATCTTACGCCCGTGTTAATGGTCCCATTCTGCATGGTAAGCAGATTTGACCGAGAATATACCATTCTTTGTATAGTTCCATGATATGAAATCATCCATCATTCCCACGGCAAGCGGTATCTTCAGAATTCGATTAACATCGACAGAGAAGAAAGTGCTCCGCAGCCGCGCCTCATCCCAAGACCTGGTCACTGGATCGATTAGTTCCGAGACCTTTGTTAGCACTGCTATACCACGTGCAGTGACAATCTTCCTAGACGGGCTACTCGGAATCCATGCATCAGTCCAGATGTTAATTTCAGAATCATCACCGACCCGCCATACATGTCCTCGTCTAAAGGTTTGAACTCCGTACCAGATGCTTTGCCACGTGTACGAGGAGCCCTTCTTCAACTCCACATTCAGTAAACCGCCAGATGGGTAATACTTTGCTCTTAGCACCTGGGCACATAATGACTCTGGCTCACACAATAATCTCCACCATTATCATGCAAGCATTGCTAGATTGAAACAGTGGAGGTCCCTGAACCCCATACCGCCTTTCTTTTTTGGCACACACATTTTGCACCAAGCAAACCAGTGCATATGTTTCTGGTTGTCTTCGTCTCCCCACCAGTAACGGGACATTGCATCGATAATCCCTTTGATTACTTGTTTTGGAAGTTTAAAGACTGACATAGCATATGCGGGGATTGCTTGAGCCACCGCCTTCAGCAATATCTCTTTACCACCGTACGATAAGAATTTCTCCTTGTAACCCGCCAGCCGGTTACACAACTTGTCAATTAGATCAGCAAAACAGTCCACTCTATCAAGACCAACAAGAGGTGGCAGCCCTAAGTATTTCTCCGTAATAGCCTCTGTTAGAATATTTAGCAGCACACATACTTCTTCTCTCATTGCTACAGGTGTACAGGGACTAAAGAAGATACTCGATTTAGCGTCGCTTACCAATTGCCCCGATGCTAAACAGTATCTTTGCAGAACCCTCTTGAGCGAATTTGCGTTTCTCATATCTGCCTTCATTAGGATCAGGGAGTCGTCTGCAAATAGGAGATGAGAAATAGTGGGCGCAACAAGATTACCGGCCTCCTCCTCATGCCTCAATAGGTTTGTAAGCCCTTCCGCACAAAGAAGAAATATATATGGAGAACAGAGGGTCTCCTTTGCGCAATCCACGAGTAGGTGAGAATTGATCTGTTTCTCTCCCATTGAAACGAACTTGGTATTTAACTGATTGCACACACTCCATAATAAGTTTGATTCAAGAGGGATCAAAACCTAGCCGAATCAGCATCTTCTCCAAAAACCTCCACTCGACACGGTCGTATGCTTTGTGCATATCAAGTTTTATAGCACAATTTCCAACTTTCCCGGTTTTGTTGTTCTTGATAGCATGATATGACTGGAAAGCAATGAGCACATTCTCCGTGATTAACCTTCCTGGCACAAAAGCACTCTGTGTTGGGGAAATAATCTCTCGCAAGATAGTCCTCAGCCTTGCCGCTAACACCTTGGATATCACTTTATATATTACATTGCAAAGACTTATAGGACAGAACTGTGAAACCCTCTCGGGGCACTCAACTTTCGGAATCATGACAATTGTGGTATTGTTGCAGCCCATAGGAATTGTGCCTAAATTTACTGCATTTAGTACTTCATTAGTTAACTCTTCTCCGATCAAATTCCAATATCTCTTGTAGAAAATGGCATGAAGGCCATCTGGACCCGGGGCTTTAAGATCTCCTATATTAAACATAGCTTTTTTCACCTCTTCCCTTGTGTATGGAGCACAAAGAACCTCATTCATTTCATTTGTAACACATGGTTTCACAATGCCAATAACCTCCTCATCTGGTTCATCAATTTCAGATGTAAATAAAGAATCAAAATATCCCCCAATGTGTGTAGCTAAACTGTCCCAGCCCTCTACAACTGCCCCATTCTCATCTAATAACTTGCTGATCAGATTTCTCTTCCTCCGTGCCGTGGCAAAATTGTGGAAGAAATTAGTGTTCCAGTCGCCCGATTTCATCCAATTTGCCCTACTCTGTTGAATCCACTTCATCTCCTCCTGCTCATGTCTATTTTCCATCTCAAGCTGAAGTTGTTTTGCAGTTGCTTCATCCGACAAAGGACCATCCATCACTACATTTAGTTCAGTTTGTAGATTATGGACCGCATCAAGCTTCTGGGCTATACGGCCCGGCCCACTAACATGTGCTCTCTCCCATGCTTCTTCCACAATTTCATCAAACGAATTTTCCAAGAGCCATTTGGCTTCGAACATTTTCTGGTCACCAGGGTGGTGGATATGATTTTTTGATCAACATAATCACAATCCACCGAGATAGGCCTATGATCCGATCGTGAGAAGTCCTCGTGAATTACCATGGACAGGGGAAAGAGGTCTTTCCATCTTTGGTTAGACACCGCTCAGTCCAATCTTTCCCGCATCCTGCCCCGTCTCCAAGTGAACTTGTCCCCCATGAACCCCATATCCTCCAAATTACAGTCCCTAAGGCAATCCCTGAACTGCTGCATACATCGTTGTGGTCGTATATTTCCCCCTTCTTTCTCACTTGCCGATAGAATTTCATTAAAGTCTCCCAACATTACCCATGGTAAATCCACCATCCAATTCAGATCTCGAATATAATCCCAGGTCAGATGTTTGCGATCCCCACTAGGCTCGCCATAAATTCCTGTAATTCTCCACGAAGAAGTTGATTGCTCATCGATACGTATATCCAAATAATTTGTATGCTCCACTATTGAGGTGACATTCAGATCATTCTTCCACAGCATCAATAAACCACCACTTCTCCCATCGCTGACGGATTTGATCATATGATCAAACCCAAGTTTCCTTCTCATTTTTTCCGCCCTTGCTTTCGTTAGATGTGTTTCGGACAGGAAAAACACGTCTGGTTTTAGGCGCTTCTGGAGCTCCTGAAGCACATGAACTGTTGCGGCCTTGCCCAAACCGCGGCAGTTCGATCCACATATTTTCATTGGTCCCGGTGGTCACCCTCGAGGGATGCCGCCGATCCTATAGATTGTTTAGAATTAAATTGTTCAGAAGTAGATGTACCATCTGCCCTTTTGTGTCACTTCTTCTCCGTCACACTTTTAACAGCATTCTCCTTCTCTGCCATTGGTATAGAGCCATCAATGTTCATGCTGTTAGTAACGGCTAGGGTGCCAGTATTTGGAGTCTCAGTATGTTCGAAAGCAAGCCGCTTCTTCGAATTCTTCTTTGCATCCAACATGTGCTGATCAACACGTTTAACCAGACTTGATGCTGTATCGTTGAGATCCTCATATTCTTCCATACCACGGCGCTCCGGATGCTGGCGCCAATCAACATAACCTCCTTTACCAGATGGAGCAATATCCTGTGCTGATCCAAGCACCTGTGAAAGACTAGCCCCTGGGGCTCCGCGCCCTCGGCCATGCATTGTTGCACCCCCACCCCTCAGGCCTCCATGCAATGAATTTAGACCTCCTGGGCGCCAGGTATCGGCACGGATCCACTCTCCGTACTTCAGTTTTCTCTCATCAAAAACCCCCAATCCACACTCTTTGTACTCATGCCCAACTAGCCCACAAGCAAAACACAGCATGCCTAGTTTCTCAAATTTCACTGCAAAAATTGAGCGCTTACCACCCAGAGATAGGGATACGAATCTGGCCAGGGGTTTACGTATTCCTTGGTTGATGCGCACCCGTACATAGTCTCCTCGGAAAACACCCGGGGGATTCATCTGAATAGTGATAATCTCGCTGACTTGACGATTAACAAGTTGAGAAACCACCGATTCTTTCCTATATGCTTCAGGGATCTTATGAATCTGTATCCAGATGGGCATATGATCCAACTCCACTGCATCAGGATCAGAAACGCCATCATATGGTGCAATAATAACCACCCAATCCCTAAACAGCCATGGACCACGCTCTGTGACCTTCTCCCAATCCCCCAGACAGAAACACTGGATCACAAAACACTTGATCCCGACCGGCCTGATTTTTACCTCTATTGCCGGGTTCCAAGCCGCTTGAATCTGGTGGTAAAAAGCTCATGGTTGAAAGCTTTGTCACAATTCACCCGTGCCACGGCGAGCCGATGTGTGCTTTCAGCAATGTCTACCTCCGTTTCCTCAATAATGAGATCATTAAAATCTTCTTCATCTAATTCTAGTCTACCGAACAAGGAGTTGATTCCGCCCCCGCTTGATTCCTCCGCTGCATCTGCTGGCGGCTTCCCAGTAATCCGCTTCCCAGACTTCGCGCCGGATGCAGAACTCGTCGACCGTAGGTCTGACATGCTGTCTTCCTCCCAAACCCTTGTTATTCTGAGAGGGCGAACTTGACGAGAAGGCAACGAATCGCACCTGATCCACGCCTTAAGCCCGCACAACGCCGACTCACAATCACACTCGAAGAGGAAGTCAGATCAAACTCAGATCGGTAAAACGAGAACTCGCCGCCTGATCGCCAGACGGGAGGAGAAAAACCCTAGGGGTAGGTCAAAATAAGTCCATGTTTTATGTGCTCACACCTTTTTCGCTACCTAGGTTGTCGCAATGGTAGTCGTTTGCTTTTCTGCTCCTGCGATCCTGATCGCCTAGGCCGGCCTTTTTTCTTTTCTTGTTCCTTAGTAGCTTGCATCATTGATGTATATATTGTCTCTCAGCCTAATATTAGTGCGGAGTCCGGGTGTAATTGATATCTCTCGATTTTAATATATTTGTTTTAACAAAAAACATCAATATAAATGATGAAAGAAATGAGTGTTTTTCTCTTCGGCGGTGCATCTTAAATAGTGGCACGGATTGTCTGACTTTGGCCCCCTGACTTTTCTGTGACTTTGAATCACTAGCCCGTGGGCCCCACCACATACGGGGCCCGTCTATTAATGACCCAAGTCAGGCTGGACAAAGTCAAAGAATCTCGTTCGCAATAAATAGGTCCAAGCGTTCGGTTAGACCGAACCAATCGGTTCGGTTTGGGGTTAATAAGAAAATTGGTTCTTAAAATTTCCATAACCGTTGGTCATTTGACATATTACTTGGAAGATATGGGATCTCTCAAGAGATCACTGAGATCTGCCGCAAGGGAAACATAGACTGACTAAAATATTATGTTCTCTATACTCATACAGGTGGACACTCGACAGACTGAAATATTCATCCTGGAAGCATGTTATTTTAAAACATCATGCACGCAACTACTTGCCGGTTTATGGCTAAAGAAATGGTTACATGACTGACATTTAACGATATCACGATCATAAGAAAATTATAAACGTACACCATCCTGTAAACGAGCTGTTCATTTAGTTTTTCTAATTAACATGCTCAATCATAGCCGAGGCCGCATCTACGTATCCCACACATTGAGATAGTCACGTTCATTCATCAATAATGCCATAGTGCATCTGCCTATCTCACTCATTGAGATACTCTTGCCAGCTTTATATTATAGATCGAGTAACAATTTACATGACCAGATATTAAAGGGATTCGACATACTACATCTGCGTATCACAACGATTGAGGATCATGGCTTTGGTCTCTGCATCGAAACGATGCACACACCTATTTTTATTGAATAGTTTCACAAGTATAATTAAAACGACAAGTTTACAACTCATGAGCCGCTGCATCGAAATGATTGAAATATGTGATAGTTCATAATTCATTGACTAATACAATGATCGATCGGATATGATCATGATATACGAGAGAGTCAACAAGGAGCGACATATGCATGTGCATCTTCCTATCAGGATACATGCACGATCCTTCTAATGTTTTATGATGGTGTTGAACATGATCATGGGAGCATGATTGAACAGCTGCCACCATCGTGTAAATAATATGACGCGTGCTAGGCGCAGGTCGCCTAGGGCGCCTATGAGCGACCTCCACCCTTCGACAGGTGAACAAGGTACTCGAGGACTGGAGAGGACGAATGTCGAGGTCCAAGAGGAACATACGGGCCCCATGCTGGCTAGATGGTGGCGCCTCGACCAGATGAAGATGGTAGTTGCCGAAAGTGAATGTTCGTTAAACCGAAGCGTTTACGATCGATCGAGCTAGCTAATTCATGTGCAACAGACGAACTAAGAGTGTGAAATGAATAGGTCCGTCAGGGACTTCAGGTATGCGATAGTAACTTATTGGAACACATTATTAGAGCATCTCTAGTCGTGACCGAAAAAGCTGCGGAACTGAAAAATAACTGTCTTTCAGTTTGCGCGATGAAAAACGAGTCAGAACAGCTACCGTAAAACTGGCCGAATCGAAAAACTTTTTTCAGTCGCCCGAAATTTCCCCCCTCGGAACCGAAAGTTCTGGGTTTTCGCCGCCGAACCGAGAGTGCCCTGAAAAGTTAGGAAACGGTAGGCGGGAGGACATTTCACACCCGCACGACTTCGTCCTGTTTTCCGACCAAGTCGCTGATGCCCCGGATCCACCTCACCCGCCGTTTCAGGAGCCGCCAGTACCATCGCCGACCGAATCCCGCCGCAGCCCGGATCCGTCAGTGAGTGATTTTCCAGTCGATTTGCGCTCATATTTTGACAAATTTTGTGTTTATTAGTCTCTCCGTATACATTTTAGATGGATTTGAGCCCGTGCGAGCAATTTTTTCTCGAGGACTCGATGTGGAGATGTTGCTCGCCAATCACCGTCAGCAAATGGTGGTGGTGGTTCTCGTCGTGAAGGAGCTCGAGGATCAGAAGAAGAAGAGGCGAGGATCCATCGTCGGCCGCCTTTGCATTCCTCGGAACCGCTTCTACGACAACAAGCTGCTCATGCAAGAGTACTTCACCGAGATACCCACCTATCCGGCTCACATCTTCCGACGAAGGTCCGAATGCGTCGATCCCTCTTCGTGAAAATAGTAAAAGCTTGCGAGCCAATATTCGGTACTTTACTCGTCGGAGGAATGTTGTGGGTTTGATGGGTTTAGCGCGTAATAGAAGATATCCGCAGCGATGACGGTGATTGCCTACGGCATTCCGGCTGACTACGCCCGCGAGTATCTTCGCATTGGTGAGGATACTACAATCAGAGTCAGTGCGCAGGCTTGCCAAAGTAATAATCCGTCTCTTTGGTCCTGTTTATCTTAGAGCACCGAATGAAAAGGACACAGTGTCAATGGGCATGACTACACAAAGGGGTACTATCTTGCCGACGGTATCTATCCTGCTTGGTTTACATTTGTGAATACCATATCAAATCCTAGAATGGAATGGAGGCTGAATTTGCCAAGGGACAAGCGGCACGACGAAAATAAATTGAGAGAGCCTCTGAGGACCCTTCAAACTTCTGGCCTTCCACGGACCTTTCAGCTGCTCCTAGTATGCTGATCGGTGCCAACAAAGTGCTTCAGTGGTTTCGGATCTTTCTATAGTTGGATTCATTAACTTAATAGTGAAAAGGGCAGGTAGACTAGGTCCACACGGGGGTCACGCGCACATGTGATTGTTTAGATTGGGTTTCGAGATGTTCTCGTAATATCTGGGGCTCAATCACCCCGCAATGTCAATCTAGCGACATGAATAATCATGCTTGGTAAGGGTCGTAGTTTTTTGTATGTTCTTTAAATACTACAACCATGCTTAAGATGCAAACAAATGTTAGAGGCCTCTAACTATGTTTTGTAGGGCAAGTGATGTGGTATAGTCTCAAAATTTTATCTTGAGTTAATTACCTAACATTGTTTTGTTTTGACCGGCGTGTTGTTCTTCCTTGTTTCTCGAGCTATGGTGATAGTGGAGGTTAGGAGAAGGCATGCACTTGTCGTGAACCTCGACATGGCCACATCAGCGGGAGGAGCCACTTGAACAAGACTATACTACATCACACAGTATTATTTACTTGTGCATGTTTTATATTTGTTTTCTTTCTTTGTGTGGTTGCACAGTAGACATGATTAAGGGTGATTCCTCAGTAGCTCACTTGTATTAACTCACAACAAGATATAGCTTCGTGCCTAGCTCGTTCACGAATCATGAACAACGAGAGGTGAGGCACATGACGGAGTAGCAGGAGAGCGAATATGTCTCCTTTTTTCATGCACTCGGGAATAGTGAGAGAGAGTCCAAATAGGCCTCAACTGATCTCAACTCTCCATGTGCAGCTAAACATTTGCTTGTGTCATGCAATATATTGTTTTCCTGTAACTGAGGCGGGCTCAAAAGTTAGTTTGAACCACTTTATAGAAACAAGAGGGCAGAACATGGAGAGCACTACAAACTGCCGTGTCTCGTTGCACGGACAACGGGAGTATAGGATACCCCCTTTTAGGTTCGGCACGGGGCGCGAAGGAGGCTGAGAATCGTCTTCTTGGGCGGAGTCTAGATCAAGCTCTCCTCTCCACGATCAAAGCATGCAACCAAAGGGACACAAGGAGCTACCCAGGTTCAGGCCGCCCGGAGGCTAAAAGCCCTACTCCTGCATGTCTGGATTGATGGGTTCTTCATAGTGTGGCTTACAATGGAACCTCCCGGACAGGATAAATGGAAGGGTTTTGGCTGGAGGTAGAAGAAGGACAGATCCTGACCCGGAGGAGATCACCTTCCTCTCTACCTTCCCAGCCCTAGTCTAGTCTTGCTCTGGTTCTAGCTTGTGTTCGTCCTTGGTTCGACCTCCCCCTCTCCGTGCCTTGGTCCTCCTTTTATAGGCTAAGGGGTTGCCACAGGGTCACGTGAGGGACCTTCGGGGTGAAGGACCCTCCTCATCTAGTTTAGGGGGAGACGTGGCCTCTCCTCAGCCTAGCGTCTCCTTTGGGTTAGGTGGGAGCGTCCGCCTTGGGGTGGACAGGAGCTGACACCACCACGGGACGTGCTTCCCGCCCGCGCTGCCTTCGCCTTGCTTCCCAAGTCTTCCGCGGTGAGGTGGAGTGCTTATCCACAGGGACGTGGGGAAGTACCCGAGAGGGAGCCTGGCCTCCTGCCGGGAACTCGGGCTCTCGGGTCCTTCCTGGCCTTCTTGCTTGATTCGGGGACCCGGAAGGTCCCCAGGACCGGAGCCCTTAGTCGACGTAGGCCATGCGTGTCTTGACGGTGAACCCGCCAGCTTGACTTGAGTCTTGGTCTTGTCCATCTTCATCTTGGGCCCACATGGGGTGGACCCACTTTGGCAGTACTAGGGGAACCCCATGTTCCACTGTTGCGACAGTAGCCCCCGGGCATGGTCCCGGCGGCTCTTGCTCCAGCTGCCGGGGCCATGGCCTAAAGATAGGTCAAAGTGGGTCCCGGGCACCTGGTCTTCCTTGCTCTGCTTCACTGATGGCCTTGAAGGTCTTGGAGTTACTCCGCTCGGGGGAATAACTGCGGGGGCCCCCTCGATTCCCACTAACGGAAGAACCGAGGAGACGCTTGACAGAGGCACCGCCGTGGCTATAAAAGCGAGGCGCACCCCTGGCCTTTTCGTTCATCTTCTTCCTAGTCCAACTCCAGGCCTCCCCACAAGCTGCCAGCGCCAATGGCGAGAGCGAGGAGAGGAGTTGGGCGCCCTCGTACTTCTTCAGCTGCTGCGGAGAGTGGCCCCTCCACTCGTGGTCGAGCTGTTCCGCGAGGTCGTGGGATTCGCGGTCGCGGCGGCCGTGGAGGCCGCGGCACCGCTGCTCCCCTTCCTAGGAGCATGGTTCATACCAGCTTCGCGCCGTTCGAGTTCGTCGTGGATCTGAACCGCAGGCCTCGCAGCCGGCTTCTCCTGCCGGATTCCTTCGCGATGGCGACGGAGGACATCGGACCCTCCGGCTTCTGGCTGCAGGTGGAAGGCTGCCCCAATGGCCCCTCCTGGGCCATGGCGGAGCGCACCACTGAAGGCGCCATGCTTCTGGGTCCGGGGTGGAAGTCGTTCTCCCGTGCCCGCCGCCTGTCCAGGGGGCAGTGCTTGGTGTTCCGGTACGACGGAGATGCTACGCTCTCCGTGAAGATCTTCGGTGTCGATGGCGGACGCGTGGAGTGCTGCATGGAGAGCAGCAGCGGCAGCTCGAGCTCCTACGACGAGGATGAAGATGAGGAAAACTCATCTGACATCAAGGTCGAGGGGAGCTCGTCTTCCTGAAGGCGAGGAGCTTCGGACGGGCGCCATGGAGATCTCGTTGACCTCCTCCTTGGCGGCCTTGACGACGTATTTCTGGAAGTAGCGTCTTCCATTGTACGGCGGTGCTCCTTGCTCGCGGGAGCCAACCTTTTTGTTGTAAAAAAGATCGTCCCCTTGTAGTCCTTGTAAATGAAGAAGATCTTGTTTTCCTCCTTGTCTTCGTGTCGCGTCCGTGTGAATGAGAACGAGTTTTTTGCAAAACGCGCTCCCATTACTGCAGCAGCCGTAGCGTCAAGGGGTAGGTGGAGCGTGGGAGGCCTATAAAAGACCATCCAGACTCCACCCCTTCGCCACATCTTCTCGCCTTGCTCCGCTCCTCTTCTTCCTTTGCCTCCCCTCGTCCCGCAGAACAATGTCCGGCGAAGCAGAGAGGGCCTTGTCCGATGTGTCGACGGCGGAGTCCGTCTTTCGAGGAGCGGCGGAGGCACCCAGCGAAGCTGGAGCCCGAGCCACTGACGGCGAGGTTGCGTCCCGTTCTTCTGCTGCCCAGAATGTTGCTCGCCTGGCGGCCGTCTCTGGTCCTGTTGCCCAAGAAGAGGCAAGGATTAGGGCAGTAAGGAGGACGCACCTGTGGTCCATCCTGAAGGAAAGGACTGCCGGTATTCCGGAGCTGTCCTTGGTTGTGGCTGAACTCGAGGCCATTGAGCAGGTTCACTGCTTGCTTCTCTTCTTTTTCCGCCTTTTCTTCTTGGATGACCTCGATCTTGATCTGGACTTTTGCAGGCCGAGAGTCAGTCCGTAGGCGAACTGGCGGACGGAATCTTCCGTCTCTTTGGCCCTGGAGCGCCCTGGTCGGCAGAAGGGGGTCGAGCTCTTCGACGCGCCTGACAAGATTCTGCACGCGTGTTATCTTTTCACCCAGGCGTCCCCGGAAGAAAAGAGTGCACCCGGCAGGCAATAAAACAGAAGACAGAGCTGCACAGCCAGGAGCCCTGAGCTGGCCTTAGTAGCATAGGCTAGATATGTATCCAGGAAAAGCTTCGACTGAATGTAATCAGAATTGTAAATTCAGAATGTAAGTTCAGATGAATGCAATCCTAGGGCTCAACTCCCGGGGTCATTTCCCAAACCTCCCTTGCACTAACGCGCCGTCAAGTTTTCTGAGGAGATCTCTTAGGTGACAAGTACTCTAACCGCCTGCACCGGTAGCAGCACCCCTAAGAGCACTATGCCTTCCGGGAGTCCACTCCACAGCCACGGGTACTAGGCCAGAAGGGAAATCTGACCGTTCGCCGGGGAGGACGCATTACCCCCGCAAAGGTTCTCATCAACTGTCAAGCATGCGCAGGTTGGTGGTATATTGACTCCGAGCGAGATATTATGCCTAGAATGCAGATGCACATGCAAAGACTTAGCTGGTTTTTGCCGTGCCCTTGATCTACTCTGTCCTTCCCGGGTATCCAGCTCCTGAGCCGCTCTTCAGCATCCATTCCTGTCCCGGGAGAGGCGCTACACACAACACACTTTCAGTAGGAAAAGAATGGACCCTCCCTTACATGTCGTGAAAGTGTTTCATCCGGAGCAACCCGCAAGCAAAGTTGAATGTGCATTTCTGTGTTTAGGTTCTTTAAAACACAGCACTGCCCGTTCCACTTCTTACCGCGGCAGTACGGCACGATCAGGTGGCAGCGCCTACTGATAGGCTACTCGCGCTCGACCTGTCAGCCACCGGCACCATGTCAGCCCCCTGCTTGGGGGTTGTTACGGATAACACACTTCACGACAACAAGAGAGGCTCACGGAATTGAAAAACTTATCTTTTATTCCTTGGCGACGATTCTTACACCCTTATACAGAACACTAGCCCCTTGGGCGTGCTTAGTTGACTCGAACTATCTGCGATTCATGTTCGTATTCAGGGGTAGAATTTCCGGAGATTCTCGATGTTCCAGGCGTTGCCCTCCGGCCTGCCTTTCTCGTCCTCCAGATAAACAGCTCCGGGTCTCAGGGTATGCGTCACCCGATAAGGTCCTTCCCACTTGGAGGACAGCTTGTTCATGTTATCAAGCTTCTGCTTCTTGCGGAGAACCAGGTCTCCGGGTTCCAGTACCCGTGAACGGATATGGCGATCATGATAGCGGCGGAGCCCTTGCTGGTATCGAGCAGATCGTAAGGAAGCTCGGCACCGCACCTCTTCCAGGAAGTTGATGTCATCAATCCTCCTCTCAGCTTGTGCGTCTTCATCATAGGCAAGTACCCGGGGGGATCCATGCCTGAGCTCTGTTGGCAAGACGGCTTCTGCTCCATAGACAAGGAAGAATGGTGTTTCTTGAGTGGCTCTGCTTGGTGTGGTTCTGAGGGACCACAAGACACTTGGTAGATGCTCAATCCAGTTCTTGCCCTTGTCTTCTAACTTGTCAAAGGCCTTGGTCTTCAAACCCTTTAGGACCTCCGCATTGGCTCGCTCCACTTGCCCATTGCACCTTGGGTAGGACACCGAGGCAAAACACACCTTGATTCCCAGCTCTTCACAGAAGTTGAGGAAGGATCGGCTTGTGAACTGAGAGCCATTGTCCGTTATGATTCTGTTGGGTACTCCGAAGCGGTACACGATCCCTTCAATGAACTTGATGGCTGCTTGAGCTGTCTGTCTTGGTACTGGCATCACTTCCACCCACTTTGTGAACTTGTCGATGGCCACGAAAAGGTATTCATGGCCCCCGACAGACTTCGGTATCTTCCCACGATGTCCAGCCCCCAGACCGCGAACGGCCAGGAGATTGGAATTGGCTGCAGAGCTTGCGCCGGCTGATGTATGTTCTTCGCATAGTACTGGCAGGCTTCACAGGTCTTGACTAGCTGCTCCGCATCACTGAGGACTGTTGGCCAGTAGAACCCGTGACGAAAAACTTTACCCGCCAGTGATCTTGATGCCACATGACTTGAACATGTGCCTCGTGGATGTCCCGTAGCAGTACTTGGCCTTGTTCTTGAGGGATGCAGCGGAGCTTGACTCCGTTGTCCCGTCGCCGGTAGAGCTCGCCGTCGATCATGACGTAGAGCTTGGCTTGACGAGCCACCCGCTCGGCGTCGTGATCGTCCTCCGGGAGGGCGTGCTCCATGATGTACTTGACGATGTCCCGGGCCCAGGGTGGGTGGGTTCCTTCCACCGGTAGCACCATCCGACGGAAAGAAAGCATAGCTTCCTCCGCTGGAGGGGCTGCCGGGTCTTGAGCTTCTGGGCTGGCTACCCGTGTTGTCGAGGTAGAAGGGTCGCCAGCCCCCGGCGCAGATCTTGTCGCGAGCCTCTCGGGTGGGATCGAAGGTCGCCTGAGGACCTCGATGTAGATCCCGGGAGGCACTGGTTCTTGCTTGGACGCCACCTGCGATAGCTCATCCGCGGCCGTGTTTTCTCCCCGTGGGACGTACACAGCCCGGAAGTTGTCGAAGCGCCGCTGCAGCTTCCAGACCTCTTCAACGTATGGTGCCATCTGAGGGCACGCGTACTCCTTGTTCACTTGTTTGATGACTAACTGAGAGTCACCCTTGACGACGATCTTGTTGATGCCGAGGCCGATGGCAGCACGAAGTCCTGCGAGCAGGCCCTCGTACTCCGCCGTGTTGTTGGAGATGTTCCCTTGGTAGTGCATCTGGACGACGTACTTCAGCCGGTCCCCGGTTGGTGAGGTTAGGACAACCCCAGCACCTCCTTTCCCCTTGGTGTAGGAGCCGTCGAAGTGCATGGTCCAGGCGCTAGGATCTTCCTTCCCGGGGAGGCAGGTTTCCTCTTCCGGGTCGTCGAACGCCGTCTCGGTCCACTCGGCCGTGAAATCCGCCAGCGCCTGACTCTTGATGTTGTCCGTGTGCTCGAACTTGAGACCGAAACCTTGAAGCTCCATGGCCCACCATGATATGCGACCAGTGGCAAGTGGGTTCTCCAGGGGGCTTCTTAGGTTGTACTTGGACACCACCGTGATGGGATGGCTTTGGAAGTACGGCCTCATCTTGCGGGAGGCAATGAGGATTGCCAGCAGCAGCTTCTGCATCATGGGGTACCGCTCCCGGGCGTCGCGCAGCACTGCGCTGACGAAGTAGACCGGGTGCTGCACCTTGCGGGTCGCCGAGTCCTGAGAGGGCTCGGCTTCCTCCACGTCGATGTCTTGGGGTGGGGACGATAGCCCCCGGCGAAGTCTCGTCGGAGGGAGATTCTCCATTCCCGACGGGCTCCGCGTCGCTGGTGAGGTTGCAGTGACGCCAGGATCGTGAGACCCCTGGTCACCCGGCAGCCTTTTCTTGCACGGTTGCCCGGAAGAGAGTTCCCGGGTCGCTTGCCCTTGATCTTGCTTGACTTCTTCGGAGGAGCGTCACGCTCTACCACGAGCACAGCGCTGATCACCTGGTTGGTGGCAGCAATGTACAGTAGTAGGGGCTCCTTCTCTTCTGGTGCCACGAGGATTGGTGGCGAGGCGAGGTAGCGCTTAAGGGACTGCAGGGCTTCCTCGGCCTCGGAGGTCCACTCCACGGGGCCTGATTTCTTGAGCAGCCTGAAGAACGGTAAGGCCCGCTCCCCAAGCCTTGAGATGAAGCGCCCGAGTGCAGTGATGCACCCGTTGAGGCGCTGTACGTCCTTGACCCGCCGGGGCGCCTCCATGCGCTCGATTGCCTTGATTTTGTCCGGATTCGCCTCGATCCCTCGGTGAGAGACCAGGAAACCCAGCAGCTTGCCGGAGGGGACCCCGAACACGCACTTGTCGGGGTTGAGCTTGAAGTTGACCCGGCGGAGGTTCTCGAAGGTCTCGTGCAGGTCTTGGATGAGGGAGTCCTTGTACCGGGTCTTGACCACGATGTCGTCGATGTACGCTTCAACGTTGCGGCCCAGCTGTGACCCAAGGCATGCTTGCATTGCGCGCTGGAAGGTAGCGCCGGCGTTTCGGAGGCCAAAAGGCATCCGGGTGTAGCAGTAGCAGCCCTTGGGAGTGATGAAGGCCGTCTTCTCTTGGTCCTCGAGTGACATCATGATCTGGTGGTACCCGGAGAAGGCGTCCAAGAAACACAGCAGCTCGCACCCGGCCGTGGAATCCACGATCATGTCGATCCGCGGCAGGGGGAAAGGGTCCTTGGGACAGGCCTTATTCAGGTCTGTGAAGTCGATGCAGAGTCTCCACTTGAAGGTCATGGGTTTCGGTACCACCACGGGGTTGGCCACCCAGCTTGGGTGGGGAACCGACCGGATGACACCAGCTTCTATCAACTTGTCCACCTCGGCGATGATGAATTCCAGCTTTTCCTTGCTTTGGTTCCGGAGAACCTGCTTCACGGGGCGAGCCCCCGGATTGACCGCCATTTGTGCTCGATCACCTCCCTTGGAACGCCGGGTAAACCTGATGCCTCCCACGCGAAGACGTCAGAGTTTTCCCGAAGGAAGGCGACGAGCGCGCTTTCCTATTTGTCGGTGAGGCGGGCGCCGATGGTGATGGAGCGAACTCCGTCGCTGGTTAGCGCCACCTTCTTGGTCAGCTGCGGATCGCCATGGAATGGCGCCTTCTTGGGGGAGTAGATGTGGAGCCCCCGGGGTGCCCTTCGCCCCCGGGGAGAGCCCCATCATCATCCTCCTGTACACCTTGAGGGATATCCGCCGTGGTTGCCACCGTCTGGTTCAGCTGGTGCGCAGCAGTGAACGCAGTAGATGCATCGTCGATGTCGGCCTTGACCTTGATCACGCCCCACGGCGCCGGAATCTTCAGCATGTTGTAGGCGAAGTGGGAGACGGCCATGAACTTGGCCAGAGCAGGTCTGCCAAGTATGCCGTTGTACGGTAGCGGAGTGTCGGCGATGTCGAAGACGATTTCCTCGGTGCGGAAGTTCTTGGAGTCGCCGAAGGTGACCGGAAGGGTGATCTTCCCGAGGGGTCGAGTAACACTTCCGTTCACGCCTTGGAACACCCCGGTGTCTTGCAGGCGAGACAGGGGGATTTGAAGGATAGCCAGGACCTTCGCCGTCAGCAAGTTGAGGCTGGAGCCTCCGTCGACCAGCATCTTGGTGACCTTGTAGTTGTGGATGACGGGCGACACGATCAGCGGCAGGGTCCCGACCCCGGCAGTGTTTGCAGGGTGGTCTTCTGGGTCGAAGGTGATGACTTGGCTAGACCAGTCCAGGGGCTTGGACGGAGCAGAAGCAACCGCGTTCAGCTCCCGGACAAGTCTCTTGCAGGCGCCGTTGGAGGGAGGCAGAGAAGACCCTCCGTGGATGCACCCGACAACTCCGTGACTTCTTGATACTTGCCGCCGTTGCCTCCTTGGGGAGCCGGAGCTTCCCCGTTGCCGCCGTGGGGGCCTCCGGAGTGTGTACCCGCGACCACCTTGACCGCCGCGTCCTCCTCCACGGCCCCCGCGGCCACCGCCTCGGTTCCATCCACGGCCGCCTCCGCCTTGGCGACCCGTGGGACAGTCACGAGCGATGTGCCCGGCAGTGCCGCAGTTGTAGCAACCGTCTTGACTGACCCCATCAGCTCGACGTTGCTCCCGGATGGCGAGGTTCTTGAGCATGCGGCAGTCCTTGAGCAAGTGGTTGCCTTCTGGATGGATGTGGCACCAGGGATCACCTTCACCTTCTTCCTCGGAAGTCGGCGCGGGCTTGGTCTTCTTCGGAAGAGGCTCGGTGACGAAGATCCGCTTGTCGGGTCCAGGGTCCCGCTTCTTGTTCTTAGCTGGAGCGACCTTGTCCTCGGGTTCATCCTCCCCGGGGAACTTGGCTCCTTCTTCAGCTCGAGCGCACCGATCTGCAAGCTCCCAGAGCTTACGAGCAGACTCGACGCGATGGATGCTCAGCTTCTCGCGCATCTTGGGGTTGCGGACGTTGGCGTGGAAGGACTGGATCACCAACTCCTCCTTGATGCACGGGATGGTGTTCATCTTCTGGGTGAAGCGCTGGATGAACTTGCGGAGAGTTTCACCCGGCAACTGCTTGAAGTCGTGGAGATCACTGGGAGCCCCCGGGCGCTCGTACCCGCCTTGGAAAGCCCCCAGAAACTGCTCCTTCAGTGCCCGCCAGGAACGGATGGAGCACTTGGGAAGGTTGAGAAGCCAAGTCTGGGCATCTCCCTTCAGGGCCAACGGGAACCAGTTGGCCATCATGACCTCGTCGGCCCCGGCAACCATCGCAGCAAGAGAGTAGATCTGCAGAAAGTCCCGGGGGTTCGTGGTGCCGTCGTAGCGGAGAACGTCGATCTTGAATTTCTTGGGCCAGTTGAAGTGGCGGAACTCGGGAGCGAGGGCGAGGCAGCCTTCGGCGAGGTCGATGCCCCGATCTTCCCGGCGGTGACGTTCTCGGCGACGCTCGATGCGGGTGCGCATATCCTCGTTCTGACGGCTGTTGAGCTCGTCACGAAGATCTGGGTTGCGCGAGGTAGACGACCCGATGGAGATGGCCTCGCCGTGATCGCGGTTTAGCCGATCAGCCATCGGTGGCGCGGTGCGAGGAGGCGCCGTCTTGGCTTGACGTTCACCACGAGGCTGGCCTCGCGGATCACGTGTTTTGTCTTGTGCTGCTCCGGGATTGTCGACGGTGGGAGCTTGAGTGGGTTCGACCCACGGACCACCATCGGCGAAGTCGAGGAGCCTCTCGACGCGAGTCCTCCATTCTTGGTAGACCTTGGGATCGCCGCTGCTTGGAGGGAACTGCATCAGGGCCTTGGCAGCGACTAGAGCATCATGGCGAGCTTGCACGTCCGAAGGCGAGTGCGCGGAGGTCTTGCTCTTGGATGCTCGTGGATCCCCGCTGGGGCGAACGCCGTGGTTCCCTCCTCCAGCGGTGGGCTCCTTGCCGGTGCCGTTGCAGACGCTCTTCTCCCCTGAGCGAGGAGGAGGCATGGTGGCGCCCTTTGGAGCCGCCGCTCCGCCAGGGCCGTTGTCCTTGTCGCGACCGTCCACTTCGTCCGGCGCCACCCTCTCCATGGGAGGCGGGGACGGAGAGACGCTCCGCCGTGCGCCAGCAGCACGACGTTCAGCTGAAGCTTGAGTGCGTGAGGGAGAGACCGGCTTGGACGCCGCAGGATCTCCCTTCTTCCTTGGAGGCATGCTTGACGAAGAACTTGCCGATGAACTTGATGAAGATGAATCCAGCGCTTGCGCCCCCTACCTGGCGCGCCAGATGTCGTGTCTCGTTGCACGGACACCGGGAGTATAGGATACCCCCTTTTAGGTTCGGCACGGGGCGCGAAGGAGGCTGAGAATCGTCTTCTTGGGCGGAGTCTAGATCAAGCTCTCCTCTCCACGATCAAAGCATGCAACCAAAGGGACACAAGGAGCTACCCAGGTTCAGGCCGCCCGGAGGCTAAAAGCCCTACTCCTGCATGTCTGGATTGATGGGTTCTTCATAGTGTGGCTTACAATGGAACCTCCCGGACAGGGTACCCGGAAGGGTTTTGGCTGGAGGTAGAAGAAGGACAGATCCTGACCCGGAGGAGATCACCTTCCTCTCTACCTTCGCAGCCCTAGTCTAGTCTTGCTCTGGTTCTAGCTTGTGTTCGTCCTTGGTTCGACCTCCCCTCCTCCGTGCCTTGGTCCTCCTTTTATAGGCTAAGGGGTTGCCACAGGGTCACGTGAGGGGCGTGAGGGACCTTCGGGGTGAAGGACCCTCCTCATCTAGTTTAGGGGGAGACGTGGCCTCTCCTCAGCCTAGCGTCTCCTTTGGGTTAGGTGGGAGCGTCCGCCTTGGGGTGGACAGGAGCTGACACCACCACGGGACGTGCTTCCCGCCCGCGCTGCCTTCGCCTTGCTTCCCAAGTCTTCTGCGGTGAGGTGGAGTGCTTATCCACAGGGACGTGGGGAAGTACCCGAGAGGGAGCCTGGCCTCCTGCCGGGAACTCGGGCTCTCGGGTCCTTCCTGGCCTTCTTGCTTGATTCGGGGACCCGGAAGGTCCCCAGGACCGGAGCCCTTAGTTGACGTAGGCCGTGCGTGTCTTGACGGTGAACCCGCCAGCTTGACTTGAGTCTTGGTCTTGTCCATCTTCATCTTGGGCCAAATGGGGTGGACCCACTTAGGCAGTACTAGGGGAACCCCATGTTCCACTGTTGCGACACAAACAAAGGGAGAAAAGAAGAGCATCAGAAGCTACACATAGGAAGAGGGGGTGAGGGCGTAAGGAGATACAACAAGAAATAAGAAGATCATCAACATGAGGGTGTCTTTGGTGCATTATCGACAGACAACAGAACAGAGAGGTGCTTGTTGATGTTGTTGATGACTAGGGTATTGTGACGCTTCTAAATGCTCTAAGCGATGGCCCAATAGCGAGGCCACATTGAGACTTATGTGGTCAATTGACCACACCGAAGAAAAAATTCTGCTCAGTAGCGAAGCCACATTGGGAGCATCAGTTGACGCGATGCGGGTGATGATTGTGTAGAAGTATCACCCCAAGAGGTTGCTCCTGCTACTCGAGCCACTCGAGCGAAAAAAAGCCAAATCTGTTGCTAGATCAAGCAAGTCAACAAACCGTCCAGCAGATAGATTGTTTTAGTCGGGCGACAGCCATTAATGATAGGGATTCCATTCTTCGTGGTATGTCACTTTATCTCCTTTGTTCCTTTATATTTTTTTGTAATATCAACATCTTATTTTACTAATATGTATCCTATCTTTGCTACAGATGAGTGGTTGTTGACTTATGGTTGTAGTGCTCCAAACTTGCAAAATCTTGCTATTCATGTCTTGAGCCAAACTTGTAGTGCTTCCGGTTGTGAAAGAAATTGGAGTTTGTTTGAGCACATACATTTCAAAAAGAGAATTAAAATTGAGCATCAAAGGATGAATGATATGGCTTATGTTCATTGCAACTCAAGGCTGGAACAAATGTACGTTGTGTTGCTCTATTGCCTACTTTCTTGTTTATTAACTAGCTTATTTGTTGTTTGTATATGGTTACATCCTTCCATGCCATGTGTAGGTCTCAAATCTGCAAAAGAAACTATGACCCAATTTGTTTAGAGGACATTGCCAAGTTTGATGAAGATTGGATCTGTGAAGAGGATCCCCAAGAGCTAAATGGGGAAGAATTTTTTTTTTGACCGAACTACCGTAGGGGAAGCCCCTACGGTGTAATTTTATAAATTATCAGGCGAAAACACACGGTCTAATTTACATAGCGCCTAATGAGTCTAGGAGAAATAACCCAGGCAAAAACGAAGAAAATTAACCAAAGAACAAATAGAAGCTATCCAACAGAGGTTGAACGTGAGATGGTTTGACTCTAAATTGATGCAGAAGCAGGTCTTGCTTGGTGTGTCTCCTCAAGCTCTGAATGGTTCTGCCATTCAAAAATTCATAGATACCGAAAAGGTTTGATGCCAAATGACACCGGGATATGCAATGCCATTGCCATGCATGTTACTGTTTATCTTCTAGACTTGTCATTTCTTATTTTTGTCCATTAGTTCTTATTTTTAGCACTTACAATTGTGTAGATGAGGCTCAATGGCTTGATGATGAAAATGACATGGACGCTTCTCAAGAGAATGATGAAGGAAACATCCCAACGGGTGACGAAGACCAAATAGATGGACCTGTCCAAGGAGAAGAAGAAATTGGACATGGTGATCGCTATGGAGATGAAGAGCATCGTGGGAATGTGATTTATTGGACCTTCCAATTCCAATATCGTTGAGCTTGGTGCTACGGTTCATTAACTTTAGGCTTTAAATGTTTAATTCATATATTTTTTTAGATAAAGGGATTTTATTACTTAAGAGTTTTAAGCATTACACCCGGCCTCTGCATAACGAAGATGTACACAGCCACAAGCCCACAATCTCACGATAATCTAGAACTGGAAAATAAAAAGGTGGGTTACATATCAAGCTGAGAAATTGTAACGTCGCCTAAGCCGTAGATAGGTCTATCCGGAGTCTATGCTGCCATCCATGCCGGGAGAACAACTCCCTGGCCGCTGCCTCCAAACGAAACGCCACCTCCAGAAATAAATCTTGGTTCTCCACACGCTGCAGGGCCGACCATGCTCGAAGCGTTGCTGTACACCGATAAATAACCTGCATAGGTCTATCCGGAGTCTATGCTGCCACCATTTTAAAAATTTGAACAACTTCTGCACGTAGACATTTTTTGAATTTAACAATCTTATAATCTAAACAACTCTCGAATGCGGACATTTCCAAATTTGAATATTTTACTCCGCGGTATTTTTTCTTCTAACCACACGACCGCCTAAACGATTTTTTAATATGTACACTACCAAATTTGAATTATACTACACATCCGCGACATACAAATCTGCATATTTTAAAATTTTAAATGCCTTTCAAACCTAACCATTTTATAAACGTTAAAATAATTCAAATCGAAATAACTTTCTAATTTGACCAATTTTAAAAACTATACAATCTTTTAGACGTAAACTTCCTTTCAATTTGATTAATTTCTAAATATTCAAAAAATTTAGATGCCAAATTTGAGCATTTTATAAATTTGAACAACCTCTAAACGTAGACATTTTTTGAATTTGAACAATCTTATAATCTAAACAACTCTCGAATGCGGACATTTCCAAATTTGAATATTTTACTCCGCGGTATTTTTCCCTTCTAACCACACGACCGCGATTTTTTAATATGTACACTACCAAATTTGAATTATACCACACATCCGCGACATACAAGTTTGCATATTTTAAAATTTTAAATGCCTTTCAAACCTAGCCATTTTATAAACGTGAAAATAATTCAAATCGAAATAACGTTCTAATTTGACCAATTTTAAAAAAACTATGCAATCTTTTAGACGTAAACTTTCTTTCAATTTCATTAATTTCCAAATATTCAAAAAAATTAAACGCCCAGATTTTCAGATTTGAGTTTTACCCACACACGCGCGGCATCGCCGCGCTAAGTTGCCTAGTATGCTTTAGACCCCAACTAAATTGTGTCTGGTAGAATTTAGATAAGACCATCTTAGGCGATTAAAATGACCGACATAGTGATCTCTTTATGCTAGCAACAGAACCTTATACAAGGACCAAATAATAGCAAGTATGTTGGAAGCCAACTTCAGGTTATACATCAGTAGCAAATGTTCACATAGGTGACCAGCCATTTATAACCATTGTCAAGCCATAGTTCTGGTTTAACCATGTAGTTGCTTTGTGTGTTAGTTTACTAGTGTTTTAAACTTGCTTCATCTCATCTGTTACTTGTATTAGCTCCCTTTCTCCTACTGTACGTTTTGTCATAAATTCGATATTAAACCAAAAATGTATGCATCTTTGCCTTCTCTGTTTGTATATAACCAGGCCTTCACTTATGCCTCAACTTCGTAATTTGAATTTAAACTAGGCATACAAAGTCGTTGAGGAGCCCATGTGGTCACATGAAAGAAAGGTGAAGAATCAGCCCCGAAGAAGGTTTTGTGTTACCAAGTCATTAAAGCAGCACATTTTTCTTCTGTGTGAGAACTTTAACCATTATTTGCATCAAGTATCCATAGATCGATGCAGCGACGCTGACTTCTACTATGTTCGACAACGATAATGACTTACAACTACGTTGGGCAACGACGACGACATCCACATAGGACGAACACATCTACCCACGACGGCGGCGCGCATATGACTTGTGGATCTCGAAAATGATGTATACTAAATGTACAAATAAACTGTATGATTGGATGAATTGAATCATAGTATACATTTTGTGTATTGGTGAACCATTGTACAAATGCCATGTATTTTTTAAATTCATAATTGGTACTACTTGTTTTTAAAAAATACAAAATATCATATTAGTGGCGTGTCAATTAAGAGCCACGCCTAGTGTTCGTACTACTAGGGGGTCGCTTGGTTGGTCGTTTTGGAAGCCAATACGGCCAGCTAAAATTACGGACCTTCGAGGGTCATGCAAAACTTACGGAGCATGTAGCCTAACGCGCAGGAAATATTTATGGAGTGGAAACTGGCCCGACGAACCAAGGGCGGCCTAGGCTTGACACGCCGGTAATACGAAAGTAGCACTGATGTGGCCTCCTGCACACTGGTGATCCTAAATAGCATTGGTCGTGACTTTACCGGCGTGCGGGTTTCCCAAAAGTTATTGAAATAACGGCATGCCATGTCATTCACACACCATCATATACATCCTCATACACCATAGACGCTCTCACGCTTTACCTTGAGATCATCAAGCATATGACACATAATTCAAGCCTTCACACAAACATGAGTACGGCTTTTCACGAGTGCTTTGTACCGGGGCCTTAACCTGTATACATCGTTCTCTCCTGTGTGGTAACCTTCCGATCTTAGCGCGTCCTAAAATACCTCGACACTTAGAGATGCAAGCATAGAAGCAGTGTCTAAGTAGAGTATTAGTTATAGATGAGATTCAGTAAATGTCTATATATCTTGGACAAAATCCCAACACTTATATAAAAATATCAATCTACCATCCCTAGGTGACATGCAAGCGACACACGGAATACCTCGACCCCAGTTTCCACCGCAAATCCCCTCTCCCCTTGATGCCACCAAGGGTCGCTGTCGGGGAAAGTCTGCACAGTGTTGACATCAGAGGGCATCCCCGGGCTACGTCTCCTCCTTTCTCCCAACAACATGGTCAAGATCTGGCGGTTGCTCGGCGCGACGACGGTGGAGCGGTGGCCAGCAACCCCGGGGCTACCCGTGGATCTGGATAAGGTGACGGGTGGGGCTAGGCTTGCGACAGGCGGCATGGTGGCTTCTAACAGCAGTTGCAGCATGATACACCAAGGTGGTGCCGGTGACGGTAGTGTGCTTGATGGCAGAACTGAGGCTCTTGGCTCCAACCACAGTTCACCGTGTTGGTCGCTGTTGCATGATGAGCGCATGGCATGCTTGCCGATGGCGTGACGGTCGGTGCTATGTGAACATGATGTGTGGCGCCAAGAGGCGTGGTGGTGTGGCTGTGGTGGAGGTCATGCCAGTGGACCATAACGCTACAATGGCTTGTCGAGGCGCTGCGACGGTGGTAGTGTCCAAAGATGGCGATATGCTACTCGACGACCTGGTAGGGTGGGAAGTCAGGTGCACAACACTCAAGATGAAAATATTGGTCTCCTTCGGTCGGAGCCGGCAACGAAGTTGTTTGTGGGCGCCGTTTTCCTTTAAGGAGGTGTCGTCGAGGAGTGTTGGCGCCTCGCCTGTCCACTTTTGTTTGCGGGTAAAAACCAATATTAGGAATCCAGTTGACGATAGTGGCATCTTCGACATCATTCCTTGGTTGGAAGCATCGTTTTCGAGAAAAGAATTGGGGAGCACACGAGCTCTGCGGTGTTTCTCTAGTGCTTGCTACCAATGAGGGTTGATCTTCCGAAGTGCAATGTACATTGTCACGGCAACTCCAAGGTGGTCCTCCTTGGAACCGACCAGTTCCTGCCTCTCGCTCGACGATTTCATTAGACATTCAAGGGAGGAGGATACATAGACGTCCAGAGTTCTGGTGGAGCTGTCGTTCTTGGATGGTGGCATGCGTCGGTCAAGATGCGGCCTTGATGCTCGGTCTTGTGAAGCTTCATAGGTTTTCCTTCCCGCCGAAGCAGCGAAAACCTATGGATTCTGGATGCAGCTATTGGAGAGGGTTACCCGAGCTATCTACACCCAGCTGGTCTGGCGGCTCACTAATAGGCTAGAGGGTGTATAAGGGTCTCATCACATTTGTCTTTCGCTGGCTGGTGTTTGTTCGCACCTTATGTGTACCAGGAACTACAAACATTGGATTCTTGTACTTTGTAACAAAAGGGCTGTGTACATCGGTTGATGTAGTGACCCGAGCTTTTTCCATAGTTTAAAATAGCCGGCTATTGCATTTAGCCCCAGCGATTTCAGCAGCTATGAAAGTCTATAGCCGGGCTATGCCCTTATAGCTGTTTTGCTAAATAATGATAAAATATAAAATTTAGGTAGCATATATATTTATATATATATATATCAATAATTTACTGATGCATAACATATTAACATAGTCACATAAGAGATACAAATAACCAGGAGTATTGGACATAGTTATGTCCACATATTACAACATTCAGTAGCATCAATTCAGTATGGCTCTGATATATGGTCGAGCGGACAAATTTTGGTCCAAATTTTGTGGACCCGTCAGCCGAAATTTTAGCGGCTAAGGGGATAAATCGGGGCTAAATCAATTTAGCCAGGCTATTAGCGGCTATTATCACTTTAGCCTATGAAGGTCATAGCCGTAGCTCCACGCCTCTCGAAAGGCTATAGCCGGGTTATAACTGCGATATAGCCTTTTTCCCATTCCAAAAAGAAAAAAAGTGATGCCATAACACAATCTCACAAAAATTATTCGCAGTATTACAATATAGGTACATTATTTCTCGTCTATACTGGATATACGAGAAAAGACTTGGCGGTGGAATGCTATGCATGTTTTGTTTGCTTGTCTATATACCGACACACTCTTTATACTTAGCGTAGGCCTCCGACTGCATGCCGATTGGGGCGCGGATCACTGGATCTGGAATATTGAAGGCGTCCACGAGTTCGCGAGACACGAGCCTTACTTTGTAACTGAGGTACTCTACCATTTTACGGATAGCCTGTAAGCATAAGGGGGACCATCAGATCATGATTATGGCTTGAAGCTATAACCGAAATTGCATCTTTGCATTATTGTGGGAGAGGCGAGGGCGTGCGATATGCTGGAACGAACCTTAGCTTTGTTTGGCGCGACATATTCTAAATTGCGATATGTCCCGATATCTTTCCAGATCCTATCGAGCGCATAAAGGTCGCACACTAGCTTCAGTACGTCACGTGCTTTTTCGTCTGGGCAACTGCATAGATACATCATGTCACTGTTTCCACATTAACATTTTTACCATATACGCCTCAAAGTAGATGAAAATAATATTGGAATGGTGAGTAGCAGTCCATGCTTTGATCTGTAACATCAATGTTTATTCATGGTTCATCCAAAGAATATAATGAGGGCAAGGGCTCGATATCATTTGGTCGATAACCAACTCATGTACTAGAAGAGTATGCGGTCAGGGCAACATGATTATTTTTCAGTGGTTGCAGCAACAGCGTTATGTTGCTAATGACCATTTCAGGGGATCACCTTGGACAGTTGTCTATATATCAGACGTCCCAATCAAACAAATAGTAATAGCTATTAAAAGAATCTACCTTCGTAACTGTCAATCTACTAGTGAGCTACATTAACAGTGTAACCGAGGGTGAGCACAGAATTATACCTTCTCACAGCTTCTATAAACCTAGCAAGGATGACAGACTCAATATATGATTCTGCGAGTTTGAGTAGATGATTTAAACATTTGTTCCATGCACCAAAATCTCCAAGTGTCTTCATGTGCTTATAAAGTCGAGCAGCAACACTACGCAGTAATCGTGATGTTCGGTACTGAAAACAGAGTTTATCCAGTCAGTACACGAATTTAGCCAAATTGTACTTAGATTATTATGAAGATATGACTCACTCTGAATGCTTCCAGCTGAAAGTTAGGATCCCGTAGATGATCTTCCCCTTCCCATCGGGTAGTAACACGACTGGGGTGAGACAAGTAGGTGCTCATGGAGTCTCTCAAGTAGTTCCAAGTGACTAAAACTGTTCCTCCCCGAAACTTTTTCTCATATTGCTTCAGTAGATATCGAGCAACCTACATCATAAGAGGTACATCTCATGTGAAGTATATTACAATAAATGGCTCATTAAAACTTCATTTTTTTTCCGAAAAAATAATTAACCATGTGCTCTGGCTTCGTAAATGATGCCTATTGGTACCTGCTGTAACAGAACTGTATTGTCTCCTTCAAATGTTTGAAATATATCATGGTCATTCCGTATAGCACCAAAACGATTTACCGCAGCATACCCATGGCCACCACACGATCCTCGGCATATGCTAATACATTTTGCAGTGTATGAAGTTATGTAGGATTTCAACCCGGATGAAAGCACATGGACATCAGCAATAAGATCCTCATCATTGGTTTTCTTCATCTCCGAATACTTGTCTACCAAATATGCTGCGGCAAAGTGAAATGCATACGTTGACGCCAACATAGGCATTAGTTTGTGCTGGTGAGATTGGTAATCCAGCACACTGATTTCAGGTTGACTAGGTGGACCAAATTGTTGACGCAATAAAGCATATCTAACAGAAATAATTACTGCAAGTTTGAGTACCCCCACTGAACAATATGCAATACCAACTCGTCCCCCGACAAGCTCACTAAGGATTGCTGCAAATCTTCTGTTAATTGTGGGGAGACTGCTTGTGTATTTTCCATCTTGCCCCACATCACCAAATCTGTTAAGAAGACTGTCACGGGGTATTCTAACTGAAGAAAACTTCATGGCACCAGTATCTATACCATTTACGCCTATCTTTGTCCCACAATCATTGATCTCGATTCCAGGAAGAACAACATGGGTTTCAAGGTCCTGAATCGGGACAATAAATGCATGAATTCCCATGTCAGCTGGTTCCACTCCTTTTCCCTGATGCGGTAAAATTAACCTTGCAAAAACAGTAGCGAATTTTGCATGAAGAGCTGCGAGGCCAATCCACCACTTAATTGCTCCATCACACGGGGTGTCAATAATAAACTCATCAGTAACTGGATCAAATGTAGCAGTAGTCTGTATGGCTTGAACATTGGATCCTGCCAAATAGTGACAAACAAAAAAGGAAGAGTCATTGAAAATTATTGTGTAAACAGTGTTTTAGGAACTGGGTACAAGTCCATTCAAATGATAGGGAAGATGATTGATAGGAAGACAGTTAATTTGCACATCAAGTACGGAATGAGATATCATATATACTGATAAATCTTACCATGATGCAGTTCTGTCATAGCAAAACAGCCTGGATAGTCCAAATTGTCAATTTTGTCGAAGTACTTTTCTTTGTGCTTCTTGGTTCCTAAACCTATTACAGACCCGCCCCAAAGGCTGTATTAACAGAAAGAAAGTTAATGGACTTCTAACAACAGACATACGAGGATAAGGTGAGTACTATGTAAGGCAATTAAACTATTAGAAATGTCAACTATTGTGTTACATGTTCTGCTAAGGTCTCCAATACATAATGAGACACAAAACCGTTTGGCATAAATCGCCGGGGGCATTTTGCATAACCTAAATGATCTCGAAACATACAGAGTTCTTGCTTGAGGTTGTTTGAAATACAGCGGATCTCGAGATGCTTGCATAACCTAAATGATCTCGAAACATACAGAGTTCTTGTCTCTGATTACGAAAAATGGGGACATAAATACTAGTTGTACATATAATCATTCTTTAGGGCGACCAATCAAATAAATGCTAACTCACAAACAAGTGCTAGATAGTTCATAAACTAACCATAACTAAAGTTATATTCCCACCAACCATCGTAATCCAGCATCATATGGCGTCTTCTTGTGTTATTACTTAAAATACAAAAATGTCCCTCGCGTCGCAGCGGGAATACCTTGAAGGACACACAAGGATATAAGACGCATAAAATAGGAAGTTGTCTACGTGAATATTCAAGATTTTGCTAGTCGATAGATATATTGAACCAATTTGAAATGGTTGTCTTTGAAAAATAAAAATTTGTGATGTGGACAACCGGATGACTGAAAGAATTGACCATATGGATAACTTTCATATGTAATTAGAGTATGATTAAAACATGTTACTGACCAAATGGATGGCTAAAATAAAATATGAGTGGATAGTTTGCATATAGAGATGGACTAACATTAATGCATGTTAGTGGAGTGCAGCAATATGGAGGCCGAGCTATATGGCTCTCGTTTTTGAATTTTTTTGAAATCTGCCCTTTTGTTTGTCCAAAAATCGAAACATGAATTCTATATGAAGATAATGTTGAGATCTATAGTTGTGTAAAATGTCAGTGAAGAATTCATAGTATTATTATCTGGGCAAAAAAGACAAATCCGCAGTTCTGTATAGTGAACAGTGCCCATATTCAAAAATTTGAAAACTTCGCCAGATTTGTCTTTTTACCCAAGTCGAAATATTACGAATTTTTGTTGAGATTTTGCACAGCTATAGATCTCAACATTATCTCCACTCAGAATTTTTGTTTCGATTTTTGGGAAGCTCAAAAGTGTTAGATTTCAAAAAAAATTAAAAGCGGGAGCCATCTAGCTCGGCCTACGTTTGGGGTTTCCGCATGTTAGTGGTCTTTTATTGTAAGACAACAAAATATACACCCATGTGCATTAAAGCTAAAACTAAGTTTTGAATGTCCCTTTCACTCATATGTGCTTGCCCCCTTCTCTAAAAGAGTGCATTTGCAACCTAGCTGTGTATGGACAGTTAAGTAGGGTATCAAACAGACCCAAAGCCGCACCCTTGGAACAACCATGCTACAATCCTCCTCAATGGAATAATCATAATTGTGACGAGCTCGCACAGCAGGATGCTCACTTCGCATGGTTTATGTTACTCACATTAGAAAAAGAAAAGTAAAAAGATATTTACACTGTGGCATCTAGAGTCTAGACTAATATGGAAGCATATCTTCTCAACCGGATCCTGACTAACCTATTTCTTGAACCTAACTGTCCCTGTTTCCCTTGTTTTTACTGGTTTATATTAGTTGGAAATGCCATTTGTGTGACCTTTTCTCCCAAAGATACTAGCTATTCACATCAGACAGGACTTGAGAAGAAAAAAATCTAACTTGTACTGGGCGCCGAACTTGGCGCCGAGGGAGATGTCTAGCGCACAGATGGCCTCAATAGCAACGTAGTACTTGGCGGGGTCATCTTCCATGAGGCTGAGCGGCCGCAACCCAGCGTCCCGCACCAGCGCGGACATCTGCCGGATGCAAAGCTCCTGGTGCGTTGCTGGCGGCAGATCCATGGGCGTCTGGAGCTCTGGCCTCGCGGCAAAAGACTTGTACACCGACTCCTGCAGTGCCCGGTGCGGCCCGCATAGGTATGCTGTTAGTGCCGCTTCCGCCTCTAGCCCCCCCGCCAGCCGCTTAGCGCCCTCGGGAGAGGGCTGATGGGAGGGCCGGAGGAGGTGGAGGGAGAGGCGTCGAAGGAGGCGCATGCACAGCGTTGAGTCAGCTTCTTCCGCGCCGGAGACGGAGCCGGAGCCGGAGCGGGACGTGGTGGCCATGGGCGTGGTAAGGTGTTGACCAGAACGTGCGCGGGCGGGGTGGGGCGGGAGTGGGAAAGCGAAGCTGAGGTTTGTTGGTGCCGTGAGGACGTTGCTTAAAAGGACGCTGCAGCTTAGGCGCATCTTCCATCCTAGTACGTACGTGGACGCGACTTGTGCCTACAAATTTCCCCATCTAGAGACGCGGCGCCAGGTGGTGTCAAGAACGCTGGTCACCCAGCTGGGAGATCCAGCTTTAATTAATGGGCGTTAACCTTGGAATGCTCCTCTCTTCATGTTTGCAATGGAGGTAAAGCCTGTATTAGCGATTTATTTGGGAGGAAAAGAATGCTATGGTGTCCAGCTGATATCTATACTACTATTAAAAGAGCAAACTTGTCTTGTTGGGATACTTTAAATCTAGACCGTTCAATATCCGATCAAACGGCTCAGATCGTCCCAATGTTTGAAAACTCAACATTGTCCGTTTTGGACCGTTTTGCCCTCCCACTAATCACATAATACGACCAAATTGACACCACCTTTTCGTTTTGCGGTTAATTACAAAGGATTGCCGCCCATAAAAAGAATCTCCAATTTCCCCCGTTGCCGGCAGGAGGCTGCGCAGAGCACCCACCATCCACACGCCGCCGCCGGCCCTCTCTCGCTAGCGCGCCCGCTGCTAGCCCTCCCTCTCCAGCACGCCGCCGCCGAGCGTTCTCTTTCCAGCGCGGTACCTCTGGCTGCAAGCCGCTCCCATGAGAGGTGTGCTCGGTTTTGGAGTGCCATGCCGGATCTACTCCACGTCGGCGTCAACACGGAGGGTGACCATGGTTCGCGCGCACCATCGTCGGTAGTGGTCATGGGCGTGGTTTCCGCCGCCATGACATCTGCTTGAATTTCGAGCACTCACGGCTGGTTCTGCATGCCGACCACCATGTCCAAACGCACCGGATGCGTTCGAGATCGACATGTTCGACAGGATCTATGTCTTACCCACAACAGACAAGCGATGTTCGTCAGGACCCTTCTTCAAGGATGAAGATGCTTCGATCGGCCATCGTGTCCTCAGTAACGTCTCCGTCTCCTGCTAACTGTACTGTCAGCCTCTTCCAAACTAAGCCGTGGTTAACTCAGTTGTGAGTGCCACGCCCGCTTTTGTGATGCCCAAGGTTGCTCCTTCCTCTTAGGGAGGAGCTCTTGGAGGTGCTATGTTGCCTGATTGACTGCAAAGGGGCTGGATCTCGCAGTACTGCAGAAGTGGTGATGCGTTGTTGCTACAAGAAGCCATGGCAGACTTTCAGAGGGTAGGCTTGTTCCTTCCCAACGATGAGACATTACACAGGAGGCAGACTTCAGAAAAGTCCAGAAACAATGCACGCAGTTCGTCAAGTTTTTTTTGAAGTTGAAGAAAGTTAAAACAAGTAACTTTGGCCCCCATGCATTCATCTGAAGCTTTCTTTTCGTGAAATTGACGTTGTTAAGCAGGGTGTTGAACTGATGATCATAAGACAGTTGGGGCTTGACTTCATTGAGGTCATCTTGCTGACAGATGGAACTGCTCCTGTCGAAGCTGCCAGCCATGTTTTTGTGCTGCGAACCGCTTGCAATTGTCATGACCGGGAAGGAGTAAAAAAGTCCAAAAATGAGATCAAGGTACAGTGGTAGTGTGGTACACTATTAGCCTGCTGTGTCCCATCGTTAGTAGGGGTCAAAAGATTTGCTTTTTTTCTTATTTCTGAGGACTGAGGACATATGTCGAAATTACATTCGATCTAAAAATAATGTACTTGCATCACCTTATTTCTCCAGGCATGTTAAGATGGTTGACGGCAAGAAATGATACCATATTATTTGTAGGTTACCACATATTGAGTGAATTTAAAATTGTTGCAACGCATTAACGAACGGTTTTTTTTAGGCTGTGACAAACTTTGTACTTTCCGTGAAAACAAAAAAGCGTGTTGAGATGTGTTGAATTGTCAAACATTGTAATGATCAAGATAGTTGATCAGATATTTAAGTATTTAACGACTGAGATTTAATGTATCTGAACATGTTTGTTTTTAATAGTACTATAGATAATAATACAATGTACTCCATCTGCTCCTAAAAAACTGTCGCAAGTTATACTAGGAGTTAAGTTACTTCTTCTGATGTCTATGATGCTTGGACTACCGTGGGCAATTTTTGTTTTGAAGAAATCATGGAGGAAAAACTGCCGCAAGTGAAACAAACCTAAAATTGGTGACATTTGTGGTTGATAATAATAGAAATTGTCATACGTTTTTCTTCCTGTCGGTCCCAGGTTCAAAGAAATAGGTTCAGTGGTTCGACTTCCCAAAAGTATTTTGCAACTGAAAACACACTATTTTTGTTATTTTTAGAATTTTACATATATTGATCAATTTTAGGGTCGTGCGTTGCACGTGCACGTTCACTAGTGTATATATATACACAAAAAAATAACCTACACACGGATTTAATTTTTTTAGCTTACGCCAAAACCACCGAATAGTGGCGCGAGAGAAATCTCAGGTTGCACCCCCGACCACAGTTTTTTTTTTTTGAAAATTACCACCACATATATTAGGTCAGCAAGCCGCCTCATTAAAACCCTGCCAGTCCCTTTTGGTACCTGGTTAGGGAAAGAGTGCTTCTGAAACTTGCCGCCGTTAACCATCAACCATAGTTACATCGTACAGGAGATCGTCTAGCAAGAAGTCTGGGGGTTCATCGACCCAATTACAAGAAATTTTAGAAGAAAAACAGTGCCTTGCTAGACTATCAGCTACTCTATTAGCTTCTCTTGGACAGTGGGTGAAAGTGACAAATCCAATATTTGTGATTAAATCAACACAATCAGCAAAAATCGCCGCTGACTCGTTCCACCATGTTTCATCACCCGTGCACGCTTCCACCGTCTCCAGGGAATCAGATTCAGCAATAACCACCGACATCCCCAACCTGTTTGCAAGTGCAAGCCCTTCCTTCATTGCTAGAGCTTCCGCCATCGCAACAGAGGCCACATGAGGAAGATGAACCGTAGAAGCTGCTATGAATTTTCCATGGTAATCTCGGATAACTGCTCCAGTTGATCCTTCATGCAAATCTTCTATGAAAGAGGCATCCACATTAATTTTAAACTGCCTCGGAAAAGGCCTTGTCCAGTGCGGGTTTGTACCAGAACCCATCTTTTTAGTGACCCTAGCAGAATTAGCAGCAATAGATAGAATAGATAATTTGCATTTGAATAAAGGTGGAACATCCTCACCATGGGTACGGCGCCGCCTGATCCACCATATATACCAACATGCCACCGTAACAAGGTCTTTTAGTTGGACTATACTGAAACCCGGCAAAGAATTATCAGCACGACGTAGAATAAATTCCAAGACTGCCGATCCCGACCTGTCAACCTGTGTCGCTTCATCTATAATTTCATGCAGATTTAGGAGCCTCCATAGCTCGTGGGCAGCGGGACATTTGAATAGTAAATGAAGTATATCCTCGGCCGCTTGATTACAGATGGGACAAGTTCCATTCACAGGAACATGGCGATTCGCCATAATAGCTTTGAGGGGTAAGATGCCATGCAGAGCTCGCCAAACAAATATTTTTACCTTACTAGGAATTTTTAGCTTCCATAGAATCTTCCAGACGGGATTATGAATTGAGCCACCCGGTAGCGCGAGCTGGCCAGAAGGGGACCAAACCTGTGCTTCCATTGTAGGTGGTATCCCGATCGGACGGTGTACCGCCCGTGGCTGGTGAAACCCCAAGCAACAAAATCATCAAACCCATGAGAATTAATAGGGATCCGAAGAATACGACTCACATCTACATCATTAAACGTGGCTCTAATCCATTGTTCATGCCACATGCCAGTTTCAAGATTGATCAACTCCGCAACTTTTGTGAGACCAGAAACCCCTCTAGCTGAAATAATTTTCCGGTCTGAACTTGACGGAATCCAAGGATCAGTCCAGATATTAATTGTTTCACCATTACCAACCCTCCAAAGATAGCCTCTTTTAAAAGTACTCAAACCGGCCAGAATACTCTGCCATGTAAAAGATTAACCCGATTTCGGCCCAGCCTTCAAAATGTCACCATGAGGAGCACTAAGAACATGTGCACAAAGAGAATCAGGAACCTGTACCAATCTCCAGACTTGTTTGGCAAGCATAGCTATATTGAATGAGTGAAAGTCTCTGAACCCCATTCCTCCCTCGTCCTTCGGATAGCATAATTTCCACCATGCAAGCCAATGCATCTTATTACTATTTTCGTCATCTCCCCACCAAAATTTGGCAATAGCATCAGTCATACGCTTACAAATCCCTATCGGTAGTTGGAAAACCGACATTGCATAAACGGGAATGGCCTGTGCAATAGCCATCAGAAGTATCTCCTTACCTCCAATTGATAGCAATTTCTCCTTCCATCCATTAATTCGCATGATAATCTCTCAATAAAGTGTTCGAAGCAGTCACTACGATCCGCCCCCACAAGAGCCGGTAGTCCCAAATATTTGTCAGACAGGGCTTCATTATCAATATGGAGAGCTTCGCAGATTTCTGCTCTGACAGGAACATTAGTATTCAGAGAGAAAAAAATACTAGATTTAGCAAGACTCACCAGCTGTCCCGAGTTAGCACAATAGGTATCCAACACTTGTTGTAAGGAAGTTGCATTGTTCATATCAGCTTTCATGAGAATAGGAGAATCATCAGCGAATAAAAGGTGTGAAACTGACGGTGCATTCCTGCACACTCTTACCCCATCGATGCCACCAACTTCTTCTTCATACAACAACATACTGGATAGACCTTCTGCACATAGAAGGAACAAGTATGGGGATAGGGGATCCCCCTGACGTAAGCCCCTAGTAGGAATGAACATATCAGTCTCCTCCGAATTAAACCGCACTTGGTATCTGACGGATCGAACACAAGCCATCATAATAGTGATCCATCTCTCATCGAACCCCAGCCGTCGCATCATATTTTCTAAGAAAACCCACTCCACCCTGTCATATGCCTTATGCATGTCCAATTTAACAGCACAAGTCCCAGTAGCGTCAGACATCTTATTTTTAATTGAATGAACACATTCATACGCCACCAGGACATTATCAGTAATGAGACAACCAGGGACGAAGGCGCTTTGCATAGGAGAAATAACCTCAGGCAGAATTCCTTTGAGTCGGAAACCAACATCTTGGAAATAATTTTATAGATGACATTGCAAAGACTTATTGGACGAAATTGAGATACCAATTCAGGGGAGTCTACCTTCGGAATAAGAACCACGGTCGTATCATTCCATCCATCAGGGATAATTCTAGAATTCAAGGCTTGTAAAACTTCAGATGTAATATCGGCTCCACAAATATTCCAGATTTTTTTATAAAAAATCGCATGGAGCCCGTCCGGCCCAGGCGCTTTGAAGTCACCTATGCTGAACGCCGCTTTTCTCACGTCCTCAGCTGAAAATGGTGCTAGAAGCCTCTCGTTCATTGCTTGAGTAACTTTGGGAAAGATTTTGTTTAAGACAGCTGGATCACACTCCTGGACTTCAGAAGAAAACAGATCAGAAAAATAATCTTGAACAAGAGGTTTCAGCATCTCCATACCTTCAACCCAATCATCATCATTATTCTTTAATTTTTTGATGAAATTCTTCTTTCGACGAGTTGAAGCAAAATTATGAAAGAAGGAAGTGTTTCTGTCACCGTGTTGTAACCAATTTGCCCTCGAGCGTTGCGCCCAGTAGACCTCCTCCTGCTCTAATAAAATTTCAATCAAGTTTGCATTTTCTCTAGCCTTCAACTCATTTTCAGCTGACATAGGACCATCCAGCGCTTCCTGTAGCTCGCGCTGTGCTTTACGTAGCCGACGTTTCGGCTGCTTCAGAACTCTGTGATCCCATGCATGCAAGGTCGCGTGCATCCGACCCAGCTTGCCAAGCACGCCATCACTAACAGAACCAGCCTCATCCCAGGCCCGTTGGACCTCTTCCTGGAAGACTGCTTCCTGGAACCATTTTGCTTCGATTTTTTTGAACCCAATCGACTCTGAGTAAGCACAGGTTGGTATTCAGTGTCCAACAAGAGGGGACGGTGGTCCGACCGAGTCCAATCCAGATGAAGTAAAACTGCTCCTGGATGCATGAGATTCCAAGCTCCGTTTGCCACCGCCCGGTCCAGTCTTTCTCTGATATTCCCACGCCTCCAAGTAAAGTTCTCTCCCGAGAACCCAATATCCTCTAATGAGCATTCCGCAAGTGCATCTCTAAACGCATCCATGAAGGAGTGAGGCCTAGGATTACCCCCTCCTTTTCTTGTGAAAATAGAATCTCATTGAAGTCCCCAATCACAATCCAAGGAAGATTTGAATTGCTTTTTAGCTCCCGCAATTTATCCCAAGTTTTATACTTATCTTCCCATCTAGGTTCACCATAAATACCAGTCAATCACCAAACTTTCTCTGAATTTTCTAATACCCTCACATCTATATACTTGGGAGCTGCATAAATTTGTTGGATCACTATTTCTTTTTTCCACAACAAAAGGACTCCACCACTCCTGCCATCACTTCTACTCACAATCTTCAAGTCCATCTTAAGCCTCCTTCTCAAACACTCAGCCGGAAAATTATCTAAATGAGGCTCAGATAAAAACATAACGTCGGGATCACATCGCCTTTGGACATCCAAAAGCGCAAGAACTGTCGGGCTATTTCCCGCGCCCTGAAAGTTCAGACTCAAGATTTTCATTGCGCCCGGACGGAACCCACGCTGGGGCCCGCCGATCGTTGGGAAGGGGAGACAGCTCCGGCCTTCAGAATTTCAGTTTCTTGGTCATCCTCACTATCCATATCAACAGATGAATCATTCTCAGTACCACTAACCTTGGTATCAATAGCTACACCTTTATTCGACTTCAGCTTCTTCTTATTCTGATTTTTGGGGCGCTATCCGAGATTGGGGCGCTTGGATCAGTCTCCTGATCCCCATCGTCAAGTTCTGCTGCGGACGCAGGTTTCTCTGTCAACATCAAATCACACCTGGGACCCGGAGCAGATACTTTTGCGGGAGCCAAACTCGTCTCCAGACGCCTTTTAGCAGACGGCGCACTCTCCTCCATGATTAAATCTGTGTTAGTCGTTGAATTATGTGCCAGCAACGCCATGTTTGTGGCATTTATACCTTCAGTCCCTTGGTTGTAAGTACTATTCCATCTCCAGCTTTGTGGTGGAATTCCATCATATCTAGTATCTCCATCCCGGCCATTATGTCGACCGTCAACATCATCACCATTAATTTCCTCCTCATCATACTGATCACCCAAATCATCCCGTGCGTGACCACCTCCACGTCCACCTCTGCCTGTAGCACCATCACGGCCACGACCACGACCCCTTCCACGGTTACCTTCAGATTTTTTGCCTTGTCCCAAACTCCAGCTCGCCCTAAGGTTTCTGAAAACAAGTGCAGAGGGTGGATGAATACCATCCCCATGTTCTTTGTACGTGTGCCCTAGCATACCACAAACTGAACACCAAGTGGGTAGCTTCTCATACTTAACCATGAATATTTCTCTACCGCCAACACGGGTCAGTGATACGTGATTCTTGAGAGGATTCCGAACATCAATAGTGACACGCACAAGAACAAAATTTCCATTGAAATCAACAGAGGGTTTTTCCAACCGGACAAACTTGCCAACCCGGGAAGATAGGGCTGTGATCATACCGTGATATCCTATGGGAAGGTCGTGGATTTGAATCCACATGTCGACTGTGTTAAGCTCGATTGTAGATGGCTTCGTGAACCCATCATACTTGGCGAACACCACGATATTGCCTCTGAAGTGCCAAGGTCCTGCAGTCGTAACCTTCTCCCAGTCTCCAAGGCAGGCGAATTGCATGATGAAGAGGTTGTCTTCTAAAGTTTTGATTTTCACAGGTTGCGCCAGATCCCACGCCGTGCGCATGTTCTTGAAGAACCAGTAGTTGCTGAACTCGCGCTTTGTGTTAACCCTAAGGATTAGCATCCATCGATTGTCCACCTCCGATGGAGGGTTTTCCTCTTCGAACACAACGTCGTCCAGGTCTTCTTCCCTGATCCCCAAGTCGCGCATCAACACCTCCAGATCTCCTTGGCCCGCCTGTCCAGAGGACGAACCACCATCCGCGCTTGCCATCGCGCGTAATAGTTACCACCGTTGTCTCCCAGATCGCCCTGCCGAGGATCGGTCAGAGAGATCGGAGAAGGAATTGTCTAGTCACCGCCGCCGGCGCGAGGAGATAAACCCTAACGAGAGGGGAAAAAACCTAACGTACGGAGTAGTATCTTACTAAACCAAGAATCCCCCCGACCGCAGTTGCTCTAACTTCCCGCAATTTACTTTTTCGGAATGTTAATAACATAAATATTTGAACGAATGATTTTCTTAGGCTTTATTGGAATTTCTAAAGAAACTAAAACTTTGTGAGGACATTTGTTTTGAAACTGGGTGAGCTTTATTAATTAGACAATAGTGTTCTTATAATCTTGCATAAGGGCATCCAACATGCAGGAAGGAGCTGCCCCATGGGAAACCCACACTCAAGCTTGCCTAATTGCTGCTATTTCATGCGCCATCTTACTACTCACCCTAGAAATCTTGCAAACCCTACCTCTGGCAGGATCGCCAGCATTGCTTCGGCTTCAAGAAATAAACTCCAGTGGCCTGATTGGTCTCGTCCTGGGTCCGTCAACACATCACACATGGAAGAGCCTAGCACAGTCCGACTCCAGAATGCCAGCATGTTGATTGTTTGCTGCCAGATATATAGCGGATGCACGAATAGTCCCATTGGCTCCCGTCCCACAGGGAGGACGTTTTTGAACTTTTTGAAAACGTTTCAAAAATTTCGAAAAGAAATATCTCGACGTAGCCAACCACACGCACAACAATCCTGGAAAGTTACAGTTTAAAATACGTTGTATTTTTGGCTCAGCAAAAAAGACAAATCGAAAAAAAGCTAGATAAAAAAAAGCTGATCTGATCATGCCTCAGATCTGCATTTTTCTCTTTTTTGCTGAGGATAGAATACATTGTATTTCACATAAATACTTTGTACCAGTCGTAGTGCATAGGGTTGCCTACATCATGGTATTTTTGTTTAAATTTTTCTAAAACTTTAAATTTAATTATTTTTAAAAATCAAATACCGTGCTCCCTGGCGTCCGGGAGCCATATCGCCGCCTCTTCAGCACTAGCACACGCTTGACGCTTGCAAACGCTTGCATTCTGCGAACAGTACTGCACCCTTTGCACATCTCGCGCGATCAAACAGATGCCATCCGGTGCCATAGCTGCGCCCCAGCCAGCATCCACGTTCACCTTGATCCATCCACTTTCCGGAGCACACCATGTAGAGATAGCAACCTTGGGAGCTGCAGTTGCAGGGATAACAATAGGTTTTTTTTTAGGACTTGTTCAAACTTACTTAGGGATTGATTAAATCCTTAAGGAAATTATTAAAGGCCTAAATCATGTATCTATTATATACTAAAAGCAAAATGAGAGAGTTTTTCGAGACACCACGTTAAGCCACATCATTTAAATTAATTTTAATAGTTAGATCTAAAATATACGGTCAAGATACGACAGGAGATTATCGTTACGTAACCTCAATTTTTGGTCTGACACGTTACCTACCAACAATAAGACGTGGATCTAAAAAAATATTAGGCACCAGCCAAACAGGTACGTAATACACATAGGCCAGGTACGTAATACACACATAGGCCAATATCATTAGCGATCGATTGGCTGGGCTTATCCAATCTAAAAAAAATGGGTGGCGTGTCAAGGTGCTCCTCCAAAATAAAACAACTGCGTCACGGCCTTTAGCACATGTACGTCACTTTCAGATCCACCGTTTTTTTTCCTTTCAGCTTTCTCTCAAACAAAAATCCTAACCATATGATCAGCAATTTGTGTCTGTCTGTTTTTTACGATATGATTTGGCCTACGGTTTAATTAACCAGCACCCTGTAATTAAGTAACAGGTTTGGTGCGTAACGAGACGTGTAACTCATGGTTGGTATCCAAATTATGGCACGTGTGGTGGTGCATGGACAGTTTCACAAAAAACAATCTCCATGGAATTTCGTGTTCACAATACGTGATTTAAATGGACAGTTCAAGAAAAAAAAAGTTCTATAATGATTGAACTAAAGCATAGATATAACATCAACTTACCGGTTACCTCAGAGTTATAACTATATTGTCCACTAATGTAATAATATTATATCGTCAACAATATCTGATATTGCACCCCAGCTCATATGCTCCAGTTAGAATCTTCTTAAAAAATAATAAACAATTCCAAAAGAATCGAAAAATAATTGCTGATGTACATGTATAAAATTTCAACATACATGATTTTTTTAGGTGAAACGAAATTTGTGGTGCGCTATGCAAAAAGACAAAATCAGTGAACATAATGGGTTCTAAAAATATATGTTTTTGGAGTACTGATTTTTTTCCGCACTGACCACCAAACATGTTCGGCATGAACTTTGACACGTATGTATTTGTATACGTTCATCATCAGTTTTGTTCAGAACTTTTTCAATGTTTACTGTTGTTTCCGACTTTTTTATTCTAACAAGAGCATATGATCTCGGGAGTCAAAACGTCCTCTCCATCGGTCTGATGTTTCTTGAATGATATAGTCATCATTTTCCCAAAAAGGATGATTTAAAATAATTCTTGCAACATGTGATAGTCTACTTAGCACAACATCTGTTGGATACATGATCGTACTATTTCTCATCTAAATTTTTATCTATCCACATAAATTGAAAAAAAGAACAATAAAGAAGACGCCCTCGCATCTGCGAGGGCCACCTTGCTAGTTACGATAATAAATAAATCTATAAAATGACTTTTGTGCTCAATACAATTTAGCCAAGTATATGTATATTTTTTTTTTATGTTCTCGAATTTTCCTGGAATTTTTATAAAGTGATTTGGCATTCGGGACGAAAAATATTTTTTCATTATTTTTATAAAGGAAAAAACCGTAATTAATCATGTGATCAAACCTACCAACGTGGACTGTTGGATCCTCATCCAGTGGACTCCATGCGTCGCAGCGTGTCTGATCTCCATCGAACGACCACCAAGAAATCCCACTTGCGCCCTTTGATATGGCTCGATCATTTGGACGCCCAACCCGCGATGTACGCAGCATGCATGCCTGCCTCCCGTCAGACTAGCCACAATAGGAGTATCATAGCTAGTATCATGCATGCCATGTTGGCAAAAAATCTGATGTGGCACAGTAATTAATAAAGAAAGAGAGGATAGTGGTATCTACCTATGTTACAGTATCATAGCACACAAAATAAGATATTTTAATAGCAAGTTTATCTTGTGCACATATTTGTATTGGGATACTACAAACAAATAAATGAGATGTGGCTATGATAGTACTATATGATACTATGCATTGTAGGGATAGTATCATATACTAGTATCATATGCATGATACCAATTTATGATACTCCCCATTGTGACTAGTCTCAGGCGCATCCACGTCTAGGAGCATGTCCTAAGCACGGAAAACAAGACTATCGTCCTTATCCAGCCCCCTCTTTCATTATTCGCCAGGACCCATGCGAATATTTCTCTGCCGTTTTGCTCGAGTTTGCCTCACAATCAATCTGTTCGAGACCATCCCGGCCGGCAATGTTGTGTTTTGTGTCAAATATTGTGTACGTGTTGGGTTACGTTTGGATTTAAAGTTGTATTAGGTGTGGATAGGATACGAGTAGTATCAGAGTCGAACTCTTGTACTCTTGGCCTCCCATATAATGAGGGGAGCACCACACGTGTAACCTATGACGTGATAGCAACATGCACGCAGGGAGAGCCGGCGGCTTGTGCCGGCGCCTAGGGCGGCCAAGGCTGCGGTATCAGTGGGGAGGAGCGCCCGTAGTCATGCCCCGCAGATGTAGGCGAGTTCACTGAACTGCGTTACCAAATTTCGATGTCGTCATCTTGCTGCGGATTGTTTTGTTCTCGGTAGATCAATTTAGCACCTACGACCGTATATCAGAGCAAGGTTTGGAGGCTGCTGCAGATTGTTCTAGAGGAACGATGAAGACCAGCCGCGGATCTGGCGGCTGTCAGAGATACGTCGTGTGAAGATGCAATCGGAAAGCAAAACCGGCATACGTGTGCTGGCCGGACAGATCGGATCTCATTGAGCTGTTGATAACGGCGGCGTAACACACAACATCGGCGATCGGCGGGTGCGTCACATCCGGTCGATCGAAGCAACGCGGTGGCGTAGTAGGACATGACTCGAAGTCGGCTTGTCGGTTCGATCGTTGAAGGCGACTCGGACGCTGCGCTCGCGTGGGCCAGTATGGAGACCCAGGCGCTAGGAGTTGACGGCACATGACGCAGGTGGACCAGCTTTGGACCAAGCGCATGAGCAAAGGCCTAGACAGGTCAATACGATGGCAAAGATCAGATTGTTGTGTGGTGCTGAAGGCAAACGTATGAGGAGATTTGGTTAAGAAAAGGATGCGTCAGATGTAGTTGCATGCATGCTATCGTGATGGAGCAAAAGAAAAATAAAGGATGGATCAAATGAGCTTTGATTGTACGTGAGGAGAGGATGGTGCATGGCTGTTTTTCTAGAAGCATGCAATTCTTTGCTACGTGCATTCGATCGGCACCAAGGATATTCTTTTGGAGATTTCTTTGCTCGGTATACTGTTTGTGTACGGGATGACTGCGGTAGATACAAGACGCGGAGTCGTAGGTTAACAGGAAGATTGACAAGGTTTGGTCAACGTTATTTGATCCGAGCGTTGTATGGGCGACTCTCGATGATGTAGCATGGGACCAAGTTGATCAAGATGGACTGGATGCGGCGAGTGACGACGTGCTGGAGCATGTCGTGAGGATCATGCATACACAGGGTGCCAGACAGTGCGCGGAAGGTGGACTGGGCACAGGGTGGAGCATGGGTGCAGTCGGATACGTTCGGCTGGGCCGGATAGGATAGTCTGACAGATTGACGGGAGGTCGGTCGGACAGAAGATGGTGAAGATCGGCGACAACGACGTAGGAGCGTGAGGGCTGATGGTGTCCGTACTCTGTGGCGTGGAAACACGTGGCGCATGGTTATGCGTGCTTCGACATGCGATGATGCGGGGTTGATTCAAGATGGTGCGTGATACGTATCAAACGTATCTATAATTTTTGATGTTCCATGCTAATATTATACCAATTGCTACATGTTTTGCATCTACTTTATGTCGCTTTTATACATTTTTTGGGACTAACCTATTAACAAGATGCCGAAGCGACAGTTCCTGTTTTCTGCTGTTTTTGTATTCCAGAAAAGCTAGTATGGAAATATTCTCGGAATTGGACGAAAATTTACGGAGGCCCTATTTTATCAGAAGACACCTGGAGTCCGAAGGAGAGACGAAGTGGAGCCACGAGGGCCCCACACGTGGGCTCGGCGCGGCCAAGGATCTACCGGCGCCCAGGGGTGGTGTCGTCACCTCGTGCACCGCCTCGCGACGCCCTTTGGCCTATATATTGCTCCTACCCCGAAAACCCTAAAAGAATCGACGATTTCTCCAGAAGAGTTCCGTAGCTCCGCCGTCACCAAAAACCCTAATTCGGGGGACATAAGTCTCTGTTTTGGCACGTTGCCGGGACGGGGAATTGCCCCCGGAGCCATCTCCATCGACGCCACCGCCATCTTCATCGCCGTTGCTGCCTCCCATGATGAGGAGGGAGTAGTTCTTCATCGGGGCTGAGGGCTCTACCGGTAGCTATGTGGTCTATCTCTCTCTCCCATGGTGTGATCTTTATGTGATCATGAGCTTTGTAATCTAGTTGAATCCATAGATGTTACTCTTCATTATCTTATATGCTACTTGAGTGGTTTTATTAATGTAATCTCCGGAGTCACCTTTGTCCCACGGTGCGAAGTTGACAGTGTGCGCCCCGTGTGTGGCTCTTACGCTAAAGATTACAGGAATACTTATCATGAGTTATTATTTGCGTTGGATGTCTCTATGAAATTGCGGTGTTTGTCTAGTACTATTTAGGACGCTCAAGTTGACAGTGTGGGGTTCCCTAGATGTGGAATGCGACTTTAAGGTGTGCTTTTATAGCCTTACGCAGTGGATTGGTGTTCGTTATCCAACGAGAGAATAATTCAGAGTAGCATAGTGAATAGAAAATATCTATGTATTCAATTATATTATTATTGTTGAGAGTGTCCACTAGTGAAAGTATGATCCCTATGCCTTATTTCCAAGCATTGAAACACCGTTTACTCTCATTTTGTCTCATGTTTGCTTGCTGCCATTTTTATTTCAGATTGCAATTACCACTTATAATCATCCATATTACTTGTATTTTAATATCTCTTCGCCGAACTAGTGCACCTATACACCTGACAAGTGTATTGGGTGTGTTGGGGACACAAGAGACTTCTTGTAACTTAATTGCAGGGTTGCTTCAGAGGGATATATTTGACCTCTACCTCACTGAGTTCGATAAACCTTGGGTGATTCACTTAAGGGAAACTTGCTGCTGTTCTACAAACCTCTGCACTTGGAGGCCCAACACTGTCTACAAGAATAGAAGCGTGCGTAGAGATCAGTGCGCATATGAGATCTTGTGGTCGACGGGGTGTGGGGTAGATTGATCATCTACCAAGGAGTCATGTCGAAGGTGGAGCTGGAGTCTCTGAGGGGAGATTTCACTCGGCTGATGGAGGGGTTACGGTGTAAGGTACCGGAGAATCGGAGCCTAGTCAGCGGGGAGGCGAGAAACACGTTGGTCGGACTGGACGTCAGGGTTCGAGAGATACGTGGAACTCGGCATCGGTCGGGTATGACTGATGGTTGTCTGCAGTGGGGCCTGAGGTGGTGTGGGTGGGCGACCCAGTAGATAGATCTTGGCCAAGATTGCGGATGCTCGACGCGGTAGTAGCAGCGAGGCGTGCGGTAAGCACGGGACATGGCGACAGATCAGGGCACGGGCGGTCAGACATGTTATCGGACATGGGTGCAGAGGTGCTGAAGCAGTGTTGGCGAGTATCGGGTTCAAGTTGGTGACTGGGTCTATCGGGATGGCCATCAAGTGATAGGCAAGAGTCGGCCATAGGGAATCTGAGAAAGTGTTGGAGAGTCTGAAATGTCGGAAGCGTGGAGAGTACATGGCCGTATATTCTGTGATGTTCAGTGCACATGGCAAAGTGCGGATTACTTGATACAGAAGGAGGCGGAGTGCTATATCTGTGGGACATGTAGAAGACTATCCAGGATGAGACGACTGTGAATTTGACTCAAGGTGACTAAAAGGCGATGTTGAAATTCCTTCAAGTTGGAAGCATTTTCACGCAGGTTAGCGATCGGTGTGTGATGCATGTAAAATGCCTACATGAACTTTGCACTTTAATTACTTATATTCCAATCATATTTGCATCATATAAGGGTTATATCAATGTTTTATAATGATTTTTGGGAATATTCATTTATTCCCTATTTTTATGGAATTAACCCTGCACAGGCAGAAAACCCCGTTTTCTTATTTTAATGTTTCAGGGACCCAAACGTCAACGAAATCACCTGAAAATTTACGGGCGTCAATATTTGGAAGGAAGAAGACCTGTGGGCGAAGGAAGCGAACAAACGGAGGTCCAAGGACCAAACGGGGGTGGCCCACGCGGCCAGGTACTGTGGCCGCGTGGGGCCCACTCGTTTGGCCCTCGTGGCTCCGTTGCCATCGATCTTCGTTCCACCGACATAGTCTTGACCTAAAAACGCCTGTAAATAAGGTCCCCCGACGTTCTCTGGAAGGAGCGCCGCACAAACACAGAAACACCGAAACGGAGATCAGGAGCTGCAGATTGGAGAGGGAAAACTCCGGCGGGGCGCTGCCGGCGTGGTCTCCATCTTCTCCATCGACTTCTCCACCGTCTCCATGATGAAGAGGGAGTAGTCCACCTCTGGACTATGGGTTTGTGGAAGTAACTTATGTATCTCTCCTCTCTTGAGCTTCACTAATTAGCACCGTATGAGCTGCTGAACATGATTACGGTCACCGTTGTTATACCTTTGTGGTGGATCTTTATGAGTTAATATATGTTTGAGATTGCAATGTTTGTTTCAGTTATGAGTATAGATGCATATTATGTACCCCGTTCTTGTCTACTTGTTTTGATCAAGCATGTTTATGAGAGCGTGTGTGGGGGAACGTGTGCATTAGTTGGAGTAACGGGGGGTGGCTAGTGCAGTGAACGTGAGAGAAAGTTCTGCGATCCACTTTGGTATCTTTACCTTACTTTGTTAACTCAGTAGGGATAAACTAAAATACCATGCTACCGGGGATGTGGGCGTGACCATTGCCACTACTCCATGACTAGATCTAGCATGTTCTTATTTTCACTTCATGTCATGATACTTAATGCTATATTCTGAGTTATCTTAATTACTGAGGTGTTATGATTTAGTTCGCATCTTGGTGAAGTATAAGAGAGGTTAATAACCAAAAGATCTCTATGTTAGGACGTGATGCCCATATATCTAAGTAACTTGTTATCCAACCCTGTGTTGCAATCTCATATGTTAACTTTGTGTGTTTCATTGTCTACCACTTTATGAAGAGAGAGTGCATTTGTGAAACCATGAACCCCAGTCCATTTTTAATCATAAGAAACACCTTTCCAACACCATATACCACTTTTCTATTTTCAGCCATCATTAAATCCGAAAATACAAAAATACTTTTCATCTTGCATACATCATTCAAAAACCCAAAAATATCATTTATCATTGCACCCACCATCATTGCATATTTATTTCTTGTTTGCATTGCATAACTAACCTGATATCATTCTTACACCTTGTGCTTGACAACCACAGGTGAGGTTGAGTACCAAAACATCTAACCTTGTTTTGTAGGTAACCAAAAGAAGGATAAGTAGAGAAATCTACCACTTCAGATTCCCCGGGAGTTCGATATTAAACCCTCGAGTCACCCCTCGTGGGGAAAACTGTCTTCCACTTACTATACACTCTGTACTTGGAGTCTCAACCTAATCCCGCTTACTTTTGCAGGTATCAAGGCCTTGCTCTTCGGGACCATCAGTGTGTGATGATGTTGAAACGGGAAGAAGGGACTACAGTTGCAGGTGGAGTCATGTGGAGACTGGGAGTAGCAGCGAAGCTCATGGAGACAACTCAAGTCCGGAGTACATGGAGGTTTGACGCATTGAAGAATTCAAGGTGGTGGACAATATTCGCCAAGGTGGAGTTTGTTGTGTTTTGTGTCAAATATTGTGTACGTGTTGGGTTACGTTTGAACTTAGAGTCGTATTAGGTGTGCATAGGATACGAATAGTATCAGAGTCGAACTCTTGTATCCTGGCCTTCCCATATAATGAGGGGAGCACCACACGTGTAACTTATGACGACTTGATAGCAACAAGCACGCAGGGGGAGCCGGCGGCTTGTGCCGCCACCTAGGGCGGTGGCCAGGGTTGCGGTATCAGTGGGGAGGAGCGCCCGCAGTCATGCCCCGCAGATATAGCCCAGTTCGCCGAACTGCGTTACCAAATCTCGGTGTCGTCATCTTGCTGCGGATTGCTTTGTTCTCGGTAGATCAATTTAGCACCTACGACGGTAACATGCAATAAAACTGACCGCCATTTCTTCCCTCGCCACCTTCACACACCCTTTTGTTTAGTTTTCGGCTCCCGGGTGAAACTACAACACAACTCCAAATCGTCAACAGTCAAGTTGGCCGCGAAAACATCTTTCACCAACAGCAAGTCCGTCGGGAAATCTCTGCATGTTAATGAAATCAGGCAGTTCCCCTGCCGTTGCTCAAAAAATATAGTCCGTCGGGAAATAGTTTTCCCGGCCAACCTTCTCTGTCATCGTAAGTCCAATCAGACGATGTTGGTTTTGTCGACCAACTTTAAGTTGTCTAATACTTACGTCTATTTTGCAAAACTCTTTCCTAGCATAATGTAATCGTATTTGACAGTGGGATCGATGTATATCTCCAGAACGTGGGTTCCATATATATATATATATATATATATTCTTTGGACGATAGCGGCTACCAGCTCAATCTGGATATGCTCCAATGATCATGTCGATCATAATTATAAAACCTTAAAGGAACGTGCGCATGTATACTGATATGAAGATGCGCATGATGTCGCTCCTTGTTGACTCTCACTCTCGTATATCTGATCATATCTGATGGATCATTATATTAGTCATGAATTTTGAAACTAGCACGTATCTCAATCAGGGTCATATACAGATGCATTATGTCATGACTCCGTGTTCACTCCCTCGTATATCTGAGCATCCTTTACTCAATGTGTAGTATTTTTAGTATCCACGTTGCAAGGTACCTCGTGAATGGGATACGCAGATCGCCAGATGCACAGCGCAAGATTCCTTGGTTATAATTGAGCGTGTTAAAAAAATACGCAAGTGTTTACAGGATGGCGCGTTTATAAAATGAATTTGTGATCAGGATACCATAAGCCGATCATGCATTTAACCATTTCTTTACTCGTAAACTTACAACCAGTTTTGTGCATGACGTTTTAAAATACTCTGTCGTGACTAGGCACTCTCATTAGGCGAGTGTAGGTGGGACGAATAAAATTCAGTCTTTCCACCATTATATATATATGGGAACACAAACTACAGTCTGTCTACCTATTATATGTTTCCCTTCTGGAGATTATCACTGATATCTTGAGAGATCCCATATCTTCGAAATTGCACGACACTTGATTATAATTTTTTGTCATCATCATTCCGTGTTGACTCCCTCCTATATCGGAGATCATGTAGATCATTTACTCATCTAGAGTATCTCAATGAATGGGATACTTAGATCCGCAGATGCACAAGGCAGGATTCCTTTGTTATAATTGAATGTGTTAAAAAAGTATGCAACGCGTTAGTGGGATGGTGAGTTTATAAAACAAATTTGTGATCACGATATCATAAGTCGATCATGCTTTTAACTATTTATTTACTTGTAAATTTATGATCGCGATATTTTATGAACGGAGTGAGAGTATATGTTTCCCTTACAGAGATATCACTCATTTCTTGAGCGACACCATATCTTCGAAGTGGCATGCCACTCGATAATAATCACTCTGTGTTGCCGCCCTCCTATAACAGATCATGTAAATCAGTTACTCGATGTATAGTATAAAGCTGAGTATCTCAATGAATGGGATACGCAGATGGGCAGATGCACAACGCCGGGTTTCTCGGTTATAATTGAGTGTATTAATACACAAAGCCTTTACATGATGGTGCATTTATAAAGGAAATTTGTGATGGCGATATGGTAAGTCGATCATGCATTTAACCATTTCTTTACGCGTGAACCTGCAAGCAGTTGCGTGCAGGATGTTTCAAAATACTCTGGGCAGCAGCCGTGGAGCTGGGGGTTCCAACGGGCTCACCACGAGTGGGCTGCAGTCAATATGGTCCCCCTGTCAGTATTGTTGGCGGCAGACCAAGACTGGAAGCATGGGCACCCTAAGCTTAATGCACCCCGGGAACACTCTATACCGGATTGAGCGAGTCAAGTGCATCGACAAGATCTTTAAGATGAGATAATGGTGATTTGGGAGAACAAATAATCAACCTAGCAGGACGATATTGGACGTGGAAGTTCTGCTCGAGTGAGAGTGGTATGGAGAGGATTGAGATAACAGAGGTACTGTCAAAGTTTTAAATATCTGGCTATAGCTAGGCTATAGCCTTACGAGAGGCTTCGCTCTACGGCTATGACGTTTATAGGGTAGAGAGATAATATCAGCTAAAAGCCCGGCTAAATTGATTTAGCCCCATAGCAGCTAAATTTCCGGCTTAGACTATACTGTAGTAACGCATCGTAATCACTTGACGCCGGTGATTTGGCCATGATGGCTGCCGTTAGAGGGCTGCACGAACTGAAAATTAAAACGACCTTCACTAGTGGCGAGCATGAAGAGCAATCACGAGCGATGCATCAGTTCAACGGCATTAATTAGGGAAATTATGCTCGCTGCGATACCACCTAGTGAGGCCCGAATCAGAGATGGATGCTCCCTAGATGGACCTGTGGGATTTGGATTGGATGAACGCCTGGGGCTGGTCGCCCGGGCGGGTCGCGTGCAGCCAGACCGCTGGGCGTCCTCACGATCGACCGATCGAGTCTTTCTCGACGATTCCGTCATGTTTCTTTCTCCTCTGATACAGCCACCCTCGATAATCCGCTCACATCCCGATGATGAAGATTTTCTCCTTCCTGTTGCCGCGCACGAGCATTTTGCTAGTAAATAAGTAAAATTGTCTGAACATCGTGAACTATAGATTCAAAACCAATCTCCAACAGAGTGAAAAAAAGGCCCCCGCATTGCTCGAGAGGGCCGACCCCAGCCGGCAACGCTCTGTTCCCCTCCTCTCCCGCCTCCTCCATTGATGTCGCTGGTCCTTTCGCTGTCGGGCGAAGGTCGTGCGGCCTTTGGCGGTAGAAGACCTCTCCTCGAGTCACGGCGTGTCGGTGCCCCGGTAGACTGCTCCAACTCCTCATTGTACCTGTCCGGTGGTGGCTCGAGCTGCGTTGGAAAATCGACGGCGGGGACGTCCGGATTTGTAGTGGAAGCCAGGTTGGTGGTCTCGTGACAGTGATTCTCGATGGCGTGGTGGGCCAACCTAGGCCGCTCATCAGCGACGGGATGCACGGTTGGGCGGCATCCTCTGGCTCGGCAGGAGATGAGGTCCTCCAATTAGTGGAGGTTCACTATTTCGCCTTCTGTGCTCCACAGGCAGGCTACCACGGTGCATGGACGACGACGTGATGACGTTGTTCCTGACGGGCCGGATGGATTTTCCCCGAGGTGCTTAGTGGCGGCGCGATGACGTGGTGTCATCTTGCTGCTGGCTGTGATGGTGGGGCCTTGGTGGACGGCTACGGCGGCAGCAGGCCCGGGAACTCCCGTTCAACGCCATGGGGTTGATTCGGTGTAAATGGTTTGGTGGTTTGGCTTATTCCAGGTGAAAACCTAGCTCGCACCATTCTTTTGGAGATTTCTTTGCTCGGTATACTGTTTGTGTACGGGATGACTGCGGTAGATACAAGACGCGGAGTCGCAGGTTCACAGGAAGATTGACAGGGTTTGGTCAACGTTATTTGATCCGAGCATTGTATGGGCGACGCTCGATGATGTAGCATGGGGACAAGTTGATCAAGATGGACTGGATGCGGCTAGTGACGACGTGCTGGAGCAAGTCGTGAGGATCATGCATACACAGGGTGCCGGACAGTGCGCGGAAGGTGGACTGGGCACAGGGTGGAGCATGGGTGCAGTCGGATACGTTCGGCTGGGCCGGACAGGACAGTCTGACAGATTGACGGGAGGTCGGTCGGACAAAAGACGGTGAAGATCGGTGACAACGACGTAGGAGCGTGAGGGCTGATGGTGTCCGTACTCTGTGGCGTGGAAACACGTGGCGCATGGTTATGTGTGCTTCGACATGCGATGATGCGGGGTTGATTCAAGATGGTGCGCACATGAGATCTTGAGGTCGACGGGGTGTGGGGTAGATTGATCATCTACCATGCCCCGCAGATGTAGGCGAGTTCGCCGAACTGCTTTACCAAATCTCGGTGTCGTCATCTTGCTGCGGATTGCTTTGTTCTCGGTAGATCAATTTAGCACCTACGACGGTAACAGGCAATAAAACTGACCGCCATTTCTTCCCTCGCCACCTTCACACACCCTTTTGTTTAGTTTTCGGCTCCCGGGTGAAACTACAACACAACTCCAAATCGTCAACAGTCAAGTTGGCCGCGAAAACATCTTTCACCAACAGCAAGTCCGTCGGGAAATCTCTGCATGTTAATGAAATCAGGCAGTTCCCCTGCCGTTGCTCAAAAAATATAGTCCGTCGGGAAATAGTTTTCCCGGCCAACCTTCTCTGTCATCGTAAGTCCAATCAGACGATGTTGGTTTTGTCGACCAACTTTAAGTTGTCTAATACTTACGTCTATTTTGCAAAACTCTTTCCTAGCATAATGTAATCGTATTTGACAGTGGGATCGATGTATATCTCCAGAACGTGGGTTCCATATATATATATATATATATATATATATATATATATATATATATATAGGTAAATTAACAGATGCTCCCTGGTGCCCGGGCACCTGGATAGAATATAGTACATTTTGGGTATGTAGATGACACATATAACTCGGGTATGCACATGTTGGGTATATAGGAGGTACATATAACCTTGGGTATGTGTATTCGAGGTATCTACATGTTATATATACCTCGGGTATGTGTGTTCAATTGTACGCGTACATATCAGGTATATATATAAATAACTTAGGTATGTGCACATTATTAGGTATGCATACCCCATAATGTGCATACCCAAAATCATATGTACCTCCTACATACCTAAGATATACATACCCAAGGTATATGTATATGTCTACATACCTAAAACTGTTCGTATTCCATCCTGGTGCCCATGCTCCTAGGTGCCCCATCTGCGGCTACCAGCTCAATCTGGATATGCTCCAATGATCATGTCGATCATAATTATAAAACCTTAAAGGAACGTGCGCATGTATACTGATATGAAGATGCGCATGATGTCGCTCCTTGTTGACTCTCACTCTCGTATATCTGATCATATCTGATGGATCATTATATTAGTCATGAATTTTGAAACTAGCACGTATCTCAATCAGGGTCATATACAGATGCATTATGTCATGACTCCGTGTTCACTCCCTCGTATATCTGAGCATCCTTTACTCAATGTGTAGTATTTTTAGTATCCACGTTGCAAGGTACCTCGTGAATGGGATACGCAGATCGCCAGATGCACAGCGCAAGATTCCTTGGTTATAATTGAGCGTGTTAAAAAAATACGCAAGTGTTTACAGGATGGCGCGTTTATAAAATGAATTTGTGATCAGGATACCATAAGCCGATCATGCATTTAACCATTTCTTTACTCGTAAACTTACAACCAGTTTTGTGCATGACGTTTTAAAATACTCTGTCGTGACTAGGCACTCTCATTAGGCGAGTGTAGGTGGGACGAATAAAATTCAGTCTTTCCACCATTATATATATATATGGGAACACAAACTACAGTCTGTCTACCTATTATATGTTTCCCTTCTGGAGATTATCACTGATATCTTGAGAGATCCCATATCTTCGAAATTGCACGACACTTGATTATAATTTTTTGTCATCATCATTCCGTGTTGACTCCCCTCCTATATCGGAGATCATGTAGATCATTTACTCATCTAGAGTATCTCAATGAATGGGATACTTAGATCCGCAGATGCACAAGGCAGGATTGCTCTGTTATAATTGAATGTGTTAAAAAAGTAGGCAACGCGTTAGTGGGATGGTGAGTTTATAAAACAAATTTATGATCACGATATCATAAGTCGATCATGCTTTTAACTATTTATTTACTTGTAAATTTATGATCGCGATATTTTATGAACGGAGTGAGAGTATATGTTTCCCTTACAGAGATATCACTCATTTCTTGAGCGACACCATATCTTCGAAGTGGCATGCCACTCGATAATAATCACTCCGTGTTGCCGCCCTCCTATAACAGATCATGTAAATCAGTTACTCGATGTATAGTATAAAGCTGAGTATCTCAATGAATGGGATACGCAGATGGGCAGATGCACAACGCCGGGTTTCTCGGTTATAATTGAGTGTATTAATACACAAAGCCTTTACATGATGGTGCATTTATAAAGGAAATTTGTGATGGCGATATGGTAAGTCGATGATGCATTTAACCATTTCTTTACGCGTGAACCTGCAAGCAGTTGCGTGCAGGATGTTTCAAATACTCTGGGCGGCACCCGTGGAGCTGGGGGTTCCAACGGGCTCACCACGAGTGGGCTGCAGTCAATATGGTCCCCCTGTCAGTATTGTTGGCGGCAGACCAAGACTGGAAGCATGGGCACCCTAAGCTTAATGCACCCCGGGAACACTCTATACCGATTGAGCGAGTCAAGTGCATCGACAAGATCTTTAAGATGAGATAATGGCGATTTGGGAGAACAAATAATCAACCTAGCAGGACGATATTGGACGTGGAAGTTCTGCTCGAGTGAGAGTGGTATGGAGAGGATTGAGATAACAGAGGTACTGTCAAAGTTTTAAATATCTTGCTATAGCTAGGCTATAGCCTTTCGAGAGGCTTCGCTCTACGGCTATGACCTTTATAGGGTAGAGAGATAATATCAGCTAAAAGCCCGGCTAAATTGATTTAGTCCCATAGCAGCTAAATTTCCGGCTTAGACTATACTGTAGTAACGCATCGTAATCACTTGACGCCGGTGATTTGGCCATGATGGCTGCCGTTAGAGGGCTGCACGAACTGAAAATTAAAACGACCTTCACTAGTGGCGAGCATGAAGAGCAATCACGAGCGATGCATCAGTTCAACGGCATTAATTAGGGAAATTATGCTCGCTGCGATACCACCTAGTGAGGCCCGAATCAGAGATGGATGCTCCCTAGATGGACCTGTGGGATTTGGATTGGATGAACGCCTGGGGCTGGTCGCCCGGGCGGGTCGCGTGCAGCCAGACCGCTGGGCGTCCTCACGATCGACCGATCGAGTCTTTCTCGACGATTCCGTCATGTTTCTTTCTCCTCTGATACAGCCACCCTCGATAATCCGCTCACATCCCGATGATGAAGATTTTCTCCTTCCTGTTGCCGCGCACAAGCATTTTGCTAGTAAATAAGTAAAATTGACATCGTGAACTATAGATTCAAAACCAATCTCCAACAGAGTGAAAAAAAGGCCCCCGCATTGCTCGAGAGGGCCGACCCCAGCCGGCAACGCTCTGTTCCCCTCCTCTCCCGCCTCCTCCATTGACGTCGCCGGTCCTTTCGCTGCCGGGCGAAGGTCGTGCGGCCTTTGGCGGCAGAAGACCTCTCCTCGCGTCACGGCGTGTCGGTGCCCCGGTAGACTGCTCCAACTCCTCCTTGTACCTGTCCGGTGGTGGCTCGAGCTGCGTTGGAAAATCGACGGCGGGGACGTCCGGATTTGTAGTGGAAGCCAGGTTGGTGGTCTCGTGAAAGTGATTCTCGATGGCGTGGTGGGCCAACCTAGGCCGCTCATCGGCGACGGGATGCACGGTTGGGCGGCATCCTCTGGCTCGGCAGAGATGAGGTCCTCCAATTAGTGGAGGTTCACTATTTCGCCTTCTGTGCTCCACAGGCAGGCTACCACGGTGCATGGATGACGACATGATGACGTTGTTCCTGACGGGCCGGATGGAGTTTCCCCGAGGTGCTTAGTGGCGGCGCGATGACGTGGTGTCATCCTGCTGCTGGCTGTGATGGTGGTGGCCTTGGTGGACGGCTACGGCGGCAGCAGGCCCGGAACTCCCGTTCAACGCCATGGGGTTGATTCGGTGTAAATGGTTTGGTGGTTTGGCTTATTCCAGGTGAAAACCTAGCTCGCACCTCGGTCGGGCCGGCATTGACGGTGTCCTCAAGCTTCGTTATACCTTCTTGGAGGCATCATTGGGGAACTCAAGACCGCTACATGTCCCCACGTCCCTGGGCTCTCCGGGTGAAAACCCAACTTTAGTCTTTGTTGTAGCAGGCGATGGTGTTGTCTTCGTCGCTTCCTCCTTGGAGTCATCGCCTTGTAGACCTTGTCCGTCATTGGTTTTAGGTTCTTTGTTGTGGTGGTTTGCCGCGTCAGCGTGTGCAGTGGACGTCGAGGTAGAATCCTCGAGCTTGGTTTGTTGCATGTTGGGGCGCGGTAACCTCGAACTACGTTGGTGACAGCGGTTCCATGAGGTGGGGTTGCGGCTCGGCACGGTGTGGGCAATATCTCGGTGCTTCCAGGGTGGCGGTGGGATGGCTCGGCGAGGGTAGCCCTTGTGGCTTGTTTCTGCTTGTATGTTAGGGTGGCAACCCCGGTTTGGTGCGGGGGTCTTGGTCCGCTAGCGGACTTTTACGGCATGGCTGGGGCTACGGTTTGTCCGGAGTCATGAGGATCTGTAGCTTGATGCAAGCGGAGGATGTACGATCGTCGGCCCCGGAGGGTGGTGTAGGTGGGTTGTGCAGCGTATAGCGGTTGGCTGGATGCCGGCGTGGCGGCCGCGGGTTTGAGGTGGTCGTCCACGTGACGGCAGGTGCAGATGTCGCGAGCTTCTTGTGGCACGCTCTTCCGCTTCCGATGGTTGGGCGTCCCATCGCTCCCCCAAAAGCACGACTTCTCTCCCCTTTGCTGGCGGTGGCATTCGCGTGTTGTGTGTGGCTGTGGTGTTTTGTTTGTGGTTTTCGTCGTCTCGTCGACCGTGGGGTCTATGTTTAATTTCGTAGATACTGCTTGCATGGCTAGCTAGACACGCCCTTACGACGGTGGGGGTCTATGTTTGGTTTTCGTAGCTACTGCTTGCACTAAAGTATATCTATAAGTTATAAAGTAGTAAATAGCTATAAAGTTTTATATTTTGATACAGAGGATAATATTTTCTATTTTTCTAGACCCGAGTCTAGCATAAGGCTCTGAGTCTAAATGCATTAAATGATCAGGTGGGTCCTCTATTTAGTTTACGACAAACCAGTATTTTTCACTCTCTCTATTCTGTATGGTGGTATCCCCGTTGGTGCTAAACGCTGGAGGCTGGAGCAGGAGTACAATCCTATTTGTTAGACTCGTTTCTACCATTTAGTAAGTTCATGATATACGTTGCGCACACCTTAACTTTTTTATATTAAAGGAAAGTTTTTCTCCTCGTGGGCAACCAATATCTTGATGAGTAAGAAATTTGGCGTGGAAGATCACAACTGCCTTGCGGAGCAATCAATCAAGCTGGTGGACGATGGGAAGGTGCTACGCGTCGAAGATCGAGATCACTTCCCCCACGCCTGCTAATTGTTTCTATGCGCGTTTTGTAATATAAAGTCCTTCTAGTGGTGTTAAAATGACTTCTGATCCGTAGGCTGTGTTGCCTGGAGCTGTTGTAGCTTGTAGCTCTCCTATGTTGGAAAACACTGGATTCTGTATGGAATGACCTATGGTTTCTATAAAACTAGAACGATACCCCGTGTTGCAGCGGGTATCTCTTAAAAAACAAAGTAAAACATAGAACCTCCTGAAGATGACTATAGAAATTCAAAATTTTAGTTGATCATAATAGTTGAGAGGCTAAATTTAATTAAATAGACATGAAATGTATGAGTATTTTATATTTTAAAGTTCGTTATGGTTCAGGGTTGTACCTGATTGATGTAGATAAAGTGAAATCAGCGGGTTGAAGGAACTAACGATGTGGATGGTTTGCATGAAGATGTCATGCAAATTGTCACATAATGTGTCTAAAAACTTTTTGAGCGGTTTCGAATAATAGTTCTACGATTTTTCTTATCGCAAATCTTGGTGAAAAAAACACTTGATTGTCATAAATGATTCTGGTGTTCCACTTACACATTATTAATTTATGGAATTACATACAGGGATAGTGTGATTTTACCGTTTGAACGGTAGAAAAAGATGATATGATTTAGGCAAATTGATGTAGCCAAAGAAAAGGATGATGTGGATGCTTGCATGTAGATATTAGACAATAAGTAATGATGTTAGTGGGATGATGTGGACAATTGATTGGCTAAAATAGAAAGTGATGTGGATGGCTTGCATGTTGAGATAGAAAAATATTAATTGCACTTAGTGGGGTTTTGCTTTATAAAAGCATAGATGGAACGGGGGCGGGGCCCTTTTCTTCTAAAAAAAGTTTATTTATATTAATAGAAAGTTTCTCTCCTCGTGGGCAACCAATATCTTGACGAGTAAGAAACTTGGCAAGAGCCAACCGTTCTTATGCACCTCACGCCCACTCTTGCTTCGAATTCGTTGGACCACCGTGGTCGCGCCGGCTCTAGCTCACTGAAGTCCTCCACCCCTCCACCTTCCCACTGCACCTACGCCTCTTGCGGCCACGTCTACTCCCGCCGATGTCGATGCTCTAGTCGCGATTATAGGGGAAGACTTTCTTTAAAATGAATGGCTTTATTGCTATCCACTTTCCTAAGCTTTATAAGAGAAGATCGAACTAGCCTGGTTTACTTTCTAGCCTGTCAACCTGCTCTGACATACTCTTCTAGCTCACTTGAAAGGAGAGTTGTTGGTACTGTATGAGAACTTGCGCTCTGAGCATGAAGGAGCTCCTCTTTCCTAGTGATCTGGTGGCCAGAGGGATCGGACCTACCTCCGCTGCATACGTGGGCACGCTGGTGGTCACACCTGCATTGCCCCGCGACAAGTCGTCATTTGACCCCTCGATAACTACGGTGGGTTGCGAGCTGCAAGAACGGCTATAGAAGCTCCACTGTGTCCTCTCCGACCAGCTCCACCGACGGACGCCTTATTCTCCTTCCCAAGGTGCGGATGTTAATATCTTTCCTTTTTCCCGGTTTGTTGATTTGTTGTTGTGTCTATCCAGACACGACTTACGAAGAAAGAGGGCCTAGAGGTGGAGCAGAGGGCAGCCCATGAAACTTAATCAACCCAAATTGCTATCATTATTTGATTCTCTTCCTGTAGGTCACCTGAGCTCCTTGAGTCCTTGGGCTACACATTATTAGTACAAAAATAGGAAATTAAGAATTAATTAGCAGTTTGTAGCGAAGACGGAGTATTACATAAAGGTAACTACAGTCATGAGCGGTACTGAAGCTGCCAAAACGGGAATCCTGAGTCCTCATCGTATTCCTTGAATGTCATAAATTTCCCCCCCAACTTTAGTGGTTATTTATCTAACATGGATTGTGGCGTAGCTTGTAAGACATATTTTGAGTCGCCAACTTTAGTTTTACTCTCTCTGTTGCTCAAAACAAGGCATATAACGTTTTTCAAAATTAAAATTTGTAAAGTTTGAGCAGGTTTTAAAAAATTGGTCAACATCTGTAATACTGTGAGGATATCATATGAAGATAAATTTCAAAATGTATCTAATGACATTGTTTTTGTATTGTAGATGTTGATGGTTTTCTCTAGGAGTTTGGTCAAACTTCGTGTAGTTTGACTTGAAATCATTATAGTCCTTGTTTTTAGAAACGGATGTAGTATTTGCTTATTTTTATTTTTAGCGATGTTATATTAAACTGCCAGTTTGTTTACGTGCTTTGCTCACATTGTGATTTTCCTTGGATGTGTGCACCTAAAGCTAGAGGCCGCAAGTTGGACTCATTTATGGCTGTATTGTCGTGGTACGTTTGTAAAAAATCAGTAAAATGACCCCGTTTAAAAAAAAGGTATATTTGCAAACATACCGTTACAATTGTAAAATAATTGAATCATACAATACATATTCACCAGAATTTTTTTAGTACAATATTTTTTTCCAACACTAAGTACAACACGGTCAAGCACATACGCACAGAAACACAATCATAACTATATACTTGTGCAGCCCCTACCGGAGATTGGATTTACGGCATGGTTATTTCATTTGCCACTTACAAAATAATCAGCTTAAATGAGACGCACTAAGCATCAAATCTGGAGTTTGACACCTATTACGTTGACCTATACAATCACTTTCTAATCATAGTATACTTTGATTTTCAAGGCTCGCAACTTGCACTTGAAAATTTTCTATTGCTAAATATAACTCAATCACACGTATGTTTGAGTAAACCGGGGATGTGAACACTGTAGAAATAGTCGTCCCAGTCGATATACTTGGGGTCAAAATCATAGCAATATGCTCCACTGTTATTTTGATCCTTCTTCATCGCCATCCTTAGCTTCTCCAAGTTCATATCATCAAAGCTTAATAAGATTGATAAAACAAAGTCAAGGAACGATATTCAAGGAACGGAAGTGTGCGCTGTCTCATATGAGTATCCTAACAGAAAATTGGAAGGGCTTCTTTTCCCATGTAATGCAAGGACATTTTGATAAGGGTTTAAAGCTGCTTACCACCCTTTGAACAAGGTGTATGGTGCGTAGAGCTCGTTCAGCTGCATGATGAATCTGTATTTTGTGCTAAGCTCATTGTAGCGCCGTGAGAAAAGGCCACAAAATGCAATATTCACGAGGTGAAACATCTGTCCAATTGTAGGTAGAAGCACATAATATCATTCCCAATCTCATCTCATCCGTGGAATTAATCAACATACTTTCGTTAGTCTCATGTTGAATTTGTAAATTATTTAACCTGAAGAGGAAGCTTGTACTTGATAGCCATGTACAATCTGAACCACGTGGCTGTGCCATAGAATCGCATCTTCTTCAGACGGACACTCTTGGCGTTTCTCCCTGTGCATGGCGGGTTGTCCAAGAAGTACTGATGCATTGACTCTGCAAGAATGGTGCCGGTTGTCGGGTTACGTACCGACGAAGTTACATGGTAGATGACATGTGCTTGCTCCTCCAGGTGTGCGGCCATGGCAACCATCATAGCGCTAACAACCATGTCCACGGGAATCTGCCCAAACCACCAACGAGGACCACACAACAACTGGTTATGTACGTGCGGTAAGTTTATTAAGTTTCACTACAAAATTTGGTTGTCAATTTACGAACAAACTGACCACATCCATTATTGTATCAGGTGCGGCTAAGAAGGATGAAAATGCCTGTTTAGCGTAACCGATAATCAAAGTGTCGATTGTCCTGCGAAGATAAACATGTCAATCGGATCATATTATGGTTCTAGCAGTTATCGGCTGATTATCGGATGAACATGTCAATCAAAGTGTCGATTGTTCTAGCAGTTATCGGATGAACATGTCAATCAAAGTGTCGATGGTTCTAGCAGTTATCGGCTGATTACCTGATTCCTTGAATCCATCCTGGGAATGGGTCCTTGAAGGTACTAGTTATGATGCTTGGACGTATGATAACCACCGGAAAGTCCGCTTGCAGATGCCCCAACATCATCTCCCCCATTGCTTTGGTAAACACATATGTGTTTGGCCACCCGAAGTATTGTGCCCTTCATTCACACATGTAACAGATGTATCAGTTCTAAGTGTTGCTAGTGGCAAAAAGAGTACACGCACATAAGTATATTGATGCTTTTCTTTCTGTATCTCACCTCTTGAGGCCAAGATCCTTCATGGTTCTCCTCTCAGCCTTTTCTGTGGAACGGTTATCCTTCAGTTCTATCCTGGTATCGTTAATCAGATTCAGCTCGAAATCAATGTCCAAGTATGTGCCCACCCTTAGTGTCTCACCCATCAAGAATGGCTTCTCAGGTATTAAACCTGTTTGTTCACCAGCTACATAAGCTGTTCAAGTCATATGACAACCTATGAGCTTGAGTACAGAATGGCATGCCAACAACCATACACAGATATATAACCCGCACCAGTTGAAACATGAAGAAACATCTTGACTTTAGTACACTTATTTGCAAATGCGCAAAGATGTTTCACTCCCAAGACATTCACGTTGAAAGCAATGTCGTATCTGAAAGAAAAACATCACATTCTTACCAATTGTTTCAACAACTTATAAGTTCTTACAGTCTTATTCAGTTATTCAGTAATCTAAGACCAAGAAACATCTCAAACCTTTCATAGAAATTCGTGGTCGCAGCTCCGTTGACAATGATGTCTATGTCCTTGAACAATTCTGTCTGCTTGGCAATGTCTAGTCCAAAGTTGGCATACATAGTATCTCCTGCCAAAGGACATACCTTCTTTTCGATGAAAGTATCGAATGCCACACCATGTTTTTCTTTCAGCACTCGAAAAAGATCCTTCCTTATGACCTAAGAAATACAAAACAATTTTGTAAAACAGATGATGGAGATTAGAACTTGCCTCTTTGATGACAAGTGTAGGATAGTCTTTAAAATCTTAAAACTGGTTAATTTTGTATGGGCAGACAATATATCGAGTATTTTACCAATTCAATCTATATGTATATTTTCCATACACATTAGATTATTCAAATATTTGGTTCGATTTGCTACATTAGATTGCGTCCTCTGCCGCGAACACTTTAGTAGATAGGCTACACCGCCTTCTATCTACGCAACCCTACCCGTTGCCACCAAAATAGTGTCACCGCCTGCGCTCAAAGTACTCTTGCATTCTCATTTCTTTGTAATAGGCAAGGACAACCTAGCGGAAATGCATGGTAAAGGTTCTGAAGCAGTATTGTGCGGAAAGCAGCAGGGTAGGCGGCATAATAAGACATGCAGATGAGCAGCGGTGGCTGGAGGAGGGATGGCGAGCGCATGACACGCAGAGGTATTGCAGACGACGAGGTAGCGTGGGGCGACCCTCAGAGCTAATAAGCTATGGGGGGATGATAGAGTGTTGTCCTTGCAAAATCCGCCATGAAGTGTTGTCCTTGCAAAATCCGCCATGAATAGAGAATTCACTTCAGATTATTTTATCGAACCGTGACCACACAAATATCAGGGGCTAGCACACATGCGTACATGAGATATGAGACTTATACACCATCTGCATGGGACGCCGAGAACAACCGCAACCGATTTACCTAAACGAGATAGAGTGACACAACAAGGAAATATGAACATCACGTTCCATACTCTGTTGCAAGCGGCCACGTAAGCCGCTTCGCGCGGGTGATCAGACCGAGCCAAGGTTTTTTGGTGTAGCTTATGTTGTGGATTTGTATAAAAATCAAGCTAAAAAATAGCGTGCTATAGGAAATAGCGGCGACCCCTTCCAGATGTTATGCAAGTTATAGCATGCTAATAGCGTGCTATGTTTCAAATAGCGTTTTGAAAAATAATAATATGTATAGCTCGTAAATAAAGAATTTTTGCAAAAATAAAAAATGTAGTCCAAAAATGTTAGAATAATATATGCATAACCACATATAAAAATTGTTCACCATATTTTTAGAAGCCTATGATCAACATCCCACAAAGCAACACCATAGTATAATATTATTCATTCAGAATCTGAACATTAGCGATCTCATCTTCCGATTTAGAAGATGATCCAACAGATTATGGTTCATTACTACTACAAATAGGTAGCAACTTTTTTTGTCTTACTAAGTGGAAAAATCGATCCTTTGCTAGGCTAGAAAATAATGGCGCGTTATAACGCTATGACCTTTTAGCGCAATATAGCGTGTTATTTTCGTGAATAGCGCCATAGCGAGCAAAATTTATAAAATATAGCGTGGACTCTCCCGATATGCTATAGCGTGCTATTAGCGCTAAAATAGCGTGCTATTTTTTTCCATGATAAAAATCAGGTGTACAAGAGGATCTGACTACCTAATTAGTCGGCTGATACCTAACTAATCTCAATCGAAAACATGGTGGACAAAATTTACCCTTTTAAACTTTTTGAGGGGTGTGCGCAAGAACTAGTACTCACTCCAATCCAAAATAAGTGTCACGGTTTTAAACTGAGCTTAGTAAACCGTGACACCTATTATGGATCGGAGAAAGTGTTACTGTAGATGCATTCTTGAATTTACTCTCTTGGCGGCAAGAAGTAGTCATTTGAGATGAACGCTGCTAATCTTTGTTAAAATCGCGTCAATCATGTGTATTTGATTACAGTAGATTAGATGTTGTAATCGAACACTCAGATAAGCTGAGACTAATATAAATATGTATCCGGAATATTTAAATTAGACTACATGCAAATTGTTAGGTTAGACACGAGATTACAGTAGAACGGTCTGATCGACAGGAGTGTTCGCAATGGCGTGACACAATAATCGTGATATGTCTGTTAACCTCAATGGATTTATGTCGGCTCTGTATGCACATCCAACTCCCAATCGTATGGACTCTCTCGACCAAGCGCACATGCATATGTCAAACACCGACTAAACAGAGTAAATGACACAAAACCATTACAATTGGGCTCACGTCAGAATACCACCACCCTTTACCAAAATGGCGAAAACCACCGCACATTGGGGCAGATGACATGTAGCGTTGATTAGGTAATTGGCTCGGTCTAAACCGTTATCTGACAACTCGGACTCACTGTCAAGTCTATATGGCAAAAACATGAAAAGAAAGGTCAACTCTCGTTGTTGTCTTCTTCCCTTAGCGCGAGCGCACGAACATGATGCGTTCGCTCCTCCGATGCATGACGCCGTCGCTGCAGACGCAGCCGAGCCAAGCAAAAGCGGCCAAGAGCTCCACCACGCCTTCGTGTCCTCCACAACCAGCCAATCGAGCCGAAACGCCAATAATCGTCGCCTATGATCTCTTCTTCCGTAACACCGACCACCATTTCCAGGGGCGGAGCTATGTACAAGTCAGCCCCACCCCCCCCCCAGCCCAAAAGGAAATTAAAATATCAGTGCATTTTGTCCCATTCTGTGTAAAGAACTGCGATATTTGGCCCATTTTGTGCAAAGAACTACGATATTTGGTCCATTCCCCCCCCCCCCCCCCCCCCCCCCCCCCAAATTCTAGCCCATTTACCCCCATTAGTTTGGTCCAAGCTCCGCCAGCTTCACCGTGTCATTTGCCGCCTCCGGCTAGCCTCGAGATCGTTCGTCTAGAGCAGTCCCTCCCATTGAGCACGCCCTTGGGTACTGTTGGTTCACAACTCAATTTCTTGTCGTGGCCGTCGTTGGCTTCCTCGTGTTTGTTGTACGCTTTCGACATGAATGTCAGGGTCACGAGCTCCAAGTTCGTGCCTTCGGGTCTTCCCACACACACACGCCCATTGGGCAAGACCGAGGTCACGCAGATCCGGGTCACGATCTCGCACCAACAACCTTCTTGCCTTTCTCGGAAGCGACGGCGGTGAAGGCAGATTGTGGTTTTCTAACCCGGCGATGTACTTTTTCCAGCTCATCCCGTCCATCTCCTTAGCCTCCGTCTGGAAAAAAAATATACCCACCCGGCCTCTAGGCAAATTTCCACGGCGGAGAGTGAGTGGGCGATGGTTCACGCGGTGATTGCGAAGGTGTGCGGTGATTTTAGCGGTGATGTGGCGCCTTCGTCTCCGCTGCGGGCCATCTCCTTAGCCATCAACGGTCTCTCCATGGTACGCTCCCTATACTTCTCATCGTCCCCATCTCATGGCTAGGGTTCTTGGTCGGAGTTGGTGTCGCTGATGCCGTTTTCTGATCCTGTCAGCGCCGTCGCTGGGTTGTGCAGTCAAGAGTGCACTAGGGAGACATCCCGGGGGAAAGAGCCTGGTGCTGCAGCTCTATAAAATGTTGCGGGACGAAATACGTCCCCTGCTTGCTGCTACCGCGGAGACAAGCATGTCCCATGATGTAGTCATTCATTGTTGTGAACTCTTCCACGGCCAGATGGTCAGCATGCTGAAGTGTCAAGCGCCAGTTCGTGGGTTTGAGTCACACTTCTACCTTAATTAATGACAAGCCGGGGTGGCGATCGCATTGCAGGTTTACTAAAACGTCATTTCAGTTTCCCATTTTACACCTTAATAGGTAACTTCTGTAACGCTGTTGGGTGGCGTCTCCCCCTTGGTCTTGTTGTGTTTTTGATTGTTGAACCTCGTTAAGAATATTGTTTTTGATCTGCTCTATAAAATAAGTAATCTAAATGTGTATAATGCAAACAATCGCGTTGCAGATTTACTAAAATGTCATTTCACACTTTAATAGGTAAATTCAGAAACGCCGTTATGTCTACACTAGGTAAATCTGGTTCGAGATTTGGTTTTTTGCTCATGCTAAAGTAATTAGTAGTAGTAATTCCTTTTCACATTTTGTATTGCGCAAATGAGAAAAAAACTGCCAAGAACACATTGATATTTTGGCAAGAAAATTCAGACAAGACAAGGACGAGAAGTGCATTGTTGGGATAAACCTATATTTCACCTCATTCTGAATCGGAACCTTCGCGGATTCAACGTCGTTGGCATGAAGTTTTCGATCTGCTCTATAAAATAAAGTAATCTAACTGCGTATAATGCAAACAATCGCGTTGCAGGTTTACTAAAACGTAATTTCACATCCCCATTTCACACCTTAATAGGTAAATTCTGAAACACCGTTGGGTGGCGTCTCCCCCCTCGGTCTTGTTGTGTTTTTTATTGCTCAACCTCGTTAAGAATATTGTTTTGGATCAGCTCTATAAAATAAAATAATCTAACTTCCTATAATGCAAACACTCGCGTTGCAGGTTTACTAAAACGTCATTTCAGATCCCCATTTCACACCTTAATAGGTAAATTCTGGAATGCCGTTATGTCTACACTAGGTCAATCTGGTACGAGATTCGGTTTTTCGCGCATGCTACAGTAACTAGTAGTAGTAATTCCTTGTCACATTTTGTACTGCGCAAATGAGAACGAAATTGCCAAGAACACATTGATATTTTGGCATGAAAATTCAGACATGACAACGACGAGAAGTGTATTGTTAGGATAAACAAATATTTCACCTCATTCTGAATACGAAGCTTCGCGGATTCAACGTCATTGGCACGAATCAAGAGAAAAAGTTTCTTCACGTCAGGCTGAACCCGTAATATCTTCTCCACGAGCACTATCAGGATATTAAACATAAACATATAAGCCTCTCAGATGTTCAGCACAAGCAGATATCCTTCAAGGTAGTGATCATGAACACGCACCTTTTCCTAGGAACCCCGTTGAACCGGTGATGAGGATGCTCTTCCCCTTGAAAGACCCTACAACCCTGCCCACATCCATTTGACCGATCAGCATGGTCACTCGTGCGAGGATTTGAGATTTATGTCCCCGTGATGAGGAACTGGCCCTGGTGGATTTATAGGTCGGGAAGAAGGATGCCAGGATGGGTTTCAGAGGACAATGGAACAAGGCAGAAAGCAATGATGGTTCATGTCCTGAACGGCAACTCAGTTCCTCCTTCCTAATTAATTACATTGATTTTCTTCTTAAGTTAATCTTTCTGTTACCAGTAATAGCAATCTACATGATTCTCAGGAGTCATATATCTACTTCATATACTACGTTGTATTAATAACTACATTGTCCAAACTGCTCCATTGGCTGCTAATATGTCTTTGATTGACACTTCAAAAAATCATAAAAGAATCATAAATTTTATTTATTTTCCTGTAGCAACCTACATACTCCGTATCATCTATTTATTAAACCATCAAATCGTTCACTCTAATAATTTATAAGACACTCATCTCATGGTTGTAAATTTGGTATCTCGACTGTGATAAAAAAAATTACATATTTCTTTAGACAACATAATGTATGATGCTTCTTAGGTACAATTGTATAAAACATATAGTTATTAGACAGATTCCTGCTGCAAGTCTCGGAGTATCCTCCTAAATATATCTTACACGTCCCAACTTGTCAAATAGCTTATCTGGATGTCTAATTGATGTAGACAAAGAGAAGGGAATCGTATTAGTGCCCTGTTTTCGATACGAATATTAGCGGGAAATCCGATGCAAATTAATGTCTCCATGATCGGATGATCCCGTGGGCCTTGCGTCTCTCCTCTGAACATAGTTGTGATTTCACTGAACCCGTTGCCCCCAAAGAAATGGTGCACGATACACGCACTACATATACAATTATTACGGGTCTGTCAAACTATCAGTTCACTGAGAATTGAATATGTTACGTTCGAACGTCGTGGCCGTAGAATCTTCGCACTAATGCATACTGGAAGCTTCATTTTTAAGCAGGCACACGACGTGCAGGGCACTGTGTAGATTACCCACGAACTTAGCTGCAGAGTATTACACTCGATTACCACGTTCAACTATGTTGAAATGTCATTTCGCCGCTATTAAATTGTGTCTTGGTTGAAGCTACTCCACCTGTGAGATATTGTAGCCGTGCGTATCAAATCAAATCAAATCATGAACGTGAATATTTAGATCATGGTCGACCTGGATTATTGCCTGCTTGTTGAACTGGACAACAACGTGCAGTTCAATGTGTTGAAAATTGTAAGACGCACTAACAGTAGGCGCGTTTACAATTTATTTGTGTTTGTGATCTGCCCAACTAGTCAAATAGCTGATCTGGATGTCTAATTAATGCAGAGATCTCTAATCGTATCGTATTTCTCTAGAGAGGGAAGCGAATCGTATCGTATTTTGTATAAACTTCAGCGGGAAATCCGATGCGAATTAATGGCCTCCATGATCGCACGGTCCTCCTCTTAACATAGTTCTGCAATTATCATGGAACCCATTGAGTAGTGTAACAGTTGACCGCACGTCCATACCATAGTTCCACGGGCCTGCGAACGTGCGGCGCTTGGTTGGCCGCCCGAGCAACCGCATGAAAGTACTCGGTTCGGAAATAGCATAGGTAATACCAAAAATCTATTAGGAAACATGTCCATGCGTTACAATGAGGGAGAAAAAAATATGTCATGTAGACACTAAAAGCATTGGAGACAATTCAGCTCAAAGATGTCGCATAGGAGCTATTGGCCCAAAACTATCATTGTGACCCTTCAAATAACTTTCAGCCAAGGACGGCCCTCGCCATAAAACGCCATAGACTATGGAGTATCCCGAGCCTCTGAAAATCTCAGAGCATCCGAAAATCTCAGAAAACGCCATACACTAAGGAGTTTCCTGAGCCTAAAAAAGGGAAAATTTTCTAAGTTCATTACGAAAAATCATTTGATGTGGCGTTTTCCAGTCACAGAGGTTCTGAGAATCTCAAAATACGTCACCTGAGAAGGCGCACTCTGAGATTCTCAGAGGCTCCGAGTCTGAAAACGCCACCTCAAATGGCTTTTCTCAAGGGAATTAGAATTTTTTGGGTTTCTCAAGCTCGGGATATTCCCTGGTGTATGCCGTTTTCTGAGATTTTTAAAGCATCTGAGATTTTCAGAACGCCTAACTATGTGGCATTTTATGGCGAGGTCCATACCCGGCTGAAAGTTATTTGAAGGGTCACAATTAGCTAAAGGTTAGTAAAAAGGTCATTTAGTAAAAAAACATACATCGAAGACCATGTCCTAGCTGAAGTGTTGAAGGTCGATCTTATCTCTCTAGCCTCTGACAATTAGGACCGGCCGGCACCTTATTTCTACCTCTTAATCTTGAGGGCTCATTTGATTCGTAGGATAGGAAACATGTAATAATAAATATTTCATAGGATTGGAATGACATCATGTTAGACATCATGTTATTTTCCTGTTATTTTCCTATGAAGTTTGCACTACAGGATTCCTATAGGAATTTTTCCTATAGGAAATGATCCTACGAATTAAATGGCTTTGAAGGAAAAATTCCCATAGGATTCCAATCCTACACAATCCTTCGCCAATCCTTTAAATCAAAGGAGCCCTCAGTTTATTTCTGTAGATAGAAAACTACTAGTTGGGAATTTTAAAGACTTTTCAACATTCAAATTGCACCACAGCTCAGTGTCAAAGTGTGCACCAATACCAATTTACGACATCACTGTGGAACATCGATCATGGCGCAGACACTTAGATATACTAGTTAGCGTATACGTGCAACACATGCCTTTGATAATAGCCTCAAGCGTCAGCTGCTGCGCAATCGTGTGCAGCCGACTGCGCAAACACCGGGGAAGGGCCACACACAGAGACGGCGGTGGTTGAGCGACTCGCCGTTGACGTCCATCGGTACGTGATTGTCGTGGCTTTCCTTTTTTTACTTTCTTAGCTCTAGATTTGTTACGGTACCTATCCAAATCAAATAAATGATTTCCAAGTTATTGTGTTTAACAAGCTTCCTAGCTAGTTGGTAGTGTGCTAAACCTATCAACCAATGTTAGAGCCGGAGTTGGGTGGTGGCCGCTGGCTATGGTGGTTGCAGGAAACCGCATAGATCATTTTGTCTTTCTCGATCTTTTATAATTTTATCTCCAAACTCGGTACGATCAGTGTATCATAGTTCGTTCCTTACTTTCCACGTCTGTTGGTTGATGTAACTCGATTTTTATATGCGGTTACCCTCTTTAAAAAGGCAAGTGGATTCAAGTGTTTTTAAACGAGCCAAAAGACATGCCATTTTCATTAATTTAGAAAAAATTGTCCAATTATTAGAGTGAAACCTTCTGAAAACCGGACCAAACACTCTATACGACCGGGATGAAACACGACCGCGAGGTTACACACCCACCTATTTACCCACGCAAGCGGATGCACCAAGTTTGATGTGTGCGCTTAGGACTCTGCACGGAAATCATTCACGTTTTCACCCGCTGATTTAGCCCAACGTAACTCGCATCGTGAGTAACCAGCTGAGACGTCCGGCGTGATTTCAACAATCGGATCGTGGCCTCGCTGGGTCGTGGGGGACACGTAGCATACAAACGATGGCAGATTATGCCAAAATATTGAATCTAAGCCATTGGATGGTATGACAGACCATCAGGAAAATTTAGAGAGTTAGATTTGATTAACTGCATCAGATCGTATCCCTCCAAATACTAAGCTCACTAAAATTAGAGATCTCTCCTTCATTGTAGCCCCACCTTTTGGGTAATTTTTACCTTTTGCCCCTTTTTTACTTTGGACTTTGATTATTTAATCTATTTTACATTGTAAACTAGGGAGCTCTCCTTCATTGTGGCCCCACAGTTTGGGGAATTTTACCTTTTTCAGTTTTACTTTGGTTTAATTATTTGCCCTATTTGTCAATTGTAATTTATTTTTTGCCCCACTTTCTTTTGGATTGATAATTTGCCCCTTACTGGCTGTCAATGACGAAATTACCCTCTTGGTTGTTTTCTTGGATCGAGCTGAAACAATAACGCTCGTCTCTCCCGACACATATATGGAAAGTTTGCGGCAGCCGCGTTGTTCCCACATGATGCTCTCGCCCCACTAACCTTGTCCTTTGCTCGGTGCTCGATTCTCACGACGGCAACCGCGAACGCCTCGATATTGAGCATCTGGCCGTTGCCCGAGCCGCCAACAAAACACGTCTAGGCCCGCGCTTGGGCGGCTCCGACACCGCCCTCTAGCACGTCTCTTGCATGGACGCACCCCGGCAGCGCCCCCCGCCTACAACAGCGATGCCAAGGGAGGGGGGAGACTGCCAGGGAGAGGACGGTGTAGTTGGAGTTGGAGGCTGCCGGAAGCGTTCTGAGTTCGAGGCTGCTGGAAGGGGTTCGGGTGTACAGGTCGAAGCGTTCTGAGTTCGAGGCTGCTAGAAGGGGTTCGGAGCGAGGGCCGAGGTTGATTGTGAGAGCAAGAAGGATGTCGCCGGACCTGGAGAATAATGCAGGTTTTAGAGATTGAGCAGCAAAGTGGCGGTAGGACGAGCAGCTCCTCGGGGCATTATCTTCTCGAGATATTGCCTCACATAATGCGATGATATTAAAAGGATTAAAAAAAATTCAGAAGGGCAAATGATCAAATTTCCAAAAATAGGTGGCGGAAATAAAATATATAATGTAAAAGAGGGCAAATTAATAATAAAATCCTGAAGTAAATAGAGCCAAAAAATAAAATTCTCCAACTTTTTGGTTGTGGAAAAATTCCTAAAATAGAGAGCTCCTCGTGCTTGTGCCCCACGTTTCAGGTTGTGAAAAAATTCTTTTCTGCCTGGTAGCTGGTCTTGGGCTTTGACAACTATTTTGGCAGGTTGCACACACAGTTTTTTTTTCATGGACTCAACCATGCACCACATGTTGTTACCTTCCTTTCGCCCTGAGAATATTGGATATACCTTATGTTCATTACATGAATTTTAAGTGCATAAAAATGAGCATATAATTTTCTAGTATTTTATTCAACAACGCGTGACAAAAAAAATACATGAGTCGATTAATTAAAGCCATCTTCTTGGCGATATTTATCGCAACAAAAATTACATCGTTGCATGTGTGTGTGTGTGTGCGCGCTTTTTTTTATATTAGTGACGAATGATAATCTTGTGGTGTCTGACTTTGTTATCTCAAAAGTATCAAGATATATCTCTCTATATTCTAATTATTTTATTAACCTCTAATGTTTTGTGTGAAATGAATTTGGTTTGTTTTTTTTTTCGAGGAAGGAAATGAATTTGGTTTGTGACAGCAAAAGAACACTTTGTTAGACAATAAAGATGATAAAGTAAAAACAAATACGCTTATGAACAATGAAGTTATTCAGACATATTGAGTACTACACACATGTTATATTCCAATATCAATTAGGCGCGGCAACGCGCGCCTTACCTTTCTAGTATGGTGCTAATTGGCCTGTGTTTCACTAATTTTGGTATACATAGAGAAGAACGACTTCGCTCTTCTTATAAGTAGTGGAGACTAACAACGCCAGAAGCTTATTTGGCGCAGAACGCCATAGCTACGTGCTCACCTGTTCGACACTGTTATAAATAAACTCATACGCCACATTATTCATTTTCAGTTTGCAACCCAAGATTCAAGGTCCAACCAGCGTTTCTATCTTCCAATAGATCACAACATGATGTGGCCGCAGGTTGAGCCGGCCATGGAGCTCCTGCAAGACAGCATCCCCATGGTGTCCCTCGCCGTCACGGCCGGCGCGCTGTATGCGCGGGCGTCCTCGTCGCTCCTCCGCCCCGGTCTCCCGCGCCTCGTCGCCCTCCTCCCGCTGCTCCTCTTCCTCGCCGCCGCGCCACTGGTCTTCACTTCCTCTGTCACCGTCCGGGGCACGGCCTTCTTCTTCCTCACGTGGCTCTGCGCGTTCAAGGTCGGTCTCCTCGCCGCCGGCCGCGGTCCGCTGGATCCCACCCTCCCACTGCTTACGTTCCTCTTCACCGCCTTGCTCCCCGTCAAGCTCCGCACCGCTGCCGGAGCGCCCAAGGCCAAGGCGTCGGTCTCCCTTGTTTCTTGCGCGGTCAAGGTCGCCATTCTGGCCGCAGTCATCCGGCTATACCAGTCCAGCGACCGGCTCCATCTCTACATGCGCATCTTTCTGTACGGCGTCCACCTGTACTGCTTTCTGGACCTCCTCCTGCCCTGCATCGCGGCCGCCGGCGGCGCGCTCGGCATGGAGATGGAGCCGCAGTTCGACCGACCGTACCTCGCCTTGTCGTTACGCGACTTCTGGGGACGGCGGTGGAACCTCATGGCGTCCGCCGTCCTCCGCTCGGTTGTCTACGACCCCGTACGCGCTCGCGCAGGGGTCGACGCCGGCGTCCTAGCTACGTTCGCTGTGTCCGGGCTGATGCACGAGTCCATGGTATTCTATTTCACCCTACAAACACCCACTGGCGAGATGGCGGCATTCTTCCTGCTCCATGGCGCGTGCTGCTGCGCCGAGCGGCGGTTCGCGCGGCGCTGGACGGCGTTAGGGTGGCCGTCGCCGCCGGGGGCGGTAGCGATGGCGATGGTGATGGTGTTCATCACTACCACGTCGTTCTGGCTCTTCTTCCCGCCGTTGATGAGGGGCGGGGTCGAGGAGAAGTTCCGAAAAGAGTGGGCTGCGGTGGCGGCTTTCTTCGTAGACGCCAGCACAAAGATTATGTTGTCCAGCCAACGGGCCGGGTGATAACTAGGAAAACATCGGATATACTCCCTTTGGATTTGGAAGTGTAATTTATATTTTTAGTGACAAGCTCCATGTAAAATTTAAAAGTGAAATTTATATTTTTAGTGACAAGCTACATGTCGAATTTAAAAGTGAAATTTAAATTTTCCCTTTGAGACAGTACAGACTTATTATTTGCCAATGTGACAACGTTTAGGCCTCTCTTTGGATACAAGGATTCAATACGTGCGAATTAAAATGCCACTGACGTGTTTGCGGGTGCAAAAAAGATGAAGACGTACGTGAAAAATACAGGTACTAGCAATTTTAAAAATAGTTTATACCATACAAATATGTTAGGTTCCGTCCCTATTTCGACGGTAGTAATTGAAAATATGTTGGATTTTAATCCAATGTTAATCCACTTGTTTCACTATGTAACAATCCTCAACTGCTCCGGCACTGCGGTCTGGAGCAGCTAGCCGGTGGCGGATGATTCCTTGATCGCTTGGTGTCCGGAGGCACGACGGCGCGCGCTGCTGCGGGCCGGCTAAAAAGGGATTCGACTTGTTGGTCCTCCTGGTTAGGCCATCTCCAGCCGTTGTGCCCCCAGGCCGAAAAACGACGCTATTTTGGCCCGCCTGGGAGGCAACGGCGCTATTCTGATTTCTGCGGTGTCCCGATTCCCAGCCGTGTCCAAACCCAAGGTTTCGGCCCAAAATATTCAAAAAGACAAAATATGGGGATCCCCTGCCTATCGCCTTCTGTGAGCTGGTTCCTTCGACTCGCCCGCACGGAACACGTCGCTCGCTCCTACATGGGCCTGCGCGCTGGGCCAGCACCAACGGAGGAACAACGACGCGTACGGTACGTACCAGCAGCAATCACGCGAAGCAGGAGTCCAGGACGCGTACGGTGGAGTACTGCTTCCCAGATTCATACTGCTTCCCACATGCGTTTCATATATTTGTTCTTCGTTTTTCATTTATTTTTATATTTTTACAAAATGTTAATATTTTAAAAAGTGTTCAATTTTGAAAAACATTTAGCAAATGTTTAGATTTAAAAATGAACCCCTTTTTTAAAAATGGTTTCAAATTTTAAAAATGGTTCTGATTTTGAAAATAGTTGTTTTTTAAATTTTCCTGATTTTGTCATGGTTCTGGTTTTGAAAATGGTTCCGATTTCGAAAATGGTTTCAAATTAAAAAATGGTTCCAAATTTAAAAATGGTTTAGATTTTAAAAAATGGTTCCAATTTCGAAAATGGTTCCGATTTTTGAAAATGGTTCATATTTCGAAAAATGGTTCCAATTTTAAAAATGGTTTTGATTTCAAAAACGGTTGCAGATTTGAAAATGGATCAGATTTTGAAAAATGGTTCCGATTTTGAAAATGGTTCCAAATATGAAATTGGTTCAGATTTCGAAAAATGGTTACAATTTAAAAATGGTTCCGATTTCGAAAATGGTTCCAATTTAAAAAGTGGTTCCGATTTTGAAAACGGTTCCAAATTTGAAAATGGTTCAGATTTTGAAAAATGTTTCAATTTTAAAAATGGTTCCGATTTTGAAAATGGTTCAGATTTTGAAAATGGTTCCAATTTGAAAATGGTTCAATTTCAAAAATGGTTCCAAATTTCAAAAATGGTTCCGATTTTGAAAATGGTTCCCAATTAGAAAATGGTTTGTATTTTGAACTAAATAATAGTGACCTAAAACCGATGAACAAAAACTTTCGGTGAACCGAAAAGGAAACTAAAATTCAGTTGAACCGAAAATAATATTGAAAGAAAAATGCCGGTGAACCGAAAATAATAGTGAACCAAAAATCCTGGTGAACCGAAAAAGAACTAAAATTCGGGTGAACCGAAAATACTAGTGAACCAAAAATAATATTGAACCAAAAATTCCGGTGAACCAAAAATAATAGTGAACCGAAAATAACGTGAATCAAAAATCACAGTGAACCGAAAATAATCGTGAACAAAAAAAAGAACTAAAAATAATATTGAAACGAAAAAGCCGGTGAACCAAAAAATATTAGTGAACCGAAAAGGAACTAAAATTCGATTGAACCGAAAATACCAGTGAACCAAAAATGTCGAGGAACCAAAAATAATATTGTACCAAAAATAACGGTGAACCAAATAATATTGAACCAAAAATGACGGTGAACCGAAAATAACAGTGAACCAAAAAGGAACTAAAATTTGGGTAAACAAAAAAAAACAAAAATTCGGGTGAACCGAAAATACAAGTGAATCAAAAATAATATTGAACCAAAATTCCGGTGAACCAAAAATAATAGTGAACCAAAATTTACGGCGAACCAAAAATCCCGATGAACCGAAAATAATCGTGAACCAAAAAAAAGAACTAAAATTCAGGTGAACCGAAAATACTAGTGAACAAATAATAATATTGAAACAAAAAAGTCGGTGAAACAAAAATAATAATGAACCAAAAATAATAGTGAACCGAAAATAATTGTGAACCTAAAAGGAAATAAAATTCGGGTGAACCAAAAATACTGGTGAGTCAAAAATGTTAATGAACCAAAACTAATATTTAAAAAATGCTGGTTAACCAAAAAAAAATTAAATAAAAAAATGCAGCTGAATCAAAAATAAGGAACTAAATTCAGCCGAATTGGAAATAGTACTGAATCAAATGTGTGTGAACGGAAAAATAGTGAAACAAAAAATATTAATATAGCTCCAAATAACGTACATATAAATAAAGAAGGAAAAGAAAATTAAAATAAATAATAAAACAAAAAAGAATGAATGAAAAGGGAAATGAAAAAGAAACAGAAAAAAAAGACATCAAAGGATAGATAGAAGAATAAAGTATGTTGAACACGAAGCAGAACGTAGACCACTTGCTGAGCACCAGATTCCCAACCGTGGAGTTCCCTGGTTCGAATCCCAGCTTAGTTAACTGCGGACACTTTTTATGCGTACGCAGGCGACCCGAAGTTATGACTCGCAGAAGGCGATATATAGGGTTTGCCCAAAATATGGCAAACTAGGCGAATTTCATTCATATATGGCGAAAATGCGCCGATTACATATTACAAACTTGAAATAAAAACATAATAAAAGATAACTTGGCGATCTACGCCGTTCTACATGCCCAACTGGCTGTAGAACACGGTGTAGTCGCCGCGAATTTCATTCATATATGGCGAAAATGCGCCGATTACATATTACAAACTTGAAATAAAAACATAATAAAAGATAACTTGGCGATCTACGCCGTTCTACATGCCCAACTGGCTGTAGAACACGGTGTAGTCGCCGCCGTCATCGTCGGAGCCGCTCCCAGCGGCGTTGCTGGGGCCTTCGCCGGCATCTCCGCCGTGTCACCTGCTTGGCCCAGGCGCGCTGGGGGCGTCCTCATCCTCGTCGCTCGGGTCGAGGATGTAGTACTCCGGCGGCGGCGGCGGAGGCGGAATGCGACGGCCGCCAGTAGCCGCCGCACGCTCGCGCTCCAGCTGCTCGAGGATCTGCCGCTGGCGCTCCACCTCCTCCTCCGCGTGCATCCTCGCCGACCATTCCTCGGCGACGTCGTCCGGCGCCAGGAGAACCTCGTTGAACGAGGCTTCGAGGGCGAGCCTCTCGCCGGGGAACTCCTCCTCCGGCGCCCCCATCCTGGCCGCCGCCCTGAGGTAGACCGGCGGCGCCTGCCACTCTTCCGGCGCCTTCTTCTTGCCCTCCGTCTTGGGCTTGACGAGGCGGCGGAAGAGTCCGCGGGGCGGCGCTCGTTGATGCGCAGCGCGCCGCTCCACGTTAGAACATGCCGCCCGGAGTTCAGGATGGGCGGCGTGACAGAGGGAGGCGCAGTGGGAGGCCCTTGGAGTTGCAGTGGCCCTCCACCGGGCCGTTGCGGCCTGTGTCGGCGAGCTCCTGCTCGTGGCGCCGGACGAAGTACTACGCCCAGAACGCCTCGTTGTCCGGCTGCCAGCACGGATCCGCCGCCTGCGCTGGAGTCAGGCCGGCGATCACCTCCTCGATCGTGTGCTCCCATTCCGCCCCTTCTGGCGGCGGAGGCACGTGCACGCCGCCCGCGCTCAGATGCCACGATCCCTGGCCGCCGGAGGTGACAGGGACGCGCATGTCAGGCGGCGTGGGGTAGCCCGCCTCATACAACATGCGCGCCTCGCCCGCGGCCGAAGCCGTTTGCGGCGGCGTCATCGCCGGGGAATCGCTCGGCCATCGCGAAGAACTGGGCCAGAGAGGAGAGCTCGAGGGAGGCGAGTGCGAGAGGGAGTAAGACGGCGAGAGAATGGTGTGGCTGTGCACGGCGAGGAGAGGGGATTTTATAGCGCGTTTGGAAGGCCAGCCGGAGCGGCGGTGGCGCGCCATTACTGCGCCGTGTGCCCCGTAATAGGACGGCTCGGCCACAGCCGCTCACGGGGCGCTGGCCACGCCATTACTCCGGCAGCCTTTGACCGGCGCGGGAGCCGAGAGGATGAGGCCGCGCGCTCACGGGCGGTTCTGTTTCCGCGCCAATTCGCCCTGGTCGCTGACAGCGCTGGCCCGCCTGTTTTGCGCGCCATTTCTGCCCCCCCAGGCGCAACCCAATGGGCTGGGTTCCGCCTGGGTGCAGCGGCGCCAAAACGGCGCAAAGCGGCGCTATTTGGGCTCCTGGGGGGTCGAGTGGGAGAAAACGGCGCTATTTGGGCCAAAACGGCGCTATTTCGTGGGCTGGGGGGGGGGGGGGGGGCGACTGGAGATGCCCTTATCTGGGTGCTCTGGAAAGAGAGGAACGTCAGGGTGTTCAAGCAAATTACAGAGACGGTCGCTGCGGTCCGTTGAAGAATTGATGATGAGATGGAGCCGTGGAAGCTCTCTGGTCTGTAGGGCTGGGACTAGTCTGGAGATAGCACGCTACGTTTTTTGTTTGTTGTTTTGTGTGTTTGTGGTTGCCCGCCACTTGTTTCGCACTTTTGTAACCGCATACTCTCTGATGCCGGAGACGTTGTAGCGCCACCTTTTTGTTCTCTATATTTCAAAGTCGACAAAGCAAGACTTTTGCGTGTTCGCAAAGAAAAAGGGGCTTCTGAATGGAGCCAACATAATCTTCAATGCATTGAGCAATTTTCAGCACCATTCAGTTCTAGAACATGGTCCAATATCAGTAAAAAGTAATTGATTCAATATGCCTGTTGTATTTCCCAGTAAATATAAATAAAGTAGAGAACGTTCGTGTGTGCGGTTAGCTATCCCCTTCAACTAAATCCTATATTGCTATTTTATGGTATCAGAGCCTCGATAGATCTAATCGTGTTTTGTCGCCGCCGCAATCTCCTTCACTAGTAGAAACAAGGGCTTTCGTCCAGAGCCACATCGGGCTCTAATACCGGCTGGGTTACAGAGGGGGCGACTGGTCCCTGTTCAGAGGCTACGAGGCCGCAACAGACTAGTTCCGGGTCGTAAGGAACCTCTAGTACCGGCTCGTAATACGAACCGGTACTAGAGGTGTCTGGCTCGGCAGGACCACACACTACCACAGAAAGGCCTTTCTGTGGCGCACGTTTTTGACTTTCTGTGGCGCACCCCAGGTTTTCTGGGTGCGCCACAGAAATCTCGCCACAAAAATTATTTCTGTGGCGCACCCCTAATTGGTGCGCCACAGAAATCCACATTTCTGTGGCGCACCTGGCAGGTGCGCCACAGAATTCTCAAAAAATTCAAAAAATTCAAAAATGCAAAAAAATAGAAAAAAGTTTCAAAACATTTCAGAAAAATCAAAAAAAGAAATAATATGAAAAATCCTAATTATTGGAATTATTTTCATATTTTTTGAATTTTTTGAACTGATACCTTCCGCTAGGTCACCCATCCTCAAACTGCACCAACCCTAGCACGCTTAACTTCTAAGTTCCACCCAGTCCACCTACCCTTGTGCTACTAAAGTTCTTATTGATATATATATGATATGAACCCTCTTAAGTATTATGTGTGTATATATGGTACGTGTTATAAATGTGTGTTTTTAAATATCAGATTTTTCAAAAACTTCTAAAGTTTCAAATGGAGATTCAAAAGTTTCAAAAGATCCAAAAAAATTCAAAAAAACTTTAAAAATTTCAAAAAATCCAAAAATTTCAAAAATTTCAAAAAAGTCAAAACACTTCAAAAAAATCCAAAAATTCAACAATCTTAGTTGCGATTTTCATATTAGTCAAGAGGCTTGGTATCATTATGCTGTTGGTTCAATAATTAGCTTAGTTGCGATTTTGATCGCATTTGTTGTTGGAATTAAATTCTTTGGATAGTTGTATGTTGGTTTAAATGTATGTTTTATGAGAACTATGTATTACATTTGGTCACTACTCTACTTTGGTTTTAATGTGATGAACTTGTATTAATGAATATGGTCAGTTATCTATTATGTTCGTTTACCGTAATGGGTTTTAGCATCGTGATTGCGTTTGACATACTTATATAATGCAGATGAGCCATCCATGGATGTACGCTGACCGACGCTCTAACGAGTACATGCAAGGCCTGCGTTCTTTTCTCAACGTGGCTGAGGCAAACACGCGGAATGGTTTTATGTGTTGTCCATGCCGTAACTGTCGGAATGAGAAGGATTACTCTTGCTCAAAAACCCTTCACATCCACCTGATTCAGTTTGGTTTCATGTCCGGCTATAATTGTTGGACCAAGCACGGAGAAAGAGGGGTTATGATGGAAGACAACGAAGAAGAACAGAACGATGACAACTACATGTGCCCTGAATACGGTGGTAATGCAAGGGGGAAGCTGAAGATGAAGAGGTACCAGATGAGCCCATCATAGATGATGATTTACGTCGGGTCATCGTTGATGCACAGACCGAAGCAGAAAGTGCACTCGAGAAGTTGAAGTTGGAGCGCATGTTAGAGGATCACAAAAAAAAGTTGTACCCAACTTGCGAAGATGGCAACACAAAGCTCGGTACCACACTGGAATTACTGCAATGGAAGGCAGAGAATGGTTTATCTGACAAGGGATTTGGGAATTTACTGAAAATAATGAAGCAAAAGCTTCCAAAGGATAACGAATTGCCTGACAGTACGTACGAAGCAAAGAAGGTTCTCTGCCCTCTAGGATTAGATGTGCAGAAGATACATGCATGCATTAATGACTGCATCCTCTACCGCGGTGAGCAGTACGAGAATATGAATGAATGCCCGGTATGCGGTGCATTGCGATATAAGATCAGACGAGATGACCCTGGTGATGTTGAGGGCCAGCCCCCAGGAAGAGGGTTCCTGCCAAGGTGATGTGGTACGCTCCTATAATACCACGGTTGAAACGTTTGTTCAGAAACAAAGAGCATGCCAAGTTGTTGCGATGGCACAAAGAAGACCGCAAGAACGACGAGATGTCGAGACACCCGGCTGATGGGTCGCAGTGGAGAAAAATCGATAGAGAGTTAAGGAATTTGCACGTGACGCAAGGAACTTAAGGTTTGGTCTAAGTACGGATGGCTTTAATCCTTTTGGGGAGCAGAGCAGCAGTCATAGCACCTGGCCTGTGACTCTATGTATCTATAACCTTCCTCCTTGGTTGTGCATGAAGCGGAAGTTCATTATGATGCCAGTGCTCATCCAAGGCCCGAAGCAACCCGGCAACGACATTGATGTGTACCTGAGGCCATTAGTTGAAGAACTTTTACAGTTGTGGCGTGATGAAGGGGTACGTGTGTGGGATGAGTACAAACAGGAGCCATTTGACCTACGAGCGTTGTTGTTTGTAACCATCAATGATTGGCCTGCTCTTAGTAACATTTCAGGACAGTCAAACAAGGGATACAATGCATGCACGCACTGTTTAGATAAGACTGAAAGTATATATTTAGGTAACAAGAATGTGTACCCGGGGCATCGTCGATTTCTTCAAGGCAGCATCCGTAAGAAAGAGAGGCAAGCATTTCAAAGGTGAGGCAGATCACCGGACGAAGCCACCCCTCCCTACTGGTGATGTTATATATGATATGGTCAAGGATTTAGAAGTAATCTTTGGAAAGGGTCCTGGCGGACAGTCTGTTCCGAATGACGTTGACGGACACGTACCCATGTGGAAGAAGAAGTCTATATTTTGGGAGCTACCCTACTGGAAACTCCTACAGGTCCGCTCTGCAATCGACGTGATGCACGTGACGAAGAATGTTTGCGTGAACCTGCTAGGCTTCTTGGGCGTGTATGGGAAGACAAAAGATACGCCGGAAGCACGGCAAGACCAGCAACGTATGAAAGACCCAGACAACCTGCATCCAATGAAGACGGATAAAGGACGTCTAAGTCCTGCTAGCTACGCTCTTACCAAAGAAGAGAAGGAGATATTTTTCGAAGTCCTGAGCAGTATGAAGGTCCCGTCTGGCTTCTCGTCGAATATAAAGGGAATAATAAATATGGCAGAGAAAAAGTTCCAGAACCTAAAGTCTCATGACTGCCACGTGCTTATGACTCAATTGCTTCCGGTTGCATTGCGGGGGCTTCTACCGGAAAATGTTCGACTACCCATTGTTAAGCTATGTGCGTTCCTCAATGCAATTTCGCAGAAGGTAATCGATCTAGCCATTCTACCAAGGCTACAGAAGGATGTGGTTCAATGTCTCGTTAGTTTTGAGTTGGTGTTCCCACCATCCTTCTTCAATATTATGACACATCTCCTAGTACACCTGGTCGACGAGATTACCATTCTGGGTCCTGTATTTCTACACAATATGTTCCCCTTTGAGAGGTTCATGGGAGTCTTGAAGAAGTATGTTCATAACCGTGCTAGGCCAGAAGGAAGCATCTCCAAAGGCTATGGAACAGAGGAGGTCATTGAGTTTTGTGTTGACTTTATTCCTGGCATTAAGCCGATTGGTCTTCCTGAATCGCGACATGAGGGGAGACTGAGTGGAAAAGGCACTCTAGGAAGGAAATCAATAATATGTAGGGACGGGCATTCTTTCACACAAGCACACTACACAGTTCTACATAATTCCAGTTTGGTGGCTCCGTATATCCAGAACACAAGAATATTGTACGCTCCAACAACCCGGGGATGGATGACTCCTTCATTACAAAGGAACACATGGAGAATTTTGGCGGTTGGTTGCAAACACATCTCAACAATGACAACACTGTCTCAGATGAGCTGTACTTGTTGTCTAGGGGACCATCTTCGACTATTTGGACTTTCCAAGGGTACGAGATAAATGCGAATACATGATCGCACAAGATCAAAAGAGCACCAACCAAAACAGTGGTGTCCGCTTTGATGATTCAACAAACAGTGGGCAAAAGGTCACATATTATGGTTACATAGAGCAGATATGGGAACTTGACTATGGACCTTCTTTTAAGGTCCCTTTGTTCTGGTGCAAATGGTTCAACCTGAAAGGCGGCGGGGTAAAGGTAGACCCATTGTACGGCATTGAATCATTCGTTCTAGCCAATGATGTGGCTCAGGTTTTCTATGTGAAGGACATGTCTACCAAACCGAAAAAAAGAAAAGATAAGCAAGCGAATACATCAGCCGATGAGCCAAAGCGCCACATAGTTCTTTCAGGGAAAAGAAACATCGTGGGAGTGGAGGACAAGACAGACATGTCAGAAGATTACAACAAGTTTCATGAAATTCCGCCCTTCAAAGTGAACATTGACCCAAGCATCAAGTTAAATGATGAAGATTGTCCATGGTTACGGCGCAATCAGAAGAAAGGGACACACACGAAGAAAAAGTGAAGACTAGATAGGGATGTTGTTGGTGATGTGTAATAATGTATTAAACTTTTATGTAACTGTGTTCTGAAAACTCAGAAGAGAACTGTAAACACTGATATTTGGTTCTAAAAATCCAACGGCTTACAAGCGCTGGAAAAAGTTGGAACAAAACACACGGTTTCCCCTGCATACAGCCCGACGGTAGCTCGTGAGTGCCCGCATATCAAATGACCGTCGGACGTATGCAGGGAATCCAAATGATTTGTATTCGGTCGACGAACTGAAGGATTTTGTAGATAGAACAAAAAACACGGTTTCCCCTGCATACAGCCCAACGGTGGCTCGTGAGTGCCCGCATATCAAAATGCACCGTTGGACGTATGCAGGGAGTCCGAATGCTTCATATACCAAAATGAACTACAATGAGTGCAGAACATGTCCGGGAGGGGGCTATATATAGGGTCATGTGGCTCGCGAAGAAACACACGGTTCTAAAAATCCAACGGCTTACAAGCCCTCAAAAGAAACACACCCCTGATCCAACGGCTCACAAGCGCTTGAAAGAAACACACGATCCGTGTGATTCTTTAGTCCCGGTTGGTGTTACCAACCGGGACTAAAGGCGGGTCAGTCACGTGTCCTCCCCCAGCGTTGCCCTGGCCACGTGTCCAACCGCAGCGCTGCCCTGGCCACATGTCCAACCCCAGCGCTGCCCTGGTCACCTACATGTCCTACCCCAGCATTGCCCTGGTAACGTGTCCTCCCCCAGCGCTGCTGTGGAGATCTATATGTAGTATTGTCGCCGACGGGGTAAACCCTAAGCCACGAAGACATCGTATCCACGAGATGGATCCGCCACGCCCGCTGCAGCGCCTTCTGGACGAGGTCGAGCATGCTCGAAAGAGCGCGCTTGGGCGCTACCGCGGGAGCCTATCCCGTCGTATGCCCACGAGCCCGGCGTGGAGAGGAATGCCCAGCTACCGGCCTCCTGCTCCGGTGCCGGAGGAGGTGCGGAGGGCGTACGAGCGCGCGTGGTCCGACGGCCCCGACCCCGACGAGGATGCGTACGCCGCAGGGGTGGTGTGGGGATCCGCGGCCGCACCTCCACCAGCCGCCGCCGTCCCTCCCGACGAGGAGGAGGACAACGACGACGACTTCGACTGGAGCGACCTAGGGGAAGAGGGCGGCGGGCCACAGATGCAGGAGGCCATTGAAGCCTCCTTGCAGTCCGTCCGCGACGACCGTGTTCAGCGAGCCAGGATTGCCTGCCAGCTCAAGGCGAAGGAGGCTTCCTAGCTGGCATGGGCGTTGAAAGACTCATCCGCGATTTTCAAATGGTTAATTGTTTGAATAGTTAGAATAATTATTTTATAAAACAAAAATTGTTTTGGATTAGTTATTCAAATTCAAACACTTCTAATGTTGAAAGTTTTGTCAGATTCAAAAGTATGCAGAAGTTATTCAAATTCATATTCAAATTCACTTTTGGGCATTTTTCGCGCAAAAATTCAAAATTTAGGTCATTGAATGCAAAAAACAGACCTCTAGTACCAGGTGGAGCCACCACCCGGGACCAGAGGTGCATTTGCGCGCGCTGGGGGTGGCGTTTGCGAAAAGACTTCTGATACCGGGTGGTGGCTCCACCCGGTACTAGAGGTACCACTCTGGTACTGGCTCGTGGTTCCACCCGGGACCAGAGGTCCCTGGGTATAAATACCCAGGACTCCATCCCGGCCCGAGCCACCAGCCGGGAAGCACCAATTCGAGGCGAAGCCCAGCCCAAATTCCTCTTCGCGTCGCCGCAGTCGGCGCCGTCCTCCGCGCCCGCGCCGTCTCCTCCGCGCTGTCGCCTCCTCGATCCGCCGCCCGCGCCCTCCTCCGTGCCGGCCTCCTCCGCCGCGCCCGTCTCCTCCGCTGCCCGAGCCCACCGTGCGCGTCCTCCGCACCGGCGCCGCCCTCCTCCGCTGCCGCTCGCTCCTCCTCTGCCGTCGCGCGAGGCCAGCTCCTCCACGCCGCCTCGCCTCCTCTCCTCCTCCACGTACGGCCTCGACCGCCGCCGCCGGCGACCTCGCGTGCCCAAGCCGTCCTCCGGCCAAAATTAATCACAAGGCGAGGACGATTAATTAGTGTTTTTTTAGGTAATTTTTTTTGTAGTTTAGGTGTTTTTAGGTAGTTTTTTGTTGTGTAGTTTAGGTTTTTTTGTTTTTGTGTAGTTTAGGTAGATTTTTGTGTTTTTTTTAGTATTAGAAATTTAGTGTTGGAAATTTAGTGTTAGGAAATTTAGTGTTAGAAATTTTAGAAAGTGTAGATTTAAATTCGCTAAGTGTAGATTTAAATTTGCTAAGTGTAGATTTTGCTAAGTGTAGATTTAAATTTGCTAAGTGTAGATTTAGTTTATTGTTCTCGGCGACGATGTCTCTGTTGGACCAGAGGGGCGATGTCCGGGACTGGGCTCCGCCGGGCTGGCACTGGGAGGTGTTGCCTTCCGGGCGTAGCTTGGATAGGAATCCGGGTGACATCGTCGACCCGGATCTTCTTTGGTGGCGGTCGAGTGGGCCACGCTCGGTGCAGAGGGAGCCGGCCCCCGAGGAGGTGGTACGTCGCCGTATCAGGGAGGAGGACGAGCACGTCCGTCGCTACATGTATTTGTTGGATACGCCAGTGGTGTATGACAGTAGATGGTCGATTCTTCATAGGGTTGACTGCTTAATGAAACACACGTTCGTTGGAAGACCCAAAGAGGAACGTATGTTGTAGTCCAGCAGCAAGTTTTCCCTCAGTATGAAATCAAGATTATCGAACCAGTAGGAGCACTAGCACTTCAGAAGGTTGTTAGCGGCGGACTGTGGCACGGCGCAATACCAGGGAATCCGGCTCTAACGTGGAACCTGCACACAACACAATCAAACTATTTTGCCCCAAAGAAACAGTGAGGTTGTCAATCTCATCGGCTTGCTGAAAACAAAGGATTAAACGTATGGTGTGGAAAACAGTGTTTAATTGCAGAAAGTAAAAGAGAACAATTGTTTGCAGTTGGTGGTTTTATCAGTGTAAAAGAATGGACCGGGGTCCACAGTTCACTAGTGGTGTCTCTCTATAAAAATAAACAACATGTTGGGTAAACAAATTACAGCTGGGCAATTGACAAAATATTGAGCGCATGACAATGCATACATATATGACAAGATGGCTACCATGATATTTAATTGGGCATTACGACAAAATACATAGACCGTTATCCAACCGCATCTATGACTAATAATTCACCTTCAGGTTGACATCCGTGTTCCCCGTCGGTATTAAGTTGCAAGCAACGGATAATCGCATTAAGCAATGTGCGTAAAGTAAACAAATACATATGACCGTGGACATAGCATTGTTATGTTACCCCTAGTAGCAACAGCACATCCACAACCTTAGCGTTGTTGTCACTCGCCCAGATTACTGGAGACTGAACCCACTATCTGGCATAAATACTCCCTCTTGGAGTTACAAACATCTACTTGGCCAAAGCATCTACTAGTAACGGAAAGCATGCAAGATCATAAATAACATGTATCATAGATTAATAATCAACTTGATCATAGTATTCAATATTCATCGGATCCCAGCAAACACAACATGCAGCATTACAATAAGATGATCTTGATCATGTTAGGCAGCTCACAAGATCTAAACATGATGGCACAAAGTGGAGAGACAACCATCTAGCTACTGCTATGGACCCGTAGTCCAAGGATGAACTACTCACGCATCACTCCGGAGGCAGGCATGGTGATATAGAGCCCTCCGGTGATGATTCCCCTCACCGGCAGAGTGCCGGGAAGAGGTTCTGGACCCTCCCGAGCTAGGGTTGATGACGGCGGCGCCTCTGAAACTTTTCGTGGAATATGACTCGGGTCTCTAGGGTTTTTTTTATCGTGGGGAATAAGTAGGCGAAAGGGCGGCGGCTGGAGACCCCGAGGGTCCCACACCACCCCAGGGCGCGGCAGGAGGGGGGCCACGCCCAGGGTGCGTGTGGGGCCCTCCTGGCTCCCCTTCATCGCTCCTCTGGACTGCATGTGTATCCTGATAAAATAGGTGCCTCCGTAAATTTTCGTCTAATTCCGAGAATATTTCTTGACTGGCTTTTCTGGAATACAAAAACAGCAGAAAACAGGAACTGGCACTGTGGCATCTTGTTAAGGAAAATAGGTTAGTCCCAGAAAATGTATAAAAGTGACACAAAGTGGATGCAAAACATGCAACAATTGGTATAATATCATCATGGAACATCAAAAATTATAGATACGTTTGACACGTATCAGCATCCCCAAGCTTAGTTCATGCTCGTCCTCGAGTAGGTAAACGATAAAACAATATAATTTTTGAGGTGACATGCTGATGCACCTAAAATGCATCTACTTTTCCAAACACTTTGCTTCATAATTTGCTCCGGAATCTTTCCATATTTGAATAAAACTACTGAATCTGACGCTGTTTTTAGCAAAGTCTCCTTTCTGGTTGTTTTAGCAGGAAATTAAATCGGGAAAAATATCACGTCATTTTTTATGGAAAAGAAGGACATCGTGTAAAAGACGGACTCGAGGAGGCGCACGAGGCCCAAAAGAGTGGGCCCCACGCGGTCAGATTCCTTGACCGCGGGGGCCCACCTATCTGGGGCGTCGGGCACCGCCTCTCCCTCGGTCTTCCGCGTACCCCTTCATATATACGAAAAAGTGGACGCCCTAAAAGGAGGGGAGCTTTCGCGAAACACACCGCCGCCGTCACCACGATCTTCGATTTCGGAGACAGATTGATCCAGGATTTCTCCCCCGGAGGAGGGATCCGGAGGCCGTCTCCACCGCCATCTTCACCGCCTCCATCTCCATCAACCATGAGCTCCCTCACCATCACCATGTGTGAGTAGTCCCCTGTAGGCACATGAGGTGGATGGGGATTGGATGAGATTGATCATTTAATGGTACCCGTTGTTCTAGATCCTAGGGGTTTATCTTGAGGATACTTTTGTATTGTGTTGATGCACTTATGCTATGTTTAATGCTTGCTACTAGGGCCCGAGTGGCATGATTTTAGTACTGAACTTATTTTGCCCCATCATATATTTAAGTTTGGTATCTATCTGCAAAGTGTATTACCTGCTATTATGTTGAACCTGCGAACCCTAAAAGTGACAGGTAGGGAAAACAAGGGGGAGATGTATTAGTTTGAGGATTCTATGTGTTCATGAAGTGTTAATGCGTTGTTCCGGGCTATTCGAAAGGGTAGACCTTAATTACCTGTAGTTCCAAGTTGGCCCCGGTGAAATGGGCAGGTAGGACAATAGATGCTGTGCAAATTCTCTTGGTTAGTACGCACAACTATTTATGGAACACATACCTACATATATCGGAGTTAGAGATAAGTCCCATTGCTGTTTGTATCTTATTATATGATCAATCTTATTCATGCAACACCCCGCTGTCACCTCGTGCCTACGTTTTAAATCCCTGAGTTACACTTTCACTTTTCCGGTGAAAACTGGGAAACCCTTGTTACTACTGCTGTTTTATTTTGCTTGCTTGAATCACCTTACTGCCATCACTATTGTTACTGCAAGTTTATTGATATACAGGTGTGGTTGAGAGTGACGCCTCAATTGCCAAAGTCTTATTGGTATTCTTGTGTTCCCATCGAGTCGAACTATAAATTTGGGTAATACTTCCCAACGAAGATTTCAGCGATCCCTATACTTGTGGGCATCAAGACATTTTCTGGCGCCGTTGCCGGGGAACCTAGCTTTATTGGTAAGACCACTTGTTATCATTTATTTGCTGCACTTGCTTGTTCCCAAGTATGGGAAAGGAAAAGAGTACTCCGAAGGAGGTAAGGCCTTCAACCACTCGTAGAGGTACTGATCTGCCAAGTAGGCAAAACTTTTCACCTGATGTTGCTTCTGCTGTTATTACTAAAAAGAAAGGAAAAGTTTTATCTAGTTCACCATTGTCTAAGATGTCTACTAGTACTGAAAATGATTTAATATGTGGTAGCATAACAAAGAAGTGACACCTGAAACATCTGAGACAACTGAAACACCGAATTGCATGAATCATCTATTATTGAAAATGTGGAGTCTGATTTGGAAGATAGTGAGTCTTGTGATGATGAATATGAAACTTCTTCTTATGAGGAAGAAGATGCAATTGCTATGGCTTTTATGGATTCGAATCTTGATAAATTGGATAAACTTGATAGCAATAAAAATTCTTCTCTTGATGATTATTTTCCTGTTACAAAGAAAATGAATGCTCCAGCTATTAAAATTAAAATAAAGATTATGAGTTTAGTGTTGATCCTGAAATAATTAAAAAGGCTGAGAAGTTTAAGTTTAATGGGAGAGACAATGAATTTCCTTTTGAACATATTGCTGTTTTGCATGATTTATCTGTTTTATTTGTAAAGATGAGATTCACCAACGCTATTATTTCTTAAAGTTGTTTCCTTTTACCTTGGGAGGAGATGCTAAAACTTGGTATAATAGTTTAGAACCTGGATCTATTACTAGCAAAGAAGAATGCTTGCAATTATTATATAATAAATATTTCCCTGCTGATAAGATTCATGGTTTAACTATTGAGATTAGCAAATTTTCGCAGAAAGAGAAGGAGGATCTACCCCAACTTGGGGAGGTACCGTAAGTTGGTTAGGAAATGTCCTACACATGGCTTCAAGAGTAATGAAATACTTGATATATTTTACAATGGACTAACTGAAAATACTAGAGACTATCTTGATAGTATTGCAGGGAATGTTTTCAGGAAAGGACCATTGATGAAGCAACCGAATTATTGGAGACTATCTCTAGGAATTATGAAGATTGGAATATTGAAGTGATAAATGAAAAAGAGTTATTCCCAGAGAAGAAAGGAGGTATTCTTAAATTAAATGATGAACAAATGAAAGTAGCTGCCAAGGATATTGAAGAGAAGGGAATTAAAACCTCTCATCTCAAGGAACTATCTGAAGCAACGCGGTGGCATAGTAGGACATGACTCGAAGTCGGCTTGTCGGTTTCGATCGTTGAAGGCGACTTGGACGCTGCGCTCGCGTGGGCCAGTATGGAGACCCATGCGCTAAGAGTTGACGGCACATGACGCAGGTGGACCAGCTTTGGACCAAGCGCATGAGCAAAGGCCTAGACAGGTCAATACGATGGCAAAGATCAGATTGTTGTGTGGCGCTGAAGGCAAACGTATGGAGGAGATTTGGTTAAGAAAAGGATGCGTCAGATGTAGTTGCATGCATGCTATCGTGATGGAGCAAAAGAAAAATAAAGGATGGATCAAAGGAGCTTTGATTGTACGTGAGGAGAGGATGGTGCATGGATGTTTTTCTAGAAGCATGCAATTCTTTGCTACGTGCATTCGATCGGCACCAAGGATATTCTTTTGGGATTTCTTTGCTCGTATACTGTTTGTGTACGGGATGACTGCGGTAGATACAAGACGCGGAGTCGTAGGTTAACAGGAAGATTGACAAGGTTTGTCAACGTTATTTGATCCGAGCGTTGTATGGGCGACGCTCAATGATGTAGCATGGGGCCAAGTTGATCAAGATGGACTGGATGCGGCGAGTGACGACGTGCTGGATCATGTCGTGAGGATCATGCATACACAGGGTGCCGGACAGTGCGCGGAAGGTGGACTGGGCACAGGGTGGAGCATGGGTGCAGTCGGATACGTTCGGCTGGGCCGGATAGGACAGTCTAACAGATTGACGGAGGTCGGTCGGACAGAAGACGGTGAAGATCGGCGACAACGACGTAGGAGCATGAGGGCTGATGGTGTCCGTACTCTGTGGCGTGGAAACACGTGGCGCATGGTTATGCGTGCTTCGACATGCGATGATGCGGGGTTGATTCAAGATGGTGCGTGATACGTCTCAAACGTATCTATAATTTTTGATGTTCCATGCTAATATTATACCAATTGCTACATGTTTTGCATCTACTTTAGGTCACTTTTATACATTTTTTGGGACTAACCTATTAGCAAGATGCCGAAGCGCCAGTTCCTGTTTTCTGCTGTTTTTGTATTTCAGAAAAGCTAGTCTGTAAATATTCTCGGAATTGGACGAAAATTTACGAAGGACCTATTTTATCAGAAGACACCTGGAGTCCGAAGGGGAGACGAAGTGGAGCCACGAGGGCCCCACACGTGGGCTCGGCGCGGCCAAGGATCTACCGGCGACCAGGGTGGTGTCGTCACCTCGTGCACCGCCTCGCGACGCCCTTTGGTCTATATATTGCTCCTACCCCGAAAACCCTAAAAGAATCGACGATTTCTCCAGAAGAGTTCCGTAGCTCCGTCGCCACCAAAAACCCTAATTCGGGGGACAGAAGTCTCTGTTTTGGCACCTTGTCGGGACGGGGAATTGCCCCCGGAGCTGGAGTCTCTGAGGGGAGATTTCACTCGGCTGATGGAGGGGTTACGGTGTAAGGTACCGGAGAATCGGAGCCTAGTCAGCGGGGAGGCGAGAAACACGTTGGTCGGACTGGACGTCAGGGTTCGAGAGATACGTGGAACTCGGCATCGGTCGGGTATGACCGATGGTTGTCTGCAGTGGGGCCTGAGGTGGTGTGGGTGGGCGACCCAGTAGATCTTGGCCAAGATTGCGGATGCTCGACGCGGTAGTAGCGGCGAGGCGTGCGGTAAGCACGGGACATGGTGACAGACCAGGGCACGGGCGGTCAGACATGTTATCGGACATGGGTGCAGAGGTTGAAATTTCTTCAAGTTGGAAGCATTTTCACGCAGGTTAGCGATCGGTGTGTGATGCATGTAAAATGCATACATGAACTTTGCACTTTAATTAATTATATTCCAATCCATATTTGCATCATATAAGGATTATATCAATGTTTTATAATGATTTTTGGGAATATTCATTTATTCCCTATTTTTATGGAATTAACCCTGCACAGGCAGAAAACCCCGTTTTCTTATTTTAATGTTTCAGGGACCCAAACATCAACGAAATCACCTGAAAATTTACGGGCGTCAATATTTGGAAGGAAGAAGACCTGTGGGCGAAGGAAGCGAACAAACGGAGGTCCAAGGACCAAACGGGGGTGGCCCACGCGGCCAAGTACTGTGGCCGCGTGGGGCCCACTCGTTTGGCCCTCGTGGCTCCGTTGCCGTCGATCTTCGTTCCACCGACATAGTCTTGACCTAAAAACGCCTCTAAAAAAGGTCCCCCGACGTTCTCTGGAAGGAGCGCCGCACAAACACAGAAACACCGAAACGGAGATCAGGAGCTGCAGATTGGAGGGGGAAAACTCCGGCGGGCGCTGACGGCGTGGTCTCCATCTTCTCCATCGACTTCTCCACCGTCTCCATGATGAAGAGGTAGTAGTCCACCTCTGGACTATGGGTTTGTGGAAGTAACTTATGTATCTCTCCTCTCTTGAGCTTCACTAATTAGCACAGTATGAGCTGCTGAACATGATTACGGTCACCGTTGTAATACCTTTGTGGTGGATCTTTATGAGTTAATATATGTTTGAGATTGCAATGTTTGTTTCAGTTATGAGTATAGATGCATATTATGTACCCCGTTCTTGTCTACTTATTTTGATCAAGCATGTTTATGAGAGCGTGTGTGGGGGAACGTGTGCATTAGTTGGAGTAACGGGGGGGGGGGGGGGGGGGGGGTGGCTAGTGCAGTGAACGTGAGAGAAAGTTCTGCGATCCACTTTGGTATCTTTACCTTACTTTGTTAACTCACTAGGGATAAACTAAAATACCATGCTACCGGGGATGTGGGCGTGACCATTGCCACTACTCCATGACTAGATCTAGCATGTTCTTATTTTCACTTCATGTCATGATACTTAATGCTATACTCTGAGTTATCTTAATTACTGAGGTGTTATGATTTAGTTCGCATCTTGGTGGAGTATAAGAGAGGTTAATAACCAAAAGATCTCTATGTTAGGACGTGATGCCCATATATCTAAGTAACTTGTTATCAAACCCTGTGTTGCAATCTCATATGTTAACTTTGTGTGTTCCATTGTCTACCACTTTATGAAGAGAGAGTGCATTTGTGAAACCATGAACCCCAGTCCATTTTTAATCATAACAAACACCTTTCCAACACCATATACCACTTTTCTATTTTCAGCCATCATTAAATCCGAAAATACAAAAATACTTTTCATCTTGCATACATCATTCAGAAACCCAAAAATATCATTTATCATTGCACCCACCATCATTGCATATTTATTTCTTGTTTGCATTAAATAACTATCCTGATATCATTCTTACACCTTGTGCTTGACAACCACAGGTGAGGTTGAGGACCAAAACATCTAACCTTATTTTGTAGGTAACCAAAAGAAGGATAAGAAGATAAATTTACCACTTCAGATTCCCGAGAGTTCGATATTAAACCCTCGAGTCACCCCTCGTGGGGAAAACTGTATTCCACTTACTATACACTCTGCACTTGGAGTTTCAACCTAATCCCGTTTACTTTTGCAGGTATCAAGGCCTTGCTCTTCGGGACCATCAGTGTGTGATGATGTTGAAACGGGAAGAAGGGACTACAGTTGCAGGTGGAGTCATGTGGAGACTGGGAGTAGCAGCGAAGCTCTTGGAGACAACTCAAGTCCGGAGTACATGGAGGTTTGATGCATTGAAGAATTCAAGGTGGTGGACAATATTCGCCAAGGTGGAGTTTGTTGTGTTTTGTATCAAATATTGTGTACGTGTTGGGTTACGTTTGAACTTAGAGTCGTATTAGGTGTGGATAGGATACGAGTAGTATCAGAGTCGAACTCTTGTATCCTGGCCTTCCCATATAATGAGGGGAGCACCACACGTGTAACCTATGACGACTTGATAGCAACAAGCACGCAGGGAGAGCCGGCGGCTTGTGCCGGCACCTAGGGCGGCGGCCAGGGTTGCGGTATCAGTGGGGAGGAGCGCCAGTAGTCATGCCTCGCAGATGTAGTCGAGTTCGCCGAACTGCGTTACCAAATCTCGGTGTCGTCATCTTGCTGCGGATTGCTTTGTTCTCGGTAGATCAATTTAGCACCTACAACGGTAACATGCAATAAAACTGACCGCCATTTCTTCCCTCGCCACCTTCACACACCCTTTTGTTTAGTTTTCGGCTCCCGGGTGAAACTACAACACAACTTCAAATCGTCAACAGTCAAGTTGGCCGCGAAAACATCTTTCACCAACAGCAAGTCCGTCGGGAAATCTCTGCATGTTAATGAAATCAGGCAGTTCCCCTGCCGTTGCTCAAAAAATATAGTCCGTCGGGAAATAGTTTTCCCGGCCAACCTTCTCTGTCATCGTAAGTCCAATCAGACGATGTTGGTTTTGTCGACCAACTTTAAGTTGTCTAATACTTACGTCTATTTTGCAAAACTCTTTCCTAGCATAATGTAATCGTATTTGACAGTGGGATCGATGTATATCTCCAGAACGTGGGTTCCATATATATATATATATTCTTTGGACGATAGCGGCTACCAGCTCAATCTGATATGCTCCAATGATCATGTCGATCATAATTATAAAACCTTAAAGGAACGTGCGCATGTATACTGATATGAAGATGCGCATGATGTCGCTCCTTGTTGACTCTCACTCTCGTATATCTGATCATATCTGATGGATCATTATATTAGTCATGAATTTTGAAACTAGCACGTATCTCAATCAGGATCATATACAGATGCATTATGTCATGATTCCGTGTTCACTCCCTCGTATATCTGAGCATCCTTTACTCAATGTGTAGTATTTTTAGTATCCACGTTGCAAGAGTACCTCGTGAATGGGATACGCAGATCGCCAGATGCACAGCGCAAGATTCCTTGGTTATAATTGAGTGTGTTAAAAAAATACGCAAGTGTTTACAGGATGGCGCGTTTATAAAATGAATTTGTGATCAGGATACCATAAGCCGATCATGCATTTAACCATTTCTTTACTCGTAAACTTACAACCAGTTTTGTGCATGACGTTTTAAAATACTCTTGTAGACCTTGTCCGTCATTGGTTTTAGGTTCTTTGTTGTGGTGGTTTGCCGCGTCAGCGTGTGCAGTGGACGTCGAGGTAGAATCCTCGAGCTTGGTTTGTTGCATGTTGGGGCGCGGTAACCTCGAACTACGTTGGTGACAGCGGTTCCATGAGGTGGGGTTGCGGCTCGGCACGGTGTGGGCAATATCTCGGTGCTTCCAGGGTGGCGGTGGGATGGCTCGGCGAGGGTAGCCCTTGTGGCTTGTTTCTGCTTGTATGTTAGGGTGGCAACCCCGGTTTGGTGCGGGGGTCTTGGTCCGCTAGCGGACTTTTACGGCATGGCTGGGGCTACGGTTTGTCCGGAGTCATGAGGATCTGTAGCTTGATGCAAGCGGAGGATGTACGATCGTCGGCCCCGGAGGGTGGTGTAGGTGGGTTGTGCAGCGTATAGCGGTTGGCTGGATGCCGGCGTGGCGGCCGCGGGTTTGAGGTGGTCGTCCACGTGACGGCAGGTGCAGATGTCGCGAGCTTCTTGTGGCACGCTCTTCCGCTTCCGATGGTTGGGCGTCCCATCGCTCCCCCAAAAGCACGACTTCTCTCCCCTTTGCTGGCGGTGGCATTCGCGTGTTGTGTGTGGCTGTGGTGTTTTGTTTGTGGTTTTCGTCGTCTCGTCGACCGGTGGGGTCTATGTTTAATTTCGTAGATACTGCTTGCATGGCTAGCTAGACACGCCCTTACGACGGTGGGGGTCTATGTTTGGTTTTCGTAGCTACTGCTTGCACTAAAGTATATCTATAAGTTATAAAGTAGTAAATAGCTATAAAGTTTTATATTTTGATACAGAGGATAATATTTTCTATTTTTCTAGACCCGAGTCTAGCATAAGGCTCTGAGTCTAAATGCATTAAATGATCAGGTGGGTCCTCTATTTAGTTTACGACAAACCAGTATTTTTCACTCTCTCTATTCTGTATGGTGGTATCCCCGTTGGTGCTAAACGCTGGAGGCTGGAGCAGGAGTACAATCCTATTTGTTAGACTCGTTTCTACCATTTAGTAAGTTCATGATATACGTTGCGCACACCTTAACTTTTTTATATTAAAGGAAAGTTTTTCTCCTCGTGGGCAACCAATATCTTGATGAGTAAGAAATTTGGCGTGGAAGATCACAACTGCCTTGCGGAGCAATCAATCAAGCTGGTGGACGATGGGAAGGTGCTACGCGTCGAAGATCGAGATCACTTCCCCCTACGCCTGCTAATTGTTTCTATGCGCGTTTTGTAATATAAAGTCCTTCTAGTGGTGTTAAAATGACTTCTGATCCGTAGGCTGTGTTGCCTGGAGCTGTTGTAGCTTGTAGCTCTCCTATGTTGGAAAACACTGGATTCTGTATGGAATGACCTATGGTTTCTATAAAACTAGAACGATACCCCGCGTGTTGCAGCGGGTATCTCTTAAAAAACAAGTAAAACATAGAACCTCCTGAAGATGACTATAGAAATTCAAAATTTTAGTTGATCATAATAGTTGAGAGGCTAAATTTAATTAAATAGACATGAAATGTATGAGTATTTTATATTTTAAAGTTCGTTATGGTTCAGGGTTGTACCTGATTGATGTAGATAAAGTGAAATCAGCGGGTTGAAGGAACTAACGATGTGGATGGTTTGCATGAAGATGTCATGCAAATTGTCACATAATGTGTCTAAAAACTTTTTGAGCGGTTTCGAATAATAGTTCTACGATTTTTCTTATCGCAAATCTTGGTGAAAAAAACACTTGATTGTCATAAATGATTCTGGTGTTCCACTTACACATTATTAATTTATGGAATTACATACAGGGATAGTGTGATTTTACCGTTTGAACGGTAGAAAAAGATGATATGATTTAGGCAAATTGATGTAGCCAAAGAAAAGGATGATGTGGATGCTTGCATGTAGATATTAGACAATAAGTAATGATGTTAGTGGGATGATGTGGACAATTGATTGGCTAAAATAGAAAGTGATGTGGATGGCTTGCATGTTGAGATAGAAAAATATTAATTGCACTTAGTGGGGTTTTGCTTTATAAAAGCATAGATGGAACGGGGGCGGGGCCCTTTTCTTCTAAAAAAAGTTTATTTATATTAATAGAAAGTTTCTCTCCTCGTGGGCAACCAATATCTTGACGAGTAAGAAACTTGGCAAGAGCCAACCGTTCTTATGCACCTCACGCCCACTCTTGCTTCGAATTCGTTGGACCACCGTGGTCGCGCCGGCTCTAGCTCACTGAAGTCCTCCACCCCTCCACCTTCCCACTGCACCTACGCCTCTTGCGGCCACGTCTACTCCCGCCGATGTCGATGCTCTAGTCGCGATTATAGGGGAAGACTTTCTTTAAAATGAATGGCTTTATTGCTATCCACTTTCCTAAGCTTTATAAGAGAAGATCGAACTAGCCTGGTTACTTTCTAGCCTGTCAACCTGCTCTGACATACTCTTCTAGCTCACTTGAAAGGAGAGTTGTTGGTACTGTATGAGAACTTGCGCTCTGAGCATGAAGGAGCTCCTCTTTCCTAGTGATCTGGTGGCCAGAGGGATCGGGACCTACCTCCGCTGCATACGTGGGCACGCTGGTGGTCACACCTGCATTGCCCCGCGACAAGTCGTCATTTGACCCCTCGATAACTACGGTGGGTTGCGAGCTGCAAGAACGGCTATAGAAGCTCCACTGTGTCCTCTCCGACCAGCTCCACCGACGGACGCCTTATTCTCCTTCCCAAGGTGCGGATGTTAATATCTTTCCTTTTTCCCGGTTTGTTGATTTGTTGTTGTGTCTATCCAGACACGACTTACGAAGAAAGAGGGCCTAGAGGTGGAGCAGAGGGCAGCCCATGAAACTTAATCAACCCAAATTGCTATCATTATTTGATTCTCTTCCTGTAGGTCACCTGAGCTCCTTGAGTCCTTGGGCTACACATTATTAGTACAAAAATAGGAAATTAAGAATTAATTAGCAGTTTGTAGCGAAGACGGAGTATTACATAAAGGTAACTACAGTCATGAGCGGTACTGAAGCTGCCAAAACGGGAATCCTGAGTCCTCATCGTATTCCTTGAATGTCATAAATTTCCCCCCCAACTTTAGTGGTTATTTATCTAACATGGATTGTGGCGTAGCTTGTAAGACATATTTTGAGTCGCCAACTTTAGTTTTACTCTCTCTGTTGCTCAAAACAAGGCATATAACGTTTTTCAAAATTAAAATTTGTAAAGTTTGAGCAGGTTTTAAAAAATTGGTCAACATCTGTAATACTGTGAGGATATCATATGAAGATAAATTTCAAAATGTATCTAATGACATTGTTTTTGTATTGTAGATGTTGATGGTTTTCTCTAGGAGTTTGGTCAAACTTCGTGTAGTTTGACTTCTGAAATCATTATAGTCCTTGTTTTTAGAAACGGATGTAGTATTTGCTTATTTTTATTTTTAGCGATGTTATATTAAACTGCCAGTTTGTTTACGTGCTTTGCTCACATTGTGATTTTCCTTGGATGTGTGCACCTAAAGCTAGAGGCGCAAGTTGGACTCATTTATGGCTGTATTGTCGTGGTACGTTTGTAAAAAATCAGTAAAATGACCCCGTTTCAAAAAAAAGGTATATTTGCAAACATACCGTTACAATTGTAAAATAATTGAATCATACAATACATATTCACCAGAATTTTTTTAGTACAATATTTTTTTCCAACACTAAGTACAACACGGTCAAGCACATACGCACAGAAACACAATCATAACTATATACTTGTGCAGCCCCTACCGGAGATTGGATTTACGGCATGGTTATTTCATTTGCCACTTACAAAATAATCAGCTTAAATGAGACGCACTAAGCATCAAATCTGGAGTTTGACACCTATTACGTTGACCTATACAATCACTTTCTAATCATAGTATACTTTGATTTTCAAGGCTCGCAACTTGCACTTGAAAATTTTCTATTGCTAAATATAACTCAATCACACGTATGTTTGAGTAAACCGGGGATGTGAACACTGTAGAAATAGTCGTCCCAGTCGATATACTTGGGGTCAAAATCATAGCAATATGCTCCACTGTTATTTTGATCCTTCTTCATCGCCATCCTTAGCTTCTCCAAGTTCATATCATCAAAGCTTAATAAGATTGATAAAACAAAGTCAAGGAACGATATTCAAGGAACGGAAGTGTGCGCTGTCTCATATGAGTATCCTAACAGAAAATTGGAAGGGCTTCTTTTCCCATGTAATGCAAGGACATTTTGATAAGGGTTTAAAGCTGCTTACCACCCTTTGAACAAGGTGTATGGTGCGTAGAGCTCGTTCAGCTGCATGATGAATCTGTATTTTGTGCTAAGCTCATTGTAGCGCCGTGAGAAAAGGCCACAAAATGCAATATTCACGAGGTGAAACATCTGTCCAATTGTAGGTAGAAGCACATAATATCATTCCCAATCTCATCTCATCCGTGGAATTAATCAACATACTTTCGTTAGTCTCATGTTGAATTTGTAAATTATTTAACCTGAAGAGGAAGCTTGTACTTGATAGCCATGTACAATCTGAACCACGTGGCTGTGCCATAGAATCGCATCTTCTTCAGACGGACACTCTTGGCGTTTCTCCCTGTGCATGGCGGGTTGTCCAAGAAGTACTGATGCATTGACTCTGCAAGAATGGTGCCGGTTGTCGGGTTACGTACCGACGAAGTTACATGGTAGATGACATGTGCTTGCTCCTCCAGGTGTGCGGCCATGGCAACCATCATAGCGCTAACAACCATGTCCACGGGAATCTGCCCAAACCACCAACGAGGACCACACAACAACTGGTTATGTACGTGCGGTAAGTTTATTAAGTTTCACTACAAAATTTGGTTGTCAATTTACGAACAAACTGACCACATCCATTATTGTATCAGGTGCGGCTAAGAAGGATGAAAATGCCTGTTTAGCGTAACCGATAATCAAAGTGTCGATTGTCCTGCGAAGATAAACATGTCAATCGGATCATATTATGGTTCTAGCAGTTATCGGCTGATTATCGGATGAACATGTCAATCAAAGTGTCGATTGTTCTAGCAGTTATCGGATGAACATGTCAATCAAAGTGTCGATGGTTCTAGCAGTTATCGGCTGATTACCTGATTCCTTGAATCCATCCTGGGAATGGGTCCTTGAAGGTACTAGTTATGATGCTTGGACGTATGATAACCACCGGAAAGTCCGCTTGCAGATGCCCCAACATCATCTCCCCCATTGCTTTGGTAAACACATATGTGTTTGGCCACCCGAAGTATTGTGCCCTTCATTCACACATAAGGCCAAACATGTAACAGATGTATCAGTTCTAAAGTGTTGCTAGTGGCAAAAAGAGTACACGCACATAAGTATATTGATGCTTTTCTTTCTGTATCTCACCTCTTGAGGCCAAGATCCTTCATGGTTCTCCTCTCAGCCTTTTCTGTGGAACGGTTATCCTTCAGTTCTATCCTGGTATCGTTAATCAGATTCAGCTCGAAATCAATGTCCAAGTATGTGCCCACCCTTAGTGTCTCACCCATCAAGAATGGCTTCTCAGGTATTAAACCTGTTTGTTCACCAGCTACATAAGCTGTTCAAGTCATATGACAACCTATGAGCTTGAGTACAGAATGGCATGCCAACAACCATACACAGATATATAACCCGCACCAGTTGAAACATGAAGAAACATCTTGACTTTAGTACACTTATTTGCAAATGCGCAAAGATGTTTCACTCCCAAGACATTCACGTTGAAAGCAATGTCGTATCTGAAAGAAAAACATCACATTCTTACCAATTGTTTCAACAACTTATAAGTTCTTACAGTCTTATTCAGTTATTCAGTAATCTAAGACCAAGAAACATCTCAAACCTTTCATAGAAATTCGTGGTCGCAGCTCCGTTGACAATGATGTCTATGTCCTTGAACAATTCTGTCTGCTTGGCAATGTCTAGTCCAAAGTTGGCATACATAGTATCTCCTGCCAAAGGACATACCTTCTTTTCGATGAAAGTATCGAATGCCACACCATGTTTTTCTTTCAGCACTCGAAAAAGATCCTTCCTTATGACCTAAGAAATACAAAACAATTTTGTAAAACAGATGATGGAGATTAGAACTTGCCTCTTTGATGACAAGTGTAGGATAGTCTTTAAAATCTTAAAACTGGTTAATTTTGTATGGGCAGACAATATATCGAGTATTTTACCAATTCAATCTATATGTATATTTTCCATACACATTAGATACTATTCAAATATTTGGTTCGATTTGCTACATTAGATTGCGTCCTCTGCCGCGAACACTTTAGTAGATAGGCTACACCGCCTTCTATCTACGCAACCCTACCCGTTGCCACCAAAATAGTGTCACCGCCTGCGCTCAAAGTACTCTTGCATTCTCATTTCTTTGTAATAGGCAAGGACAACCTAGCGGAAATGCATGGTAAAGGTTCTGAAGCAGTATTGTGCGGAAAGCAGCAGGGCTAGGCGGCATAATAAGACATGCAGATGAGCAGCGGTGGCTGGAGGAGGGATGGCGAGCGCATGACACGCAGAGGTATTGCAGACGGACGAGGTAGCGTGGGGCGACCCTCAGAGCTAATAAGCTATGGGGGGATGATAGAGTGTTGTCCTTGCAAAATCCGCCATGAAGTGTTGTCCTTGCAAAATCCGCCATGAATAGAGAATTCACTTCAGATTATTTTATCGAACCGTGACCACACAAATATCAGGGGCTAGCACACATGCGTACATGAGATATGAGACTTATACACCATCTGCATGGGACGCCGAGAACAACCGCAACCGATTTACCTAAACGAGATAGAGTGACACAACAAGGAAATATGAACATCACGTTCCATACTCTGTTGCAAGCGGCCACGTAAGCCGCTTCGCGCGGGTGATCAGACCGAGCCAAGGTTTTTTGGTGTAGCTTATGTTGTGGATTTGTATAAAAATCAAGCTAAAAAATAGCGTGCTATAGGAAATAGCGGCGACCCCTTCCAGATGTTATGCAAGTTATAGCATGCTAATAGCGTGCTATGTTTCAAATAGCGTTTTGAAAAATAATAATATGTATAGCTCGTAAATAAAGAATTTTTGCAAAAATAAAAAATGTAGTCCAAAAATGTTAGAATAATATATGCATAACCACATATAAAAATTGTTCACCATATTTTTAGAAGCCTATGATCAACATCCCACAAAGCAACACCATAGTATAATATTATTCATTCAGAATCTGAACATTAGCGATCTCATCTTCCGATTTAGAAGATGATCCAACAGATTATGGTTCATTACTACTACAAATAGGTAGCAACTTTTTTTGTCTTACTAAGTGGAAAAATCGATCCTTTGCTAGGCTAGAAAATAATGGCGTGTTATAACGCTATGACCTTTTAGCGCAATATAGCGTGTTATTTTCGTGAATAGCGCCATAGCGAGCAAAATTTATAAAATATAGCGTGGACTCTCCCGATATGCTATAGCGTGCTATTAGCGCTAAAATAGCGTGCTATTTTTTTCCATGATAAAAATCAGGTGTACAAGAGGATCTGACTACCTAATTAGTCGGCTGATACCTAACTAATCTCAATCGAAAACATGGTGGACAAAATTTACCCTTTTAAACTTTTTGAGGGGTGTGCGCAAGAACTAGTACTCACTCCAATCCAAAATAAGTGTCACGGTTTTAAACTGAGCTTAGTAAACCGTGACACCTATTATGGATCGAGAAAGTGGTTACTGTAGATGCATTCTTGAATTTACTCTCTTGGCGGCAAGAAGTAGTCATTTGAGATGAACGCTGCTAATCTTTGTTAAAATCGCGTCAATCATGTGTATTTGATTACAGTAGATTAGATGTTGTAATCGAACACTCAGATAAGCTGAGACTAATATAAATATGTATCCGGAATATTTAAATTAGACTACATGCAAATTGTTAGGTTAGACACGAGATTACAGTAGAACGGTCTGATCGACAGGAGTGTTCGCAATGGCGTGACACAATAATCGTGATATGTCTGTTAACCTCAATGGATTTATGTCGGCTCTGTATGCACATCCAACTCCCAATCGTATGGACTCTCTCGACCAAGCGCACATGCATATGTCAAACACCGACTAAACAGAGTAAATGACACAAAACCATTACAATTGGGCTCACGTCAGAATACCACCACCCTTTACCAAAATGGCGAAAACCACCGCACATTGGGGCAGATGACATGTAGCGTTGATTAGGTAATTGGCTCGGTCTAAACCGTTATCTGAACTCGGACTCACTGTCAAGTCTATATGGCAAAAACATGAAAAGAAAGGTCAACTCTCGTTGTTGTCTTCTTCCCTTAGCGCGAGCGCACGAACATGATGCGTTCGCTCCTCCGATGCATGACGCCGTCGCTGCAGACGCAGCCGAGCCAAGCAAAAGCGGCCAAGAGCTCCACCACGCCTTCGTTGTCCTCCACAACCAGCCAATCGAGCCGAAACGCCAATAATCGTCGCCTATGATCTCTTCTTCCGTAACACCGACCACCATTTCCAGGGGCGGAGCTATGTACAAGTCAGCCCCCCCCCCCCCCACAGCCCAAAGGAAATTTAAAATATCAGTGCATTTTGTCCCATTCTGTGTAAAGAACTGCGATATTTGGCCCATTTTGTGCAAAGAACTACGATATTTGGTCCATTTCCCCCCCCCCCCCCCCCCCCCCCCCCCCAAATTCTAGCCCATTTACCCCCATTAGTTTAAGCTCCGCCAGCTTCACCGTGTCATTTGCCGCCTCCGGCTAGCCTCGAGATCGTTCGTCTAGAGCAGTCCCTCCCATTGAGCACGCCCTTGGGGTACTGTTGGTTCACAACTCAATTTCTTGTCGTGGCCGTCGTTGGCTTCCTCGTGTTTGTTGTACGCTTTCGACATGAATGTCAGGGTCACAAGCTCCAAGTTCGTGCCTTCGGGTCTTCCCACACACACACACGCCCATTGGGCAAGACCGAGGTCACGCAGATCCGGGTCACGATCTCGCACCAACAACCTTCTTGCCTTTCTCGGAAGCGACGGCGGTGAAGGCAGATTGTGGTTTTCTAACCCGGCGATGTACTTTTTCCAGCTCATCCCGTCCATCTCCTTAGCCTCCGTCTGGAAAAAAAATATACCCACCCGGCCTCTAGGCAAATTTCCACGGCGGAGAGTGAGTGGGCGATGGTTCACGCGGTGATTGCGAAGGCTGTGCGGTGATTTTAGCGGTGATGTGGCGCCTTCGTCTCCGCTGCGGGCCATCTCCTTAGCCATCAACGGTCTCTCCATGGTACGCTCCCTATACTTCTCATCGTCCCCATCTCATGGCTAGGGTTCTTGGTCGGAGTTGGTGTCGCTGATGCCATTTTCTGATCCTGTCAGCGCCGTCGCTGGGTTGTGCAGTCAAGAGTGCACTAGGGAGACATCCCGGGGGAAAGAGCCTGGTGCTGCAGCTCTATAAAATGTTGCGGGACGAAATACGTCCCCTGCTTGCTGCTACCGCGGAGACAAGCATGTCCCATGATGTAGTCATTCATTGTTGTGAACTCTTCCACGGCCAGATGGTCAGCATGCTGAAGTGTCAAGCGCCAGTTCGTGGGTTTGAGTCACACTTCTACCTTAATTAATGACAAGCCGGGGTGGCGATCGCATTGCAGGTTTACTAAAACGTCATTTCAGTTTCCCATTTTACACCTTAATAGGTAACTTCTGTAACGCTGTTGGGTGGCGTCTCCCCCTTGGTCTTGTTGTGTTTTTGATTGTTGAACCTCGTTAAGAATATTGTTTTTGATCTGCTCTATAAAATAAGTAATCTAAATGTGTATAATGCAAACAATCGCGTTGCAGATTTACTAAAATGTCATTTCACATCCCCATTTCACACTTTAATAGGTAAATTCAGAAACGCCGTTATGTCTACACTAGGTAAATATGGTTCGAGATTTGGTTTTTTGCTCATGCTAAAGTAATTAGTAGTAGTAATTCCTTTTCACATTTTGTATTGCGCAAATGAGAAAAAAACTGCCAAGAACACATTGATATTTTGGCAAGAAAATTCAGACAAGACAAGGACGAGAAGTGCACTGTTGGGATAAACCTATATTTCACCTCATTCTGAATCGGAACCTTCGCGGATTCAACGTCGTTGGCATGAAGTTTTCGATCTGCTCTATAAAATAAAGTAATCTAACTGCGTATAATGCAAACAATCGCGTTGCAGGTACTAAAACGTAATTTCACATCCCCATTTCACACCTTAATAGGTAAATTCTGAAACACCGTTGGGTGGCGTCTCCCCCCTCGGTCTTGTTGTGTTTTTTATTGCTCAACCTCGTTAAGAATATTGTTTTGGATCAGCTCTATAAAATAAAATAATCTAACTTCCTATAATGCAAACACTCGCGTTGCAGGTTTACTAAAACGTCATTTCAGATCCCCATTTCACACCTTAATAGGTAAATTCTGGAATGCCGTTATGTCTACACTAGGTCAATCTGGTACGAGATTCGGTTTTTCGCGCATGCTACAGTAACTAGTAGTAGTAATTCCTTGTCACATTTTGTACTGCGCAAATGAGAACGAAATTGCCAAGAACACATTGATATTTTGGCATGAAAATTCAGACATGACAACGACGAGAAGTGTATTGTTAGGATAAACAAATATTTCACCTCATTCTGAATACGAAGCTTCGCGGATTCAACGTTGTTGGCACGAATCAAGAGAAAAAGTTTCTTCACGTCAGGCTGAACCCGTAATATCTTCTCCACGAGCACTATTAGGATATTAAACATAAACATATAAGCCTCTCAGATGTTCAGCACAAGCAGATATCCTTCAAGGTAGTGATCATGAACACGCACCTTTTCCTAGGAACCCCGTTGAACCGGTGATGAGGATGCTCTTCCCCTTGAAAGACCCTACAACCCTGCCCACATCCATTTGACCGATCAGCATGGTCACTCGTGCGAGGATTTGAGATTTATGTCCCCGTGATGAGGAACTGGCCCTGGTGGATTTATAGGTCGGGAAGAAGGATGCCAGGATGGGTTTCAGAGGACAATGGAACAAGGCAGAAAGCAATGATGGTTCATGTCCTGAACGGCAACTCAGTTCCTCCTTCCTAATTAATTACATTGATTTTCTTCTTAAGTTAATCTTTCTGTTACCAGTAATAGCAATCTACATGATTCTCAGGAGTCATATATCTACTTCATATACTACGTTGTATTAATAACTACATTGTCCAAACTGCTCCATTGGCTGCTAATATGTCTTTGATTGACACTTCAAAAAATCATAAAAGAATCATAAATTTTATTTATTTTCCTGTAGCAACCTACATACTCCGTATCATCTATTTATTAAACCATCAAATCGTTCACTCTAATAATTTATAAGACACTCATCTCATGGTTGTAAATTTGGTATCTCGACTGTGATAAAAAAAATTACATATTTCTTTAGACAACATAATGTATGATGCTTCTTAGGTACAATTGTAAAAAACATATAGTTATTAGACAGATTCCTGCTGCAAGTCTCGGAGTATCCTCCTAATATATATCTTACACGTCCCAACTTGTCAAATAGCTTATCTGGATGTCTAATTGATGTAGACAAAGAGAAGGGAATCGTATTAGTGCCCTGTTTTCGATACGAATATTAGCGGGAAATCCGATGCAAATTAATGTCTCCATGATCGGATGATCCCGTGGGCCTTGCGTCTCTCCTCTGAACATAGTTGTGATTAGGGCTGGACTAACGAGCTACTCGGATCGTTAAGGCTCGGCTCGTTATGTCTCGTGATCGTTAAGGCTCGGATCGTTAAGCTCGTTAAGGATAACGAGTTGAAACTAAAGCTCGGCTCGGTTCGTTAGCTGTTAACGAGCGCTCGCGAGCAGCTCGTTAAGACTAGTTAAGAAGATGTAAAAACTTAAAATGCATCAGCAGACAAGATTTCGGCCCTAAAATTTATAAAAGTACTTTAAAAATGTCAAATCGACAGCTAATAGTTCACAGACTCATAGAAGAGCCACACATTGAAATGAAAATAAATATAACTAACTTGCCGAATGCCAGCAGCCCAACATAATACTTAATAAAAATAACGCTAACGATCTTAACGAGTAGCTCACGAAACTCGTTAGTTCATTTGTTAAGCTCGTTAGTATTAACGAGTTGAAACTAAAGCTCAGCTCGGTTCGTTAAGATAACGAGTCGAGCGCAAACGAGTCGAGTTACCGAGCGCTCAACAAGCTTAACGAAATTCGAGTTTTATGTCCAGCCCTAGTTGTGATTTCACTGAACCCGTTGCCCCCAAAGAAATGGTGCACGATACACGCACTACATATACAATTATTACGGGTCTGTCAAACTATCAGTTCACTGAGAATTGAATATGTTACGTTCGAACGTCGTGGCCGTAGAATCTTCGACCTAATGCATACTGGAAGCTTCATTTTTAAGCAGGCACACGACGTGCAGGGCACTGTGTAGATTACCCACGAACTTAGCTGCAGAGTATTACACTCGATTACCACGTTCAACTATGTTGAAATGTCATTTCGCCGCTATTAAATTGTGTCTTGGTTGAAGCTACTCCACCTGTGAGATATTGTAGCCGTGCGTATCAAATCAAATCAAATCATGAACGTGAATATTTAGATCATGGTCGACCTGGATTATTGCCTGCTTGTTGAACTGGACAACAACGTGCAGTTCAATGTGTTGAAAATTGTAAGACGCACTAACAGTAGGCGCGTTTACAATTTATTTGTGTTTGTGATCTGCCCAACTAGTCAAATAGCTGATCTGGATGTCTAATTAATGCAGAGATCTCTAATCGTATCGTATTTCTCTAGAGAGGGAAGCGAATCGTATCGTATTTTGTATAAACTTCAGCAGGAAATCCGATGCGAATTAATGGCCTCCATGATCGCACGGTCCTCCTCTTAACATAGTTCTGCAATTATCATGGAACCCATTGAGTAGTGTAACAGTTGACCGCACGTCCATACCATAGTTCCACGGGCCTGCGAACGTGCGGCGCTTGGTTGGCCGCCCGAGCAACCGCATGAAAGTACTCGGTTCGGAAATAGCATAGGTAATACCAAAAATCTATTAGGAAACATGCCCATGCGTTACAATGAGGGAGAAAAAAATATGTCATGTAGACACTAAAAGCATTGGAGACAATTCAGCTCAAAGATGTCGCATAGGAGCTATTGGCCCAAAACTATCATTGTGACCCTTCAAATAACTTTCAGCCAAGGACGGCCCTCGCCATAAAACGCCATAGACTATGGAGTATCCCGAGCCTCTGAAAATCTCAGAGCATCCGAAAATCTCAGAAAACGCCATACACTAAGGAGTTTCCTGAGCCTAAAAAAGGGAAAAATTTCTAAGTTCATTAAGAAAAATCATTTGATGTGGCGTTTTCCAGTCACAGAGGTTCTGAGAATCTCAAAATACGTCACCTGAGAAGGCGCACTCTGAGATTCTCAGAGGCTCCGAGTCTGAAAACGCCACCTCAAATGGCTTTTCTCAAGGGAATTAGAATTTTTTGGGTTTCTCAAGCTCGGGATATTCCCTGGTGTATGCCGTTTTCTGAGATTTTTAAAGCATCTGAGATTTTCAGAACGCCTAACTATGTGGCATTTTATGGCGAGGTCCATACCCGGCTGAAAGTTATTTGAAGGGTCACAATTAGCTAAAGGTTAGTAAAAAGGTCATTTAGTAAAAAAACATACATCGAAGACCATGTCCTAGCTGAAGTGTTGAAGGTCGATCTTATCTCTCTAGCCTCTGACAATTAGGACCGTCCGGCACCTTATTTCTACCTCTTAATCTTGAGGGCTCCTTTGATTTGTAGGATAGGAAACATGTAATAATAAATATTTCATAGGATTGGAATGACATCATGTTAGACATCATGTTATTTTCCTGTTATTTTCCTATGAAGTTTGCACTACAGGATTCCTATAGGAATTTTTCCTATAGAAAATGATCCTACGAATTAAATGGCTTTGAAGGAAAAATTCCCATAGGATTCCAATCCTACACAAATCCTTCGCCAATCCTTTAAATCAAAGGAGCCCTCAGTTTATTTCTGTAGATAGAAAACTACTAGTTGGGAATTTTAAAGACTTTTCAACATTCAAATTGCACCACAGCTCAGTGTCAAAGTGTGCACCAATACCAATTTATGACATCACTGTGGAACATCGATCATGGCGCAGACACTTAGATATACTAGTTAGCGTATACGTGCAACACATGCCTTTGATAATAGCCTCAAGCGTCAGCTGCTGCGCAATCGTGTGCAGCCGACTGCGCAAACACCGGGGAAGGGCCACACACAGAGACGGCGGTGGTTGAGCGACTCGCCGTTGACGTCCATCGGTACGTGATTGTCGTGGCTTTCCTTTTTTTTACTTTCTTAGCTCTAGATTTGTTACGGTACCTATCCAAATCAAATAAATGATTTCCAAGTTATTGTGTTTAACAAGCTTCCTAGCTAGTTGGTAGTGTGCTAAACCTATCAACCAATGTTAGAGCCGGAGTTGGGTGGTGGCCGCTGGCTATGGTGGTTGCAGGAAACCGCATAGATCATTTTGTCTTTCTCGATCTTTTATAATTTTATCTCCAAACTCGGTACGATCAGTGTATCATAGTTCGTTCCTTACTTTCCACGTCTGTTGGTTGATGTAACTCGATTTTTATATGCGGTTACCCTCTTTAAAAAGGCAAGTGGATTCAAGTTTTTTTAAACGAGCCAAAAGACATGCCATTTTCATTAATTTAGAAAAAATTGTCCAATTATTAGAGTGACACCTTCTGAAAACCGGACCAAACACTCTATACGACCGTGATGAAACACGACCGCGAGGTTACACACCCACCTATTTACCCACGCAAGCGGATGCACCAAGTTTGATGTGTGCGCTTAGGACTCTGCACGGAAATCATTCACGTTTTCACCCGCTGATTTAGCCCAACGTAACTCGCATCGTGAGTAACCAGCTGAGACGTCCGGCGTGATTTCAACAATCGGATCGTGGCCTCGCTGGGTCGTGGGGGACACGTAGCATACAAACGATGGCAGATTATGCCAAAATATTGAATCTAAGCCATTGGATGGTATGACAGACCATCAGGAAAATTTAGAGCGTTAGATTTGATTAACTGCATCAGATCGTATCCCTCCAAATACTAAGCTCACTAAAATTAGAGATCTCTCCTTCATTGTAGCCCCACCTTTTGGGTAATTTTTACCTTTTGCCCCTTTTTTACTTTGGACTTTGATTATTTAATCTATTTTACATTGTAAACTAGGGAGCTCTCCTTCATTGTGGCCCCACAGTTTGGGGAATTTTACCTTTTTCAGTTTTACTTTGGTTTAATTATTTGCCCTATTTGTCAATTGTAATTTATTTTTTGCCCCACTTTCTTTTGGATTGATAATTTGCTCCTTACTGACTGTCAATGACGAAATTACCCTCTTGGTTGTTTTCTGGGATCGAGCTGAAACAATAACGCTCGTCTCTCCCGACACATATATGGAAAGTTTGCGGCAGCCGCGCTGTTCCCACATGATGCTCTTGCCCCACTAACCTTGTCCTTTGTTCGGTGCTCGATTCTCATGACGGCAACCGCGAACGCCTCGATATTGAGCATCCGGCCGTTGCCCTAGCCGCCAACAAAACACGTCTAGGCCCACGCTTGGGCGGCTCCGACACCGCCCTGTAACAGCCCGAAGTTTGAGAACCTAAAAACCGGTGTAAATTTTCCACTTTTGTGTTCCTTGCATCATGGCATCCATGCATCATGTTGTTGTTGCTAGGGAATTGTGCTAGGGAATTGTTGTTGTTGCTAGGGAATTGTGGTTGTTGCTAGGGAATTGTGGAGGTTTGGCAACATTTAAAAAACAAGTTGCCAAATTTGCTTCAACCATTTTCAAAACAACGAAGGCACTCAATCTTGCAAAATAAAATTACTTTGACATCGTATATATTTGTCAAGGAAGTTCCAAGAGCTCCAAAATAATATTTTGCACTCGCTCCAAATTATTAAAGGAGCAACACTTTTGAAATTTAGTAAAATGCTATATCCAACCTCTCTAAACAAAAGTGGTTCAAAACATTTTATTCGGAGGCGCCAATTTTTGTGGAGCTTCCACATGATATAAAAAGGCTACCCAAATTATTTCATAATTTTTGAAAATTGTTTAGTGCCTCAATTAAATCAATGAAAGGCTGCTGGTTTTAAAAAGAAAAGGGGGAAGGACCTATCTGTGATAGACGAAAACTGTCCAGGGGGTTATTGGCAAAATGATGTCCTCTTCCTCCTGTCGCCACAGTGGCGCCGAGGCCATGCCGTCGCCGCGCGCACGCCTGCGCCAGGGCCCCCTCTGCCCTCTCCCCTGCAAGGAGAGCACGTCTCCACGATGCCCCCACCTCACCTGCTCCCCATTCCCGACCCTTCTCCCCGGTCCTCTCCTCCTCTTCCTCCCCACCGAGCCGCCATGGCCACCGAGATGCGCCGACGCCTCGCCGCCGATTAAGGCCACCACAAGCCCAGCCAGGACCACCACGAGCTCCGCCGCGACGCCTGCTTCATCTCTGCCAAGGGAATCGAGCGGGGAGGTGGTAAAGCAACCGTGCGGTCCGAATCCCCGCCGACCACCGCCGCCGCTCCGCCGGACTAATCACGCCACCGTGGTCCGTCCCCAACCTCACCGCCATCGCCTACGTGCTCAGGGTGAGCACGCACCCCTCCTTTGCCCTCCGTTCCTCCCTCTCCCGCCGTGGTTCACCGGCGCCCGCAGGTCGCCGTGCTCGCCGCTGTGCTCTGCGCTCGCTCGGATAATCCGAGTCGATGAACGATCGGATTTTCCGAAATGTTTCAGTACGGTTGGACCTTAGGTCCTGAGTCGATTTTTCCTCAACAGAGGAGAAGATCGGATAATCCGATAGCAAGAAGTTCGGATTTTCCGGGGAACGCCAGTACGAGATGTTCTTCTTTTCCTTAGTCAAATTTTGGGTTTACTTTCAACCGGATATTCCGATTTCGGAAATTTCGGATTTTCCGAATTGGTCCAGAATCAATTTAATTTCCTGGTTAAATTAGTTGTTGTTCTTTTCTTTTGGTTAAATAAATGTCCGGTATTGGTTTAACTTATATCCGGGGTATAATTTACAGGAGGAATTTAAATGTAATAACCGGTGATCGTTTCGTCAGGAATTTGTGTGGAATATACCAAATTGATCGTAAAAATGTGAAATAACCGAAAGCACCTCCTTTATCCATGTCTAATCACCGAAACCATGCATCTCTCCTGGTCATGTCATTTCATCGGCAAGTTAACCCTAGGGTTCCAACCACCTTAATCAACGAATAACGACAATTCATGACCTAAATTCACGGTATATCCGGGATGCGCCCCTTTAAGCACCCGAACTCCGTTTAATTTGAATAGTTGCATCATCCTCCTCCCGGGGATTTAAAATGTCATGTCATCATGTGTTTGCGCATTGCATCGGTATTATCCGTGGTTTTGATTGTTCCTCTCCGGTATTGTTTGTGCATCGGTAGATCAAGGAGTGGAAGTGCCCCACCGTATCGTGACGATCCGTACTACCAGCACGTTGATCAAGGCAAGCGTAATCCCCCCTCTGAGCATATCTTATCCTATTTTCCGCAAGTATTTTCTCCACTATAATATTGCATGCGGTTCCAAATGTCAATTTTATTGGATTAGAGTATCCTATAGTTGCATTAAGATTCCGCTGCCATTTACCTGTTTCCCTCCTATTATCCATAGGATTGTATTGTTGGCCGAGATACTTACTATGCTATGTTGATGCTTAGCCATGCTTAGCTATATGTATATTCGTCCGATGGATACTTCATGTCGGAAACAGGTGTTGTTATGTTCGGATGATGGTGGAGGAAATTGTGGTGACGGATAATAAAATGCTTAAAGGTGGGGATGAGAGGCCACTGTGGTTGTGGTGTTTTGTCTCGTTCTCGCCGCCTAGGTGCGAGTTCTATACCTCTTGAACCAAGACTGAGCGTGCAACCATGCGTGAGGCCTATGCATTCGCAGTGCAGGAACCCTCATAGACTAAATAACTCGGGCGGGACTAGCCAGGGTACTCTAGTTCGGGCTTCCATTTGCGCGTGCGTGATGATGGTGGGATGAACTGAGATGAGGATGGTGGTGTTTAGGAAAATGAGTGGCCATGGGGCAGTGTGTTGGATCGCTGCTCCGTCCTCACTGATGATCCTGGGTTAGTCCTTAACGAGGGAGAAGTCGACACCGCTCCCACCCAGCCGGCTTTCCAAGGAAGAGAGCTAATGATCAGGTAATGGGCCGGACGGTACGCGTGGCAAACATTGTACACCCCTGCAGGGTAAATCTTTTCGAAAAGCCGTGTCCGCGGTTATGGACGACTTGGGAAGTGAAGGTAAGATCATAGAATAACTTTAACGGAATGATTAAAAACTGGGTACTAGAGGTACCACTCACAAATGCAAGGTGAGCTTCCTTGAGGGTGATTCGGGGAGGTGCCTTTGTTGAACAGGTACAATGGTTGATGATGGTTGATGATGAGTAAGATGATGAAAGAAAGAGTTACTCCTTACCTCTCTTGAAAATATTCTGATTAGTCGATGCCATTGAGTTATGTTTTTCAGAAATAAAACCAGCTTTATGCAAAACAGCCCTATGACTTTGAAAGCTTCATCGAGCTAATGCTCTATATAATCTTGCGAGTTCGTCAAACTCAACGTCGTTTGTTTTGTTTCAGAGGAGGACTTCACCGACCTCGAAGGTGGGTTCTTTGTGGACGTCGACGAGTAGTCTGGGGTTCCCAGGTGGCAGCTTGGGACATCCCGGAACAGCTGGCGTTGGATGTTTATTTGTAGGCCTCTTAGGCCATAATCTGGATCTTGTTGTTTAGAACAACTTAATTTGCTTCCGCTTGTTGTAATGTTGGGTCTGTGACCTCTGGTTGTCATTTGCTATCTTTCTCTATTATAAGAGTTGAGCTATATATTTTGTGTCGTAGAGTCTGTGATGTGCCAGTTGTTCAACAAGTCTTGATCTCTCTATTATGCTTTGATAGTGTGTCCGGTGGTATCGGATAACCGGGGACACAGTATCACTGTATAGCAGTCGGGTCGTGGCGCCACACGCCCTCTAGCACATCTCTTGCATGGAAGCACCCCGGCAGCGCCCCCGCCTACAGCAGCGATGCCAAGGGAGGGAGAGGGAGACTGCCAGTGAGAGGACGGTGTAGTTGGAGTTGGAGGCTGCCGGAAGCGTTCTGAGCTCGAGGCTGCTGGAAGGGATTCGGGTGTACAGGTCGAAGCGTTCTGAGTTTGAGGCTGCTAGAAGGGGTTCGGAGCGAGGGCCGAGGTTGATTGTGAGAGCAAGAAGGATGTCGCCGGACTTGGAGAATAACGTAGGTTTTAGAGATGGAGCAGCAAAGTGGCAGTAGGACGAGCAGCTCCTCGGGGCATTATCTTCTCGAGATATTGCCTCACGTAATGAGATTATATTAAAAGGACTAAACAAAATTTAGAAGGGCAAATGATCAAATTTCCCAAAATAGGTGGCGGAAATAAAATATATAATGTAAAAGAGGGCAAATAATTAAAGCCTGAAGTAAATAGAGCCAAAAAAAATAAAATTCTCCAACTTTTTGGTTGTGGAAAAATTCCTAAAATAGAGAGCTCCTGGTGCTTGTGCCCCGCGTTTCAGGCCGTGAAAAAATTCTTTTCTGCCTGGTAGCTGTTCTTGGGCTTTGACAACTATTTTGGCGGGTTGCACACACAGTTTTTTTTTCATGGACTCAACCATGCACCACCCTGTTGTTACCTTCCTTTAGCCCTGAGAATATTGGATATACCTTATGTTCATGACATGAATTTGAAGTGCATAAAAATGAGCATATAATTTTCTAGTATATTATTCAACAACGTGTGACAAAAAAAATACATGAGTCGATTAATTAAAGGCACCATTTTCTTGGCGATATCTATCGCAACAAAAATTACATAGTTGCATGTGTGTGTGCGCGCTTTTTTTTATATCAGTGACGAATGATAATCTTGTGGTGTCTGACTTTGTTATCTCAAAAGTATCAAGATATATCTCTCTATATTCTAATTATTTTATTAACCTCTAATGTTTTGTGTGAAATTAATTTGGTTTGTTTTTTATTTCGAGGAAGGAAATGAATTTGGTTTGTGACAGCAAAAGAATACTTTGCTTGACAATAAAGATGATAAAGTAAAAAACAAATACGCTTGTGAACAATGAAGTTATTCAGACATATTGAGTACTACACACATGTTATATTCCAATATCAATTAGGCGTGGCAATGCGCGCCTTACCTTTCTTGTATGGTGCTAATTGGCCTGCGTTTCACTAATTTTGGTATACATAGAGAAGAACGACTTCGCTCTTCTTATAAGTAGTGGAGACTAACAACGCCAGAAGCTTATTTGGCGCCAGAACGGCATAGCTACGTGCTCACCTGTTCGACACTGTTATAAATAAACTCATACGCCACATTATTCATTTTCAGTTTGCAACCCAAGATTCAAGGTCCAACCAGCGTTTCCATCTTCCAATAGATCACATGCAACATGCTGTGGCCGCAGGTTGAGCCGGCCATGGAGCTCCTGCAAGACAGCATCCCCATGGTGTTCCACGCCGTCACGGCCGGCGAGCTGTATGCGCGGGCGTCCTCGTCACTCCTCCGCCCCGGTCTCCCGCGCCTCGTCGCCCTCCTCCCGCTGCTCCTCTTCCTCGCCGCCGCGCCACTGGTTTTCACTTCCTCTGTCACCGTCCAGGGCACGGCCTTCTTCTTCCTCACGTGGCTCTGCGCGTTCAAGGTCGGTCTCCTCGCCGCCGGCCTCGGGCCGCTGGATCCCACCCTCCCACTGCTTACGTTCCTCTTCACCGCCTTGCTCCCCGTCAAGCTCCGCACCGCTGCCGGAGCGCCCAAGGCCAAGGCGCCGGTCTCCCTTGTTTCTTGCGCGGTCAAGGTCGCCATTCTGGCCGCAGTCATCCGGCTATACCAGTCCAACGACCGGCTCCATGTCTACATGCGCATCTTTCTGTATGGCGTCCACCTGTACTGCTTTCTGGACCTCCTCCTGCCCTGCATCGCGGCCGCCACTACTAGGAAAAGCCTTAACAGTGGCGCACCAAAAAGGGATTCTGTGGCGGACCCAGCAAATTTGCTGGGTGCGCCACAGAATTCTCGCCACTAAAATTTATTATTTCTGTGGCGCACCCCCTCCGTGCGCCACAGAAATATTTCTGTGGCGCACCCCCACCACCGTGCGCCACAGAAGTTTTTTTGAATTTTAAAAAAAGGGCGGCCAGATCTAGATCTGGATCTGGCCAGATCTAGATCTGGCCGCCGGAATTTCGTTTCGTTTCGTCGGAGGTCGTTGGGTGGTGGAGGATGGTGGTCGCCGGAGGTCGCCGGAGGTTGGTGGAGGATGGTGGTCGCCGGAGGTCGCCGGAGGTTGGTGGAGGATGGTGGTCACCGTAGGTCGCCGGAGTTCGCCGGAGTTGGAGTAGGATGTCGCCGGGTGGAGGGAGAGGTCGCCGGAGGTGGTGGAGGAGGTCGCCGAAGGTCACCGGAGGTCGCCGGAGGTGGTGGAGGAGGTCGCCGGAGGTGGAGAAGGAGGTCGCCGGAGGTGGTGGAGGAGGTCGCCGGAGGCGGAGAAGGTCGTCGGGGTGGCGGAGGAGGAGAAGGAGAGGAGAAGTGGAGGAGAAGGAGTGGAGGATGGAGGAAAAGAGAAGAGGAGAAGTGGAGGAGAAGGAGGATGGAGGAAAAGGGGAGAGGAGAAGTGGAGGAGAAGGAGAAGAGAAGTGGAGGAGAAAAGGGGAAAAGAGAGGGAGAAGAAGGGGTTCGGCCGGCGGGATTCAAATTTCGAATCCCGCCAACAATTCTGTGGCGCACCCAAGCCTGGTGCGCCACATAATTTTTTTTTCTTTTTTTTCTTTTTTTTTGATTTTGCTGCCAAAAATCGTCTGTTTGAAATAACTTTTTTTTCTTTTGAAATTTGAGGAATCTGTGAATTGCTGACCGGGTAAAGTTATGCAAAAGTTATTTGCGTTATTTCGACGTCGTATGCAAAAGTTATGGCCGTTACAAGTTTTTTTTCTGTGAATTTGAGGAATCTGTGAATCTGAGGAATCTGTGAATTTGACGATTTTTTTGACATATTATTTGCGTTATTTCGACGTCGTATGCAAAAGTTATGGCCGTTACAAGTTTTTTTTCCTGTTTGTTGCAGAAAAGGTCAAAATTCATATTTCAAAATTTCTATACCTACTAGACACTCATACCTAACTACATGTCAAAGGATTTTATTTATTGAATTTTTTATCATTTTCTTTTACTTCTTGCAAGACAAAAAAGGCGTGGCGCACCTAGCCAGGTGCGCCACAGAATTTTTTTTTCCAAATTTCATCCACCCCCCAGAATTGTTTTCTGTGGCGCACCTAGCCATGTGCGCCACAGAAATGTGACTTTCTGTGGCGCACCAGGCTTGGTGCGCCACAGAAAGGTGATATTTCTGTGGCGCACCGCCCTTGGTGCGCCACAGAATGTCTAATTTCTGTGGCGCATGTGGTTTAGTGCGCCACAGAAATGTAACTTCTTTCTGTGGCGCATCAGGCACCGTGCGCCACAAAAAATAATTCTGTGGCGCACCATTTAAGGGTGCGCCACAGAATGTCAACCTACCTATAACCCTTTTCCTAGTAGTGCGCTGGCGGCGCGCTCGGCATGGAGATGGAGCCGCAGTTCGACCGACCGTACCTCGCCTTGTCGTTACGCGACTTTTGGGGACGGCGGTGGAACCTCATGGCGTCCGCCGTCCTCCGCTCGGTTGTCTACGACCCCGTACGCGCTCGCGCAGGGGTCGACGCCGGCGTCCTCGCTACGTTCGCTGTGTCCGGGCTGATGCACGAGGCCATGGTATTCTATTTCACCCTACAAACACCCACTGGCGAGATGGCGGCATTCTTCCTGCTCCATGGCGCGTGCTGCTGCGCCGAGCGGCGGTTCGCGAGGCGCTGGACGGCGTTAGGGTGGCCGTCGCCGCCGGGGGCAGTAGCGACGGCGATGGTGATGGTGTTCATCACTACCACGTCGTTCTGGCTCTTCTTCCCGCCGTTGATGAGGGGCGGGGTCGAGGAGAAGTTCCGAAAGGAGTGGGCTGCGGTGGCGGCTTTCTTCCTAGACACCAGCACAAAGATTATGTTGTCCGGCCAACGGGCCGGGTGATAACTAGGAAAACATCGGATATACTCCCTTTGGATTTGGAAGTGTAATTTATATTTTTGGTGAACAGCTACATGTCAAATTTAAAACTGAAATTTATGTTTTTAGTGACAAACTACATGTCAAATTTAAAAGTGAAATTTATATTTTCCCTTTGAGACAGTACAAACTTATTATTTGCCAATGTGATAACGGTTAGGCCTCTCTAGCTTTGGATACAAGGATTCAATACGTGCGAATTAAAATGCCACTGATGTGTTTGTGGGTGCAAAAAAAAATGAAGACGTACGTGAAAAATACAAGTACTAGCAATTTAAAAAATAGTTTATACCATGCAAATATGTTAGGTTCCGTCCTTATTTTGACGGTAATAATTGAAAATATGTTGGATTTTAATCCAATGTTAATCCACTTGTTTCACTATGTAACAATCCTCAACTGGTCCGGCGCTGCGGTCTGGAGCAGCTAGCCCCGGTGGCGGATGATTCCTTGATCGCTTGGTGTCCGGAGGCACGACGGCGCGCGCTGCTGCGGGCAGGCTAAAAAGGGCTTCGACTTGTTGGTCCTCCTGGTTATCTGGGGTGCTCTGGAAAGAGAGGAACGTCAGGGTGTTCAAGCAAATTACAGAGACGGTCGCTGCGGTCCGTTGAAGAATTGATGATGAGATCGAGCCGTGGAAGCTCTCTGGTCTGTAGGGCTGGGACTAGTCTGGAGATAGCACGCTACGTTTTTTGTTTGTTGTTTTGTGTGTTTGTGGTTGCCCGCCACTTGTTTCACACTTTTGTAACCGCATACTCTCTGATGCCGGAGACGTTGTAGCCCCACCTTTTTGTTCTCTATATTTCAAAGTCGACAAAGCAAGACTTTTGCGTGTTCGCAAAAAAAAGGGGCTTCTGAATGGAGCCAACATAATCTTCAATGCATTGAGCAATTTTCAGCACCATTCAGTTCTAGATCATGGTCCAATATCAGTAAAAAGTAATTGATTCAATATGCCTGTTGTATTTCCCAGTAAATATAAATAGAGTAGAGAACGTTCGTGTGTGCGCTTAGCTATCCCCTTCAACTAAATCCTATATTGCTATCGATCTTTTATGGTATCAGAGCCTCGATCGATCTAATCGTGTTTTGTCGCCGCCGCAATCTCCTTTGCCATGACGACCTCATCTTCAAGCTCGGCTTACGCTTTCCTCCAGCTTCGCTTCCCACTGGCCTCTGGCAGTCATCCCCGTTCGACTTTTCAAAACCTGGTTACAATCAATGCTTCATCTGAAACCTATCTCCTGTGGAGCACCGCCTACCCTTCCAAGACGGTGCCCAATCCGCAAGCTGGTGATGCGGGTGCGCCTCAGTTCATCGTCAACCAGGCGTACATCTCCTGGATCCAACACGACCAACAGGTTGGCCGGTTCAAGGCCGGTACGTTTTTCAGCCATTAACATAAGAAAAAAATAACAAGCAGTAATATGTCGTGATTGGCCTTGTTCTTATGTTAGTCTTCGCCATGGTACAACTGCCAACATTTTCTTACTGGTCAGGTCGGTAGCCCTTACAAGTAAAAAGGTGGCTACCATAGAGTTCTCCTTGCTGCCAGTCGGTTCGACCGGAAAGACACTCACGTCGAGTAATTCCACCATGTCTTTTTTTTTTTTTGCGAAAGTCATTCCACCATGTCAGTGAACTACACATATGGCCCATCCGTCGAAACTTGTCCATTTTTCTCATTTCAAAAAGGTTAGATACAAAACTGAAACACGTATTTGTCATCCAGGAACGGATCATGAGTACAAGTAGTGGAACAAGAATAAAATTTGACTGCAACAAAAAAAATCAAATAAGTGGATGTAGAATAAAGAGATTGGCGGAATATGATGGATGTTGTATTGAGGCTCATGGGCGAGTATATATAGGCGTACAAGGGACCGACTTGGAGTACAAGACAAGTTAGGACTATACGGAAACAGATCCTATCTCTATCCAATACTACCATACCGAACATATATACCATACTCTAACAGTGGAACAACTCGAGGACACAGGGAATAAAATTTGGATATGTAACAAAGTATAGAAACATGAAAAGCATATCACGAGGGAAAAATTGACAGCTTGGAACAAAACTATAACACAGGTACAAGAATAATCACAATATGAAAAAGAATCAACGCCATTAAACACACGCATGCACGGCAACTAACGTTGCGTTTTCTGGGAGTGAAGTTGGCTTTACCTCCGTTTGTTCCTGCTGCCCAAGACGAGCGTGAAGTAGAAGAGGATGCGGAAGAGGAATCCCCAAGCGACCGTGGCCCAGAGGCAGCCCCACTTGCCGAGCTGGTCCACGGCCTGCTTCGCCAGTATGTCCGTCGCCGTGGTGATGCATGAGCTGCTGTTGAAGTCGATCCGCATGGACTTGCTCATCCCGTTGAGCACCGTCACCTGGGTCTCCACCGCCAGCTTCCCGAGGGGCGTCCCGTCGAACATCTGAACCCCGCGCATGAAGCACTTGCCGGGTTCTGCGCCGAACTCGTTCTGCATCACCGCCTCGTAGGGGTACTTGATCAGAGACATGTAGTGGAACCATATCCAGTAGTCCTGGATGCGGTCGCGCGTCATGAAGAACCCGCTGAAGAGCAGGAAGTAGGTCAGCATTGCCACCACCACGGTGTACCCGACGATCACGTTCGGCACCACACCGGAAATGAAGGTCACGAACCCGATCCCCGCCCAGAAGGAGGCGAGCACGATGAGGAAGAAGAAAACAAAGCCCCCAGCGCCACCGGCCAGCCCTACTGCGAAGAAGGTGATTGCCGCGAAGGCGATGGAGAGTAAGACGAGCGGCGGGAAGGCGACGATGGCGTTTGACAGGGCGTAGGAGGACCGGCGGTACCCGTTATGCGCCGTCTCCCTCAGGAAGATGTATCTCTCCATCACGAACACCGGGAGCGCGTCGCAGCTGGTGTAGAACATGGTGGACATGGCGATGGCAAAGAAGCAGAACCGCTCGTTCACGCCCTTGGGCGTGTTGTCCAGCCGCCAATAAATAGTGGCCAGGATGAAGGCGGTTACCACCACAGTGCCGAACCGGACCAGGAAGAGCTCCGGCGTGCGCCGCGTGTTGGTGAAACCTCGCCGGGTAAGCACCCGGAGCTCCACCCACCACGGGTTCGCGTACATTGAAACTTCGGTAGTCACCGACACCTCCGTATCAGCGGCGCTGGTGCCGGAAATCAGCCTGCCTCGAGCGACGCTCAAGCTGATGGCCTCATTAAGCGGCAGCGATGGCTTGTGGAGCTGGCCCGTACTTGCCGCACGGGACGGCATCTTCTTTTGCCACCACTTGTTGAACTGCACGAGCTCCTCAATTCCGGCATGGGTGCCTTCCAGCTCGCGTATGTGATCGAGCGCGAACTCGGCGGCGTTCTCTCCATCGGGGATCGGTTGGCCCAACTCCGAGAAAAACAGAGGCAGAGCAGCCGGGGGGCCGTAGTACACCGTCCGACCCTTGGAGAGGAACAGAAGACGGTCAAGGAGGCCGAGGATGCGGTAGCTCGGTTGGTGGACAGACATGATCACCACGCTGCCGCTCTGCGCGATGCGCTGCAGCATCTTGACAACCATGAACGCGCTGGTGGAATCGAGCCCGGACGTGGGCTCGTCAAGGAACAGGATGATGGGGTCGTGGATGATGTCGATGCCGATGGACACTCGGCGGCGCTGGCCACCGGACACGCCGCGGCGGCCCTCGTCGCCGATGATTATATTGGCCGCAGCGCGCAGGCCGAGCTGGTCGATGAGTGCCTCGACGCGGCTCCTCTTCTTGGAGGTGGAGAGCGATCGCGGCAGCCGGAACTCTGCCGAGTACATGAGCGTCTCGGCCACGGTGAGCATCGGGTAGAGCAGATCGTCCTGCATCACATACGCCGAAATGACCTTAATCAGGCGGCTGCCGAGAGCGTCCCCGTTGAGCGTGACGGCGCCGCAGAGGCTCTCTCGCTGAATCCGGCTGGCGAGGGCGTCGATGAGCGTGCTCTTGCCGGCGCCACTCGCGCCGAGCACGGCCATGATCTCCCCCTCCCGCGCCTCACCGGAGATGCCGTCGAGCAGCGTGTTTGTCCTTGTCGCCTCGACGCGGCTCCCGGCGAACGACCTCCTCGGCCGCTTGACACTGTACCTCAGGTCGTGGAAGGCCAGCACGAAGTGGACGGGCGGGCGGCAGATGAAGTCAACCGTGGTACTGTCATCACCGTTGTCGCCGGCCGTTGCCTGCACGTCCACGACACAGCTGGTGGCCGTGGACATGGAGCCATGTGATCGGACCGAAAGAAGATGGTCGACGGCGCCTCCTTCCATCGTTCGCTGAACCAACTAGTCAAGCAGTGTCACGGAACACCATGTAAGTTACTACCTCTGAGGCTTTGGTTGAGAGCTAACTCTTGTGTTTATTTCTTGTATATATAGAGTTATAGACGCGGTCGTGCGGCGCGCGCCCAGCTGACAGGAAGAGAATGTTCGTTAAAACGGAAGTGTTTACGATCGATCGAGCTAATTCATGTGCAACAGATGAACTAAAAGTGTGAAATGAATAGGTCCGTCGTCAGCGAATTCAGCTATGCGATCGTAACTTATCGGACACATCTTTATGCTGGACATCCTTAATTTGCACAGGTATGCATACGTGGCAGGGTTGCAAAGCGGCGCCCGATCCGCCCCGCTTTGTAGTCAAAAGTATTCAGCTTATTTTTAACTCTTTTTATGAATTAGCTGCAATTTGTTCTATGAACTGGTTTTACGGGACTATGCAGGACACAAGCGTTCATCCCTAATACGTGGGGCATACTGAAACACATCTAAACGGAGAAGTGATCGTCACCTAATCATTTTCTATCTATACTACTATTAAAAGAGCAAACTTGATCGGATACATTAAATTTGTGCCGTACGATCTCTGACCAACGAACCAGATTGTTCGATCCGTGTTGAGCAACTCAACACATCCGAGACGAAACGTTATTTTCTATTTCTCATGTCTCTAGCGCAGACCACCGAATCGATTGAGAAGTCCCCTCCCTTGCCTCCGTTTCCCGCTGGACGGGACAAGCCGGCAGGCGGAGGAGATCGTCTCGATTGGGATCCGTCGTTGCTCAGAACGGGGCGAGGCTGTGGAGGGGTCGCCTTCACGACTGTGGTGGTACTTCAGGACATGCCTGCCGATGGACTTGTTAGCGTGCGGCACTTCTTGCCCGAAAGCGTCTGGGAGGGCCTGGAGACGCGGAATCTATCCGGGGCGATGCCGGCTCGCCGGATTTTTGCCGGCGGCTGAGTTGATGTCCACGAGAAAACCCACGGGGCCAAGGTGGCGCGGCTGCACATGGTCGATTGGATCGTGCTGCTCCTCCTCGCCGCTGCCGATGTCGGGCTCAACCTCATCGAGCCCTTCCACCGGTTCGTCGGCAAGGGCATGACCCTCCTCTACCCGCTCAAGGAAACACCGTGCCCGTCTGGGCCGTCCCGGTACGCCCCCCTGCCTTCAAGATTGCTCCAGATTTAGACATTCTTTTGCCCTGCCTGTATTGATCGAATCGTCCTCGTCGGCGGCGGCCGGATGGATGGAATCATGGAAGCAGGTAATCGCGGTCGCCATGCCGATGCTCATCTTCGCCGGGATCTACGTGAAGAGGAAGAATGCCTACGACCTGCATCACGCGATACTAGGCAGGTTATCCCTTCACTGCAACTCTGTCAGTTTATTCAGATTGATGCTCTGCTCTGCTTGCTTCTCGGTTAAGAAAGATGTAAACAATGCTGTTGCGTCGTAATTGGCAGGCCTGCTCTTCTCCGTGCTCACCACCGGCATCCTCACCGACGCGGTCAAGGACGGCGTCGGCCGGCCACGCCCCAACTTCTACTGGCGATGCTTTCCTAACGGAGTGCCGGTGAGCTCTCCAACTCCCCATTGCTGCTTCTTCAGACCTTCTTATATTCAGGATTGTCACACTCAATTTGATGCTTTATCTATTCAGAATTACAACAATATCACCGGACAAGTCATATGTCACGGAGAAGCAGCCGTCATCAAAGAAGGGCACGAGAGCTTCCCGAGTGGCCATCCCTCATGTAAGCAACAGCCACCATCTGCAACCCTAAAAACCATTGGAACATGTCGACTTAAACAACTTCATCAACTGTTTACCTTCACTTATACTTTCAAGGGTACTGCACACTCAGTCGGTCTCATAGATTTCTCCTATTCATCTGGTTTGCAATGCAGGGTCCTTCGCTAGACTAGGCTTCCTGTCGTGATACCTGGCTGGCAAAATCAGGGTGTTCGACCGGGGCGGCCACATCGCCAAGCTCTGCGTCATCATCCTGTCGCTGCTCCTCGCGGCAATGGTCGGCGTGTCACGGGTCGAAGACTACTGGCACCACTGGCAGGACGTTTTCGCTGGTGAAAGTCTCGGTTGCTGCCAAGAATTCGACCTGTTAAAAGTACATCAGTATCTCCTGAAGATTATACTGTCAACTGACGTGCGGGTGCGTGTATCTCTGCAGGTTTGGTGGTTGCTTCGTTTTGCTACCTGCAGTTCTTCACAATCTCCCTCCGCGTGAACATGGTATCTTGATTCTGAATTGCTGGTGCATAGTGCATAACTGATAACACCATGAATCCTCATTCTGTCAGGTGCTCACCAGATGATGTGGTACATAAATTGTTGATTGACAATTCTTGGGTTGAATTAGTACTTGCACTGTAGTCTTCCTATTGTTTTCTTTACCACATATAATTGTACAATTAATCGCATGGCTGTTTCCAAGTTATCGATGTACTTACCAATTACTTTCTCAGAGCTTCAATGCTATCTTCGAAAATAATCATTTGTTTACCTTCTGTTGCTAGGTGATGAAAAAAATCTCAGTGTAATTGAATTTCAAAGAATAGTATACAATTTCTCCCTGCATAAATTCTTCATCATCCTGTGTGCACATCTGCATCCCACTGCCATCGTCTTTGAGCTGGACGATAAGATAGAACTATATTCTTGATCCAGTATATACATCTTGATTACCATGGTGCGTGTGAATGTTAGGGAAGCGAATTGACCACCAATAGACCAGCAACTGTCGCCTCCCTACATAAATTCTTCATCAGCCTGTCTGCACATATGCATCCCACTGCCATCGTGTCTGAGCTGGACGAGGAGATAGAACTGTATCCTTGATCCAGTACATACTATGACTTCTGTGAACAACAGGTTAAAGGGCATCCATCAGATCAATAGATCAAGGAACATGGCTTGCTTAATTATTGGACCGAGTATCTTCTAGAAAAGTTACGATAAAAAAATAATTTCTAATAACCATATTTAGGCATGAGCCAATTCACATTTGAAATTCTGTTCAAACTGAAGTCAGTTAAATGTGTCACTCTTCAGGCTGAAATCACGACTGTCCAAACTCTGGTTGACTGTTCCTGAATGTCGAAACCCTGATGCCCGTGCTCTGCTCGACGGTTTCACTAATGATGTTTTAAACGATTTTCTATCATTGGTATCAAAGGTTTGAATATTTTTGTTGACTTTATAGACGTTCGTTGCACGTACATATGTACTAGTAAGCATAAAGAACCGCGCAACTTTTTTTTTGAGACGTCACTTTTGATAACCTTTTTCGCTACCTTTTTTTGAAATTTTCCACATATATTAAGTCAGCAAGCCGGCTCATTAAAAACCTTCCAGTCCCTGATTGGTACCCTGATAAGGAAAATAGTGCGTAAAAAACTTGCCGCTTTTCACTGTTCGAACACGCTTACATCATTAGCCAGGAGACCCAAAATGCAATCTGGGGGGTCCTCGTGCCACAGCACGGAATGAGGTCTAGTCGCTAAACTAGATATACAATGAGCAACTTGGTTGTTTCACGAGGTGTATATCTAAAGATAACATGAGCAAAACCTCTAGCTAGAAAGGAGCACTCCTCATATATTGCCGCAGCCGGGCCCAACGAATTTCCTCCGTCTTGCATCACCTCGATCACATCCGAGCAGTCACTATTTACTTCAAGCTTGGTGCAACCAATCTGTCCAGCGAATAGTAGTCCATCACGAAGGGCTCTTGCCTCGGCCATCGCAGCATCGCTGATGTTGTCGATGGGACAGCATTGTCTAGCTATGAAGCCTCCACGGTCATCTCGGATCACTGCTCCCGAACCACCGGAAGATGATTCCTGCAAGAAAGCTACATCAATTTTAAGTTTGACGTACCCTTCTCTTGGGCACTCCCAGCCTTGTCTCTGCCTTCCTCCGTTCTTCTTCTGAGCTCTGTAATAAGCCTTGTCTCTGCCTTCCTCCGTTCTTCTTCTGAGCTCTGTAATAATTTAGAGCGATGGCCGCAATAGCTTGGGCTGATCTCGGTGGCTTCTGCACCTTCTCATCATGGACAACTTTTCGTCTCACCCACCACATGTACCAGCATGCAGTTGCTAGCACCTCTCTGTGTTCAATATCTTGCAAGTTCGGCATGGTAAACTCCTTCTCTCTCATCAAAGACTCAAAAACTCCTGACCCTTCATGATCGGAGGGACAGGCCGCAGCAATTTTTGCGCCTAAGCTAAGATTTTCCCAGATTTCAACTACTCCTGGGCATTTGAAGAAAGCATGCGCCGTGTCTTCACAGTGTACGTTACAGATCGGACATACGCTACTCGTGACGATGTGTCGATTTGCCAGCACAGCCCTACATGGCAAGGTCCCATGTAAGAATCTCCAACTGAATATCTTCACTTTTGCTGAAACTTTGAGCGACCAAATGTTGTGCCACACTGGATTAACATATGCGGATCCAACTTCGTTTGTTTTCGGGATCTTACGCCCGTATTGATGGTCCCATTCTGCATGGTAAACAGATTTGACCGAGAATATACCATTCTTTCTATAGTTCCATGATATGAAATCATCCAGCATTCCCACAGCAAGCGGTATCTTCAGAATTCGATTAACATCGACAGAGAAGAAAGTGCTCCACAGCCGCGCCTCATCCCAAGACCTGGTCACTGGATCGATTAGTTCCGAGACCTTTGTTAGCACTGCTATACCACATGGAGTGATAATCTTCCTAGACGGGCTACTCGAAATCCATGCATCAGTCCAGATGTTAATTTCAGAACCATCACCGACTCGCCATATATGTCCTCGTTTAAAGGTTTGAACTCCATACCAGATGCTTTGCCACGTGTACGAGGAGCCCTTCTTCAGCTCCACATTCAGTAAACCGCCAGATGGGTAATACTTTGCTCTTAGCACCTGGGCACATAATGACTCTAGCTCACACAATAATCTCTAGCATTATCATGCAAGCATTGCTAGATTGAAACAGTGGAGGTCCCTGAACCCCATACCACCTTTCTTTTTTGGCACACACATTTTGCACCAAGCAAACCAGTGCATATGTTTCTGGTTGTCTTCGTCTCCCCACCAGTAACGGGACATTGCATCGATAATCCCTTTGATTACTTGTTTCGGAAGTTTAAAGACTGACATAGCATATGCGGGGATTGCTTGAGCCACCGCCTTCAGCAATATCTCTTTACCACCGTAAGATAAGAATTTCTCCTTGTAACCCGCCAGCCGGTTACACAACTTGTCAATTAGATCAGCAAAACAGTCCACTCTATCAAGACCAACAAGAGGTGGCAGCCCTAAGTATTTCTCTGTAATAGCCTCTGTTAGAATATTTAGCAGCACACATACTTCTTCTCTCATTGCTACAGGGGTACAGGGACTAAAGAAGATACTCGATTTAGCGTCGCTTACCAATTGCCCCGATGCTAAACAGTATCTTTGCAGAACCCTCATGGGCGAATTTGCGTTTCTCATATCCACCTTCATTAGGATCAGGGAGTCGTCCGCAAATAGGAGATGAGAAATAGCGGGCGCAACAAGATTACCTGCCTCCTCCTCATGCCTCAATAGGTTTGTAAGCCCTTCCGCACAAAGAAGAAATAGATATGGAGAACAGAGGGTCTCCTTGGCGCAATCGACGAGTAGGTGAGAATTGATCTGTTTCTCTCCCATTGAAACGAACTTGGTATTTAACTGATTGCACACACTCCATAATAAGTTTGATTCAAGAGGGATCAAAACCTAGCCGAATCAGCATCTTCTCCAAAAACCTCCACTCGACACGGTCGTATGCTTTGTGCATACAAGTTTTATAGCACAATTTCCAACTTTCCCGGTTTTGTTGTTCTTGATAGCGTGATATGACTCGAAAGCAATGAGCACATTCTCCGTGATTAACCTTCCTGGCACAAAAGCACTCTGTGTTGGGGAAATAATCTCTCGCAAGATAGTCCTCGGCCTTGCCGCTAACACCTTGGATATCACTTTATATATTACATTGCAAAACTTATAGGACGGAACTGTGAAACCCTCTCGGGGCACTCAACTTTCGGAATCATGACAATTGTGGTATTGTTCCAGCCCATAGGAATTGTGCTTGAATTTACTGCATTTAGTACTTCATTAGTTAACTCTTCTCCGATCAAATTCCAATATCTCTTGTAGAAAATGGCATGAAGGCCATCTGGACCCGGGGCTTTAAGATCTCCTATATTAAACATAGCTTTTTTCACCTCTTCCCTTGTGTATGGAGCACAAAGAACCTCATTCATTTCATATGTAACACATGGTTTCACAATGCCAATAACCTCCTCATCTGGTTCATCAATTTCAGATGTAAATAAAGAATCAAAATATCCACCAATGTGTGTAGCTAAACTATCCCAGCCCTCTACAACTGCCCCATTCTCATCTAATAACTTGCTGATCAGATTTCTCTTCCTCCGTGCCGTGGCAAAATTGTGGAAGAAATTAATGTTCCAATCGCCCGATTTCATCCAATTTGCCCTACTCTGTTGAATCCACTTCATCTCCTCCTGCTCATGTGTATTTTCCATCTCAAGCTGAAGTTGTTTTGCAGTTGTTTCATCCGACAAAGGACCATCCATCACTACATTTAGTTCAGTTTGTAGATTATGGAGGCGACGCTTCGTCTCCCCCAACACCCGTCGATCCCATGCATGAAGGGCTCCATGGACCGCATCAAGCTTCTGGGCTATACGGCCCGGCCCACTAACATGTGCTCTCTCCCATGCTTCTTCCACAATTTCATCAAACGAATTTTCCAAGAGCCATTTGGCTTCGAACATTTTCTGGTCACCAGGGTGGTGGATATGATTTTGATCAACATAATCACAATCCATCGAGATAGGCCTATGATCCGATCGTGAGAAGTTCTCGTGAATTACCATGGACAGGGGAAAGAGGTCTTTCCATCTTTGGTTAGACACCGCTCTGTCCAATCTTTCCCGCATCCTGCCCCGTCTCCAAGTGAACTTGTCCCCCATGAACCCCATATCCTCCAAATTACAGTCCCTAAGGCAATCCCTGAACTGCTGCATACATCGTTGTGGTCGTATATTTCCCCCTTCTTTCTCACTTGCCGATAGAATTTCATTAAAGTCTCCCAACATTACCCATGGTAAATCCACCATCCCATTCAGATCTCGAATATAATCCCAGGTCAGATGTTTGCGATCCCCACTAGGCTCGCCATAAATTCCTGTAATTCTCCACGAAGAAGCTGATTGCTCGTCGATACGTATATCCAAATAATTTGTATGCTCCGCTGTTGAGGTGACATTCAGATCATTCTTCCACAGCATCAATAAACCACCACTTCTTCCATCGCTGACGGACTTGATCATATGATCAAACCCAAGTTTCCTTCTCATTTTGTCCGCCCTTGCTTTCGTCAGATGTGTTTCGGACAGGAAAAACACGTCTGGTTTTAGGCGCTTCTGGAGCTCCTGAAGCACATGAACTGTTGCGGCCTTGCCCAAACCGCGGCAGTTCGATCCACATATTTTCATTGGTCCCGGTGGTCACCCTCGAGGGATGCCGCCGATCCTATAGATTGTTCAGAATTAAATTGTCCAGAAGTAGATGTACCATCTGCCGTTTTGTATCGCTTCTTCTCCGTCACACTTTTAACAGCATTCTCCTTCTCTGCCATTGGTATAGAGCCATCAATGTTCATGCTGTTAGTAACGGCTAGCTAGGGTACCAGTATTTGGAGTCTCAGTATGTTCGAAAGCAAGCCGCTTCTTCGAATTCTTCTTTGCATCCAACATGTGCTGATCAACACGTTTAACCGGACTTGATGTTGTATCGTTGAGATCCTCATATTCTTCCATACCACGGCGCTCCGGATGCTGGCGCCAATCAACATAACCTCCTTTACCAGATGGAGCAATATCCTGTGCTGATCCAAGCACCTGTGAAAGACTAGCCCCTGGGGCTCCACGCCCTCGGCCAAGCATTGTTGCACCCCCACCCCTCAGGCCTCCACGCAATGAATTCAGACCTCCTGGGCGCCAGGTATCGGCACGGATCCACTCTCCGTACTTCAGTTTGCTCTCATCAAAAACCCCCAATCCACACTCTTTGTACTCATGCCCAACTAGCCCACAAGCAAAACACAGCATGCCTAGTTTCTCAAATTTCACTGCAAAAATTGAGCGCTTACCACCCAGAGATAGGGATACGAATCTGGCCAGGGGTTTACGTATTCCTTGGTTGATGCGCACCCGTCCATAGTCTCCTCGGAAAACACCAGGGTGATTCATCTGAATAGTGATAATCTCGCCGACTTGACGATTAACAAGTTGAGAAACCACCGATTCTTTCCTATATGCTTCAAGGATCTTATGAATCTGTATCCAGATGGGCATATGATCCAACTCCACTGCATCAGGATCAGAAACGCCATCATATGGTGCAATAATAACCACCCAATCCCTAAACAGCCATGGACCACGCTCTTTGACCTTCTCCCAATCCCAAAGACAGAAACACTGGATCACAAAACGCTTGATCCCGACCGGCCTGATTTTTACCTCTATTGCCGGGTTCCAAGCCGCTTGCATCAGCTGGTAAAAAGCTTCATGGTTGAAAGCTTTGTCACAATTCACCCGTGCCACGGCGAGCCGATGTGTGCTTTCAGCAATGTCTACCTCCGTTTCCTCAATAATGAGATCATTAAAATCTTCTTCATCTAATTCTAGTCTACCGAACAAGGAGTTGATTCCGCCCCCGCTTGATTCCTCCGCTGCATCTGTTGGCGGCTTCCCAGTAATCTGCTTCCCAGACTTCGCGCCGGATGCAGAACTTGTCGACCGTAGGTCTGACATGCTGTCTTCCTCCCAAACCCTTGTTATTCTGAGAGGGCGAACTTGACGAGAAGGCAACGAATTGCACCTGATCCACGCCTTAAGCCCGCACAACGCCGACTCACAATCACACTCGAAGAGGAAGTCAGATCGAACTCAGATCGGTAAAACGAGAACTCGCCGCCTGATCGCCAGACGGGAGGTGAAAAACCCTAGGGGTAGGTCAAAATAAGTCCATGCTTTATGTGCTCACACCTTTTTCGCTACCTAGGTTGTCGCAATGGTAGTCGTTTGCTTTTCTGCTCCTGAGATCCTGATCGCCTAGGCCGGCCTTTTTTCTTTTCTTGTTCCTTAGTAGCTTGCATCATTGATGTCTATACTGTCTCTCAGCCTAATATTAGTGCGGAGTCCGGATGTAATTGGTATCTCTCGATTTTAATATATTTGTTTTAACAAAAAACATCAATATAAATGATGAAAGAAATGAGTGTTTTTCTCTTCGGCGGTGCATCTTAAATAGCGGCACGGATTGTCTGACTTTGGCCCCCTGACTTTTCTGTGACTTTGAATCACTAGCCCGTGGGCCCCACCACATACGGGGCCCGTCTATTAATGACCCAAGTCAGGCTGGACAAAGTCAAAGAATCTCGTTCGCAATAAATAGGTCCAAGCGTTCGGTTAGACCGAACCAATCGGTTCGGTTTGGGGTTAATAAGAAAATTGGTTCCTACAATCTCCATAACCGTCAGTCATTTGACATATTACTTGGAAGATATGGGATCCCTCAAGAGATCACTGAGATCTGCCGCAAGGGAAACATAGACAGACTACAGACTGAAATATTCATCCTGGAAGCATGTTATTTTAAAACATCATGCACGCAACTACTTGCCGGTTTATGGCTAAAGAAATGGTTACATGACTGACATTTAACGATATCACGATCATAAGAAAATTATAAACGTACACCATCCTGTAAACGAGCTGTGTATTTAGTTTTTCTAATTAACATGCTCAATCATAGCCGAGGCCGCATCTACGTATCCCACACATTGAGATAGTCACGTTCATTCATCAATAATGCCATAGTGCATCTGCCTATCTCACTCATTGAGATACTCTTGCCAGCTTTATATTATAGATCGAGTAACAATTTACATGACCAGATATTAAAGGGATTCGACATACTACATCTGCGTATCACAATGATTGAGATGTGTACTTTTTCGAAATGAGGATCATGGCTTTGGTCTCTGCATCGAAACGATGCACACACCTATTTTTATTGAATAGTTTCACAAGTATAATTAAAACGACAAGTTTACAACTCATGAGCCTCTGCATCGAAATGATTGAAATATGTGATAGTTCATAATTCATTGACTAATACAATGATCGATCGGATATGATCATGATATACGAGAGAGTCAACAAGGAGCGACATAATGTATGTGCATCTTCCTATCAGGATACATGCACGATCCTTCTAATGTTTTATGACGGTGTTGAACATGATCATGGGAGCATGATTGAACAGCTGCCACCATCGTGTAAATAATATGACGCGTGCTAGGCGCAGGTCGCCCTAGCGCGCCTATGAGTGACCTCCACCCTTCGACAGGTGAACAAGGTACTCGAGGACTGGAGAGGACGAATGGCGAGGTCCAAGAGGAACATACGGGCCCCATGCTGGTGGTGCCTCGACCAGATGAAGATGGTAGTTGCCGAAAGTGAATGTTCGTTAAACCGAAGCGTTTACGATCGATCGAGCTAGCTAATTCATGTGCAACAGACGAACTAAGAGTGTGAAATACTGAAATGAATAGGTCCGTCAGGGACTTCAGGTATGCGATAGTAACTTATTGGAACACATTATTAGAGCATCTCTAGTCGTGACCGAAAAAGCTGCGGAACTGAAAAATAACTGTCATTTTCGGTTTGCGCGATGAAAAACGAGTCAGAACAGCGACCGTAAAACTGGCCGAATCGGAAAAAAAAATCAGTCGCCCGAAATTTTTCCCCTCGGAACCGAAAGTTCTGGGTTTTCGCCGCCGAACCGAGAGTGCCCTGAAAAGTTAGGAAACGGTAAGCGGGAGGACATTTCACACCCGCACGACTTCGTCCTGTTTTCCCACCAAGTCGCTGACGCCCCGGATCCACCTCACCCGCCGTTTCAGGAGCCGCCAGTACCATCGCCGACCGAATCCCGCCGCAGCCCGGATCCGTCAGTGAGTGATTTTCCAGTCGATTTGCGCTCATATTTTGACAAATTTTGTGTTTATTAGTCTCTCCGTATACATTTTAGATGGATTTGAGCCCGTGCGAGCAATTTTTTTCTCGAGGACTCGATGTGGAGATGTTGCTCGCCAATCACCGTCAGCAAATGGTGGTGGTGGTTCTCGTCGTGAAGGAGCTCGAGGATCAGAAGAAGAAGAGGCGAGGATCCATCGTCGGCCGCCTTTGCATTCCTCGGAACCGCTTCTACGACAACGAGCTGCTCATGCAAGAGTACTTCACCGAGATACCCACCTATCCGGCTCACATCTTCCGACGAAGGTCCGAATGCGTCGATCCCTTTCGTGAAAATAGTAAAAGCTTGCGAGCCAATATTCGGTACTTTACTCGTCGGAGGAATGTTGTGGGTTTGATGGGTTTAGCGCGTAATAGAAGATATCCGCAGCGATGAGGGTGATTGCCTACGGCATTCCGGCTGACTACGCCCACGAGTATCTTCGCATTGGTGAGGATACTACAATCAGAGTCAGTGCGCAGGCTTGCCAAAGTAATAATCCGTCTCTTTGGTCCTGTTTATCTTAGAGCACCGAATGAAAAAGACGCAGTGTCAATGGGCATGACTATACAAAGGGGTACTATCTTGCCGACGGTATCTATCCTGCTTGGTTTACATTTGTGAATACCATATCAAATCCTAGAATGGAATGGAGGCTGAATTTGCCAAGGGAGAAGCGGCACGACGAAAAGAAATTGAGAGAGCCTCTGAGGACCCTTCAAACTTCTGGCCTTCCACGGACCTTTCAGCTGCTCCTAGTATGCTGATCGGTGCCAACGAAGTGCTTCAGTGGTTTCGGATCTTTCTATAGTTGGATTCATTAACTTAATAGTGAAAAGGGCAGGTAGACTAGGTCCACACGCGGGTCACGCGCACATGTGATCGTTTAGATTGGGTTTCGAGATGTTCTTGTAATTTCTGGGGCTCAATCACCCCGCAATGTCAATCTAGCGACATGAATAATCATGCTTGGTAAGGGTCGTAGTTTTTGGTATGTTCTTTAAGTACTACAACCATGCTTAAGATGCAAACAAATGTTAGAGGCCTCTAACTATGTTTTGTAGGGCAAGTGATGTGGTATAGTCTCGAAATTTTATCTTGAGTTAATTACCTAACATTGTTTTGTTTTGACCGGCGTGTTGTTCTTCCTTGTTTCTCGAGCTATGGTGATAGTGGAGGTTAGGAGAAGGCATGCACTTGTCGTGAACCTCGACATGGCCACACCAGCGGAGGAGCCACTGGAACAAGACTATACTACATCACAGTGTTATTTACTTCCTTCCATGCCATGTGTAGGTCTCAAATCTGCAAAAGAAACTATGACCCAATTTGTTTAGAGGACATTGCCAAGTTTGATGAAGATTGGATCTGTGAAGAGGATCCCCAAGAGCTAAATGGGGAAGATTTTTTTTTTGACCGACCTACCGTAGGGGAAGCCCCTGCAGTGTAATTTTATAAATAATCAGGCGAAAACACACAGAGCCTAATTTACATAGCGCCTAATGAGTCTAGGAGAAATGACCGAGGCAAAAACGAAGAAAATTAACCAAAGAACAAATAGAAGCTATCCAACAGAGGTTGAACGTGAGATGGTTTGACTCTAAATTGATGCAGAAGCAGGTCCTGCTTGGTGTGTCTCCTCAAGCTCTGAATGGTTCTGCCATTCAAAAATTGATAGATACCGAAAAGGTTTGATGCCAAATGACACCGGGATATGCAATGCCATTGCCATGAATGTTACTGTTTATCTTCTAGACTTGTCATTTCTTATTTTTGTCCATTAGTTCTTATTTTTAGCACTTACAATTGTGTAGATGAGGCTCAATGGCTTGATGATGAAAATGACATGGACGCTTCTCAAGAGAATGATGAAGGAAACATCCCAACGGGTGACGAAGACCAAATAGATGGACCTGTCCAAGGAGATGAAGAAATTGGACATGATGATCGCTATGGAGCTGAAGAGCATCGTGGGAATATGATTTATTGGACCTTCCAATTCCAATATCGTTGAGCTTGGTGCTACGGTTCATTAACTTTAGGCTTTAAATGTTTAATTCATACATGAATCATGTATGACAGTATGAGACTATGTCTCTTTATTTGTGTACCTGTTATGTGTGAGAACATGTTTGAGACTATTTGCTACATGTTGACCTTGGCCTGTTGTGCTCCAATTTTGCTGTGCATTGGTGCATGCCATGCGTGCATGTGGCAGCCTGGGTTCCCGGTTAAAACTGAACAGTGTACAGTAACTACTGTATGCATATTTGCATTGTTTTGTTTTTGCTGAAATTGGTTGTTGGGTCTTGGGTGCGCGATACTTTATTTTATATTGCCAATTCTGAATTTATTTGCATACATATTGTCATAGTTATAAGGGAGAAATATTATTTTACATCTTAAAAAACCGAACAGTGAACCAGTGGGCGGTTCAACCAGTAAAAACCTAACCCGAGAGCCTCGCCGGTTCGATCATCGGTACGATTTTTAAACTATGTATCCTACGCTCTGGTGCGCACGTCATTGTACACTCTTATCAGATCAAATATACAAAGCCGGGCTAGGCCTACGAGGGGCCGAATCTGGATAAACCTTACGCTGCGAACCTCTGTAAATTCTAACTCGTCTTACTCCACACCTAACTTAAGCCAGCCCATGACGTTCATGTACTTAGTCAACACGCACGCACCACGCTCACCCACGATCGCAGATGGACAGCACGTCAGAGAGATCGTGGCTACACACGATGAGTGATCAGTTGAAGATCAACTTGTACTTAAACACTACCTCGGGTGAATAACAAAGTGTGTTGAGTTCTCTCCCTGTCTTAATTCTCTACAATAACTCCACGCAGCAACTTGGCACTGTCCGCCATCCGGCGTATTCCCCTTTTCTGGCCGCACGCCATGGGTCCGGATGAGGAGATCGAAATCGATATATCCCCGTTCCTCATCCTGTACAAGAGCGGGCGCGTCCATCGCTTCAGTACCACATCGCGGAAGAACGCCGGCACCGACGCCACCACCGGCGTCACCTCCAAGGACGTGGTCATCGACGCGAGCAACGGCCTAGCTGCGCGGCTCTTTCTCCCCAAGGGCGTCTCAGCGTCCCAGAAGCTCCCTGTCCTCGTCTACGTCCACGGCGGCGGTTTCGTCACCGAGTCGGCCTTCTCCGCGATGTACACCGGCTACGTCAACGCTCTCGCCGCCGCAGCCCACGCCGTGGTAGTGTCGGTGGAGTACCGTCTCGCCCTCGAGCACCCGATCCCCGCGGCCTACGATGACACGTGGGCCGCGCTCTGCTGGACGGCGAGGTGCTGCGTCTCCGGGGGATCGGAGCCATGGCTGGCCGACCACGGCGACTCCACGAGACTCTTCGTCGTTGGAAGCAGCAGCGGCGCCAACGTGGCTCACAACGTGGTGATGAGGGCCGGAAAGAGAGGGTTCCACGGAGGCGCGCAGATCGAAGGGATGCTACTGCTTCATCCGCTGTTCATGGGCAAGATTCCGGTGCCGTCGGAAGCCACGGTCCCCACGTACGCGGAGAGGTCGGAGAGTATCTGGCGGTTCCTCTGCGCGGGCAAGTACGGGCTCGACCACCCATTCTCCAACCCGCTAGTGATGCCGCCGGAGGAGTGGGCGGCGCTGGTCTGCCGACGGGCGCTGGTGACCACGGCGGAGCTCGACCACATCAGGGACAGAGGACGGAGGTACGTCGACGCGCTCAGGGGCAGCGCGTGGGCAGGGGAGGAGGTTGCGTTGTACGAGACCGAGGGCGTGGAGCATCAGTACTACCTCCTGAAACGCGCGAGGTCCGACCCCGTCGTGGCGGCGAAGGCGGCCAACGAGATGGCGGCCGTTGCGTCCTTCATCAACCGTGGTACATGTACATCGGGATCGGATCGTAAAATTAGATCTACTTTGTAAGCCCAAACCACTATCTTTGTGGATCGAAGTCTTCATGTCATATTGTCATGTGAGCTGCCACAGTGGAGTTGATCATGCCCCCATGCAGTAATATTTATTTTATTATTTAAGCTTCTAATCTCTTTGTTTTTCAATATAAGATGTTTTAGCATTTGTCCACATGCATACAAATGTATGTAAACACATTTTAGTGTGCATGTCCACTCATCTTTATATGCATGTAGACAATATGTACAACACCTAAAACATCTTATATTAAAAAACGGAGTGAGTACTTGTGGATGCTCATGTAGTGATAGCTGCTAATTTTAGACAAAACATCGAAAATAAGAACATGTGATCGATGCACTGATGGATCCCTACCAAATGTTTTTTTCATCTAATGCCAGAGAATTTGTTACATACAGGGAATGGGCAGCCTATCGATCATTGAAGGCTAGCCTTTTGTGTTTTTTGCGAAAAAATTATACCTTCTACATGATTATTGTAATTATAATATTTAGTTAGAACTTTGATAAGTTAATTATCATATTTTAATGCCTAACTATATTTGGAAATTTATCAACACGTGCATTGCACGTGCAACATTGCTAGTACACAGAAACAGCCGAAACAAATCTTGACGTGCCATGGCAGCCGTCGTTTATTCTTTATCGTCCGGCAATGAATGCCACGCCACAGTCCATGACACGAGTGGACGTTAACAATTTTGGGGCACTTTGCTTGCGGCATTTTTTCAAAGTGCACTAAAATCTTTCATTTAGGTGCATTTTGACAAAGTGCGCCAATAGATATAACATATATTAAAAGTAATTGACAAAGTGCCCCAAAATTGCATAACTAATAGGGTATTTTAAGAAAAGTGCCTCCAAACATCAATATCTATGGGGTATAAATACAATTTAAGCACTAAAAACAAATTACACTAAAAGTAAACTCAATTTTTCGACGAGGTTATTTGGATCAGTAATTCTATCGTCAATGGTTGAAAGCTGAATTTCATCGGAAACTCGTTTGTCTACCTAGGTTACGAAGAGAAATCAAAACATAGTTTTCAGTAGAAAAAATTGTACTTCTTATAAATCAAAACCCCTATAGGGGATCATTTAATTTGTTTACCTCAACATGCAAGGTATCCACATCACACTCTATTTTCGCCAGTCAATTGTACATGTCGTCCCACTAATATTCATTAATGACGGTACATATTTTGCATGAAATCTATCCACGCTATTTACTATTTGTCCATACTATTTGCCACGTCACCAGTTTTTAATCATTAAATGCCACATCACAGTCATGACACTAGTGGACGTTAAGGATATTGGCACTTTGCTTAGGGCATATTTGTAAAGTGCTCTAAAATCTTTCATTTAGGGGCACTTCGGCAAAGTGCCCCAATAGATATGAACTTTTAGGGCATTTTGAACATAATGCCCCATAAGTCACATCTATTGGGAGCAATTTGGCTTGCATCTATAAAAGAGTACAAAACTCCTTTCCAAATTCATAATGGGCACTATAAGTTTACTGTCCAATTATGTGGTCTCAATGGTGCACTTTTCATACAACAAATGAATATTTCTTTAGCTCATGTTCTGAGAAAATGGTCTCTGGTTTTCTTTGTTGACATTCTCATGTAGAGAAAAACTTATTTAGAGCATTCACAACATGTGCAATGATATTTATATCGTAATATACCGTGAGAAATGATATTTTGATGAAGATGTTAAATGATATTTATATTTTATTGAATTCGCGTTCGGTAAAACTTTTTTCAAAAACCATCTATCATCATTTATATTGAGACTATGTTAACTTTGTCATTACAACAATGGTATCTTTCAGAACAGTCCGATAGCACAACAAACTTCCTGACACTGATTCCAAAACGTCTTTCCATGTTGTGCAGATGACAAGAAAATAATCTGATGAAACAGAAGGTGAACAAGCAGCACGGTTTCCTTCCATACTCTTCTACTCTTTGGTCTTGTGCTAAGTAACTTTGACCAAGAACATTGTATCTTGACCCTGACCCCTCTTCGGAAGGATGTGAGTACTATGCTACCAACCACTCGGCATCAAACTCCCGTTCCTTGCTCTTGCCCTATTTTTCCCGCTCTATGACATGTTTCTTTTGCCATTCATGTCTAATCTTTGGAATGAGCGGGGTAGCTCTTAGATTTTGTTTAGTGACATTGCGATCGTACCGCCTTTGGCATGTTCTTCTTTCTCTCAAACTCAAGTGTTGACTCATGTATCATTCCGCCATGTAACTCTTAGGAGGATAACTCACATATCATGAGTCTAATGTGTACACAACCTTTTAGATGTATCTCCGCGGCAGTTGGAGCTGTTCATATGTACGGTGATTCTCACTTGTGTGCACTGTCGTTAAGTAACATATGAAACAGTGGCACGCAGAACAAAACTTTGGCAAAATTAAGTAATGCTTCAACTAATTATTATCAGATAGCACGCCATATTACTTCGAAAATATGGGATCTCTCAAGAAATCAATGAGATCTTTGCCGCAAGGAAAACATAGCCATACTGAACTATTGGGCGCCCCTGAACTATTATGTTCAAACAGACTAAAATATTCCCATAAACACATACAGGTGGACACATGACAGACTGAAATATTCATCCCAGCCACACTGTCGATCAATGGAAGCATGTTATTTTAAAACAATCATGCACGCTTGCGGTTTACGGGTAAAGAAATGGTTGCATGATCGACTTACGATACCACGATCACAAGAAAATTATAAACGCGCCATCATCATCATGTAAACGCGTTGTGCATTTGGGTTTCTTTAATTAACACGCTCAATTATAACTGAAGCCGCATCTGCGTATCCCACTCATTTTGAGATATATTCACGTTCCATAATGCGTCATGCGTATCCCGCTCATTGAGATACTCTTGCAAGCTTTATACATCGACTAACAATCTACATGATGAGATATATACGAGGGCCGGAGTCAACACGGAGCAATGCCATAATGCATCTGCGTATCATACACTGATTGAGAGACGTGCTATAGTTTATAATTCATTGACTAATATAATGATCGATCGGATATGAGATCACACATACGAGAGAGTCAACAAGGAGCGACATATATAATGCCTGCGCATCTTCCTATCAGGATACATGCACGTCCCTTTAATGTTTTCTGATGGCGATGATGATGATCGACATGATCATGGGAGCATACCCGGACCGGACTGCTAGCCACCATCGTGCATAGAATATCGACCCCACGTTCTCGAGAACTATAAGCAAGAACGAAGAGACAAGCCCAAGCTAACATGTCGTGCAAAGAACATCGATCGAACCCACGTTCTGGAGATATATTTCACTGTAAGCAAGAAAGAACAAACAAGCCCAAGCTATAGCTACGCTGGGTAATAAGATGGTTAGGATGTAAACGGATCGGATCGGATAATACTCTTTTCATATCTTTACCAAAAAAAATTGTCGGATTTGGAGCGGAACGGATAATGACCGGATGCGGATTCAAATGCGGATTAAATCGGACTACGGATTCAGATCGGAAACGGAGTATGATCAGAAATCAGATAAATATGTGCAAACAAACATAATTTCACAATGCAAAAGATATGAACAATAAAGTTATCGAAACAAATGACACTAGAGTGGCCTGACGTTTAACATTACACCAAGGTGCTTAAATAGTACTTAACAGCATTACACCAAACAACGGTCGTACTTAACCAAAGGTCTTGTAGTTTCTTATTGAAATATATAAGCAAATAGCCGGCCAAGTGGGAGGTCATCTCCCTTGGGATTCTTCATGTCCAGATGTGTCCTTGCCTTCCTGTGAGTGCGATGATAGATAATCAGATTGTACAGTTCACAAGCAGATAACTCACATATCATGGGTCTAATGTGCACACAACTTTAAGAAGTATGTGCACGCCAGTTGGAGTTGTTCATTGGTACCGTGATTCGCACTTGCGTGCACTATCGTTATGTAACATATGACACCGTGGCGCTGGCAAAATTAAGTGATGCTTCAAACTACTCCCTCCGTTCACAAAAAGATGTCCCAACTATATCTAAATTTGGATGTATCTACATATTAAAACACGTCTAGATACATGCAAATTTAGACAAAGTTGAGACATCCTTTTGTGAACGGAGGGAGTAATTATTATCAACTAGGACGCCATATATTCGAAAAAAAATAGGACGCCATATTACTTCGAAGATATGGGATCTCTCAAGAAATCAATGAGATCTCTGCCGCAAGGAAAACATAGCCAGACTATTCGAACACACTGAAATATTCCCATAAACACATACAGGTGGACACCGGACAGACTGAAATAATCATCCCAGCTACACTATCGGTCAATGAAAGCATGTTACTTTAAAACATCATGCACGCAACTTCTCGCCGGTTTACGAGTAAAGAAATGGTTTCTGTTTCTTCTGGACCTTGCTGTAAAAGTGGCTGGCCTCCTTAATATATGATCAGATCCTTCCTTTCAAAAAAAAAAAAAAAAGAAATGGTTACATGATCGACTTACGATACCATGATCACAAGAAAATTATAAACGCGCCATCATCATCATCATGTATACCCGTTGTGCATTTGGGTTCTTTATTTGACACGCTCAATTATAACGGAAGCCGCATCTGCATATTCCACTCATTGAGATATACTCACGTTCCACAGTGTATCTGCGTATCCCACTCATCGAGATACTATTGCAAGCTTTATACTATACATCGAATAATATTATACACACTAGTGGAAAACGGCGCACTAGTCCCGGTTCTAGAGGGCCTCTAGTTCCAGTTGGGCAACCGGGACTGGCCAATCGGGACTAGAGGCCCCCCCCCCCCCCCCCCCCCCCCTCTGGTCCCGGTTGTCCACGAACCGGGACAAGAGGCCCTCCCACGTGGCCACGGAGGAACCCGCGGGGCTGGGGAGCTTTTGTCTCGGTTCCAGCCACGAACCGGGACTACCGTTAGGCCTTTTTTTCGATTATTTTTCAGGTTTTAGAGTTTAGGGTTTAGGAGGGGTTTAGGGGTATCGGATAGTTTTCATCGTACGGGGATCACGTCGATGCGCCAAAAACGCATTTTGGTATATATATATACTACATGAAGATCACGTTGATGCATATATATATATATATATATATATAACACATAAATTACATAAGATCACGTTGATGCATATATATACACATACAATATAAGTAGTACATGAAGATCACGTTTTCGTATAAAGTACTTAATAGGGATTGGGATCATAGTAGTACTCTCCGAATCTAGGTATGACATCTGTAAGGAAAAAACCCGACAATTCCTCCGCAATTGCTTTGAAGCGGTCCTGTATTGGGAGCGCGTTCCGCTTTCTTGCCAACTTTAAAAGAATGAGATCAAAATGAATACATGAGTTGTGTGTATATATATCAAATCATAATAAAACAATTATGAATGAAACTCAGCACAACTGACTTGTGAATAATGTTTACGTACCTCTTTATTTCTTCGGTTGTTTATTCTCTCGTTGGTCCTAATGTGAATGTACTCGCAAACGTAGAATCCACATAAATCAGTCCCCTGTGGCTGTTTATGGCAAGACTGCACAATAATAGAATTCAATCAAACAATAATCAAGTATGATAATGGTGCGCGGACCTAGGTATAGTACTACTTACATTGTTCAAACGCCATGTCAGCTTCGGTGTCCATTCACCGGGTTCTTCCTTGATGAACGATTTCCAAACGCTGCCCGACAAAGAAAATGAACAAAGGAGTTATTAATGACTTGATATCAGGAAATGAACGAAAAAAGGCGATAAGAATTGAAATTACTCTGTGAGCATATCAAAACAGGTCTTGTATTGTTTAGGATCTCTCCTTAATGAGTCAAGGACTTCAACTTCTCCATCGTGAATTCTAATGACGAGAAGAATAAAGTGAAACCTGCGCACGTTTATATACGCAGTCATGGATAACTCATCAGTTAAAACTTAACATCTGCGGAGCAAAATAGAATGTGTACACAAGACAGTAACACTCACTTGAAGTTGTAAGGAAAAAGTATTTCTTTTTTGTCACGTTGTCGCTTCAAAAACCTTAGCAAAGTTCGGTGTGTCCTTGTTATAATAGGGATTTTCTATGGTGACTTCATGAACTTTATCCGGGTCAATGAACCCAATGTCTGTGATTTCATCCTTTCTGCATTCGAGAATCTTCATTCTGCATAATATAGCGCACAAAAGATTATAGTGAGGATAATTACAGACAATGAACGAGCTGAGCTAAAGACTTAAATTACAGAAATAAATCACTTACAAACAATAGCAACTGATGATAGATTTGTCGAGGGCCCGGAGATTGTATAACTGAAAAAGTTCGGTAAACTCAACGGACACAGCGTATTCTTGGAAGTAGTGCTCTTCCTTAACTGCCACCATGATACTGATTGTCCCTTTCTTTGCCTCTTTCTTGTACCAGGTATGCAATTGACGCATTTTTGTTGTTAGGGACTTGACATTCTCGACCAAATTTCCCCCGGCAACATATTGATATGCTAGATCAGAGATGGGGTAATCAGTTGTCGAACCTATGTGTTGTTGAGAACCTTGAGCGGCCTTGTCGTCAAACACCTTGAGCGGGGGGACCGATTGTACGTCTTGTTCTCCGAGCTGGGGAACTTGTTTCCCTTTTTTTGCCTGCTCCATCTTATCGTCATATGACCTTCCAATAGAACGCCTATAGTCTGATGGCGGCGATGGTACAGGGTCATATAGATTATCAATGCAACGCTCAACGAGCACCGGATCTAGTGTCTTCACAAATGGTATCTCGGGCACTTTCGGTGCAAAATGGGCGATCGTCTGGGCCCTCGAGATGGCGCAGTTTTCCTCGTAAGTCCTTTCCCAAGGTAACTTCTCAAGAGGCGGCGGTGTTTTCTCCTTTCTAGGTTTCTTCCTTGGTGGCGTGTGGCGCTTCCTCGGGAGCCACTTAACGGGCGCTTCCTCACGCGGCGGAGGTGGACTTTGCTGCTGAGGTGGAGATCGAGATGGACTCGCGCTGGGGTCCCTCTCGGGTAGGTTTGGACTTTGCTGCTGAGGTGGACTGCTACAAGGAGGAGTCGGTGGCCTTGGCAAGGAGCCTGGAAAGACGATGTATTTCTTGTTCCATAGGGCGAAACCACGCTTGACATCTCCCAGTGTCTTCTCCTCGTCACCTCCAGGAATCGGAAGATCCATTGTTTCAAATCCCGTCACAACTTCATCCACCCCGACACGAGCATAGCCAGCTGGAATGACACCATGATGGTAGGTTGCTGCAGGTTCATTTGGTAAAGCATAGCCGACCGCCACCTTCAAAGATATGTTCATCATTGCCATATGTAGCTCACAATCTGTCTTCTCCGTGACATCATCCACGGGGTAGCGAGCCGTCGGCGGTTCGCATGCAGATGCTTCTAGCTGCGTGGAACCCACGCTGCTTTTTTGCTGAGATGGGACGACATCGGCTTGAGGATCTTCTAGCTGCAGCTGCTGAGATGCCCTTTGCTGACTAATTGAGTCTATTTGCTGCTGCTGCCGCTGCAGCTGACGTTCCAATTCCGATAACCGGTCTAACTCCTTCTTCTTCTTTCTCCCACGGCTTCTATAACTGTCAGCGCACTCGGAAACCCTTGCTTCAAGGTGACACCGCCGGGATAGCCTCGTAATCGTCCATAGTGTTCAGGATTCCCCAGGGCGAGTGTCAGCTCGTCGTTCTCTCTGTCGGGATGGTACGTTCCGTTTCGAACTTTATTTATTGCGTCTACAAGCAACGGAGTGATTGTTTCAATTTTTCTTCCATTTTCCCTTTGCAACAATCAGCCCTGTCAGTGGGTCCAACCCTGCCCCATGCGCGAACAACCAGAACTTGGACCTCTCGGGCCAGTCCGCTGTGGAGTGATCCCTTTAGCAAGCAGTTCTGCTTCAAAGGCTTCCCACTTAGGAATGGCAGTCTTGTAGCCACCTGTCCCCAACCTATGGTGATATTGCTTCTTCCCAGCATTTAACTTATTTATGGCCGATCGGGCCACAGCGGTAGACGATTTCTTATACGCCACAAATGCGGGCCAGTCATGTTTTATCTTCTCTAGTACTCCAGTGAAATTATCTGGATCTTCTTTTTCATATTTTTTCCATAATTTTTCTTCCAGCTCTGGAATTGTGTGGCCATCTTCTTAAGAGTCCACTCCTTCACTTTCTCCTTCTTGCCTTCTGTGAGACTTTGCGGTAGGTTGAAATGTATCATGAGCGTATCATAAAGCAAATCTTTTGTATGTTCGCGGACATAATTAGCTTCATCTTCGTTGGCGTCCTTCGGCTTATGCCAATCTGTAATGGTGATCGGGAGCATGTCCCTAACAATGACTCCAGCTTGATTTACAAACTTACGGCAGTTCTGTATGGGTGCCATCGGTTCGCCACTATCAGCAACTTCCTCGATATTTAACCTTGGACCCTCGCTCGACATCCTTCTCGTCCTGCCTCGAGGACCTTGCTTTTTAGCAGATTTGCTCGATCCGGAGGGCTAAAAGAAAATGATTCGTTAATACGTGCAATACAAATCAATTAATGCATCTAGTGATCAACACAGGCTTAATATATATACCTCGCCGGAGTTTGTTAAGGGCACTTCGTCGTCTCTTCTTTCTTCAGACTCAAGTCCCTCACCGGAGTCGTTCAGAAATTGTGAGCTGAAATCATCTTCTCCACCGGAATCTTCTCCACCGGAATCTGTTCCACGGGCACTCGCATATATTATTTGTTGCATTTGGTCTTCATTCTCGTCGTCTCTGACTCTGAAGGGGGCGTCCATTGCTCAATATCCCTGCAATCAATTATATATGCTTTCAATTTTGTAATAGAAAATGCCATTCTGCAATGTTAAAAAAAATACAGCCCAAATTTGGGCCAGCATTGGGTCCTACCTGCCAGCCCAAATTTGGGCCAGCATTAGGTCCTTTAAAATTCCAGCCCCGCGTCCTGCCAGCCCCAATTTGGGCCAGCATTGGGTCGACGCGCCGCATCCACCCCCTGGCCACGAGCGCTTGGTCAATGCTGGCCCACCTGCCAGCAACCCGCCGGACCACGTCCGCCTGGCCAACTGCATCGTCTTTCCCGCATGGCCACGTCCGCCTGGCCAACTGCATCGTCTTCCCCGCACGGCCACGTCCGCCTAGCCAACCGCCCCGTCTCCCCACACGACCACGCCCGCGTGTGACCGCCCAACTGGCCACGCGCGCGGTTAATGCTGGCCCACCTGCCAGTGACCCACCGCCCAACCGCCCTCGTCTTCCCCACCCGTCCTTAATGCTGGCCCTTGCCCACCTGCCAGCGACCCACCGGCCCCCTCATATTCCCACCCCGCAGTCAAAGTTGGCCCCTGGCCCACCTGCCAGCGACCCACCGGCCTCCTCGTCTTCCCACCCCCGTAGTCAATGCTGGCCCTGGCTGGTCCTTTAAAAATGGACCCCGGCCGTGGGATAGCGACATCAGTCCACACCGCAGCCCCCACCCCTACACCCTAGCCCTAGCCCTAGCCATGTCGCGGTGGTTCAAGCCAGGCAAGAACCAGCGCGAGTCCGGCGGCTCCGGCCGGCGCGCTTCCTCCTCCTCCTCCGCCACCGCGCGTCACCGTTCCTCCTCCTCCGCCACCGCCGGCCGCGTTCGGCCTCGCACCGGAGGGCGTGTAGATGGTCGGGGAAGCGGCGCCGGCGCCGGCGCGCCGTGCAGCGGACGCGACCCCGAAGAAGAAGAAGAAGCGGATGCGGCGCTACGTCCGCGTCGAGGAGTGCTGGTGGCATTGGAACAATGCCACCCTGGTGTACTGGCCGGACGTCCGCCTGCCGGGCGACTGGCACCTGAATCCGCAGCGGATTCCGGTGCCGCCGATTCCGGCCAGTGGCCGGGCCAGGGTGGTGGAGATCGCGCGCCGCCGCCGCCTCCTCCTCCCGCCGGACCTCTACAACGACCCCGACTACGCGCCAGAGTCCCCCCACTGGGATTAGTGGTTCGCGGACGAGCACGACGACTGCCGTCGCGCTTATTTCGCGGCGGCCCCAGCACCGCCGCAGGAGCCCACGGCGTACCCCGCACCGCCGCCCGGCCAGGAGCCCGAGCTGTGGTTCGAGGAGGATGTCATCGACAACGACGACCCGGAGATGCAGGCCGTCTACGAGGCCTCCCTCCGCTCCCTCGTCGACGACGAGATCAAGCGCTGGGAGCGGGTCGTGGCCGAGGCCGCCCAGCCGCCGCCAATGACGTGGTGGCAGCATCTGGCCCAGGAGCAGGAGGCCGAGGAGCTGGAGATGGAGCCAGTTCCTCCAATGCCCAGCGGCCTCCTCGACCAGTCCTGTAGCTGGACTGGCCAGGTCCCAAGTCCGCCGCCGCCGCAGGAGCCGGCCCAGGAGCAGCCGCCGCAGCAGCCGGAGGAGCAGCACCTTCCGGCGGTGGAGCAGCCGCCGCCTGCCCATCTGTGGGCCGCGCCGGCCTACTTCGTCCTCTCCGACGATGACTAGGCCTCCGGCGTCGTCGCCGCCCCCTTTGTCGGAGAATGACTCCCACGAAACAGGGGTTGTCAAACTCACGAAGAGAGTTCGAGTAAGGGGCTGAACACGTTGGTCGAACAACCCTCAACCTGCACGGCGACGGTGCTCGTCGAGCATGAGGAGGGACATCACGGCAGAGATGAACACCAGCCCGTACCCAGGTTCACGGCCCTCGTGTGGAGGTAAAACCGCTACTCCTGCTTGTCTGTATTGCACTGCTATGGTGGTTACAGTACAATGAGCTTGCCGAGGGCTCTCTTTTGGCAATGGTGTGCCCAAGGAAGGGGAAACGGTGGTCTTCTTCTTCCTTGCGTGTAGGTAGCTAAGCTGGAGTGAAAGTGCGATCCTCTGCTACGGTGGAGCACCGCCGGTTCAGGCAGCAGTTACTGCCCCAGTTGCGTCCTCGCCTCTTCGCTCTTGACTCCTGCGCTCCTTCGACCCCGGCGCTCTTTCTCCTTCCCCGAGCTTCTCCGCCGCCCTTTCTTCCTCGACCATGGGTCCCAAGAAAGACAAGGCGGCGATGGTGAATGACCCTGCTGGGGCGCAGCAGGAGGACGAGTTCACGCCGGCGCACGTGGGCACCCGCATCCACACGGCGGAGGCGCTGGACAAGCTCAGGCCGATGGCCGCTGGCAAGAATAATGAGCACGGCGCCAGCGTTCGCAAGGCGGCGCGCTTCGGCAAGCTCGCGGCGGGGTTGTACCCCATTTTCCTCCAGACCCTGTTTGCTGGCCTGGTGCCGCCATTTTCCCCTTTCTTGGAGGAAGTTCTGGCCTTCTACCTGATCCAGCTTCTGCATCTCCACCCCAACTCCATTCTGGTCCTCGCCATTTTCGCCTATCTCTACGAGGCGTATTTGGGGGTGATGCCTTCCGTGGCCTTCTTCCGGAGCTTCTACGCGCTCCGCTCCACGGCGCCCGGCGAGCGATCTGGTTGCGTGTCCTTCCGCATTGCGGATGGGATGGGAGGCATCTACATCCCATGTCCTGGGATGGCGATAAGCCCGTCACACGGGTGACGAAGAAAGTGGACGACTTCCGCCAGCGATGGTTCATTGTGGACGCCAAGACGCAGAACCCTTTCTTCGACGTCCCTAAGGCGCCGCCGCTGAAGAACTCGAACTGGTCGAGCGCGGCCTTTCACAGCCCGAAAATTGCTGACTTGGTCACGCGCATGAGGCTCGTCCGCGAAGCTGGCCTCACGGGGCAGATGGTCTCCCACACCGCCGACGTCATTGCCTCCATCCTGGGTATCCTCTTCGCCGCCCCGGATGTTCCTGCGTCTGGCAGTGAGTTCGCGAGGCCCATCCACCAGCTCACTCCGAAGAAGCGCCTCGCGATCCTGGAGCTGATGGCGGAGTTCACCCCTCAAGGTCTGGAGGGGGAGAAAAAAAAGGAGGATGCGGCGCCCGCGGTGGAAGAGGACTGGGCCGCAGAGTCACCCGCCGCATCTGACGCCGATCTGGGCGCTGTCTCTGGAGGGGCGAATCTTTCGGCAGGGGAGGCGAGCTCCTCGAAGCCTGCACCGCCCGAGGAAGTGGTTCTGGAGATCTCGTCCAGCGGGGACGAGGATTTCCTTGTGGTCCCTTCGCGCCAGGCCGCAGAGGAGGAAGAAGACAGCGGCCGGGAGGCCGCGGCGGGGCGCTGCGAGCCCCGCTCCAAGGCTAGCCATGACAGGGCCGCCAAGAGCCCGGCGGGCACTCCTCTCAAGAGGAAAGCCGAGGCTGCCCCTGAGGGGTCTAGTCCTGGTGCCGCGTCGTCGAGACTGCGGCGGTCGTCAGACACGGTGTGGGTTGACTCCCGCGCCAAGACATCTGGGTAAGTTTTGGCTTCATTGCCTGCTTTCTCTTCCTCTGATAAAACTCTTGTTCCCTTCTTGAAAACCTTTCTTGTTTACTTGTCAGGTATTTGGTGACGGCGAAGCGCCGTAGGCTCCGTAAGGCTGCGGAGGTGCGGAGCGCCACCACGACAGCCGCTGAGGGGCCTGTGGAGCCCTCAGCTGAAGAGACCGCCAGGCCCGTGGTGATGGACGCCACGGTGCCGGCCGCGGACGATACACGAGGCCTGTGGCGGAGGAGGCCACAGGACATGTGGAGGTTGCGCCTCTGGTCAAGGCAACCGCTTCTTCTCCTCCCGCGGAGGAGCGCTGCGAGGAGAAGACAGTGGAGAGGACGCCTTCGCCGCTGCGCCCCGTCACACCACCTGAGCGGCAGGAAGGGGCCGCCGTGGAGACGGCGGGGAGCAGCACGCCGGCGAGGGAAGGCGCCGACGTCGAGATGGAGGAGAATGTTCCTCTGCCGCCCCCGCCAAGCGCAGAACCTGAGGGGCGGCAGCTTCTTCTGAGGCCGCAGCGAAGCAGCTGCGGTGGACCTAACGATGGCTGGGCAGCCTGGCCCAGCCCCCGAAGCCCAAGAGGAGGCGCCGCTGGAAGGCGACGGCGTTGGTGACCACGACGCAGGTGGTGGAGAGGGCTCGCTCCAGAGCCACCAGGCCAGAGTTGACCCTGGCCCAAGCACGGAGCTCCCTGCCCCTGAGCCTAGTGCAGATGTGGGAGCTTCCGCGCCTCGTGGGAACTCATGGGCTCTGGTCCTGAGCGGCAGGAACTGGAGCGGCGCTCGCCGCGGCTCCGCTTTCCGCCTGGCGAGGGATGCGCTGGACGGGCTGGAGGCCCAACTCGCCCTCGAGGAGGCTGAGCTCGCCAGGAAGTACGACGAACTCGAGAAGGCCTGGGCCCGCTTCTTTGAGACCGTGGAGCGTTGCCGCCACGGCGACGAGGCCATGCAGGCGCAGCGTGAGGAGGCGCTGCGCTTCGCCAAGGAGGTCCGCGAGAGCGCGGTGCACGAGGCTCAAGAGATCCTGGAGCCAATCCAGGCAGAGCGCGAGGCCGCGGCCGAAGATCGAGAGGCGGCCATTGCGGAACGCCAAGCCGCAGCCTCGGAGCGCATGGCCCTTGAGACCACGCTGGCCGCTCAGCGCCAAGAGCTTGCTGACCGCGAGGAGAAGATCGTCGCGGATTCTGAGGTCGTACGAAAGTCCTTGGACCAATACCGCGCGTCCCTGGACGCCCGCGAGCAAGCACTGGCGGCGCGCGAGGCGGAGGCGCTCAAGCGCGAGGAGCAGCTGGAGCAGCTCGACAGGGAGCTGACCACGCAGCGCGCAGATCTCGAGGCGCGTGAGGGCAATCTGGCCGAGGCTACAGGCAATCACGGCGAGGAGGTGGCCAGGCACAAAGAACTCGTGCAGAAGACCAACCAGAAGCTCGCCAAGAGGAAGGAAGAGGCTGACAAGGAAGCCGCCGCCAAGCAGAAGGAGTACCGCGCTGCCGTCGCCCAAGATTACGCCGGGAAGTTTAAGAAGCAGGAGGACCGCTTCAAGAAAAAGCGCGCGGAGGACAACGCCCGCATCTTTCAGCTGGAGCACCTGAATGCCAGCCTGAACTTCCAGGCGAGGCGCGCCAGGGATGGTCGTCGCCGCCGCGGAAGAGGCTCGCGAACGTGCAGAGCAAGACCTTGCCTCCCTGACGGTTGATATGGAGGAGATGAACGCGCAGGTGGGCCCTGCCGTGGAGCGTGCTGAGGAGGCTGTGCACAGTGTGCAGGCGGCACGGGTCTTGACGCAACAGCGGGAACGCATGTTCAAGTCCTTGGTGACTCGGGGGAACACTCTCGCGGAGAAACTGGGAGTGGATGCCCCTGCGGTTCCCGTCCATGGGAACGCCGACGCCGCCGCGTATCTCGCCTACTTCGATCAGCTCTTCACCATGCTTGAGGGCCCTGTGGCGGAAATTAACGACCTTGTCGATGAGGAGTGCCGCAAGCTCTTGACGATGGCGATCGATCGCCTCTTCGCCAACCTCCGGCGTCTTCATCCCTGCTTCGACTTCGAGTCCGTGACCGAGCCCGTCGAGGAGGACCAAGCCCAGAGGCTCTCCAACTCGGTTCGGGATGAAGTCAATGACTACATCGACCGCTTCAAGAGGGTCGGGGCGGAGCAGGCCGCTGAGGAGGAGGAAAGCGCCGAAGGAGAAGAAGCTGAAGAGGAGGCTGAGGAGGACGGCGATGGTGATGCCTCTGCCTAGGCCACTCCTGCAAGACGCGCCTGAGGCGTAGTTATCTTTGTTTAAGACTTGTCTCGTTTTATGCTGGTTTGTAAGACATTTTAATGTGTGCTACTATGTGTGTGTCCCTTGAGGGTCCTTTATCCCTGTTCCATGTCTTTTTCGCTCTACGTCGTCAGGACCCATCTCTTTGCGCTATGACTCCGCCACTGCGGTATGCCGGAGCTTTGACTCGGCAAGGCCGGGGGTGTTTAAGGCTTAGAGAGGTAAGGGCTCTCGAGTCGCGGTGCTCGAGGGCCCCCCTTTGACGCACAAGCAGTCCATGAAGTGTGAGGGAGAAAAAACCCGCTCGAGGGACGACAGATACTCGTGAGAGAGAGGAAAAACTCCTGAGGCGTAGCGCTGGACTTAGCTTTGCGAGACTTTGGCCTCGTAGAGGGCATCGGTTTCCCTGATGGTGCGCTTTCCTCTTGAGGCCGGAGCGTGGCTTCACGAGCTTGGGGGGACTCTTGTTCCCTGTATTGGTTAGAGAGGCAAACCCAAAGCAAAAACATGGTAGTAAAACTCATGCGCGCTTATAGGTTTCCTCATGAGTATCTCGCGAGGAGAGTAAGCACCAAGGTCCTTTGGTGAGGTGGCGTGTTTGGGAGCAAGCCCTTGGGCCAGAGCTCTTTGGTGAGGTAACAGCGTGAGAGCGTGCTCACGTGTTAGAGCTCGGATCCTTTGGATTTTGCGGTGCTGCTGGGGTGCTCCGAGGCACAGTCACCGTACTCAGCCCCCGCTCGCGAGGTGCGCATGGGAAAAATATGAGCACGAATGAACTAAAATGATGACACTAGTACAGAACGACACATCGGAGACCCCTCTATGGAAACGGCAGGCGTTAGGCGACGGAGAATCGCGCTTTCCGCGCGGCCAGTGCGTACAAACCTGACCTGGGCCGTGGCTGGCCCGTCAACATAGGTAACGGAGAAAGTATTAACTCCGTTACCCATAGTATTGGCAACGGTCTTAATTCTGGCTCCGTTTCCGATATGTGCCTCCATAGCAACGGAGACTTTTGGTGTCCGTTTCCAATGTGGACACGTTCCATCTTCTTGGAATTCGAAGCGAGGCGGAGTAACTGCTATGGCGTAGTGGCGTAGTGGCGTAGTGGTGCCGCGGCACCGCCCACTACTCCTTAAAAACCCACGATCTCCCTGCTATCTCAGTACGCCACTTCGCCGCAGCCATGGATACTCCTAGCAACTCCTCGGGCGTTCGCCGTAGCAGTTTCCCGCTTTCGCTGAATTGGAACCGCGTCATCGTGCCGGAGGCCGTCACGCAGAGGCACTGGCAATATAGGAGGCCAGTGCCCTGGTCAAATGTTAGCCTCCCCGCTGGCTGGCGCGTCAACGACAGCAGGGTGCCTATGCCGCCGGAAGAGGACGCGGGATCCTCGGGCGCCCGCGACCGCAGCCGCTCGCCGCGGCGGCGAGACGCTCGTCCGCGGTCGCCTGGATGGAACCGCGTCATCGTCGGGCAGGCCGTCGCGGAGCGGCACTGGCAATATAGGAGGCCAGTGCCATGGTCAAAGGTTCGGCTACCCGGTGGCTGGCACCTCAACCGCGCGTCGGTGCCTATGCCGCCGGAAAGAGTTGAGCTGCTTCAGAGCCGCCGGCTCCTCCTCCCGCCGAAGCTGCGCGAAGATCCTGCCTACGACGACGGCGAGATGTGGGAGGGGCGCACGGGCGGCGATGACATCGTCGGCGAGGAGCCGCGCGACGACACGGACGACTACGCGGCTCTCCTCGCATACGAGCAGGAGAAGGTGGAGGCCGAGGAGTAGTTATAGTTATTTATTTTTATGTTCTTCAACTTCAATACTGGTAGAGATCTGTATAAGCCCAGTGTGTCAGTGGAAAAAATCAAAGGAAACGGTTGTTTATACCCTCCGTTTCCGATGTTCTACTTTGCTATAAATGTGCCCTTCACACAGCCCTAAACTCTATCGCTCACTCTCAGCCTCACTCTCAAAGTGTGGCGGCGCCTCCACGAAGCACCAGATCTTAGCTCCACCGTGGCGGCGCGCATCTCCCTCCCTCCGACCGTGGCGGCGCGCATCTCCCTTCCCTCCCTCCGACCGTGGCGGCGCGCATCTCCCTCCCTCCGACCGTGGTGGCGCGCATCTCCCTCCCTCCGACAGTGGCGGCGCGCATCTTCTTCTCCTCCGACCGTGTCGGCGCGCATCTTCCTCTCCTCCGACCGTGGCAGCGCGTACCCGTTCTTTGCTCCACCCGGGCAGATCTCGTCGCCTGATCTATAGCTGGAGGGCGCATGGCGTGTCGATCCGAGGACGACGAGGACGACTACGTACTCCCGCCGCCAGATCCAAAGGTAATACATCTATTTGTGACCGGCCGTCGTGCCGACGAAATAGGGTTGTTGTCATTGTTCTGCTTAGGTTTTCTTCCATAGGACACTCATGAACAGAACTAGAACTAGGGTTGTAATACATCCGAGGACGATGAGGACGACTACGTAGTGTCGCTCGAAAAGAACATAACTAGCACAAATCGGTAGTGTATGAAACTCATGGCTGACTTATCTCCTTTGCAAAACAGATGTACATTTCGGTGACACTGTATAAAAAGCCGGGTCCTTAGCCAAGGTGCGCTTGTCGTCCGGCATAATTGTTGGTACACAACAACTATGCAATGGATTTGTAAGTTTGTTATTCTGTCTTATGCATCCTTTTGTGTTGTATGTGCTTTATGCTAGATGTATAGTGAGCTAACATGGAGTCATATATTCTCTTTTTGCATTTCAGTGACCACTTTACAAAAGAGGCACCTTCAGTACATCAGCACTCGCTTATTGCACTATGTGCAGAGCATGGTGCTGATCCGTTTAGCTCATTTAAATGAGCTAACTATAAGGTCGGGGACAAAGCGGCGAGTTGATTATATTTTGGCGACACCGCCCAAGAAGAAGATTGAATTCATGAACTCTAACAGCAAGTCATGAGGATAAATTAAGTTGGAAATGACAAGGATGAGTTTATAGAGGCATGACATAGATAGATTTAGCTAGACATGTCAATGATAGATTTAGAGAGCATGACAATGAAGATAAGTAATTGGTTGTCTTGTGATGCAATGTATCGGTGACATTTGTTATACCTTATGAATGAATTTGTTAGCATTTTTGTGCTTCTGCTGTGAAATTTTAAATGTCCAGTGCCAAATCTATTCCTGCTCTAGGCTTATGAAGAAACCTCAATGCAAACGAGCAGAAACAGAATCTCCGTTTCTGATGTCCAGATACATCGGCAACGGAGACTGGATGGCAACCGTAGCCAAAATCAAGCCTCATCGGTGACGGTTTTTCTTGTCCGTTGCCGATGAGAGCCTTCACATCAGTGACAGGGTCGGGGACACGGACCCTTTTTCTGTTTTCGATGGGCTTTTTGGCCCGTTTCCGATGTGTCGTTCTGTACTAGTGTGAAAAGTAAAACTCACCACCAAAATATTACACAGCGGCGCCTCAGCGCAATGTTTCATTAAGAAACGAATTGGTTCATTACACTTGGTATTGCCAAGATAAAGTTTTCCATGTCGAGGCATGGGGACCACATTTAGTGGCTGAGACTCTTCACGGCCTGCGGCGACACGTTATGGGGAGAGCTCAGAGGGGCTGGCCCTCGGGGAGAGAAGTTTTTGTGAAGCTTGGAGGTGAAGTTATGTGCTTCTCTCTGGAGACAAAAAATCCCTGGTGTGACTTTGATCACGGGTAGAACTTGCGTAGGTGTGCAATGTTCCATGGGTTCTTGACCGGGATGCCGTTCTCCGTTTCGAGGCATACCGCGCCGGGCCTGGCGATGTGCGCGACCCTATAGGGGCCTTCCCACATGGGCGAGAGCTTGTGGAGACCTTCCCTGGAGAGGATTCTCCAGAGGACGAGGTCGCCTGTCTCGAGAGTGCGTGGACGTATGTGGCGGCTGTGGTAGCGTCGCAGGTCTTGCTGGTACTTTGCTGCCCTGAGGGTGGCACGGCGGCGCAGCCCGTCGAGGAGCAGCAGGTCGTCGTTGTGGAGGTCTTCTTGATCGTCCTCGTTGAAGGCAAGGACCCGTGCGGATCCATGCTTGATCTCTGTGGGGAGGACTGCTTCAGCTCCATACATGAGGGCAAATGGCGTCTCACGAGTGGGCTTCGTGGGGTTCGTGCGGATGGACCAGAGCACGGATGGGAGTTCGTCTATCCAGCCCTTGTCGTAGCCCTTGAGGCGGTTGAAGCTTCTTGTCTTGAGGCCCTTGAGGACCTCAGCATTTGCTCGCTCGGCTTGACCGTTGCTCTGTGGGTGAGCCACCGAGGCGAAGCAGAGCTTGGTGCCGAGGCTCTCGCAGTAGGCCCTGAAGATGCCGCTGGTGAACTGTGAGCCATTGTCGGTGATGATGCGATTTGGCACACCAAAGCGGCAGACCAGGCTTCTGATGAACTTTACTACTGCTCTGGCCGGTATGCTGCACACCGCTTCAACCTCTGACCATTTGGTGAACTTGTCGACGGCCACGAAGAGGAAGCGGTAGCCCCCTTGCGATCTCGGGAAAGGTCCTAGGATGTCCAGCCCCCAGACCGCGAAAGGCCAGGAGAGCGGGATGGTTTGGAGTCCCAGTGCGGGCTGATGGACTTGCTTGGCGTGAAACTGACACGCGTCGCAAGACTGGACGATGGTGGTAGCATCTTGAAGCACTTGGGGCCAGTATAATCCGCTCCTGAAGACCTTGCCGGCAAGGGTGCGTGCAGAGGAATGGTGGCCACACTCTCCACTGTGTATGTCTCTAATCAGCATGCGACCTTCCTCAGGGGGAACGCACTTGAGTGCAATTCCATTCGGGCGCTTGCGGTATAGGTCTCCCTCGAGGATGTAGTACGACTTGGCTTGGCGAGCGACTTGTTCCGCCTCCGCGTCTTCCTCGGGGAGAACTCCCTTCAGCAAATAGTCCTTGAGCTCGTCGACCCAGCCTGTTTCTTGATGCGCCATGGTTAGCAACAGACGCTCCCCTGAGGGTGGACCGCAGTCGGGTGCCCCACCTGCAGGAGGTGGTGGGAGTACTTCGTCTACGCTTGTGGTTGCTGCTTCTTGTGGCTGCTTTATGGGCGCCTTGGAGAGCCTCTCCTCAAAAACGCCGGCCGGCTGGGCCTGCCTTCGTGATGCTCGCTTGGTAATGTCATCTGCCTCCTGGTTCTCCTTCCGCGGGATGTGCATGAGTTCCATGCCTCTGAAGTGCTTCTCGAGCTTGCGGACCTCTTCAAGGTAGGCGGCCATGTGGTCGTCTTTAGGCGTGTAGCTCTTGTTGGAGAAGTTAACCAGGAGCTGGGAATCACCCTTTATGAGTAAGTGCTTGACGCCAAGGGCGATTGCGGCTCTGAGCCCGGCGAGGAGGCCTTCATACTCGGCGATGTTGTTGGAGATCTTGTCTATTGTGAAGCAACTGGATGGCGTAGTAGAGCTTGTCACCTTTTGGTGAGGTCAGACAACGCCAGCCCCACCATTGCGGCAGGCGAAAGCTCCGTCGAAGTGCATGGTCCAGTGGCTTGGCATTGTATCTCCGATGGCGCGGTTTCTTCTTCGCGAGGCTCTTCAGGAGTTGGGTCTGTCCACTCGGCGACGAAATCCGCCAGCGCTCTCCCTTTTATGACTCTTGTGGTGTCGAAGCGCAAGTTGAATGGTTGCAGCTCGATGTTCCATCCTGCGACGCGATCAGTGGTTGGGGTTGCGCAGGATTTGCTCCAGGGGGAACGACGTGACCACCGTGATGGGGTGGCCCTGGAAGTAGTGGCGTAGCTTCCTGGAGGCGATGAGGAGCGCGAGGAGGAGCTTCTGCTGCACTGGGTAACGCTCGCGAGCATCTCGCAGTACAGTACTGACGAAGTAGACAGGATGCTCGACGAGGGTCGTCGGATGGTGCTGCAGCGTCGGCTCCCTCGAGGCTCCTCAGGACCTTTGGCGAGGTTTTCCTGTGGAGGAGCTCGGCGGGGTGCTTGTGGTAGACTCGACTTGAGGCTGTGGGTCTGGCACTGGGTCTGGAGAGACTGTTTTCGTCGGGAGGTTCTGGACTTGGTGTGGCAGTGCTTTTCTTGGGGAGACTGGCTCTTCTCTTTCCACCACCAGGACGGCGCTTGCAGTTTGTGGAGTGGCTGCTAGGTACAGCTTCAGATGCTCGCCTGTCCTGGGGGCTACCATGACTGGTGAGCTAGCCAAGTATTTCTTCAGGTCCTCAAATGCTTTGTTGCTTCTGGAGTCCACTTGAAGGTGCCGGATTTCTTCATGATCTTGAAAAATGGCAGAGCTCTCTCGCCGAACTTGGAGATGAAGCGGCCTAAGCTGGCCATGCATCCTGCTAGGCGCTGCATGTCCTTGAGGCGGCGAGGTGGCTGCATGTCTTCTATAGCCTTGATCTTGTCAGGGTTTGCTTCTATGCCACGGTGGGACACGAGGAACCGAGGAGCTTGCCTGAAGGCACCCGAAGACGCACTTGGCGGGGTTTAACTTGATGTTCACCTTGCGCAGGCTGGCAAAGGTTTCCTCGAGATCCTTCAAGAGAGTGTCTCCCTCGCGAGACTTGACCACGATGTCGTCAACGCTTCTGCATTTCTTCCCATCTGAGCCCCCAAGGCGATCCTCATGAGCCTCTGGAAGGTGGCGCCGGCATTCTTCAGGCCAAAGGGCATGCAAGTGTAGCAATACACACCACAAGGGGTGAGAAATGCTGTTTTCTCCTCGTCTTCCTTGGCCATCTTTTGGATCTGGTAGCCTGAGAAGGCATCCAGGAAAACAGAGGAGATCACAGCCGGCGGTGGAGTCCACAATCTGGTCTATCCTTGGCATGGGGTATGGATCCTTGGGGCAGGCCTTGTTTACGTCAGTGTAGTCGATGCAGAGCGGCTCCCCCATTGGGTTTTGGGACAACCACCGTTGGAGAGCCAAGTGGGGTGGGCAAATTCTCGAAATGTCTTGCTGCTTTTGCTTCTCTACTTCTTTGATGATGAACGCTTG